>CM052702.1:6209401-6249613 GCA_028551405.1 Uromys caudimaculatus
CAGTGGAGGACACGCTGCCTCAGGGCTATATAACAGCGCCATTCTGGGGCCCCGGGGTCTTCCTCCTTTCATCATGCAATAAACGCATTGCTGCAGAAGGATCCGTGTGTCCGCGTGGGTTCTTGCTGGCGAGAGGTGCGCAGGACATTTTTATACCAATGAATGTTTAAATGATGACAGCCCAGAATAGCTGGTGACACCACACTGATATTGAAAAGTTCACTCGCAAGGGGAACAGCTGAATATTCTAATCATTGGCTGGAGGTTCCTGGGATTAATCACCTCACAATACTCTAGTGAGCTTGATGCTGTTACAATTCCCCAGTAACAGGTGAGCAAACTGGATATAAAGATTGTAAAAATAAATCATGACACAGTTTACAAATGTATCACACAGCCACATTAAGACATAGACAGTTCCCAGAAACTGAACATTTAAACACTAGCTATAAAATCCAGTACATCTATACATTTGAACTTGCGTGTCTAAAAGAAAAAGAATAGTTCAATTAGCAAATACAAGGGTGTTTAAATTTTTTTAATTTAAAAACTCTACCAGCTAAAAATAAGCTTTTCTGCTGTTTTCCTAAATAATAGTCACTGGAAAGTCTAGTGATTTTTAAAATCAGTAACAGAATCCTAACAGTAAATGTATCTTACAGGCTGTCTCCACAACAATGCAACTTTACAAGAGGGTGAATTATGACCAAGGTTAAGGGAATTGCCCAAAGTATAAAGCTCAAATTAACTCATGTTAAAAATCTGTGACTACTATTTTCTGTTCTATCGCACAGTTCTCTGATTTTTATCATAGAGGAAAGAAAATAACATTTCTGCTATGCTTTTAATAGATGTGTTAGGGTTTTTGTCAACTTGACACAAGCTAGAGTATCTAAAAGTTCAATTGAGAAAATGCTTCCTCCATAAGACAGGCCTGTGGGTAAGTCTGGGGATCCCTTTCTTCATTGATGATTGATGTGGAAGAGCCCAGCCCACTGTGAGGACTATGACCCTTAAGCAGATGGTCCTGAGAGGAATAAAAGAGGCACTTACTTAAACATGAGCTGAGAGCAGGACAGGAAGCAGCACACTCCCATGTCATTTGTTTCAGTCCCCGCTCTGCTTGAGTTCTTGCTGTGACTTTCCTCATTGAATACCTGTGATCAGAACATTCAAGCATTCCTCCCCAAGTTGCTTTTGATCCTGATGTTTAACACTGCTATAGAAACTTAGGGCAATAGAGAAGGTGAATAATTATTACAGGCATTAAAAGAGAGAATAAATATTTTGCTTACAGTTTCTAGACATGTGTATGTTTAGTTATATCTGTGCTCAGATGGGTGATGGTGTTTCCAGTACATGGTCATCTTAGGGGAGCATCTAGGAGGACTGTGACCTCTTTGTCCTCAAATTATCAAGTACCTTTCCCTAGCAGCACCAGAGTACAGCACACATAATAAAGTGGGGCCAGGTAATTTTGTTCTCACTTCCAGACCCAGAAATAAAGGAAAAGAAGTCTGTCTCATGCTTTTAGGTATCAGGGTTTGCTGGACATTTTCAGTAGGGTTCGAGGTCCTTGTCCCTAGAACAAAGAATGAAGAGACACCCAACTGCAGCAGAAATAGGACATTTATTAAGAGACATTTCTCTTCCAAGGCGGAAGCAGGCCAGAGCAAAGAAAAACCTTAGCAATTTGGAGGACCTCTTGAACAAAGCACTGTTACTATTTTGTTCATTGGCACAATGGGCATTTCTAGAACTCTGTTATCTGTAGATCTATATACAACTTCATGTATCACAGGGTTCATTAGCACCTTAAATTTCCACACAGGGTTATATATTTAATTCATCTTTACCGGCTGGATTGTCTCTCGCTTGAGCCAGTCATTCTGGCAGTGTTAGAAAGTCTGAAGGAGGTGTCCTTTCCTCTTTACCAACTGATTTTTCATATGTTAATTTTGTAAGGCTTCCCACAGGCCTTCAGTTCCACTTCCTTTGCTGGCTACTGAAATCTTTTGAATTTCATATACTATATGTAAGAGAATGTTCCACATTAACGTTGGAACCAAGTGAGTCAAGGCAGTCAAAATGAAGCAGAGTGAACACATTGGAAGGTGACAGTAGGATCTTTGCGGGGAAACAAGAGGAGTCCGAATAAAACCCAAGAATCTATTATCAGTTATTTACCTATAACCACCTGTAGCCACAGGTTAAAACAATAAAAAACAAATGAATTCAAAGGTGAAATAAAATCCTAGCCAGGACTTTGTAAGAAAAAGCTTGGTTCACTTCAAACTTCTTGTTCCAGTGTGTGAGCAATCAATTGAAGGTGAACACATAAGTAACAGAGTTCATTTCAGTGCTGAGGAAGAAAGGAAAGAGACAGAGATGTGGGATATACAGAAAAGATGGAAGGGGAGGAGGGACAAAATGTTAAAAGCAAAAGAATTGGGAAAAAATGAAATCAAGCTACCAGGAAGGAACAGATGAAATGCAGCTGCGATGCTCATTAGTTCTTCTTTTAAAATGGAAATTACTTCTAATTTTGAAATCAAAGTCTGGGTATTTTCCTGTGGAAATATAGCTGTCTACACTCTAAATAGTCTCTTCCCCAAAAGCAAGAAAATTGAAAAGGATAGTGTAGTTTTACTGTGAGGAATTTAAAATATACTTTTCCAAACCTAAAGGCATTTCAGTGTTAGTTTCTGCAACAGACAGCTTCAAAACAGCCACATTTTCTAGTCTGATGTAGGCACAAAGCGAGCCTGAGACTTGGTTGCCTGGCAACCGTGCTCTTCACAGGCAGCTGGAGTAAAAGGAAAGACTGGTGCCAAATGGCCTTTCACCTGATTCCTTAGAGGGGACTCTCAGTGAAAGAGTTACTTTGCAAGGGCCAAAGGACCCCATGAGAAACAGACTTGAGAACCCCTCCTCTCTGACCTTTGGGGAGCCACTTGAAGCAGGAGAGTGTTTAATACCTCCAAAGTTGGAGATGCTTTTGTCTTTCCTCCTCCTTCTCTGGGTACCACCCTGAAAGAAATGGCTGCAGCCACAGCGTTCTGACATCTAGAGAGGAAATCACTTTAAACATTTTGCTTTAACTTGAGAATTTATAAAAACCGAGAGGGTGCGGAGCTTACACTCCTCTTATCCCATTACATTTGCTTTACTAAAATACAATGATTAATGAAGTAAATGTATAGTGGAAGACTATTAGGAATAGTGACTATAAAAACACTATTTTTAAAGAAATGTCTAGATGTTGATTTGCCCTGAGAATTCTGGCTGGCTGACTAGTTTAGTGGACTTGTGAAAAGTGCCTGGGGCAATTTATTAAGAGGAAAACCGAGGGCTGTCCAAAAGAATTCATAAAGTCCAGTCTTAAGTAGAAAAATAGCCCAGTATCTTTGTAGAAGTTGTGCCTTTGCTGTAAAATGGTTTTTAATAGACGCTTAATGAGTAGTTCCTAATTAGAGGAGCGATTTCATGATCACACAGTAGAATGTAATGGAAGCCAGCCAGAGCTGCACAAAGCAATGCTCTGAAGTTCGCCCTTGGAGTGGTAGGTTCTACCCTTTTATGTTCACTCAGCACACAGCGATGGCATTCGGAGCACAAGTCTCAGTGTTAGTGCAGTTGTGTCTCTGTTCACATGCTGTTAGCTGTATCTTCCTGAAGGCTGTGCTCAGTGACAGTGAAGAAGAGTCAGCAGAAAATGTTATACATGTCTTCATAGTTCTTCTAGAAGTCTAGTAAACCAGTAAAATCTCCTACCTATGGAGAGGAGGTGTACTTCTATTAAAAGTTAGGCTGCAGCTATTCCCAGGTTTATATATGGCTTTTGCCACATCTGGGATGCTATCTTGGACAATTGCAGATGTGTTTCCTTATCTAATCTTATGCCCAGGAAAGGTATGACGTAATCTGATCTTATCTGATGATGTAATAAAATACAGCATTGGTGTAGCATTCCAGAGATGCTTGGTTGAATGGGTATGTAAGAAGATCTTTCTCTGTTTGGGAAACATAGTTTCATATTCTATATTTATTTTAGTTTGTATTCCATTTTGTACTCTATATTTGTTAAATAGCTATTTCTGGTAAGCCATTTACCAAACTAAAGTGGAAAATAATTTTTACTCAAAAAACCCACCATGGTAATTTGTTTTGTGGGACAGGACTTAGGGCCATAAGACCCTGATATTACAGGATATCATACACTGTCTTAACCTTGATAATAGAAATACCCAAGGAGTTTATCAAAATCAGGAGTTTCCAATACCCATCTCCCTATCAAGGCTGTAATATTGATTCCATATCTGACTTAGTTATCAGTGACACAACAACATATGTTGGTGAACTTTTAAGTCAATTTAGGTTAAAAAGTTTAAAGTTTATATTTCATGAAAAATACACTTTAGGAGACTAGCTACATTATTGCGAAATAATCAGCACCACAGTCAATCTTATTTAGGCCTGGTTACTTTTCTGAGTACTGTCTCCTTTCATCCTTATCCATGAAGCCATCTTAATATGTAATGTCCTTTAAAAGCATTACTTATAATGCTAGCAAAAATATCCCATTTTATGCAAAAATTTAAGCAGCAAAACAAATATTATCTCCTAATGTTAGAACTCATCCATGTTATATTTTGGTAAATAGAAAAGCACAATATGTTTGCCACGTGGACTATATTGCAATTTTAAAATACAAATACATGTACAATTTACTCAAAGAATATGTTCTCTCTCTCTCTCTCTCTCTCTCTCTCTCTCTCTCTCTCTCTCTCTCTCTCTCCCTCCCTCCTGTGTATGTGTGTGTGTGTGTATGCTGAGAAATTTTTATCACAAAATCTTTACATATTTCCTTAATGTACAGTATTCTTTTCTGATGGACATTTTGGGTTTGTCAAATACACTATCCTATTAAAATAGTAAAATAAACAGTGCTTTGTACCTCTGCTATAGCTATAGAATATTAATGATCTGTATCCAAGGATTAGTATATACTTTTTGTAATTTACTATGACACATCATTTATAGCATTCTGTAAGTTTCATCCTTCTATAATCAGGGATACAATCAATTCCAAATTACTCTGAGGCACACTCGCTTGGATTAATGCTCAACTTATGACACTGTGAGTTTACACTAGCTTTTTTTTTCATTTTTTATTGGTTATTTTATTTATTTACATTTCAAATGTTATCCCCCTTCCCAGTTCCCCTCCACAAGCCCCCCTATTTCCTCCCCCTCCCCCTGTCTCTATGATGGTGTTTCCCCCACCCACCCACCCACTCCTGCCTCAGCACCCTAGGGTTCCCCTAGGTCATCAAGCCTCCACAGGACCAAGTGGCTGCCCTCCCATTGATGCCCGATAAGGCAATCCCCTGTTACATACCCAGCTGGAGCCATGGGTGCCCCCTGTGTACTCTGTGGTTGGTGGTTTAGGCTCTGGGAGCTTTGTATTTACTGACAATTCCATTTGCCGGCTAAAAACTGCTCCTAGGATATTTGCCCCTAAATCTTATAACTATTAAGGTTTCAAGGGGGAAAAATAAATTCTCACTAATATCAGTAGAACTAGAGTTTACTGGAAAGACTTATAATTATTCAGAATTGTCAAGAAAACTACACATCAGGCTCCCAAAGTGGCAAGAGCAAAGCAATAACTGGTCAAAGAGTGTCAGTGAGGTCACAGCCATTAACCCACTGACCTTGTGGACATGAGATGTCACTGCAGGCACTTTTATGTAGGGCAATCAAATACAATTTGAAACATCCCATTTAGAACTGAACTCATGGTATATTCAGTCTACTGAAATAATATCACCCGTCTATAATGTCACCAGTTGGGAGAAAGATTTTGTCATCTGTGGGCTGTCGTGCTGAAAGCAGGGATTGTGGCTTCTATCAAGATTATAGAAAGAGCATTAAAAAATATTTCTACCACACCTTTTTTTTTTTTTTTAGCACTTAATCCATTATTTATTTACACATATACCCTCAGTCAAGTACAGTCGATCATAGTTAATATAAATCCATGCACATAGGGTTTTTACCAGTCAGGCTTCTGGATCAAGGCTCTAGCCAGAGCTTGATAAAAAACTACACTTCACAGAAGGGGAACTGCTCCAAGTTTACAGAGCCACCCAGTAAAGTCAGGGCTAATTTCTGGTAATCCTCTTTGTTTTGTTTAGAGAGATGTACTCATGTTTAATTTGCTGGAAATATGTTCCTATGTTTAAGGACACCACTTCTGCTTAATATCTGCCCTTCCAGCCTGAGACTTGGAGTATTGATTTTATTGTATACAGGAAAGACAATTTCCTAATTTTTTGAGTATTACAGAGACATGAGACCTTCTGATTCTTACCACTTTTTAGTATACACTCTGTGAAGAATTGCTATATCAGTGGAAGCTCTCATCTGACAACTTGAGACTCTTTGATTACTTAGAACCAGTATTACAATATTTTATGGTGTACATGACCAGCTGAGATCAATGATACGTAATGCTGGAATTCTATTATTATCATTCAACTGATCAAGAGTCTCACAGATACACCTTTCCAATCCTGACTTTACTTTCAGAATGAAATTGTCACTGCTGCTTGGGAAATAATTGGTTCCATAATCTATTCATTTTTCTCACTCTCTCTGTATAATCCTTTTTATTGATGACAGACAAGGGAATAAGCTTGCACATACTTCCATGGAAAGAATTTTTCCTAGAAAATGTCTTCTCTATTTGGCTTATCACCTCTATTTACTGCTCAGGGTCTTCTCATTAGCAACTCATTCCTCTCTCCAGTGACTTTAGGTGTGCTACTTCATGTACATTATTGAAATTATATTACTTTATGTTGCAATTACATTAGGGCAACGGGAGCCCTGTAATTGGACAGGGAACAGGGAGGCGGAGCTAAGAGGGCAGAGAGAGAAAGAGAGAGAGCTTCTTGGAGGGAGGAGAAGGGAAGATGTCAGCGGATATGAACTGGCAAAGCGCCACCAATGGTTATGTTATCATAGAGATTAGAACTCTGGAATAAATTGTCTAATCTAGGTGGGCAGCTTGCTTTTATCATTATCAATTGAATCATAAATTATTATATTGGCATCTTGTAAATTGTGTTTTTATTGATACATAAATCTGATTGGTTAACTATACGCTTAAGAGTTTTAATTCTACCGGGTAATTGCATGTTGAGATGGCTGACCTTGGGGCAGGCAGTTATCATGTGAGCCTAGTGGCAGAGATCAACCAAGGGACTCAGCTCCTGAGAGTTGGCAGGCTGAGAGAATGAGATCACCTGGCAGGAGATCTGCTGCGGCCACCTGTTGCTGGCCTGAGCACTGGAACAGGCTGAGAAAGAAATAAGGGAAATGACACCCTTCACAATAGTCACAAACAATATAAAGTATTTTGGTATGACTCTAACCAAACAAGTAAAAGATCTGTATGACAAGAACTTCACGTCTCTGAAGAAAGAAATCTAAGAGTACCTCAGAAGATGAAAAGATCTCCTATGCTTGTGGATTGGTAGGATTAATATAGTAAAAATGGCCACCTTGCCGAAAGCAATCTACAGATTCAATGTAATCCCCATCAAAATGCCAAATAAATTCTTCATAGACTTAGAAAGAGCAATTCTCAAATTCATTTGGAATAACAAAAAACCCAGGACAGCAAAAATTATTCTCAACAATAAAAGAACATCTGAGGGAATCAGCATGCCTGATTTCAAACTGTACTACAGAGCAGTAGTGATAAAAACTGGATGGTATTGGTACAGCGACAGGCAGGTAGATCAATGGAATAGAATCGAAGACCCAAAAATAAACCCACACACCTACGGTCACTTATCTTTGACAAAGGAGCTAAAACCATTCAGAGGATAAAAGACAGCATTTTCAACAAATGGTGCTGGCTCACCTGGAGGTCAACATGTGGAAAAATGCAAATTTATTCCTTGCTATCTCCCTTTACAAAGCTTAAGTCCAAGTGGATCAAGGACCTCCACATAAAACCAGACACACTGAGTCTAATAGAAGAGAATGTGGGAGAAAGTCTCAAACACATGGGCACAGGGAAAAAGTTCCTGAACAGAACACCAGTGGCTTATGCTCTAAGATCAAGAATCTACAAATGGGACCTCATAAAATTGCAAAGCTTCTGTAAGGCAAAGGACACTGTCAATATGACAGAATGGCAACCAACAGATTGGGAAAAGATCTTTACCAATCCTACATCCGAGAGAGGGCTAATAACCAACATATACAAAGAACTCAAGAAGTTAGACTCCAGAAAACCAAATAACCCTATCAAAAAATGGGGAACAGAGCTAAACAGAGAATTCTCAACTGAGGAAAATCGAATGGCTGAGAAGCAGCTAAAGAAATGTTCAACATTCTTAGTCATCAGGGAAATGCAAATCAAAACAACCCTGAGATTCCACCTCACACCAGTCAGAATGGCTAAGTTCAAAAACTCAGGTAACAGCAGATGCTGGTGAGGATGTGGAGAAAGAGGAATATACCTCCATTGTTGGTGGGATTGCAAGCTGGTACAACCACTCTGGAAATCAGTTTGGCGGACTCTCAGAAAAATGGACATAATACTTCCTAAGGACCCAGCTATACCACTCCTGGGCATATACCCAGAAGATGCTCCAACATGTAATAAGAACACATGCTCCACTATGTTCATAGCAGCCATATTTATAACAGCCAGAAGCTGGAAACAACCCAGATGTCTCTCAAGGGAGGAATGGATACAGAAAATGTAGTACATTGACACAATGGAGTACTACTCAGCTATTAAAAACAATGACTTAATGAAATTTGCAGGCAAATGGATGGAGCTTGAAAATATTATACTGAGTGAGGTAACTCAGTCACAAAAGAACAAACACAGTATGTACTCACTGATAAGTAGATATTAGACCAAAAGTTCAGAACATCCATGATTCAATTCACAGCAACTGTTGGACTGAGAGTAGGATCCCAAGTGGAGGAGTTGGAGAAGGGACTGAAGGAGCTGAGGGAGTTTGCAGCCCCATAGGGAGGGAGCAACAGTGTCAACTGCTCAGGCCCCCGTGCTCCCAGAGACTGGACCACCAACGAAAGAATGCATATGGAGGGGCCCATGGTGCTGGCCACATATGTGGCTAAGGAGGGCCTTGTAGACCATCAGTTGGAGTAGAAGCCCTTGGACCTGAGAGTGTTAGATGCCCCAGTATAGGGGAATGCCAGGAAGGGAAGGTGGAAGTGGGTGAGTGGGTGGGGGAGCACCTTCATAGAGGCGGGGGGAGGGGGGAGGGGATAGGGAGTTTCCAAAGCGGAGACCTGGAAAGGGGAAAACATTTGAAATGTAAATAAAGTATTAAATAAAAATAAAAAAGAAGTAAGATAAAGTGTTCGTAATTTGAAAATATTCATAGAAGTCTTAAGTAAAGACAATGTTAAAAGGTCGAAAATACAAGAAAAGGTTAACAGACATGAGAATTAAACCAGGATCCACAATAACCATGTAGAGTGAGGTCTGTGAATAGGTGAGCCATTGAGATAGAAATATTTTCTAAAAGAGACACTTTTTTTAAAACAGCAGAGTGTGCTTTTCCAGGTTTGAAATAATACAAATATAAGCTCCAGTAATTTTATGTAGCAAAATATAAGCACCACTAATTTTATTTTAAAATATCACAAATAGAACATTCATGGTAATCAAGAATAGCGTACTTAAAAGGCTCACGTAAAGTTTTAAAATGTGTCATGTCCAAAGAGTAGTGAAAATGGCGTCAGGCTTTTCACCAGAAGCACCTGCAGACTGAGAAAGAAAATGATTTCCAAACTCGAACATTTTCCCATTCAAGGATTCAATAGAATAAAGATGCTTTCAAGCGGGCAAATAATGAGTTTCCCTCCCTTTCTTGGGGAAATGCTGGTTGAAGAATAGAAAAGCATTCTACAGACATCCTTGCTAGAGACTGCACAATACCTGTTTCTGTAAGCCTTTTATAACTACTTCTCCTGATAGAAGAGATATGCTTCATGGAAAATATTTAGAAATATAAACCACTTGATACAGAAAATTTACACAAATTAGGATTGTGTGGAGAGGGAAAAAAAAAGAAGTTTATAGAAGTGAGATCAATTTCTACCATCAAAGAAATCCAGGAATATTCAAAACACTCAAATATAGTTTTATACCATGCCTTCATATCCCTATGACAAGCCTGTTAATGTGTATTTTATAATCTCTTTTGATATCTAACTAGGGATTGGATATATAATGCCATACATGAATGGGCTGTCTTCCCCATTCTCACTTTTCTGCAGAAGCTAAATTCAAAGAAGTAGAAAGAAGAAGAAGAAGAAGAAGAAGAAGAAGAAGAAGAAGAAGAAGAAGAAGAAGAAGAAGAAGAAGAAGAAGAAGAAGAAGAAGAGTTTTTAGAAAATCATTCATTTCAACGCCACTTATTATTATTATTATTATTATTATTATTATTATTATTATTATTATTATTAATTTGCAATCTAGTCATTGCCCCCGTCTCGGTTCCCCTTCCCACAGTTCCTCATCCCATTGCTCCTCCCCATCTCTAGAGAATGCTCCCCCACACCAGGCCTCACCCCCTTACTGGGGCCTCAATACTCCAAGATTAGGCTTGTCTTCTCCCACTGAGGCCAGATCAGGCCTGGTGGGTGACTCAGTGTCTGGAAGCTCCCTGGGGTCCAGGGTTAGTTGAGACTGCTGGTCTTCCTATGGAATCGCTCTTCTCTTCAGCTTCTCCAATCCTTGTCCTAATTCAACCCTAGGGATCCCTGACTTCAGTTCAATGGTTGGGTGCAAGATCTGCGTCTGTCTCAGTCAACTGCTGGTCGGGCCTCTCGGAGGACAACCATGCTAGGTTCCTGTCTGTAAGAACATCATTGCATCAATACTAGTCTCAGGCCTTGGTGCCTCCCCATGTGATGGAACCCAAGTTGAGCAGGTCACTGAACCACCTTTCCCTCAGTCTCTTTTCCATTTTTTGTCCCTGCAGTTCCTTTAGACAGGAACAATTTGGGGTCAGAATTTTTGACTAAATGCCACTTTTTAATATGTATATGTGTGTGTGTGTGTGTGTGTGTGTGTGTGTGTGTGTGTGTGTGTGTATACATTTCTTTATTGATTTGTGTGTATAATTATATGCATGTTGTATGAGAGAGAAGGAGAAAGGCATATGCCCGTGTTTCAGTGTAAAGATATCAATGAAAATGATAATTGATTTCTACTACGTTGTTGTTGTTGTCATTGTTGTTGGCAGTGGTGGTGGTGGTGGTGGGTATGTGTATTCCCTTTTTGATTTGCTGGTCTGGGGTTATATATTCCATTTTCTTGTTTATAGCTAACCTCTTTGTGTTTGAGGTTTACTTCTCGACCTTATGTAGGTCTACATTTGTAGATAGATAGTTTAAATTTGAATTTATCATGGAATATCCTTTTTTCTCTATGTGATTGAAAGTATTGCTGGCTATAGTAGTCTGGACTGGCATCTGTGGTCTCTTAGAGTCTGCCGCACATCTGTACAGGCCCTTCTAGGTTTTATGGTATCCATATGGTACTTTGTTTTGTTCCCCTTATAATTTTTTAATACTCTTTCTTTGTTCTGTTCACTTGTGTTTTGATTTTTATGTGCTGAGGGAGACTTTCTCTTTATGACCAGTCTATTCGGTATTATGTATGCTTCTTGTACCTTGATAGACATCTTCTTTAGGTTAGATAAATTGTCATTTATGATTTTGTTGAAAATTCATTCTGTGCCTTTGAAGTTTGTTTTTTCTCCTCTTGTATTCCTGGTATTCTTAGATTTGGTCTTTTCATTAGTACTCAGGTTTCCTGAAATTTTTTTTAGATTTATATATTTATTTATTTTATGTATGTGAGTATACTGTCACTCTCTTGAGACACACCAGAAGAGGGCACTGAATCCTATTACAGATGATTGTGAGCCATAATGTGGGTGCTGGGAATTGAACTTAGGACCTCTGGAAGAGCAGCCATTGCTCTTAACTGCTGAACTATCTCTCTACCCTATTGACAGAAGATTTTTAGATTTAACGTTTTCTTTAACTAATGTATCTTTTCTTCTATCATGTCTTCAGTGCCTCAGATTTTCTCTTTTATCTCTTATATTCTGTTGGTGACGCTTACCTCTGTAGTTCCTATTCAAGTTCCTAAATTTTTCATTTCCTTATTTCCCTCAGTTTGAGTTTTCTTTATTGATTCTATTTCCATTTTCACATCTTGAAAATTTTTATTCTTTTCCTTCCACTTTTTCTATTTCATAGCTTTCTTTAAAAGACTTATTAATTTCCTCTTCAAGTATCTCTATCATATTCATAAACATCATTTAAGTTCTTTTATTTGTGCTTCAGCTATGTTGGAATATTCGTGGCTGACTGTGGTAGGGCTGCTGATCTCTAGTAGAGACTTATCGTGCCAACTGTTATTGTGTTTTTATGCTGGCTTTTAGGCATCTGGGACTGCTGGTATCTGGTCTTGTCATTGGGTGGGTGTTTTGTTCCTTGGTTTCTGTTTCCTCTCTGGGTTTTAGGAGAGTGTATTGACTGAGTAATGCCTGTAGAAAATTGTTCTGGGATCCTTATAGGTGTGTTTACTTGGGGTTCCAGGTAAAATGTGTTTCTGAGTATTATGACCTGAGATTTAGAAATGGATGAGAGCTGTGGGCAGCTTTAGGTCTCCACAAAGGGATGAAAGCAGAGAACTCTACCAGGATCTGCTTAGTTAACCCTGTGTGAATGAGAGCAGAGAGTGAGAAGAGACTTTCTGCTAAAGAGCTAGGTATGAGACTGCGGGTTGGACTTAGAGGAATGGAGAGAGAGGTGAATGTCTGCAGTTAGCCTCCTTGCTTCCCATCCAGCACAGCCTGTGGGAGTGCCTGCTGGAGTTGGGGGTAAAGATAAAGTGAAGAGTGGAGAAAGGTAATCTAGGAGGGGAAGATCTGTGGTATCCACCAGAAATGAGGTGAGGGTAAGCTGCTGCAGATGAGACTGGGGAATTGGACTTGGAGTAATGAAGAGAAAAGTAAAAATCTACAGATCACTTACCAGTTTCTCTAGCATGAGTTGTTGTTGTTGTTGTTGTTGTTGTTGTTGTCGTCGTCGTCATCGTCGTCGTCGTTTTGTTTTGTTTTGTTTTTCTTTTGTTTGGGTTTGGTTTTTTTAGATTATAATTGTAACATTTCCCCTTGCCTGTTACCCCTCCACACCATCCCATATATCCTTCTCTGCTCTTCTTCATGGCACCCATAACATTTCACCAACATGACTATCCTCCTATTCCTTTTGATCCATGATGCTCTCCCTGAACCGACAGCTTGTGTTTTTCTCACAAGCAACTCACAGAGACAGGCATTATTTCTTAACAACTATTATTTTAGAGGCAGAAGATGGCTGCACTTAAATGGAAACCTGGATGTTCCTGGTGATTAGCATTGGTGGAGCAACTCTAGAAAGAATGCACTACAGCTGAACTATTGAATGGAAATTTTTGAGCACATAAAAACTAAAGCAAATATGATCACATGCGGACAGAGCTTATATCTTCAGAATTATTCACCTTCTCCCATAGGCAGGCCATAGTCAGCAGGGGCATCACACCAGGCTCTTTCTTCAGTAGGCACAGATCAGTAGCTGGAGCAAAAAGCAGCAAAGACATTGACCCTGATTATAGGTGTTAGTTCCCTAAACACTCCAACCCAATCTACTGAAACTTTGAGACACACATGTACTGGGGCATGCTGACAGCCTCTGGACAAATCTGCTAATTCAGTGGATTTAGACATACACAGTTAAACAAGGCTTCCTGGATAATCTCAAAATCAGAAGATCTGAAAAGTAGTTTTATATATGAATGTCTTAGTCAGGGTTTCTATTCCTGCACAAACATGACCAAGATGCAAGTTGGGGAGGAAAGGGTTTATTTGGCTTACATTTCCAATTGCTGTTCATCATGAAAAGAAGTCAGGACTGGAACTCAAGCAGCTCAAGGATCAGGAGCTGATGCAGAGGCCATAGAGGAATGCTGCTTACTGGCTTGCTTCTCCTGGCTTGCTCAGCTGGCTTTCTTATAGAGCCCAAGACTACCAGCCCACAGATGGTACCACTCACAAGGGACCCTCCCTCCTTGATCAGTAATTGAGAAAATGCCTTACGGCTGGATCTCATGGAGGCATTTCCTCAACGGAAACTCCTTTCTCTGTGATAACTCCAGCTTGTGTCAAGTTGACACACAAAACTAGCCAGTACAATGAATAAGATTATTTCTGATTATATTTCTACAACAGTCCTCTCTACAGTCTCTGGTGGAATTCTGAGAATTCTCTGAACACTAATCTGGATGACAACTGTACAGTGCCTTTTTCTGTTATCAGCTAAGCCATAGAAGGCCGCAGAAACATGGTCATATTCTGAATGACATACTCTGCTCACACAAAGCCAGTTATCAGTCAGATCTCAGTGGAAATAACTATAGTGAGTGTCTTCACACATTACAATATACACAATATATACACACATACACACATGCACACATTGTCATCATCATCACCACCATCAGCAGCCTGTGACATTTGCCTAAATTGGGGAAAAGAACTCTGGCATGCAATGTAAGCTATAAACCATAAAAGGACGTGAGATATATCTGGTGTGAAAATGGTGAATCCCAAGTCTGAGTTTGTTTATCTTACAATAGTATAAGTGTTACATACTTGAAGCCAAAGGTCTTGGAAATCTCTACCAAGGGCTCAATGGATCCTACTCCCATTTGAATGAATTTGGTCTTCAGTGAGCCTTGGAGAGCAGAAGCTTTTGCAATGTGTTTCATTCTGAAGGCCAAGTTTTCTTTGTTTTAGATGTGGGGCAGCCCTTCTGCTCTGTTTTGAAATGATGTCTGTGTTGACCTTGTTCTTGTCTTTTTTTTTCCAGTTTCTATAGCAACAATTTTACAAAATAGCTTAATCCTTCCTCATCTGTGTCTCTCTTACCCTCTTTCTTTTTTCCTTCTCTGTTTCATAGGTCTGCTTATTGGTCCCCACTTGTGTTCCAAGATAACCCTTCACTTCCCCCTTGTTCTCCATATGGGAGGTCTTACTGTAGCTCGTTACTAGGAAAGATCCTTTCTGATACTTGTGTGTAATTTATTCCTTAGTAGCTGCTAAATTGAAGCCTCAATTTCCATTGAATTATTGTCCAGAGGCCTACATGAAGTCTTACTATATACAGTTCTTCACAGAGCATCTTACACCACACAGTAAGTTGTTCAATAAGAAGCTTTAAAAATAAATGTGCAGCAAGTAAGAGTGTGGGAACAAGAGGGAATCTTTGTTGATCCCCAATCGCAGAAGTGATGTGCAGCTAATTATGGTAAATTCTACCTATCAGACACAGAACATTAGATCTGCATCTATATTCCTGGCAGGGAACTATTTAGAGACATGAGTATCAAGAAGAAGGTATCATTCATAGCCATTACAGAAGCGCCAATCAATCATAATTAGATGGAGGAAGTATTTGTCGAGGTTAAAGGAGAGTAAAAGGTAGGAGCCATGTCAGAATCTACTTATTACAACCAACTCTGGCCCACCCCAGCTCTTTCTCTGTCCCTTTCTGCCTGGGGTGTAGCACTTTAATTTTTTGTTCCAGCTTTGCTCTCAGTGCTCCTGCTATTCCCACAGGACTCTTAGCTTTAACCACTTCCCAAATGCCTTAATTTCCTATCCAGCACAACAGCAATAGCTAATAATTTTATATACCACATGTCTAGATTTTTCTGCAGGGAACTGAGTTTCAGAAGCAGAGAAACTTGGGTCAGAAAGCAGAAGCATCTAGCTAAACCAGGACTGTAGCATTTGAGTAGTTTCAGACATTCACTGGAACCTATTAACAGCTTTGTATTTTCAGCTTAAAACGAGACTTTCTAAATTAGTCACTGTAGACTTGGGGTATTTGCAAACTAGAGTGTTTCACCATTTGGTTTTAGATATATTTAGAAAGTTAATGTAGTTGATGCTTGATGACTATAATAAACACAGAGGGATGTGAGAGTTGTGAATTTTAAACTAAAAAGTCACATTTACTTTGAATATAACCATAGAAACTGAGTTAATAGCAGGCCTTGTTGCTTAATAAGGTCTGGTTCTGAAGGAGGTTGCCATGGTTGTGTTTGATGGCTTTCGTTGCCTGCATAACAATTAGAAATGTTTTTCTGAAAACTGATTTTCCTGGCAACTACAGACTGACACAAATTCAGGTCCAGCCGTCTTCTGTGTTTTCGTCTTCTGTGTTTTGACTGACATGTCCTCCACAGATAGTCATGGCAACCTACAAAATCAATCAGCAGAAACCACTTATTTATGTCAAATATGGATTTTTCAACAAACAGCTCATGAAACCACCTTCCATGTGGATAATGACTAGAGGTAAAAAAAAGTGGCCTGGAGTTGCTTTCATCACCAGTCATTTACTGCTAAGAAACCTAACATGCTCAAAGCAGGTCAAGATGGAAACTGTGGCTAAAATGAATGCAGAAATGGGAGGAGGGGGGTTTTATTCTGCCTATATCATCCACCGAAACATCACACCATACACGTTATACTGAGTATCATTTTCTTCAGATAGAGATATTTAAGTGACAGCTGACAAATAAGGAGTCTAATATCTAGGAGTTTTCTCTTACGTGTTTTCTCTCTGTCTCTGTCTTTCTGCCTCTTTGTGTCTCTGTCCCTCTCTGTCTCTCTGTCTCTGTCTCTGTCTCTGTCTCTCTCTCTCTCTCTCTCTTTCTCTCTCTCTTCCCTCAGATTTAGATTATATGCACATGAAAACAGTCTTTGTAGCTTTTGCACAAAATTAATGGTCACAAGCCCTGACAAATTCTCCTGGAAAGGTTGGGGTGCTAAAGGTTAATTAAAATTTAACTCTGCAAGACGGATACTTTTATTTATAGACACTTAAGCTGATTTTTAGCAGTCATGTTTTTCTCTAATTAAAATAACATGAAGAGCTAATAGCAATCAGTGTAAGGAACTGAATATTTTAGAGAAAGAAATGATTCATAGCCTTTTTAATAATCATCTTGCAGTACGTATCTCCACTAAAGAGCACATAAAACATTTGTATTCAGCCATTGTCTAGTTCAAATGTCAGGAAATATTAAGCTGGAAAAAAATGAAGAGCAAATTAGTTAAAGCTGTCTAAAATAAGTCGCTGATATTATCATGTAAATTTGACATTTCCTTAAGAATTCTGCAATGATTCTTGACATGCCATAGCTCAAAAGCTCTGGGTGGTCTCTCAGAGAAATTGCAAAAACAAAACTAAAAACTCCTATGTATTCAAAACCTTAACACACATAGACAACTTATGACATATAAAAGAAACAAAAGTTTGCCATGGAAACATAATAAACATATGTGTATATGTATTCAGGCAGGCACAGTGAGTAATATATTATAGAGATAGATAGATGGTGTAAATAATTTCTTAGTTATGGCTTCTGTAGGATTAAGCATCCTAAATCCTTGATAACAAGAGACTACATTAAAATATCAACAAGAAAGATGAAAGCATAATCTCCATATAAGACATGTAAAAGTACTTTTAAATAGGAAGAAAACAGAAAAAAGAAGGGAGAACAGAATGAAGAACTAGAAGGAAGGAGAAATATACCAAAATAGACATTCTAGGTAAATCCATATATCCACTTCAATAAAAACCGCCCTATGTCTATCTCCTAATTTCTTTTTCCATTTTATATCTCAATATGAAAATACCTGCAAGTCAGGACTCCATTTCCCAGCTCCTGTGAAACTAACTATACCAATAGCTAGGTTCTGGCCAAAAAAATAAAGTCAAGGGAGCCAGTGTGAAGAATCTACACATTCTCCATTTTCT
This sequence comes from Uromys caudimaculatus, assembly GCA_028551405.1. Taxonomy (NCBI): domain Eukaryota; kingdom Metazoa; phylum Chordata; class Mammalia; order Rodentia; family Muridae; genus Uromys; species Uromys caudimaculatus. The sequence continues at coordinate 6,227,360 of CM052702.1, forward strand.
CCTCTAGATAGATTTGCGCCAGCCAGAGCAGCATTCTGAGGCAAGCAGTATACTTGTGAACAGCATGCTTCCATAACTGAACAGTATACGAAAGGATCCCATATCTCTAACATCAGCATCCATCAGGTGGTAGAATCCTATGCATCTCCCTAAGGTACCACCATCCATCACTGAAACAACCTTGGCAAGAGACACTAGGGAACCACATGGAGTGCTGCACAGCTTGCCTGGGAAGCAGCCCCTATGCTTGCCATAACACTGCGCCTGCCATCTCTGGTCCCCTTGGAGTCAATCTATATCTCCTTCCCTAGATAGAGAATCTCACCCTCAACAGAACCCTACCATCTCTGCCAGAACACCGGGTGGAGCTCTGCACCATATCCAGGTAGCACATTTTACCCAAGTAGACATCACAGTACCTACATCCTGAGGACCACCCAAAGAGCCCTGTCACCCTTTTATAAAGTTTTGAGGATCTGCAGAAAGAACCTGCTGGCTCTACAGAAGATTTGTTCTTGTACTCAGAAGTGGGCCCAGTCGTTGCTGAACTATGACTGCTTCTAGTACACTATACACACATCAGCGATGAGTGGCCTCAAATCAGAAGCCCAGACACCATTCAATTGACATGTTCAATTTGACAGGAAAAAGAAAAAGAAAAATCAGTAACTAAGACAACACGTCTCTCCAACAATTAGTATTACTAGAGTAATATATCCTGAGAAAATCAACTTAGATGACACACAAGAAAAAGTTTCAAAAGAGCAATTGTAAATATATTCAAGAAACTCAAGGATAATGTGAATAAATAATAGAATTTGGACCATAAAACCACAGGTGAACAACCCATCAGAAAGAATTTATCACACTAACATATATACCACAAACTTAGGTGTGCCAGTTTCAGGAAGCAAATACTTCTAAACATAAAATAGCAAATCAACTCCAAAAACTAATAATAGGCTGTTCCAATACTCTACTTTCCTTAATGGACAGATCACCCAGACAAAAAAATGAACAGAAATATGATAATACTAAATGATGTCAAAGACCAAATGGACCTAACAGATATCTATAGAATATCTAATCCAAATAATAGAGACTACATGTTCTTCTCAGTAGCCTCTAGAACTTTCACTAAAAATAGAACCATATATTGTGACAAAAAGCATAAATAGAGGAAAACAATGAAAAAATTCCTTGTGTCTAATCTGAACATAATGAAATAAAACTAGATATCAATCATGATAGAAACCACAAAAATACACATGCATGCAGTGATTGGACAACACAGTACTGGATACGCATGGATCACTGAAGGTTAAATTAAATTTTGTAGAATTTAATGGAAGCAAAAACAACATACTCAACCCTATGGGATATGATATAATAAAGGCAGTACTAAAAGAAAAGTTTATAGCTATAAGCACTACACCAAAAATTCAGAGGAAGTCCAAATAAATAGCTTAATGATGTACCTTAAGGCTTTAGAAAAATAAGAAAAAAAAATAGCAGCAAACAATAGATGAGAGAAATAATTAAATCAGAAAAGAAATGAATGAAATAGAAATTTAAAAAAAACAAAGATCAATGAAATGAGTTGAATTTTTGGAAAAGATTAACAAAACTGATAAATCTTAACCAAATTAACTAAAAGAAAAACAGATAAAAAATTACAGATGAAAAAACAGACATGATACTGTAGTCAGGGGCTGTTTTAATGTCCATAACCTGTGTTGTCAAGAAAGGCCATGTGGATATCTGTGGTCTGTGCTATCATCTGAAGCCATGTTGACCATCTCCATGGTCTGTGCAGCCTTCAAAGGCCATGTCTGGGTACATGGTCCTGCTGCATCAAGGGACCATGCTAATGTCCATGCTAATGCCTGTCATCTATGCTGCCACCGAAAGCCACGTCGATGTCCATGGACATGGATTTGTCTACTGCAAGGGACCATATTAGTGTTCATGGCCGATGTTGCCCCAGAGACTGTGTTGATGACCTTGGCCTGTGCTCCACCAAGGTTCATGATGGTGTCCATGGCCCATGCTCCAGCAAAGGATCATGTTAATGTCCCTGATCTGTACTGTCACTGGAGACCATAATGAGATCCTTGGCATATGCTGAAACAGAAGATCATGTGGATGTCTCTGGTCTGTGCTGTCACCAGAATCCATGTGAAAGTCCATGAGTCATGCTTCCAGAGACTGTAAAGGGAGAGGGAGCTACTTTTCAAGTAGAATTGATGACTCACAGTTGAGAAAAAGGGACATAGAAGACTCCTAGGTCAACTCCTACTACCAAGGACCAGCCTCAATTGTTTGGTGGTTCTCGAGAATGGGAGGATTGGATCAGTGAAAAAATCACAGACTCAGGCAAAAAATGCAGATGTAAGAAGACAGATGCCTCATTATTGTTCTGAATTTGTGCTTGGAGACAGCTTGCAGTCTCTCTCTCTCTCTCCCTCTCTCTCTCTCTCTCTCTCTCAGATTTTTTTCCTCTGAGTTCATCTCAGTCTTTTATTGGTTGCATACTTCCTTGTTATAAAATAGTACACAATCAAGAGGCTTTTCATTATTTTTCTCAAGCCCATTTATTTTTCCTGAAAAACCCCATGTAACCATGTCACCAGAAAGCACAATGCACACACAAAGTTCAGTGTGTGCTAAAGAAAGTTAATACATTAACTTTTAATTCTCAGAAAAGCCTTCAAACCACAGGTCATCTGGGCATAAACTTGTGGTTACAGCATTCACATGAGAACAGAAAGGGGCTAAACAAATCAGAATATTATATTTAGTTTGTCTAAATGTGCAGGATCCCTTCCTCTGGTTATTGAGGGGTTTCTATGGACATCCCTGTTCTTAGTGACCTAGGCCCAGTGTGTTCCTTTTCCTTGGAGTCTTCAATTCTCTTAACTACTAAAAATTCACCTTTCTTAAAAAAATTTCCTGCTTCAAAAGTTTTCTGGTACAACTGAATCATTGTGAGTTGGCTAAAATCTCCCAAAGAACAATTAAGGCAGTCAGCCTCCACATCTAGAACCGCGTGCCCTGTTGTGCCTGGGCTGACTGCTTGAATGGCCAGGGCCAGGGAAGTTTGTTCCTATGACATCTAAGTCATTTCCTTCTCTAGTTTGCCCTCAATTCCCTTTCCCGGAAATTTTTACCAAAGTTATTTCACAAATAATATATACAAATAACAAAAAACATATTTGAGGACAAATATGTTATAGAAAAAGGCAAAACAGACAAGCATACAAGAAAGAGCAACACCATCTGTATACTAAAAAGCCAGAGATGCATTATTCATGTTGACGGTGCACCTGAAGACAAAGCTGTGTCATGCAGCAACATTCACAATTATGTCCCACCTGACACCCTCACCACATCAAAAAAAAAAAAAAATTAGTCAGAAAGCCTTCCAAGAGAACTCTTACTCTTAAAATTATGGTAAGGATGTGTAGCTCTCCATAATTGATAGCTTCTGGCAGGAGTGCAGGTGAGGAAAGACTGAGTTTTCTTTAGGGGGGTGGTCACTGGGACTTTGACTATTCTCCAGTGAGTATATGGGCAACACAAATTGGATTCCTCCTCCTCTCATCGTGGTCATCATCGTCATCATCACCATCACCATCATCATCATCATCATCATCATCATCATCATCATTATTTGGAAGCCACAAGGGGCACAGACTTGGAAGAATGAGAAGTGAGTGTGATAGGAGTCTATAATATGACATTCCCAAATAATCAATAAAGATATTAAAAAAGAAAAGAACAGGCACTAGTGATATCCAAATGATTCTCGGCACATAAGAATATATCTCAACAATAAACACCCCCCCTTCCCCAAAATCAGGGCCAGATGTCTTTACCCAAGATTCCTATTATACCTTTATGGTCAAACTAATATCAGGGCTTTTCAAATCATTCTAAAAATAAGAAAAGAAAAGAAAAATACTTTCAAAATCTTTTAAAAACCACATTACATCAATAAGCTTAAAACCAGATATAGAAAAAAAAAGACAAACATACAAATGAAAACTTTAAGTCAAAGTTCTTGATGAACTTAGCTATAAAAATGGAATTAGAGAACATGGTAAAAAGGTTGTTCACCATCATCAAGGCTGGAAGAAAATCTAGTCATACACAGTATATATCTCAACACAATAAATGCAATATAGAAGCCCACTCTTAGTATCATTCTAAATGAGAAAAAATGAAACATTTTCATTAAAACCAAGAACAAGTCAAAGATTTCCACTCTCTACAATGCTGTTCAGTATAGTGCTTGAAGTCTTATCTAAACAGTAATACAAGAGAAGTGGTTAAACGGAATATATACAGGAAAAGAAGAAGGCAGAGTTGACATATTTCCATACATAATGGGTCCTGGAGAATCCATGGAAATCTACACCTGATGAACACATTCACCTAAGTATCAGGATACAAAATTAACTTCTCTCAATCAATAGCCTTCCTGTATACCAAAAACAAACATAACAAGAAAGAAATCAAAGAAATAATCTCATGCACAATAGTTTAAAACATATCCTGGGGATCAAGGAAATAAAAGACCTGTACAATGAAAGCTTCAGTTCTACAGAGAGAAAATGAAGAGAATGCCAGAAGATGGACACCCAGTACTCTATGAAATGGCCATCCTGCCAAAAGCAATCTACAGGTTCAATACCATTGTCACTAAAGTTCTAATGCAAATCTGCACTGAAAGTTTTTTTTTAAAACTCTTAAATTTTAAATGGAAACACAAAAGTACTGGCATAGCCACATATCATCATACCTGATGATTATGAGTTATCCCACCGAGCCATAGTAATAAAATCAGTATGATACCAGCATGAAATAAACACAATGACCAATAGAACACACATGAGGACCAACATATAAATCCACCCGATGTTTTCAAAAAATACACATTGGAAAAAGGACATCTTCTATAACAAACAATGCTGAGCAAACTGGATAGATGCATGTTAGAACTATGAAGACAGATTTATATCTCTCAACCTCTCAAAACTCAATTTCAATTGGATCAAAACCTCAACTTAAAATCCTGAATCTGCTGGAGATGAAGATAGAAAATATGCTTCACCTTACAGGCACAAGAAAGACTTTTTTGAATAGGATTATGGTAGCACAGAAATTAAGACCAACAATTGACAAATGAGACTTCATGAGCCTAAGATATTTCTATACCACAAAGGATGCCATTAACAGAATGAAGAAGAAGCCCATAGAATTGGGAGAAAGTATTACAAGTTATAAATCTGACAAACGGTTAATATCTAAAATATACATAGAACTCAAAAGCTAAACATCAAAAAAACCACAGACAACTCAACTAAAAATGTGGCATGGAACTTAAAAGAGTCTTCAAAGTAACACAGTGACTGATAAACTTCTTTTAAAATTTTCACCATCCTTCACTATTAAGGAATCATAAGTTGAAACCACTTTGAGATTTCATCTTGAACCATTCAGAATGGCTAAGATTAAATTTAATTTAAAAATATATAGAGAGATATAGAGATAGATCTGTTGGCATTATCTTATAAGAGTAGTACAGCACCTCTCCCAGACACCATAGGTCCTCAAATAAAAAGCCTAATTCTAGTGCACCAGAGTTGTTGGTGAGTAGGATCCTGTAGACCCCAAAATACTAAAGACTATTGCTATACTTTAGCTACCTTCTATATAGCAAGATCCTGCTGATGAAGACTACACATACTAGAGTCATAGAACATGAAACAATAAGGTTGATACTGATCTGGAAGCTTCATTCCTATAGTTGTAAGTACTGGGAGATGTTATGCATACTCCTGGGGAAAAATAATCAACAATCTTAATTATCTGAATCCTGAAAGTTACAGTGGTGAGTGGCTGAGTAAGACATACCTATTGTGTGTTATTTGTACAAAGGTTATTGAAGTAACCACTTTCTAATTGTATTTAATGCCCTCTATATAAGATAGAACTCAGTATTAGACCCATTAACAGGGCCAAGAATCTGTCACTAGACAGGACATAGAGCCCAAGAAAGGAACTACTATCATTCTTCTAATGATCATAGTTTCAAACTGTGTCCAGAGTTCTTATTTATATACTCCTAGATATAACCATGCCTTAACCTTCATTAGAGAAGCCTCTTTTTGCAGAAGATGGAAATTAACAGAGACACATAGCAAGTAAGTGCACAGACAAAAAGAGACTGTAGACTTCTTGCCCTAAATGATGGACTTAAATCACATCTTCTCCTTCCAGGTCTTAGGGACTATCACAGAAAATGGATGGAACTAGAAAATATCATCCCAAGTGAGGTAACCCAATCACAAATGAACATACATGATATGCACTCACTAATATGTAGATATTAGCCCAAAAGCTCGGAATATCCAAGATACAATTCACAGACCACATGAAGCTCAAGAAGAAGAAAGATCAAAGTGTGGGTACTTCGGTCCTTCTTAGAAAAGGGAACAAAATACTCAAAGGAGCAAATACAGTGACAAAGTCTAGAGCAGAGACTGAAGGAAGGCCATCCAGAGACTGCCCAACCTGGCGAAACATCCGAAATACAGTCACCAAATTTAGACACTATTGTGGATGCCAAGAAGTGCTTGCTGAAGGGAGCCTAATTTGGCTGTCTCCTGTGAGGCTCTGCCAGAACCTTACGAATACACAGGCGGATGCTCGCAGCCAACCATTGGACTTGGGGTCCCCAATGGAGGAGTTAGAGAAAGGACTGAAGGAGCTGAAGGAGTTTGCAAACCCATAGGAAGAACAACAATATCAATCAACCAGACTCCCTAGAGCTCCCAGGGACTAAGCCACCAACCAACGAGTACACATGGAGGAACCCATGGCTCCAGCCACATATTTAGCAGAGGATGACCTTGTCTGGCATCAATGGGAGGAGAGGCTCTTGGTCCTGCGAAGGCTTGATGCCCCAGTGTAGGGGAATTCAAGGGCAGAGAGGCAGGAGTGGGTGGGGGGAGAGAACACCCTCATAGAAGCAGGGGTAGGGGGGATGGGATAGGGAATTTACAGGGAGGGACCGGAAAAGGGGATAACATTTGAAATGTAAATAAAGAAACTATCCAAGAAAAAAAAGAAAAAAAGAAAAGGTGGCAGAAATATTCCAAGAGTCAAAAACAGAGTGTGTTCACAGTGAAATAGTATTTTCCAGTACAGTTGCAAACCTGAACTCACAGCGCCTGTGGCTGCATTGTCAAGATCTATGCAAGATTTATTTAGAAAAAAAAAGTCCCAGCATGGAAAAGAGGAAGGTCACATAATTCCACCAACATATTGAGGAGCTCTTGACAATTGATAGATCTTGGGAAGAGGAGATTCAGTGTTCTTAAGGGTTGTAGTCCCTGAGAGGCCACTCACTCTGTTTTTTTTTTTTTTTTTTTTTTCCTTCATTTTATTATTGGACATTTCCTTTATTTACATTTCAAATGTTATCCCCTTTCCTGGTTTTCCCCCTCCCAGAAACCCCCTATCCCATCCCCCTCCCCTGCTTCTATGACGGTGCTCTCCCCACCCATCCATCCATTTCCGCCTCCCCGCCCCTGATTCCCTTACACTGGGGCATCCATCAAGCCTTCATAGGACCAAAGACCTCTCCTCCCATTGATGCCTGACAAGGCCATCCTCTGCTATATATGCAGCTGGAGCCATGTGTACTCCTTGGTTGGTGGTTTAGTCCCTTGGAGATCTGGGGGGGTCTGGTTGGTTGGTATTGTTGTTCTTCCTATGGGTTGCAAACCCTTTCAGCTCCTCAGTCCTTTCTCTAACTCCTCCATTGGGGGCCCTGCGCTCAGACCAATGGTTGGCTGTGAGCATCTGCCTCTGTATTTGTAGGGCTCTGGCAGGGAGGCCACCCACTCTTAAGCAGAGGTCTCTAAATCTATAACACAAGGTGTTAGCACTAAATGGACTCTGGGTAGGTGGGTAAAAACAATGAATGCATGAAATAAGGAGAAAATATTAGGAGAGAGAATATGGGAGAAGTTTGAGGAGAGGAAATAGAAATGGATTTAATCAAAACACATATGTGTATGTGAAAATCTCAAGGAAGAAAAAATAGTTTAAAAATTCCTTCAGAGAAAGTAAAATCTGTCCCCAGTATTGTTACATCCTACCCCATAAATTTAGTTTTCTGTCACCATCACCTAAGCCAAACTCAGGGTTATTAATTTATTCTAGGGAATCAAGTCAGCTAATATCTTCATAGTTTAAAATATATTTCTATATTTTAAAACCCTAACATTGTATCCATGCATAAACCTATGAGCAATAGACCTATTTTCTCACACTTTGAAATGTGTTCAAATATATCTTGGATGGCTTGCTATGGTTTATCCTCGCCAGAAATTTGAGAAGTGGTAGAACAGATTGGTAGATCTGAGATCTAATTAAAAGGTCAGACTGTCCTGCACAAATTGTGTTTCTGAGACTCTCCCAAGTGACTGTGCTGCCTAACTAGAGATATGCTCACTGCCTTGGACTGTTCACTTCTTACATATGCACAGTCAATAAAACACACAGCAAGATGCTACTGTTTGTTGCCTTATCATCAGGATATGCTATTTCCTCAATGTCATCCGAGGTTACTTTTAGCATCTCTCAATACTGAGCATTTACTTAACAAGTTTTAGACTCATATTATTTTCAGTTGCATATAGCTTATTAAAATAGTGAAAAGAATGCATATAATGATAATTTCATTCAATTTTTTTTAACAGATTCATCTCAAATACTGTGGCAGACATCAGATAAATTTCAAATAATTAAAGTTAGAAAAATTAAGGTATTTGAGAGAGACTGGAGGTATGTGAGAAAAATTAAGGTATTTGAGAGAGACTGGAGGTATGTGATCATCTGGTTATTTCTTTCAGAATCATCCGGAGCACATGTTAGAGTGGAAAAATACACTCCATCATTTATTTTCTGAATTACAGAATCACAGAAATAGAATAAGGTATATTCAGTCAGATTCTTAAAATCCAAGTATTTGCTAATCATTGACTTTATTGTAGTCATGTCATCAGAGATGTTAGTTCAGATGCAAGGGGGGCATACACAGCTCAAATGAGCATTAAGCACAGAATCAGAAGGAGCTTCCATAACACTATACCCCTAAATCATTAAATTCACCTACAGTAACCATGGGTTCATGTTATAAGGCCAGATGGTACACAAGTCTAAAGAAAGTCATCTGAATAATGCAGTCTCTTTATTGAACACCCTTTTTGAGAAGTATCCCTTTAACCCAAACTCATGTGAGTGTGTGGAATTCACCCACACAGTCACAAAAATGTCACTTTACAGGACAATGTTTGCAGGAGACAGCAGAGGCATTCTGAAGATGTAGCCACACTCCTTCTCCAGAATTTCAGGGAACTCAGCAGTAGTCATCAAGAAATAATAAAAAGAGCAGTTGCCAAGCTGATTGCCTTGTCTCTCTCCAATCAATTTCCTTACACTGATTTTCACTCTAACTTCCACAATTTATGTCACTGCCAGGTTTGTCCCAGACTACTGAAATTGCCTTTAAACTAGCTCTTCCCTCACTGGACTTACCTGATTCTAATAAAACTTTTAGTAAGCTAATTATTATCATGGAACTTCACCATTTTATATCTTTTGAGCTACTCATGATTAGGAGAATAAAGTCTAAGTTTTCTAGTATAGCAAAAAAGTTGTCCATGGTAGTAATTGACTGTTTAAAAAATTAAATCATGAAGTTCACAGATAAAAAGACGGAGCTCAAAAAAAAAAAAAATCATTCTGAGATAGGTAACCCAGACCCAGAAAGACAAATATGGTATGTTTTTACTTATATGTGAATTTTAGCTGTTAAGTCTGTGTAAGCTACAATCCTTATAACCAGAGGTTAGACATAGAGTAAGGGAATGGCAGGGTGGGAGTGGATCTCCCTAGGAAAATGAAATAGAATAGAGAAGTATAGGTGGGTGGGGGCTCAGGAATGGGAGAATTAAATGCTGAGAAGGAGTGAAGAGGTGGATGAGGAAGGTGGTGATGGATAGCTAAAACTAAGGGCCATTTGAGAATTGTAGAGAATCCTATAATAGTAGAAGCTTCCTATAGTGTGTGTGTGTGTGTGTGTGTGTGTGTGTGTGTGTGTGTGTGTGTGTGTGTGTGTGAAGGTGATGTAAGTAAAAGTACCAATTATGGGGGAAGGTGAGCATCCCAACTGGACATCTCTCCTCACCAAATGAACCTTCTAGTACGGGGAATAGGTTACATATAATAAAATTGTTGACCAAATCATGCCCAAGAGAACCCCCAAACAATCCAGGCTATTGCTAAGACTGCAGGTTGCTGTCCAGAATGTGACAATAAGGCTGTAGACATCTCATTGAACATTGGAGAAGTCAAGTCAGTGCTTACCTGGAGCTAGATGGTACTCTGAATGCTGCAAAAGAAAAAGATAAACACCAGCCCAGCTTCAAACCCTTCAATCTACAATGATGGCTTGCCATCAAGATGCACGCTGCAATAGTGGCACAATGCTTGTAAGAACAATCACACAATACCTAATGGGATTTACAGCCCACTCCATGAGATGGAACCCAACCCCAACACTGCCTGAGTGGCCAAGAACCTGAGACTAGATATGCCAGGGTCCTAGGAAAAAAATCAAATATTGCTATTTTCTGCTCAAGGAACATAGCAATAAAATGATTCCAGACAACACTCTGCTTTACTCAGAGATTGGTATCTTACTCAGACATCACCTGAGAAGCTTCTGCTTGCAGTAGATAGGAACAAATACAGAAACCCACAGCCAGAAAATGTGTAGAGAGGGAGAGACCATAAAATACTCTTAAATGGGATGTTTCCATCAATTTCCTCCCATTGAGACCAAGAAAAGAATGTGGAAAAGAAAGCAGGAAGCATATAAGACCAGAGAGGATGAAAGACACCAAGGAAACAAGGCCTTCTTAACCCAGCAAGACATTAGTCTTCTATATGAACTCACAGAGACTGTCATAGCATGCACAGAGCCTGCACAGGGCTGTGGCATCATGGACCTAATGCTGAAAGGGAAAGGGAACACAATCCCCCTAAGGTAGAGGAATTTAATCCAGCAACAACACTACTCTGGCTGGAATACAGACATACCCTTAGTACGCACTTTTCAGGTAACATTAGTTTATAGACGGAAGCAGCCATGCTTGAAAGGGACATCTGATTGAGGGACAGGCAAAGTGATGAATCAGAGAAAGAGTTCGCAGAATGAGTCACAGAACAACAGACAGAAAAAAGAGAGGTGATTGAAGAGCAGCACAGGGAGAGGGAGTCAGTGCATTTCCATTCATGGAGTCCAGTCAGTGAGTGGGGAGTCAAGTGAGTTCAGTGCAGTTCAGAGTGGAGTACATTGAGTTCTGTTCAGTCAGTGCAGAGGAGCTGAGTATAGCTGAGTTCAGACAGAGGAGGCAAGCTTTACTCAGACAGATTTACAAAAACAGGTTGCAGGTGAAGACAGAATTAGCCAGAGAATGAGAAGAAGCCTGAAGATAAGAACAAATGTCCAGAGCTAGTTTGAGGGCAAGCAGACCAATTTGGTGAAAAGTCAAAAGAAGTCATATTGAATCAGTCAGTTTGGAGAGGAGATTGACCCAGAACAGCTGAGATGAACCAGCCAGCCAAAGTTCAGAAAGAGCTAAGAAAGCTCAGCTTATTCAGCAGAAAGCCTCAGAGATGACAATTACATCAGGCGAAATAAAGTTACATTTACACCCAACCCTAATCCAGAAACTATGTCTAACTGAAACTATTTACAAATGAAAACTTAGTTTTCTTCAACAGTCTTACTAACAATCCAAAACACTCTTAAGTCCAGACCCCACACATACCAGTAGATAGACAACACAAAATGAACTCAAAGGCATCTTTGCAGTGTCTTTGTCTCATAATGTTGTGTCAGAGTATTCATTTTCGTTTCTTTTTTCTTTTTTAAACATTATGTGTCATTTGCATATATGTTATGGCTTCTGGGTTTGTTTTTATGAAATTCCAGTGTGTGTGAATGTGTGTGTGTCTGTATCTATATTTTTCTTGTGATTTGTTAGTTTTTGTCCTATTCTGGTTTGTTTGTTTTTGTCTTACCTTATTTTATTGTTACTGTGTAGATTCCTGTTTGTTTTCTAACAAGAGACTGAAAAGGTGCAGATTTGGATGGGAGGGGACATCGGGACGATCTTGAAAAAGATGAGAAATGTAGCACTGTATTACATGAAACACATGAAAAAAATATTACATGAAAAAAATCTTTTTTTAATAAAAGAAAAATATAGGGAAAATTTCTTTATGATCTCACCCTTTCTTAGCTACCCAACTTCATCTTCTAATACCATCTCTTTATATTTAGTATATGCTAAATGGAACTGCTGGAAGCTCTTCTTCCAGTGTGCCTAAGTCTGTCATCTATATACCCTTTCTTGGGCCTGGACAAAAACTTCTTCTCAAGCCACTATGAACTTATTCTCTCTCTCTCTCTCTCTCTCTCTCTCTCTCTCTCTCTCTCTCTCTCTCTCTCTCACACACACACACACACACACACACACACACACACACACACACACACACACACATGTTCTAGTCCTTAATAGAAACTATGTCTAAGTCATTTGACATGTTGCATGTATTTTTAAAGACTTTGTTCAACGCATGAATGAATGAATGAATGAATGAATGAATGAATGAATGAATGTGCCCATCAATAAATGTCAGCTGATAAAGTTGTGGTAGAAACTATTATAGTTTAAGACAAACTTTATGAAATATCAGACATCTAGAAGGCTTAGGCAATCTGCAATGACATTGACTAATGCTTCAGTCATGTCTGCAAGTGGCCAGCACTCTTTTGTGCTCTCTAATTATGTACAACCTACAAGGTTAAGTGTTTCTATTGACCCCAGTTTTACATGAAAGAGAACATTAGCACAGAAAATTTATATAACTTGTTTGAAGCTAACACCAAGCAGAATAAAAATCCTTGTATAAACTCCTTAGTTCATATGCTTAGCCACAATGTATCAAGTACAGGAGAAACTGAGTTGCAATGTCAGGAAACAAGCAATGCCACATGCCATGTGGGCACCATTGTGGAAACTAGAAGCAGTCACTGTCCATTGAAAGTAAATGCATAGCCAGAAGGTCTAAAGAAGCAAGCCCACAGGGTCAAACTCCTGTGCTGCTTTGATTCTCCGCTAGTCCCCACATTCTTGTCCCCTGTTCTTGTGGAATGATATTGTGTAAATTTGGTTTTGTCATGGAATATCTTGTTTTCTCCACATATGATAATTGAGAGTTTTGCTGGGTATAATACCCTGGGCTGGCATTTGTGTTCTCTTAGGGTCTGTATGAGATCTGCCCAGGATCTTCTAGCTTTCATAGTCTCTGGTGAGAAGTCTGGTGTAATTCTGATATGTCTGCCTTTATGTGTTACTTGACCTTTTTCCCTTACTGCTTTTAATATTCTTTCCTTGTTTAGTGCATTTGGTGTTTGGATTAGTATGTGATGGAAGGAATTTCTTTTCTGGTCCAGTCTATTTGGAGTTCTGAAAAGCTTCTTGTATGTTCATGGGCATCTCTTTCATTAGGTTAGGGACATTTTCTTCTATAATTTTGTTGAAGATATTTACTGGCCCTTTAAGTTGGGAATCTTCATTCTCTTCTATACCTATTATCCTTAGGTTTGGTCTTCTCATTGTGTCCTAAATTTCATAGATGTTTTGGGTTAGGAGCTTTTTGCTTTTTGCATTTTTTGGCTGTTGTGTCAATGTTTTCTATGGTATCTTCTGCACCTGAGATTCTCTCTTCTATCTCTTATATTTTGTTGGTGATGCTTGCATCTATGACTCCTGATCTCTTTTCTAGGTTTTCTAACTCTAGGGTTGTCTCACTTTGTGATTTCTTTATTGTTTCTATTTCCATTTTTAGATCCTGGATGGTTTTGTTCATTTCCTTCTCCTGTTTGATTGTGTTTTCCTGTAATTCATTAAGGGATTTTTGTGTTTCCTCTTTAAGGGCTTCTTTAGGAGAGTTATTATGTCCTTCTTAAAGTCCTCTATCATTATCATGAGAAGTGATTTTAGATCCAAGTCTTGCTTTTCCAGTGTGATGGTGTATCCAGGACTTGCTATGGTGGGAGAACTGGTTTCTGATGATGCCACATAACCTTGGTTTTTGTTGCTTATGTTCTTATGCTTGCCTCCTACCATTTGGTCAACTCTAGTGCTACATTCCCTTGCTATATCTGACTGGAGCCTGTCCTTCCTGTGATCCTGGTTGGGTCAGAACTCCTCAGAGACCAGCTATCTCTGGGATCCTGTGATTCTGGAATCCTGTGATCCTGAGATCCTGGGCGTGTTGGACCACCTGGAAGTGGAGCTTTCTCTGGGTGTTGTGGGACTGGCTGTGGAGTTTGCACCCAAGGTCTGCTCAGGGCACTGGCCCAGACAAGAAGGATCTGTCCCACTGGTCAGGCAGGGTTCCTGCACTCCTGGATCCTTCTGGTCCCAGTTACTCCCGGTGTTGGGACAGATGTTGTGTCCTCCTTACCTCTGATTCTTTGTCTCTTGTTCTTAATATGTATACTCTTAATAAAAGTTCTGTGCTCTCACCCAAGATTCCAAGCTGTAAAACCCAGATAGTAGGAACCCTTGTTAAGCTCTGATTGGAACTTGCTTACATTTCACACAAGAGGTTTTAAGGCAGTAGTTCTCAACCTGTAGATCACAATTCCTTTGGGATTGATCAAACGATCTTTCACAGGAGTCACATATCAGATATCCTGCATATCAGATATTTACATTCTGTCGCATAACAGTAGCAAAATTACAGTTACGAAGTATCAATGAAACAATTTTATGATTGAGGAATGGTATTAAAGGGTCGCAGCATCAGGAAGGTTGAGAACCACTGGTTTAAGGAATAAAGTACAGTGATGCACTGTGGAAAGCCAAGAAGCTGAGAGTTTCCCTTGCTGTTCACTCCACCCACCTTTCAGGATCTGCTTGTTTTGCCACACTTACATATCCAGAAGCAGTTGTTCCGAGACCAACCATGTTCTGGTTTTTTCTTACGCTCCCCTTAGCTTCCACTCCTTCAAAACTCACTTGTGATTCTGTTGACCTCAAATTGCCTATTATGACCTATCAATTAATTAGGTACCAGGATTGAGCCAGATGAGCAGGACACATAGATATTAGAAGTAAAGGTAAAGGCGCCCAGAGAGAACAAAACAGGCCAGAGATCGATGCTTCAAGTACTGTATTAGCACCTTTGTGGAACTCTGCCCTATGTATGGCCTCAGTAATGATTTATTATCCAGGTACTGGTCAACATGTTTAACAGCACAACTCAGGCAGACTGCAGACAGGGAAGAAAGGTGCACTACACCATTACTTTAGATGACCAAGGGTCTCTACTTGTTGTTACTATATCACCTGCTTCATTCAGCGCTGACCTCACATGAGCTTACTAATTCTTGACACCTTTCCATGCCTATATAGTCTCAGAGTCAAATAGAACACACCTGCTGCTCATTGGCTTCCTTTTTGCCTCTGTTTAATGGCTTTATAAATTTTGCATAATGCTAGAGTGTGTCAGCAGATTTTCTTCTGTAACCTGGTCCAAGAAGGCTGCCCTGGAAATAAACTGTTAGTCAACAGGTTTTATTTTTTTAAACACTATATGCCAGAACTGATATTGCTCATGTTTTTAAAGCACTTAGATTATTTGACCAATATTGATTTTAAGTAACTGTTATTAGTACTTTTAATTAATGGGGAAAAATAAATTTTGACTTTGCATTAATTGCTAAGAATGTACTCCATTAGTCCTTGGTGAAAAGAGGAGAAAAAATTAAAACACTAAATTTCTCTTTTCTAATACCATAGAGTAAGATGCAAACCTACATGATAAACAGAAATATTTCCCTCATCCCAGTGGTCATCCTCTTAAACTCTGCAATCCGTTTAAAGTCTATAATTAGAAAAAGATCTCTTTGTTTTATTGTTCAAAGAGAATTCATCAAAGGAGATGCTGTCTTAGAATGAGCACCTTGTAAATGCTTCTTTATCCACAGACCACAGTAAGAGCACAATGCGAACCTCCTGTGCTGTTTCAGAAGCATCTCTTTTCTCTTCCACTGGGATACAGTCTAAAATTCTGCATTAATGTCTCCCTCCTTCTCTACAGAAGCATATAACAACAACCTAAGATACGCCTCAGGTCAAGTCTATCCACAGCATGTGCTAGCAGAATTGCCATAAGATAGATTGAACCAAAAAAACATCTTTTACACAGATACACACAAGGTAACAAATTATATCCAAAAGAATAAAATAAATGTCAATCAATTTATTCTGAGGTATAAAAAGCAGAGATATGAATATGAATAAAACCAAAATTTTGTCCAAGCTAAAAGAAGTCTAAGGTCTTACTGTCCCTTTATGTTTCTTTCTTTGTTTCTTTTTTTGTTTTTGACATTCCCAATTCCTGAATTAAAGATAAAGAAAAATTTCTCTTTGCCTCTAGCTTGGTATCTTAGAATACTGTTTTCAAATATGTGGTGTCACAGTGCTAGCACAGTGCTGAGGGATGCCTGTCTTTTGGAGCACCCTAAGAAAAGTTTTATCTCACTGTTTCAATTTTTGTTACATTTATAATTATGGTGAAGGCTTTAGCATTGGTTCATATCTTCATTAGGGAAAATAAACGTCTCTTGAAACAAAACAAATTGTGTGTACTTTTTACCTTTGTGATTTGCCCCCCTATTTCTTTAGTGTCATAAATCCTCATTTGTTGATTTGATTTTGCCTTATTGTTGTAACTACACAAAGCATCTTCATCCTTTGACAAAAGACAAATGCCCATTATTCTGTGAGCATGTTAAAAACTGTTCTTCATAATATCCCTTTGAGAATGTCAGTTTCCACATTATAGTGAAAAATATTAAGTGATCTCAGACCTAATGAAATAAATACAAGCAGAAAATATTCTCCTTGAATATAGTTATTTAGACATGTATAGCCACTTAACTCAAATTCAAGTAGAAACTTTCTGTCCCCATTTCAGAGATCTATAATCAATCCAGATCTAGATGAACTGACTTAAATATGGAAAATTCTAGCCACTAGGTACCAAATAAATACCACATAAAATCAACCCTGAATAATAATTGGGCCAGTGATGAAAATTATAGGATTGCAGATTAGATTTGTATTCAAATTTAGCTTTTTTTATATATATATAATTTTAAGTATTTTTGTTTGAAATGTGTCCGGTTGTTTTGTTTGCATGTATGTATATGCATCAAACGGATGCCTGGTGCCCATGGAAGTCAGAAGAAGGCATCAGATCCCCTAAACTGGTGTTACAGAAGGTTGTGAGCCTCCACATGGGTGCTAAGAACTGAACCCAGATCCTCTGTAAACGGAGCACATGATCTAAGCTACTGAGTCATGTTGCCAGTCCCCTTTTGATGAATTTTTTTACTAATAAAAATATGTTATCATTTTCTCAGCCTCACGACTTGTTTTTATTGCAAGGTATCCATTTAAAATTGAATACACTTAAGGAGTACAAAGTGATTTGTGATTTATGAGTACCATGTAGAATGTGTGACTTGAGCCTGACTTTCTGCTTTCCAATCTGAATATGTTTTTAAAAGGCTGGGGCAGGGCTATTGTTCTTTATGTCTCAAGCTAAATAATCAAGTGCTGTGTGACTAAACCTGAGATCCTTTTCAAATGATTGCATTCAAGCAACACTTTCATGATCAATTAACACACAGGAAATTGATAGGAAAGATTTTCCGTGGCAGCTAACTTAACTGAGCTATTTGACTAAATCAGCCACTTATTCATCAAGTATTTATGGGAGGCTTCTTTGGTGTCAAGCCATTTTCTATTGTTTTATTTTTCAAAATCCAATGTTTCTTGCCCCTGGAGAGTTTTCCCTGTATCTGAAAACACACCAAAAATTAATTTTCTTGTGGCTATGGTCACCTTTGTAATCCCTATTGACTGGTGTTGTCTGAAAATAGATTTCAACCTTCCTCGTAGGGCTCCCGGGCTGTACTAATTTTAGAAAGCCTCTTTGGATTTTCACTTCTGCAAGAGATAAGCACTAGTTTATGTCCTATCCCTGAAATATAAATTATAAAAGTTGGGGTTTCAAACGCAGAAGGAGTATTTCATTCACATGTCACTTATGACATATGATCTTATGAGTATGACACATATTTATGACTTATGCTTCTTGTTTCCATAATTCTAGATTTTGTCTAAAGTTTCTACCTTTTAGGAATGCCAAGAGACACATTTATGATTATGCTGAATCACAGTTGTGTGTGTGTGGAGGCGTACATTTCATTTTGTGCTTGCCCATGTATGAATGTAGGAAAGAGAGAGGTAGACACTTTGTGTCTTCCTCTATTAATTTCCACCTCAAAATTTGAGACACGGTCTCACATTGAACCTGGAGCTTGCTGTTCCAGATAGACTGGGTAGCAAATAACTCCCTAGGATCTACCAGTCTCCCTCTTCCATCCTAACTCTATAGGGTTTACAGATGTGCAGTACAGAGCCTGGCTTTCTTTCTTTCTTTCTTTTTTTTTGGTATGGTGTTTGAGATTCAGTTTCAGGTCCTAATGATTGCATGGTAAGCACTTTACCACACAGAGCCTTCTCCTCATCCCTTTAATCTTGTGTTTTGTCATAAGCCTGTCAATTATGAAGTTCCTCAGGCCAGAATTCCAGAGCAAAAATCAAAAGTTGTGATATCATTTTCTTTTAATTTTATTTTACTTTATTTTAATTTTTTGATACTTTATTTACATTTCCAATGTTTCCCCCTTTCCATATCTCCTCTTTGGAAACCCCCCCTCCCCTCTCCCCCGCCTCTATGAGGGAATTTCACCTCCCAACCACCTGCCCACCCACTCCCATATTCCCACCTTGACATTCCCCTATACTGGGGCCTCTAACACCCTCAGGCCCAAGGGCCTCTCCTCCCCCTGATGGCCAACAAGGCCCTCCTCTGCCACATATGTGGTCCGAGCCATGGGTCCCTCCATGTGTATTCTTTGGTTGGTGGTCCAGCCCCCAGGAGGACCAGAGGGTCAGGCCAGTTGACACTGTTGCTCCCTCCATGGGGCTGCAAACTCCCTCAGCTCCTTGAGTACCTTCTCCAACTCCTCCATCTGAGACCTCACTCTAAGTCCAGCGGTAACTGTAAAGTGAAACTCGGGTATTCCGAACTTTTGGGCTAATATCCACTTATCAATGAGTACGTACCATGTTCGTTCTTTTGTGACTGAGTTACCTCGCTAAGGCTGATATTTTCAAGTTCCATCCATTTGCCTGAAAATTTCATGAAGTCATTGTTTTTAATAGCTGAGTAGGACTCCATTGTGTAAATGTACCACATTTTCTGTATCCATTCCTCTGTGGAGGGACATCTGGGTTATTTCCAGCTTCTGGCTATTACAAATATGGCTGCTATGAACATAGTGAAGCATGTGTCTTTATTACATGTTGGAGCATCTTCTGGGTATATGCCCAGGAGTGGTATAGCTGGGTCCTCAGGTAGTATTATGTCCATTTTTCTGAGGGTCCGCCAAACTGATTTCCAGAGTTGTTGTACCAGCTTGCAATCCCACCAACAATGGAGGTATATTCCTCTTTTTCCACATTCTCGCCAGCATCTGCTGTCACCTGAGTTTTTTATCTTAGCCATTCTGACTGGTGTGAGGTGGAATCTCAGACTTGTTTTGATTTGCATTTCCCTGATGACTAAGGATGTTGAACATTTCTTTAGGTGCTTCTCAGCCCTGTGAATTTCCTCAGTTGAGAATTCTCTGTTTAGCTCTGTTCCCCATTTTTTGATAGGGTTATTTGGTTTTCTGGAGTCTAACTTCTTGAGTTCTTTGTATATATTGGATATTAGCCCTCTATTGGACATAGGATTGGTTAAGATCTTTTCCCAATCTGTTGGTTGCCATTTTGTCCTATTGACAGTGTCCTTTGCCTTACAGAAGCTTTGCAATTTCAAGAGGTCCCATTTGTCGATTCTTGATCTTAGAGCATAAGCCATTGGTATTCTGTTCAGGAACTTTTCCCCTGTACCCAGGTGTTCGAGACTTTTCCCCACTTTCTCTTGTATTAGATTCAGTGTATCTGGGTTTATGTGGAGGTCCTTGATCCACTTGGACTTGGGCTTTGTACAGGGAGATAGGAATGGATGAATTCTCATTTTTCTACATGTAGACCGCCAGTTGAACCAGCACCATTTGTTGAAAATGTTGTCTTTTTTCCACTGGGTGGTTTTAGCTCCTTTGACAAAAATCAAGTGACCATAAGTGTGTGGTTTCATTTCTGGGTCTTCAATTTTATTTCATTGATCTACCTGCCTGTCACTGTACCAATACCATGAAGTTTTTATCACTATTGCACTGTAGTACAGCTTGAGGTCACAGATGCTGATTCCCCCAGAAGTTCTTTTGTAGTTGAGAATAGCTTTTGCTATCCTGGGTTTTTTGTTGTTCCAAATGAATTTGAGAATTGCTCTTTCTAAGTCTATGAAGAATTGAGTTGGATTTTGATGGGGATTGCATTGAATCTGTAGATTGCTTTTGGCAGGATGGCCATTTTTACTATATTAATCCTCAAAATCCATGAGCATGGCAGATCTTTCCACCTTCTGAGGTCTTCTTCAATTTCTTTCTTCAGAGAAAGTTCTTCTCATACAGATCTTTCACTTCCTTTGTTAGAGTCACACCAAGATATTTTATATTGTTGGTGACTGTTGTGAAGGGTGTCATTTCCTTAATTTCTTTCTCAGCCTGTTTATCCTTCGAGTATAGGAAGGCTACTGATTTGTTTGAGGTAATTTTATATCCGGCCACTTTGCTGAAGTTGTTTATCAGCTGTAGCAGTTCTCTGGTGGAGGTTTTCCGGTCACTTAAGTAGACAATTATATCATCTGCAAAGAGTGATATTTTGATTTCATCCTTTCCAATTTGTATCCCTTTGACCTCCTTTTGTTGCCTAATTGCTCTAGCTAGAAATTCAAGTACTATATTGAATAGATAGGGAGAGAGAGGGCAGCTTTGTTTAGTACCTGAATTTAGTGGGATTGCTTCAAGTTTCTGTCCATTTAGTTTGATGTTGGATACTGGTTTGCTGTATATTGCTTTTTACTATGTTTAGGTATGGCCCTTGAATTCCTGATCTTTCCAAGACTTTTATCATGAAAGGATGCTGAATTTTGTCAAATGCTTTTTCAACATCTAATGAAATGACCATGTGGTTTTTTCTTTGAGTTTGTTTATGTAGTGAATTACATTGATGGATTTCTGGGTATTGCACCATCCCTGTATCCCTGGGATGAAGCCTACTTGATAATGATGAATGATCATTTTGATGTGTTCTTGGATTCGATTTGTGAGATCTTTATTGAGTGTTTTTGCATCGATATTCAAAAGGGAAATTGGTCTGAAGTTTTCTTTCTTTGTTGGGTCTTTGTGAAGTTTTGGTATCAGTGTAATTATGGCCTCATAGAAGGAATTGGGTAGTGTTCCTTCTGTTTCTATTTTGTGGAATAGATTGAAGAGTATTGGTATTAGGTCTTCTTTGAAGTTCTGATAGAATTCTGCAGTGAACCCATCTGGCCCTGGGCTTTTTTTGGTTGGGAGACATTTAATGACTACTTTGATTTCTTTAGGCATTATGGGACTGTTTAGATGGTTTATCTGATCCTGACTTAACTTTGGTATTTGGTATCTGTCTAGAAAATTGTCCTTTTCATCCAGATTTTACAGTTTTGTTGAGTATAGGTGTTTGTAGTAGGATCTGATGATTTTTTGAATTTCCTCAGAATCTGTTGTTATGTCTCCCTTTTCATTTCTAATTTTGTTAATTTGGATTTTGTCTCTGTGCCCTCTGGTTAGTCTGGCTAAGGGTTTATCTATCTTGTTGATTTTCTCAAAGAACCAACTCCTGGTTTGGTTGATTCTTTACATAGTTCTTTTTGTTTCTCCTTGGTTGATTTCAGCCCTGTGTTTGATTATTTCCTGCCTTCTACTCCTCTTGGGTGCATTAGCTTCTTTTTGTTCTAGGGCTTTCAGGTGTGTTGTTAAGCTGCTAGTGTATGCTCTCTCCAGTTTCTTTTTGGAGGCACTCAAAG
>CM052702.1:6250113-6281811 GCA_028551405.1 Uromys caudimaculatus
AGATATTTACTGGTGCTTTAAGTTAGGAATCTTTACTCTCTTCTATACCTATTATCCTTAAGTTCTGTCTTCTCATTGTGTCCTGGATTTCATGGATGTTTTGCGTTAGGAGCTTTTTGCATTTTGTATGTTCTTTTACTGTTGTGTCGATGTTGTCTATGGTATCTTCTGCTCCTGAGATTCTCCCTTCTATCTCTTGTATTCTGTTGGCTATGCTTGCATCTATGACTCCTGATCTCTTTCCTAGGTTTTCTAACTCCAGAGTTGTCTCTTTTTGTGATTTCTTTATTGTTTCTATTTCTATTTTTAGCTCTTAGATAGTTTTGTTCATTTCCTTTGTCTGGTTGATTGTGTTTTCCCGTAATTCTTTAATGGATTTCTGTGTTTCCTCTTTAAGGGCTTCTAGTTCTTTACCTCTGTTCTCTTGTGTTTCTTTAAGGGTGTTAATTTCTTTCTTAAAGTCTTCTATCATCATCATGAGAAATGATTTTAAATCTGAGTCTTGCTTTTCTGGTGTGTTGGGGAATCCTGGGCTTGCTGTGGTGGGAGAGCTGGGTTCTGATGTTGCCAAGGAGCCTTGGTTTCTATTCCTTATGATCTTGCCCTTGCCTTTTGCCATCCTGTTAACTCTGATGTTAGCTGATCTTACTCTGTCTGACTGTGGCTTGTCCCTCCTGCAGTCCTCTGTATCAATACTCCTTGAAGACTAGCTCTGTCTAAGAGGTGTTTAGGTTTGGAGTGCTGTGGCACAGGATCAGATCAGGGGTACAGACAGAAACCAGAAGGATCTTGTCCCCTGTTGTCCCTTGGTTCCTATGTCCTGATGGGTCTGCAAGGGTCCCTCTTGATCCAGTGAGTGAACAGAAGTGGTGGTTTTGCCTATCCTCGAAGATGGGTCAGCACTCCTGGGATACCAGCTCTCTTCTGGAGCCCTGTGGCCCAGGCTGAGGTCTCCAGGTCCCGGTGAGCAGTGGTGCTTTTCTCATCCCCACTCACGGCTTTTCTACTCTCCTGGGATGGTGACTTTCTCCTAGCACTGCTTGTCTATGTAACTCTGGTTGCCCAGGCACAGGTCTCCTGCCACAGATAGAAACCAGAAGGTTCCCGTCTCTTACTTTTCCTACTTGGTCTCTGTGTCCTGAGGGCCTGGGAGAGTAATTTTCTCCTGGTGCTGTTTGGCTGTGAGACCCTGGTGGCCCAGGCAGAAGTCTCCTGCCACAGATGGGAACCAGAGGGTTCCTATGCCTGCCTACCTCAGTCTCTGTGTCCCGCAGGTTCAGGGCGGTTCCTGGTGAGCAGTGGTGCTCGTCTTGTCCCCACTCCCAGCTTTTCCAAGCTCCTGGAAAGGTAGCTTTCTCCCGGTGCTAATTGGTCATGGAGCCCTGTGGCCCAAGCTGAGGTCCCCAGCCACAGATGGAGACTGGAAGTTTCCTGTCCCTCAGTAAGTCTCTGTGGCCTGTGGTTTCCGGACGTAGTCCAGTGAGCAGTGGTGCTTGTTTTGTCCCCACTCACAGATTTTCCACGCTCCTGAGAGAGTAACTTTCTCCTGGCGCTGCTTGGCTTTGGAACCCTGGTGGCCCGGGCAGAGGTTTCCTGCCACAGATGAGAACCAGAGGGTTCCTATGCCCGCCTACCTCAGTCCCTGTGTCCCGCAGGTTTGGGGCGGTTCCTGGTGAGCAGTGGTGCTTTTCCAAGCTCCTGGGAGGGTAGCTTTCTCCTGGCACTAATTGGCTATGGAGCCTTGTGGCCCAAGCTGAGGTCTCCAGCCACAGATGGAGCAACATAGTAATTTTAAACATGTGTCTCTTATTATTAATTTCTTCATTTACTATCATTAACATTTTAATTATTTATCATCTTTTGGTGTTCGTATGGGGGTGTTGCTAAGAAATTAATCAGGACCTTGTGCATTCTCAGCAAGTATTTCACCACTGAGCTACTTTCTGATCTTTTCTTTCTTTCTTTCTTTCTTTCTTTCTTTCTTTCTTTCTTTCTTTCTTTCTTTCTTTCTTTCTTTCTGTTCTCTTTTTCTGTATTAGCATTGTGCTTCAAACTTTCTAAAAGTCCCTTGAAGACACAGTATAACCTTTTCTTTTAAATAAAGTGTACTCATTGGTCTTTGTCATATACATGATGTGAGGCTGAGGTCAGGCCTTATGATTTACTCTGTTATTTTCACCCTGACACCTAAGAGACAGCCCGTCAGGCTCCACTGGAAAGGCTAATGAGGATACTAGAGTGTATCCCTCTGTCACAGTTCCAATATTGTCCTAGCAGTTCCCTGAGATGCTAACACTGCTGCAGAACCTTCCAGCCTGTCAGTTGGTGCTTCAAACAGACAGGCATACTGGGCAAGTGTATCCCCACACCCCCTTGGTATTTATTCCTTTCATATTGTATGTAGCAAGTTACCACTAACAAGACAGGACGTCAGTGTCTTCATCCTGATTTGTTTGCTCATATGTTTAGGGCCCTCTAAGTTGAATTACCTCCCTCTTGTTCTATAGTCATCCAAAATAAGCCATAATTCCAAAATTTAGGGGGAAAACCAGTCTAATTAGCATTTGTTAGGGTTACTAAAGAAAGCCTAATGTGGAACACCAAGACTAGTAGGAAGTCACAAAAGATTTAAGTAGTTAAGCAAACTTAAAAAAAAAAAAAGTCAGGTACATTGGATAGAAAAGAATGATAAGGGTATGTACATGCTTATGTATAAAAAATAAATATGAAATAGTCTATACAAACAAGGAATGTCGAGAAAAAATAAATAGAAGAAAAACAGTTCATAAACATAGCTTCTTTTCACTAAAGAAGACAAATATAAACAAAAGAGATTATAAATCAAAATATTAAAAAACTCAGAGTTCCAGGTATAAGTAAGGAATTGGGCTTGATGGTTTCTCATAAAATGTCTCAACTCAGTGACTGGAAGAGAAGAAAACAGAATATTGTTCCATGTGCAAAGAAAGTGACTATATTTTCATTTCTAAGCAGTGTGGAAAGAAAGATTATTTCATGAGGCCACTATTCATTGTTTCCTTACATAAAAAAACATCAAAATTTAGGTTCATTTTCATCTCTGTAACAATAAAATCCTATACTTTTAAGATGAAATCTTAATGTAGCCAGAGGTTCTGTGGCTTGGTAAGTGTTGCTTGGTATCAATTTCAAGATGATGGTTGGAAGAACCTTCCATCTTTGTTCTTGGGTCATTGTGGGACTCTCAGAGACAATGCCTTCATCTCACACAATCTCTGGTGATTTCATATTGTTCTGCATTCCTTTAGCAGGATTTGTAACTCACTCTTTTCGTGACTGTGCTTCAAAGACCCAGCGTCCCAACAGAAATACAATTTTAGATTGTATTTTAAAAGGCAAATAGGAAGACTGAAAGAACAGAATGCACATAAAACAATAAAGAGAAAAATTCAAAATATTTTTTTTGGGGGGGAGATTATGGCTAGTAGAAAATATTCTCACACATCTTAAATTTAACACCAAAATAAGAGAAAGGAAGGAAATTAGTTAATAGCTGTACTGGCTAGTTTTGTGTGTCAACTTGACACAAGCTGAAGTTATCACAGAGAAAGGAGTTTCAGTTGAGAAAATGCTTCCATGAGATCCAGCGGTAAGGCATTTTCTCAATTAGTGATCAAGGACGGAGGGCCCCTTGTGGGTAGTACCATCTGTGGGCTGGTAGTCTTGGGCTCTATAAGAAAGCAGGCTGAGCAAGCCAGGAGAAGCAAGCAAGCCAGTAAGCAGCATTCCTCCATGGCCTCTGCATCAGCTCCTTCTCCTTGACCTGCTTGAGTTCCAGTCCTGACTTCCTTTCATGATGAACAGTAATGTGAAAGCTGAATAAACCCTTTCCTCCCAACTTGCAACTTGGTCATGATGTTTGTGCAGGAATAGAAACCCTGACTAAGACAGTAGCTATAGGCTGAAACATGCACAGGACAATTTCACGTTTCTGCAGTTATGTTTACTTTCTGACAGTGACAGGAAAGCAGACGTCATCACATCCTGCTTTCACTGGACTCTTTAAAGTATCCCACAGCCAATCCAGGAGTCAAATGTCCTCATACGAATAGCCTCTGGTCTCACACCCACATTCTTGTATTGTTCTTGCCCTTCTTCATAGCCAACAGAGAATCAATGTAAACATTGTACACTTTCCTTCCTCAGATCATGACTGTAAAACTCTTCTTAAATCTGTCTAGCAGGCATATTTCCAACTGACTAGAAACCACCTTGCTAATAATTGTACAGCTTGCCTCTGGGCTTTGTCCAGTTTTGGCTAGTGTCTGTAATTATGCAACATGTCCCAACTTCTACTGGGAATCCTGGTGTCAAGATGCCTAGCTCAAATAAACATATAAAAAAGTCAAATTTCAGTGTTAATTTAAATGAATTCAACTGAATTTCTGTTGGCTGGTAGTTTATTATAGTGAGAAAAATATGTAAAATAGTATAATGTGATAAATTTTATTTTCACAAGACTAGCCATATAGACCTCAACAGACTTAGTAAACTTCTCTGATAGCCTTGGGAAAAAACATGGAATTGGATAACGTGAACAGGTATGTTTAACATCACGCCATATTTTGCTATGTCCTAGCCTAACTCCAGACATTTCCTTCCAGAACAAAAATACATTTTCCCCCCAATACATCACTTTTTCCTTTTAAGTAATGTTCTCTCTCTCTCTCTTTCTCTCTCTCTCTCTCTCTCATTCTGTGTGTGTGTGTTTCTCTGTGTGTGTGTGTCTCTTTCTCTCTCTCTCTCATACACACACACAGACATATGCACAAACACATATATAATATATACTCATTAATATTTCCTCAAGTCTTCAAGTAAGCTCATAAAACAAATTACTGTTCCTTTCAAAAACAAGGTTAGTCAAGTTAGATCCAAGAGTATATAAGCCCTATTCAAAAGATTATCCTATGGATTTTTTTAAAGCAAAAGTAAAATGAAAAATTGGTTGAAATAAGTAAGAGCTTGATAAACTGAGATCAACCACATTAGAAATAAGATACTTATGTTTGAATTTCAGCTGTGCAGTGAATGTGTTTTCATAGTTGGCATTTATCAGTACAGATTAAAGAACTTTGAATATAACATAATAGTCAAAAATAATATTCATAAAATAAAAATAGAACGTAGGTTTTTCTATTCACTAAACAGATAAATAAACCAAAATCATAGAGGCAAAAGAGCAAAACAGAAACTAAAAAGGGGAGAAGGGGAAAAACGTGAAAAACTGAAAGCAGATAGCACAACATACCCCCGCCACCTCTGTCTTAGAGTCTTGACTCCTGGGATATACCAAAGCTCTTCTGCTTTCTGTTCCATATTCAAACAGGGATAAGAAAGTAGGCATTTGGAATGCAGCCAACCAAGACCTTTAGCACATGTATGTAGTATGTGTGAGTAACATGGCTGGTTGCTTTGCAGCACTTCCTCCCACTGAATTTCAAATGCAACTCTACCTTCACTATAAGTTAAAAGAGATGGATCAGGATAACAATTCCCTTGCTGCTGAGGAGAAAACTGTATCCAGCCACAGACAGAAGGTATGAAAGGGAATAAGATAAGGTAAAGTATAAATTTGAATTTCCTAGACTATAACTGGGAAGCTTTGTAAGGACTTGGAAGCAGAACCTGCACAGCTGAGGCCGGGTGAATAGGACAGCGATGCACCTTCTAAATCCCAAATACAAGCGCCTGCATTGTCATATTAGAGTCAAGATCAGAGCACTACTTTTCAGATTATTTATGAAGCCTTATGTTGACTAGTATTAAACAGTTCTGTTCCTCCTGCCTACTGAGGACACAAAAGTCACACGTGTACACTAGGAAATTTCTTAGTTATAAATCAGGCCCTATCCCTATGCAGAGTATCTTACTTGATTTATCTCCTGGCCTTTAAGGAGAATCTGTCTTCTTAGCGACTATACAGCACAACAGGAAGATAATATGTTCCCTGACCACTTATTCAAATGCCCAGGTCTATTGAGGATGTATCTTCTAGTAACAAAAGAAACCAGTTTACAAAGAATATCTCTGTGGGATGTTAAATGCTTTGCTATCTTGGAACTTTTGGTTTAGGTCACAATGACCTGTCTTGACTTTTGTGTTAGTGACAAATTCTTAGTCATTATGAGACACAGCTGAGCATCTCGTCAATGTCCCAATCCTCTCGTTTGTATACACTTCACAGTGTCAAAGCCACCAAAAGAAACTGCTTCTTGTGTGATGATGTTCAGAGCCCCAAATATTAGCTTCACACCTGCATATCCTAGGCACAACTGCAGTATGCTATAGAATTATCAGATCAGGAGAGAGAGGAGGAAATAGGAAGGAGGAACCATGAGTGTTGCTGTCCAGCTTTTCTACTCAGCGAGAAATATCTTCCATTTGTTAGATGATGTGGTGCCAACATACCACAAGGAGAACCTTCAGAAACTCCTTTAATTGTCTGCCATTCACCCTAACAACTACATGTATATTGCTTACCATTTGCTGACCCTTGATCATCAGTTCAGATTACATCTCACCCCCATTCTTTGCAATGGTACTACCTTTGTGCCTAGCTTCAAAAGACATGGGGGATGACGGTTGGCCCAAATGTGGGCACAGAAGTGAGAACTTCCAGAAAGATTATCAAGTTCTAGGTGCTGGGCAAACATGGATGAAAAAGAGAATTATTCTGCAGCAAGCAAAGCAGTGAAGGAGGTGCTACACCAGCTAAAGAGACCTGGAGTTGTGTGGCAGGATGCCCTGTGGGTGAACATATATTGCAAGGCTATGGGGATATTGCTAAACACAGCGACTGCTGAGATGATTAGCAGAGTCACTGCTCTAGAGGATCACCACAAAACATGGTAGCAGATTGTATTTCCTGTGCAAAATAGTGATGGGTGAAGGGCTTCAAGTATTTTGCACCTGTCTGATGAAAACCAAACCAAGAAATACCAAGAAGAGGTTTCAGTCTATGTGTCTGAATGGATGCCTTTCAAAGAACAGATTATAATGTTGCAAGCTAGCTTGCAGGAAACTGGAGATTAATGGACAGATGGAAAAGGGCCCCTGACAACTGCATTCCCTTCCTGCAAAGTAAAAGCTTTAACTCGTGCCTGGTTACAGAACACAGAAAGAAGAGTCACTGCCCTTGCTGAGACTAAATAGCTCCCCCCCTCGGAGAAAGCCTCCCTCTACACTGGGTTCCTCCTTTGGTATAACTATTTCCTTTAAAACATCGCAGAATTACTTATTAGTTTTGGTGAAGCAATGCACCATGGAAGCATGATTTCACATAAGGACATCCTGTCTTGGACAAGGGTTTTCTGAACTGGATAATCAACTTAAGTAAAGCACCGGGTTCCTTGATGGTTGCTGTTCTCCTGTATTAGGTATGAACCTGCTTGGCACTGGGATTTGCTCCCAGGCCCTCTCGAGATTTGTATGCATTGTAACTGTAGACCCTGGCTTTGGACATTCCAAAGTTAGGGCCCAGAATGTGTAAGATATGTTAGGGGGGTAATGTGAGCACATTACTTGGCATTACAAGAATTAGGGAAACATCTTATAATATCTCTTTCCAGTAAATAATGTCTTTCAGGGAAAAACAGACCAAATATATCCAAATCTATTTAATTTAGCATCTAAAACATCCTCTTAATGGCCAAATACAACCTGGTATTCTTAGTTGGATCTTAGAGCAGGCAAAAGATGACAGTGAAAAATTGTGAAACATAAAATTCAGATAAAATGTCACTGTTGTTTGATAACAACATCACAGTTAATTTAAGTTTTAACTTTAAGAGTAACTAAATGACTACTGTACATGAATTTTTGTATTCCATTTGTATTTAATTTTTGATGAGTCTAAAATTATTCTAAATGTAATGCTTGTTTGTTGTTATTGTTGTTGTTGTTGTTGTTGTTTAAAAGAGACTTTTCTAGAGTTTGGGTACGGTGGCTCATACCTATTATCTAAAACAGGACAGGAGGACTGCCACATTTCAAAGCTGGTCTGGGATAAGTGATGAGTTTCAAACAAGTCTGGGCTACACTGTGAGACCCAGTCTTAAAAGCAAACGAAGAAGATACTTTCAAGGAAGAAGCAGGCATTGGTAATATACACCTGTACTACACAACACTTGGGACAAGAAGGCTAATGAGTTCAAGCCTGTGTGACATAATGGGACATATCTCAAAATTTAAAAATAATAAGAAGGAATGAGAAAAGAAGAGTAGGGAGAGAGAGAATGTGGGAAACCATGCTATGCAATGAATTCACTTGCCATAAAGATATCTCCCCATAAAGATAACTTATACTGTTTCCCTGGAGACAAAGTTCAAAAATGACTCTCAGTATCTTTACTCTCTGTGTTTTTCTCTCTTTGAGTTTAGGTCTATGAAGTGGTAAGTGGCACTTCAGATATTACCATACATGATACAACAAAGCTGAAGGAACATTGGGGATATAATTAAGTTCATTGGCTGATCTTAAGGTAACTTTAATAGGTCTGCACTAATCAGTTGGGATCTAAAAAGTAGTTATAAATTGTCTCTTCTACATAGTTGGGCTTGACCAAAACTCACTTAGCCTTCAAAGAGATAACCTCAGCCTTGAGTAATCATTTAATTGGAAGTTTATTACATTCTGTCCTTAGACTTCTGGAACATTAAAAATATAAAATAAAGGGTGGATGCTATATTAATTCACCTAATAAATTTGGTATTGATTTGTTATAAAGCAATTAGAAATAATAGAAGTACCAGAGCTGTTAAGGGCAATAAACAGAAATAATCATTGATCAAATACTTCATCCTATATGAAATTTATCATATAATACCTAGCAAAAACTTAAATATTGGGCAATATAAATATACAATGAGACAGTGATTCAATTTAAAAAGAAGAGAACAAGGAGTAGTCAGAGAAAAAAAAAGAATGCATAATATTTAAGACTAAGATATTGAAAATACAAATATGAGATTATAGTAAAAATTCAATGTGAGAGGTAACTTTATAATGTACACAGTCAAGAAGAGAATTAATAAGTATTATTGAGGTATTCAGAAACTAGACTGAAAGGCAGGATTAAAATTATTTTTAAATCAGAAAATAAATTAAGAAGAAAAACTATTTGCATTGATTATGCTAAGAAAACCTTTAAACTATGAATAATATGGCAAGAGTGAGTATTTAATAACTAAGTCAAAGAAAAGCCTTTTTAGTCAAGAGAAATACACAATAATGAACTATACAAATCAAATACAAATGTATAAGCAATATTTTGATATAATACTAATTCTGAGACTTTCATGTAAAGTATTTTGATCACATTCACCCTTAATTTTTCCCCATATCCATCTCTACCTCTCTCCCAACTTCAAAGCTTCTTTTGTTGTGCCAAGAAACGTTTGTGAACCCCAAAAGAGCACCAAGGAGCTGTTTCCGATATAATCACATTCGATCTCTTTATTGTAAGCTCCAGCTTGGGCTCTCCTCCAACCCAACCCTGACACAGCAGGACAGGAAAGGAAGGAGAATCAGCCTCGAACCCACTACAGGACAAGGTTTTTTAAGGAATGGGAGTAAGTGAGGGGTGTCCAGCCTGGAAAGTATCTAACAGAATCACAAATGTAGGCTGATAAGTGGGTGCCCTGAAGCAAGACAACACAAATGGTCTGAAAGTACATATGAAACAATCAGACTAATCTTTAATGCCAGATCCTGATCTACTCAAGAACAAGTGCTAGAGAGATAAGGATCAAATAAAACTACTACATGCAACTGGTGATCAACTTGAGTCAGTTCTCAGGATAATATAGAGGACAACTTCTTCACCATTATCTGAAGAAACGAATTAGTGTAGGGAAGACCAACCTCTTTTTTTTTTTTTTTTTTTTTTTTTTTTTTTTTTTTTTTTACCAATGGCTTCTGTTTGTCTGTTTCTTTATTTATTTATTTATTTATTTATTTATTTATTTATTTATTTATTTTTTGATATTTTATTTACATTTCCGATGATCCCCCTTTTCTTTAGAAACCCCGTGTCCCCTGAAGACCAACCTCTTAAGAAGCTCTTTGATAAGTATCCTCTAGAGTTTAGACATGGTTTTCACAAATGTCACTGAAAAATGTGGCTCCTTGATTTCATTTCCTGATGAGTGGAGACCAGTTGGCGGGGTTTAATCATCAGGAGAAAGCTGTGTGCAATTACCACAGTAAGGCAGTGCGGCAGAGTTATAACCCAAGTACCGTAACCTAAGGGATCTCTGGTGGTGACTGGGTACTACAATGCCTAGGAATTAAATATTAACATTCTGCTTAACATGTACTAGTAAAATTATTCTAGATCTTGTATTAGGAACTTCATGCTCATGAGGCATTGTAAGAGTATTCACCAGTCTTCAAGTTTAAGCTGGTCTTCTGACCCAAAACCTTTTAGAGGAGTTATGGCTTGCCCTGCGCTTGGCCACCAGTGCTTACTAAACATCTTCCTCCAAGCCTTCCCTAGAAGGATACATGGTTATGTCTAAGGGTGCCTGCACCAAGAAAAAAGAAATATTCAGACATTTAAAAGTCAGAAGACACAACATTGTTGCTACACCTGGGAGACCTTAAAAGCCACACTGTTCATGCAAGTAGAGAGGGCGTCTGTAGAGTAAAGAGGATGAGTAAGGTTTGGTTCTATTTTATCTCAAAGTAAATTCTCTGAAACCTTACATTTTTCTGTGGTTATTTATCCAGAAACTGTGTCCTTTTATCTGAATTCAGTAATTCATGCAGATTTCCAGTATACCCACAGAGTTCAGAAATGGGTATTGGCTTTCTTGGAACTGGAGGTATAGGTGTTTGTGAGATGCCTGATATGGGTACTGATTTGAGTAACTCTGATACTCAAATAAAGCAGTAGCATTATTAATTGCTGAGCTATTTCTTCATCCCTGGCCTTCATGCCATCAAACCTTGTTGCATTTTGTAGATCTGTCCTTTTTAAAATTGAAGATTCATGTCAACTTCTCCTTCTACAAGCCTATGAGTGTCAGTTTCTCCAAAGCATGTATTGACTTTATATCTGGCTCACACTATGGAAATTCTCACACTATTGAAAGACTTTCATTACTATTTTATATTATTTTGATTAGTAGACAGTAATCTTTGGTGCTATTACTGTAGTTATTCTGCTGTGCTACAAGACATGCCCATATAAAGATGGCTAACTCACAAATAAAAGTGTGTACCTACTTTGCCTGCCCCACTGATGGAGAATTCCCATCTTACTCTTTCCCTAGTCCCAAAGAAACATCAGTTCTGAAGTTGAACATAACAAAACCCTTAAAGTACCCTCCAAATATTCAAATGGAAGAGTAGTACAGAAAAGAAATAATCAGGCTCAGAGAGGATTGTATATAGAAAGCAGAGACAGGCAGAAGGCTTCGTCTATTGAAACAGTGAACTTGTGGTGAGAAGTATTTGAAAGAAACTGAAATCTCTACTGGAGCGAATGTACACACACAGCCCAAGACAGAACAGGTTTGCTACTGGCAAGAAAGTTTTAGAGTTCTCCTAGACAGGAAATCAAACCAGCAGCATTATTTTTTTTCAGGTGAAGCTCAATCCAGTAGAGACCCTGAATCTTCAATTTTATAAAGCCTGAGAGAGGTGAGGAAGCTCTATGAGAAAAGCTAGCGGCTAGTTTGTGCATTTACAGAAAAAAAAAAGCTACTATATAATATAAACGTTCAAGGTGAAGCAGAAAATGCTGCAATAGAAGCTTCAACAAGCTATTCAGATCTAGTTAAGGTAACTAACAAAATGGGCTGTGTCAAACAGCAGATTTCCAGTATATTTAAAGCTGAAACTCATGCCAAATTTCCTAGAGACACAAAGGATTTCCAGGCCCTAGAACTTTGGACAATATCAGTTATCTAGTCCAGGATATATGTTCTGCACGTAAAAACACATAATGGATGGTTAAAGATAGAACAAGGAAAGGTTCTGCAGCTCAGGCACTCAAGAATCTAGGGACTGAAATACCAGGAAAGAGAGATGAGCTTAAAGAACATGAAAGACAGAGGTGAGTCCAGAGACCTGACTTCTAATTCAGGGTCTTTAGCATTCTAAAAGACTGCAGCTGCTTCATCCTCAGGGTCAGTCCTAAGAGCAATTTAATTTAGGAATGAAGAGGATACTGACCAAAACTATGTCTAACCATTCATGCCTCAAATCATTTGAGCATACACAAAGAAAGCCTTGATTCCCAATGAAAGAAACACAATAAAATCCTAATGCCAGGGAGAATTCACTTATTCAAAGAATAAATAAAAATTGCATACAGATTAATAGAATTCTGAGGCTGGACCTTAGAGATCAATTATAGCAAGACCAAAATTTTCTGATGAGCCCACTGAAATCCAGAGAAGCAGTAGTATAGTAATTTCCTAAATCCCAAAACACTGAAGCCAACAGTAAGGGGGAAATTCTAACGAAAGTTTTGGGATGAAGTTAATGACTGGTAAACTTATACATGGATATGTTAGTTTAATTGAACTCATAACCTTGCTTAGGAAAATAAAAGATTGACATGTAAAAATTGAGATACTCTGTGCATTATTAAGAAAGTTGAGAATTTTGTGGGATTGATATTGTGGGAGTCAATAGACTTTAGAACAGGACTCAGAAGATGTGAACTTTCTGTTTCACTAGCCCTACATAATGGTCCTAGACAAGATAATAGATCTCTTCTGAGATTCTCCAGGCCACATGGTATAAGACACAAAGGGGAAAATGTAGTCCCCATTACCTAAACTTCCATGCAATGCTCTGCTTATTGCTCAGAGCAGATCTCCTGAGGGCTCTACCATCAGTATCAGAGGGTTTCCATGAGATGCATGGTCCTGTCCAGTACTGATGAACCAAATGCAAACAAGTTCCTCCAGTCATTTCAGGGCTGCTCCTCCCTACCAGGATTGCCTTAGGTTCCATAGAACAGACATTAAAATGATGCACAATGATAAGCTCTGGAAAGCCATAAAATTCTAACAAAGATGATGAAAAGTATCTCAGAAGAATCAGATAACAGCAAAGCTCCAGTCACTGTTTACCCCTATGAACAATGAGCTTGTACATTAAAGAACTGCTTTGGCAAAGCTTATGAAAAAATTCTATGACTAAACATTAAAAATGAAGGTTTTAGAATTCTGTCTTCAATTAACAGTAGAGAGGAGCAGCTTCTTATCAACACATTCAGCAAGCAAGATTCTGTTTAGTGGCTCTTCAAATGACTGATTAAAGCATTTTTTTTTAAATGAATCACAACTTCTGCTTAGACTACAGAATCTTATCAGGCTGCAGAGGGAGACTTAATTATTGCCTGAAATCCAGTGATGAAGAGCCTTGGAAAGGATTTGAGAGAGTTGGCAGTGCCAACTGCCCCACCCTCCCTCTTCATCCCCTTTAGACTAAACCAGCAGTGTATGCTCAACACTGCCTCCTACTTCAGAAACAGATGTCTACAACCTCTGACTCTCATTTGCAGCTTTAGTTTAGACCTAAAGAGAGGATTTTTTTTCTAAGACTTTTAGAAAGAATAAAAAGTATATACTTAGACCATTCATTTGAATACTGAGCATTATTCAAATATTTAAATTATTAAAATATTCAACCAGCTGGAAAAATAATAATTGGAGAACTGCTGAACGACTTTTAAAAAA
The DNA here is from genome assembly GCA_028551405.1 of Uromys caudimaculatus. Classification (NCBI taxonomy): domain Eukaryota; kingdom Metazoa; phylum Chordata; class Mammalia; order Rodentia; family Muridae; genus Uromys; species Uromys caudimaculatus. Next base: position 6,263,851 of record CM052702.1, read on the forward strand.
TAACAAATCATTCCAAGTCTTAAAAATAGACTATGAATAGGTGCTGTCATTGGCATTAATTTATCCAGCAATACTATAGGTCCTGGTACATTCTTTTCCTGTAGTGCTTGACCTTCCCAAAGGCTGCTACACTCACAGACATTTGCCAGAAAAGAGTTCAGGGTTTTTGAGCTTCTCTGGCTATTATTTTGAAGCAAATCTTTCCTCTTGCTATCATCAATTTTCATGTGTGTCTTTGACTCCAATGGGATCCTGTGTGAGCTCTGCTCCCAGGATCCCCAGCCTAGTGGGCTGTTCCCTGCCAGAATCATGTTTTATAGTTTCCAATCACCAACTTTTTATTTCCTAAATCATCTACTCAGAGTTCCACAATAACTCTCATCCTATATCCTCTGACATTTGGAGACATAAATTTCAAAACCTAGGTAAGCCCTTTTAGTTATAATCTTAAATCATTTCCTTAGCATGCAGCCACGGTGCTCTGCATTGCCTGCCAGGTCTAAACACTGTCACTAGCACTGGCTTCTGAAAAGGAAAATTATAATGATCTTAGGAACTGTTCGCTTCACAGCGAGACTGAAAATGAGAGCAAGCAAGCACTTGTATCCTTCCATTGGGTCATCAACAGAGATGAAAAGAATTTGTTCTTTTCAGAAGAACTTTGACATTTATGAGGACTTGTGCTTCAGGTAACAAAGAATGGAAACCAAAATGGCATGAACAGTGACAGCATGCTAGCATGTCACGCATCAAGATTCCTTGAAGCACCAGTTTTAGAATTTGTTAATTTAGCTGCTTGGAAATGTCAGCGTTCTATGTTGGATTTCCTACTGCTTTGATTTCTGCTTCTCCCCACAAAATGGTCCAAATGTCTTTAGCTTGTTGCCTTCAGTAGATGAAGGTAGGCTTCAGATTTTACTTCATGGGAGACTTCCTGGAGGAAAGAGTCATGTGCAGAGCTCCACCTTTTCTGCTGATATAGTATCCATCTGAACAAAGTCAGCTTTATTTAGAAAGAGTGAATTTACAGCAGCCAGTGAGCAGCACTGACAGCTGAAACTCCTCCTTGTCTTTTCCTGCATTTGGTTTAGCTGCATATGTAAAGACATTTTCTGACACAGGGACAGGATATATGCAGGTAGGAGTGGTGCTCAAGAACCAACCATGTTTTTCCCCAAGGAACAATCCCATTTTCAAACAAAGCATCATAGGCAGAGATATAAAAATGACTAATAAAGTATCTCAAGAACACCTAATTATTTTCATTTCATCATAGTCATAAAATGAGCACATATTTTATTTTGTCATACATCCTTTCATATAAATGCAGTAGTACAAACTTTAAAAAACAATATTCAGGTTATTAATTATGCTCAATATTCCACTTTGTGTACTCTTCAATGATAAGATTTAGGTCCTTATACTATAATAATAGATGTCAAGAACAAAAGAAACAAACATAGGCTAGCATTTGGGATAGCAAAACAGTAATGGAAAATATCAACTCAGAAATGAAACTAGAAGATCTTGTCATATAGACCTTTCACTTGCTTGGTTAGAGTTACACCAAGATATTTTATATTATTCATGGCTATTGTAAAGGGTGTTGTTTCCCTAACTTCTTTCTTGATCCATTTATCATTTGTATAAAGGAGGGCTACTGATTTTGTGTGTGTGTGTTAATTTTCTAGCCAGCCACTTTGCTGAAGGTGTTTATCAGTTGCAAAAGTTTCCTGGTAGAATTTTGGGGGTCACTTATGTATACTATAATATCATTGGCAAATAGTGATACTTTGACTTCTTACTTTCCAGTATATATTTCCTAATCTCCTTTAGTTGTCTTATTGGTTTGACTGGAACTTCAAGTATTATAATGAATAAAAGAGAGAGATTTTAGTGAAAATGCTTTTAAAGTGTCTCTCCATTTAGTTTGATGTTGGCTATTGGCTTGATTTGATTATGTTTAGGTATGTGCTCTGTATCCCTGATTTCTCCAATACCTTTAACATGAAGAGGTGCTAGATTTTATCAAAGGCCTTTTTAAGTGTCTAATGATATAATCGTGTAATTTTTTTTCATTCAGTTTGTTTACAAGGTGGATTACATTGATGGATTTTTATATACTGAGACATCCCTGCATCCCTGGGATGAAGCCTACTTGATCTTGACGGATGATGTCTTTGATATGTTCCTGGATTTGGTTTGCAAGTAATTTAGTGGGTATTTTTGCATCAGTGTTCATAAGAGAAATCAGTCTGAAGTTCTCTTTCATTGTCGAGTTTTTATGTGGTTTAGGTGTCAGGGTCATACTGTCAAGAGGACAAAATAGCAGCCTACAGACTGGGAAAGGATTTTCACCAACCCTACATCTGACAGAGGGCAAATATCCAAAATTTACAAAGCACTCAAGTAGTTATATACACTGATAACCCAAATAACCCAATTTAAAAATGGGGTAAAGAACTAAATAGAAATTCTCAACAAAGGAATCTCAAATATTGGAGAAGCACTTAAGGAAATGTCCAACGTACTTATTCAACAAGGAAATGCAAATCAATGGAACTCTGAGGTTCCATCTTATACCTTTCAGAATGGCTAAGATCAAAACCTAAAGAGATAGCACATGTTGGCAAGGATGTGGAGCAAGGGGAACACTTCTTCATTAATAGTTGGGGTGCAAACTTCAACAACCACTTTGCAAACCAATTTGGTAGTTTCTCAGAAACCTGGGAATAGTTCTACCTCAATACCCAACTACACCACTCCTGGGCATATACCCAAAAGATGCTCCAATATCCCACAAAGACACTTTCTCAACTATGTTCATAGCAGCTTTATTTGTAATAGCCATAAACTGGAAACAACCAATATGTTTCTCAACTGAATAATGAATAAAGAAAACGTGGTACATCTACATGGTGGAATACTATTCAGCTATTAAAAATCAGGACATCTTGAATTTTGCAGGCAAGTGGATGGAACTTGAGAATATCATCCTGAGTGAGGTAACCCAGACTCACAAGGACATGAATGGTATGTAATCACTTATAAGTGGATATTAGCCATATAATACAGGTGCCAATTTACACTCCACAGGCCCAAAGAAGCTAAACAAGAAGGCCCAAGTAAAGAAGCTTGAATCTCACTTAGAAGTTGGAATAAAATAGTCATAAGAGGTAGATGGAAGATGGAAATTGTGAGGGAGAAAAATGGGGGTTTCAGGATCAGATGTGAGGAAAGACAGGGTAGATGGCTAGACGGCCATGAGAATGAATGAAATCTGCAACTGACAAGAGCAAGGAAGTGGCGGTCATCTCCAGGAGGAGACAGAGATCTAGAATAAGGGAGGTGCCCAATAATCAATGGGGGTGACCTTAGCTGTGATTTACAGCATTGGGGATATGGAACCTGAGGAGGCCACCTTCTATAGACAAACAGGAAGCCCAGAGGAGTGATAGAGACACCAACCCACCTACAAAACTTTCAACCCCCAAATTATCCTGTATATAAGTAATACAGACAAGGGATGGAGCAGAGAATGAGGGAATGTCCACCTAAAAACAGCCCAACTTGAGATCCATCCCGACGGCAAACACCAACGTCTGACAATATTAATGATACGCTGTTATGCTTGAAGACAGGAGCATATTGTCCTCTAAGAGTCTCCTCCCAGCAGCTGACTCAGACAAATACCCAAAGCCAAACAGTGGATGGAGCTTGGGAACTCTTATGGAAGAACAGGAGGAAGGATTGTGGGCCTCATGGGAAATAGGAACTCCATAGAAAAATCAACAGCGTCAACTAACCTGGACCCTTGGGGTTCTCAGAGTCTGAACCCCACATCAACCTCTTGGACCTAGGCCTCCCGCTTCATATGTAATAGTTGTGCAGCTTACCCTTCATTTGTGTCCTTAGCATTCAGTTGTGTCCTGAACAACTGGAGGGGGGCCATTCCAAAAGCTGATATCTGTCTGTGAGATATGAGGTTCTGATTTCCATGTGTGTCATGGTATGTACCTGCGTACATATAAATGAACACACACGCGCGCACACACACACACACACACACACACACACACAAAAGAGAGAGAGATAGAGAAAGAAAATATGTTATTAAAACCACACTGAGCACAAATGAAACTCAATTGTAGATCAATGAAACAGTTCAATAAACTAAAATATACTACAAATTTAAATGCACTACAAAATATACTTTCATATATCAAATGAACTCAATAAACTTTTTTTCAGTTAGACATATTACAATGAAGTTGCACATGTGGGTATAAGAGAAAATTTTAATGGCTAAATAGCCATTCAAACTTTATGCATGAGTATGCATGGTGCCTGTTCATCCTAGCCAGAAACCAAGGTAAAATAACCAGCAACTTGGAAAATGGATGAACTAAGGATGATAAAAAGTAAACTTGTAAGCATCGTGCTAAGGGAATGGTGCTTGCAACCAGAAAACTACATACTGTGTAAAGCTGTGAATGAAACATCACAGAAGATAACGGGGCCAAAGGCTGGAAGTAGGAACTGAAGTTAACTAGAAATGAGCATAACAGGACCTGTATGAGTGGATGGAATTATTCTAAAAGTAAATTTGTTAAATGTGTACAAATTTACATGTCTGCTAAAAGCATCACAGTGTATGCTGTACTGGCCATGAGTTAATTGCATGACATATTAAATTATAACTTGGTGAAACCATCCCCCTCACCCTCTCCTGGGAAAGATGAATCAGAGTCCACAATGACTCTTCTCCCTCTCCTATCCTTTTCCCTTTTTCTATCCTCTTCTTTTCCTTCCTCTTCCTAGTTATTTGCCTTTAGAAACAGCCTTAATGTTATGGGAAGGCTCGGGAATAAAGACACAGAGACATTCCAACTAACACATCTGTTAGATGATTAACTGTTGGCCAGCATCACCTGGCATGCCCTTGAATACGGTGGCCTTCTGATAGTGCCGTCCCAGATGAGGGAGGTGCAAAGCACCACACAAGAGAAACAAGACATTTTTGAAGGATCCTGCCTGAATTCCTGACCCACAGAGGTCATGTTGATTGAAACCAGAAAGTTCTGAAGTAATTCAAAACACCGGTAGACAAATTATACCGGGAATGATAAAACCACTACACAGGTGAATGTAAAATGATGACTAAGTATAACCTTAAGTAATAACTAGAGTGGTGAGAATAATTGGTAAATGAATCTATTCTTCACCATAAACTGACATAATTCATGGAGTCAGGAAGTACTTACAACGGCCACATGCTAGATGACTGGGCACTAAAGATGGTCAGTGAAGACATACGAAATGACTGGGTGAGAGTAAGACAGGTAGAGGAAGATAAACTTGTTACACAGCTTCCAAAGTTAGCATTCCTATTCTGCACAAATTGCTTTGTCACACTAGACAGATAACATCTATAACTTCAGTGTTTCAGAGCATGAAATGAAATAAACAGCACACAATCTGATTCAATTATTGTTGGTCAACAATAGTAAAATACTTGAAATGTTATCAGTTGTGGGCCTGTGTACCAAGAGGCTTTCCACAGAGATCTCTGGCCAGGCCAGGTGCAAGGGTTCAGACAAAGAAGAGAGACGTGAATAGAGAGGAGGAATTACTTCCACGGGCTCGCTGCTGTCATTGCTGCCTTTGCTATTGTCGCTACATCGCTCCAAGACACTGCACCAATAGCTCTATGCTGATTCAGGCCAGGCTGAGCCAGCCAGAGGCTGATTAGCCAGTGAGGGGTGCAGGGAAGCTTCTGGTGGTGTTTCAGGTGAGCAGATCTCTTCCCTGGCAGTAGTATTACAGCTCTTATGACAGAAGCTCTCAGACAACAGAATAATTCTCACACATCTTTATTCCTTCTGGATAGGATCTTTATATACAGTTTTGGGGTAGGGCGGGGTCTGACAGTAGATGCTTCCTATTGGCTTGGTCTGAGAGGTTGGGGATATCTTATCTACATGTGGGAGTGCTTGGGGTGCTGATGGCCACAAACCTCTCTACTAGGGTGTGTGTGCTTGTGTGTGTGTGTGTGTATGTGTGTGTGTGTGTGTGTGTGTGTGTGTGTGTGTGCTGAGGCTATGTGACAGGGGCCTGGTTCTGGGAGCAGGCAAAGCGTCTACTGTCCCTTCAGGGTCTCCAGGACTTCTAATATTAGCTCAACCTTACTGGGCTTCCTCTTGTGATCCACCACTCCGAAATCAGTAGTATGGTCTAAAATAATCTCTATCAATAGGGTGGACACTTATTTAGACACTTGGGTGTAATAAGTCACTAGAAGTCTTGTGCTCATAAGTGACTTGATAAGTTCTAATGTCTGATTTCCGGGATCCCAACTGCTATGATTTAAATGACATGTCACATGCCTCTCATTGGCTCTTGCTTTGAATACTTGGTCTCTACCAAGTAGCACTCCCTTAGAGAAGCTCTGGAAACTTTAGTGATTGTGGCTTAGCTGGCGGCTAATCAAGACCGAGACAGATCATTGGGTGTATATTATCCACGGTCCCTTCCTGTCTCCCTGCCTAATTTCTAGTCAGCCACAAAGTGACATCCCATCACAGTCTCCCATTAACAACAGCATTCTGCCCAGCCACTGAGAGCAAAGAAGCCATTGACTGGGACCTCAGAAACCAAGATCCGGAGTCTTTCCTCTTTTAGATTATTTCTGTCAGATTTGGTCAGGGTTATGTAAAATCTTAATATATTAATTAAAACTTCTAATAGCTTAGAGAAAATAATCATAGAATCAAGAGTTGTAATTCCTGCTACAAAATTAATAGATGAGACTTCTACCTATTTGTTATATATAATTCATGAACACGGTAGTATTATTTCCAATGATTCCTCTGTTTCCATAGAGGCATTTCTATCATGCCAATTTTGAAATATCTATCAGATATTACTCTACATGCTATTTGTTGTTTTGGAAACAAAACTGGATGTGAAGACTATCTAAATTACATGGCTAGAAGAAGAATGTTGATTCCAAGTCTTCCATTAAAGTGACTACATACTCAAGCTCTGAGAATCTAGTTATTAAGGCACACAGATAATAAGCAGCTTCATGCAATGATGCCCTGCTATTGATAACCAGACACTATGAATCAGATTATTCTGATATTGTCACCTTGTGTTGTACTTCCCTGAGAGACTCGAGATGTGAACAGAAAAGGATGCTGACCTTATGTGAGAACACACTTGCCTTTGGAGCTTTGCGTTTTCTCTGCTATTTCAAGGACGTCAGAACAGAATTGTCATCCAAGGGCATTTATAAAATAGAGGGAATCGTTCTAAGATTTAGTGCAGACTCTTATCTTTATCTCCCCTGTCATTCCTGTCCCTGGAGCTCACTTCATTCCTAGATCACAAGAGGCACTTGATTAATGCGTGCTGGACTGAATTTAAGTATCAGGTCAGAAAGTAGACACAAAAGCTTCAGAAAACTATTGTGCAGAGCCTGACACTTAAAGTTGTTTCTCCTCTAATACCCATTATACCTGTTACATTTTTCCTCTCTATCTGGTACATTTTCTGGCAATAACTATGTATCATAGATTAGAGTATAAGAGTTAACTCCCCATAGCAAGACTGACTGTGTTCAAATCCCTTTTCTGCCACTTGCTAGGAATACTTTAGGCAGAGTTCAGGATTTTACCATTAAAACAGAGACTAACAATGCCTACCAGGCAGTATTATTGTCAAGAATAAGCTGAAAATTTTTTATGAGGTAACATGCAGAGGCTAGCATGGACAAAGCAATTGATTAGTGTCTGTAGCAATGACAGACAAACCATCTGGCCTGGTGCTGGGCATATAGCCCAGGGCCAAATCTCTTCACTGGCCTGCACTCATACAATACAATAGGAGAGCGTGGTTGGAAAGAGGTTTCTTTCCACTAGAGCTCAAAGTGTGGTCCACAGAAAATAACACCTGTGATCCTTGGAATGGCCTGCTGTGAACACAAACATAGCCATTTTATTTCATGGACAGATAGATATTTTCCTGCCAACTGGCTTTATATTGGTGCCAAATGGGTCCTGAAAATTCAACAAGATATCAATTTTCTCAGAAAATTAGGAAGTCTTGCCAACCTTCCCCTAAATGATCACGAGTCAAATTCAGAAATACCTCATTGCATATTGGATTTTTTTAACAATGTATTTTAAATATTTGAAATTCTGTCACCTACAGACTTATGTTACAAAAAGATGACAATGGCAGAGATAATGAAAGATCTCCAAAATGAAATTTGGATGTGGACTCTAATTTTCACCTGAAAACTCTACTTTATCCTTCAAAGCTATCCAAGGTATTAACATTTCATATAAAAAACTATTATCAAGCAAGAAACAAAAATAGATGATAGAAGATTTGACTAGTACTCTGCATTATTAATGATCGATGCTCAAGCAGTGGTCTGACATAAACAATCTGTTACTTTTGTTTTTATAAGATTTAATTTTCACTCAGAGCTGAATGGTAAATAATGTGATGTGGATAGTTAGGCTTGTGGTGGTCTTTAGTCTTGACTTAAAACTTCATAAGAATTTGGGAAAATTTTTAAATGAAGTTATTATTTATACTCTACAAGAAAAAGAGCTTTTAAGAGAATATAGAAAGGAAGAAAAATCGTACAAGCATATTGAAAGTTTCTAGCTGCTGTGAAGCAATGACATCCAAACTGAAACATTTCCACCTTCGAGAGTGGACCATTAACACTCAGAAAGTAAACAACTCACAAGTCTCAGGAAGTCCTTTAAACCTACAAGATTCATAAGGTTATCTAAGAAGTAAATATCTCTGGGAGAAGAGACTGTCCAACCAGCCCAGACCTGGAGAAGACACTCTGATTTGTACAGCTGCCTGAAAGTAATGTGGCAAGCTCCAGGCTTGCAGCCTTTGTGAATCACCCATGCTGTCATGGTCATTTTTAGTGAGACAGCCACCTATTAGTTGTTTGTGTTTCTGTTTGTGTTAGTAACTCCTCATCCATTTTCCTTCAAGTAGCCCTAATAAGCTCATTATTTGTGTACTTTGGTACACTTCCTTCTATGGTCCATCTCTGGTTCCCTATCTGGGGTAAATAGATACCTGTTCATGCCTCTCTAGAAAAATCCCACATAACACTAATTTTCTTTAGCATATAACTAATGCTTGTGTTCTAGCCTCCAAATCTCTTTTGATGGCTTGTGTGTGGCTTTAAAAAATTACTACTGCCTTTGGTTCTTGCTAATTTTTTTAAAAATATTTTTGCTTATCAGCATCTCCAATTGCTCTAACCATCTACTGACACACATAAATAAAACACCTCACCACTATGCCAGGGACAATGAGAATGGACTAAACCAGTACTGACACATTAGATACATTTTAGAACACTTGATAGAAAATGTCACATTTAGAAATGCATTAAAAATGCTTTACCCTCAAGCAATGTTCTAGCTACAGTCCAACAATAATGGAAACATACAACGCTATGAGGGATAAAGCTAATGTCCTAGTTTTATTTCTGTTGTTGTATTATTGTTACAGTAGGACTAAAGCAGCTTGAAGAGGAAAAGATTTATTTCATCTTATATTTTCACATCACAGTCAATCATGGAGGGGAGTCAAAGCAGGAATGAAAGCAGAGACCATGGAGAAATGCTGCGTACTGGATCACTTCCCTAGCTTTCTGTTTCCTTTCTTACATAACCCAGCATTATCTGCCCAAGGGTAGAATGACCCACAGTGGATAGGGTCCTCCTAGATCAATTGTTACTCAAGAAATAATAATAATTATTATTATTATCATTATTAATCAAGAAATAGACCTGCCTACAGGCAAAGGTGTGGTAGCTTCAGTGAAAGGTCCTCTTTGTCTCTGGCATTTGAATATTTGGTCTCCAGGCTGTGGCACTATTTGGGAAAGTTTAGGAGGTGTGCTCCTGTACAAGGAGATATGTCTCAGAAGGCAGGCTTTGAGAATTTAATATCTTAAAACACTTGAGTCTGTCCTCTCTGTTCTGTGCTTATGGTTCAAGATATGAGCCCTTATCTTCCTGCTCCTGCCACCATGTTTTCACTCTGACATCACAGACTCTAGCCCTCTATAAACCCAAATAAACTATATTCTCTATAAGTTGTCTTTATCATGCTGTTTAATCACAGCAATGAAAATATAGCTAATATTCAAGTTGATTCTAGTTTGTGTCAAGTTCACAAAAACTAATCAGTATATTTGACCCCTTGTCAGTTTGACACAGAAACATCTCACTATTAAGTCACAATTTTTCATGTTTATCAAGAATGCATATTGTTATTGCAATATAAAAATTCTATACTTTTCTTTTTTCCTTTTTAAAAAATTTTTCATTAAAAGTTCTAACACTTTAAAAGCTCAAGTTCTCTTTGAGAAGTCAATGTCTCTTAACTCTTGCAAAGTCTAAATTAAGTTACACACGTGCTGATTTGAAAAGGAAAGAATCAGAGCACAGTTGCAATCATATCAAAGCAGAAGCAAACTCCAACAATTTAAATAGCTCAGTGACCAATATTTGGGACGAATTAATTATCTTCTGGGCTCTAAAAGGCCTAAATGGCCCCACTTATCCAGTTCTGTCATGCACAACACGTTCAGTTTATCTTGTAGGTTCAGGCTGGCTCTACCTCATACCTATCCTTAATGGCTGTCTGGTGGTCCTGGCATCTCTACGATTCTGAGTTTTCCAGTGCACCTTCACCAAATGTCTCCTGGATCTCTGTGTCTATGCCAACCATACTACATGTAGTACATACTCCTACCAAACCTCTGCTGCTTTTCATGAACATTTATGTCTTCAAAACCAGCACAATGTGATAGACTCTTACATATTACCACATTCTTTTACAAGTTATAGACAAAGCCTTGGGCACTTCCGAATGACAGCTCCATTTGCTGACACTGAGAAAATACTTCCCAGAATTCCTCTTGGTTATCCTGGTCTCTTGTTAATTATAGCTGACTTTCTCGATGCCAGTTAACCAGCATCTGTTTTCCCAGTTGAACAAAGATTTCATCTCAATGATGATGGTCTCTTGTTAATCCCAGTTTCAGTACCAGATTACCAGAAACCACGGATTCTTAATAAACTGCAAATTCAAAATAGCATGGAAATGGCCTTCATAGAGTCTTTGAGGCCCTCTTAAACTGCTCGTTGAAACTTCACCAGCCAAGCCAAACCAATATTGCCTGGATTTCTTTAAGCATCGCCTTCTAGATTCCTACAACAGTTCCTGAAGCTCTGAGTCTTCAATGGCTTTTCCAGCCTAAAGCTGCAGTATGAACTACCTTCCGCTAACAAACAGGTATAAAAGCCACATGGCCAGGATCATCACAACAGTGCCCACGATCTTAGACCAATGTGTGCTAGCTAGCTGCTCTGGTTCTATGACAAATGCTGGCTGAAAGCACCTAGAGAAGGAAAAGATCAGTTTAACTTTGCAGGTTATATGGAAATAGTGTATTTTCAAAGGAGGTCAGAACAAAGACTCAAGAGTAGAAAGCCAGCAACACGAACTGATACAGAACCAAAGAAGAATGTTGCTTATTGGCTTGCTCGCCATGGTTTGCACAGTTTGCTTTCTCTTATAATCCAGGACTATCTGTTAAAGAGTAGCACCACCACAGTGGGCTGGGACCCCTCATATAAATCGTTAATTAAAAGAAAATTCCCTTATAGATATGCCACAGGTCAATCAGATGGAGGCAATTCCTCAGTTGAAGCTCCCTCTTCCCTGATGATTCTAGTTTGCATGAAATTGATAAAAAGAAAAAACTAACCAGCACAGTCAATATACATTTCATCATACACTGAGCTAGGCCAATCTCCTTTCTCAATTATCCTCAAGGCATGACATACATGATCACTATAGCTCACTGGCATGCTTTATATATTTTCAAGTTGTATATTATATGTTTAGAAATAAAATGTGAGTTTGAATCTCAGTGCTCATAACAAGACAGGATTTAATTTAATATGTCTAAAGGGAAGTATAATACAATTACAGATTTACATTATAAGCAGGTATAACACCAAAATAGTATGTTTATTCCAGAAGGTTGGATTGGGCACAGCAAAATGCAACTGATAAAAGCTATCTTTTTTTCCCACACTATCATGATAGTGTTTCATGTTCATCTTCAAAACCAATCCTAATCGTTCTTTTAAAGAGGATGCAAATCAAGATTTTTTTTTGTTGCCCAGAAACTCCATATTCAATTACATGTTTCAATTTATTTTATAATATCTATTATGAATAAGTCTTTTGAATGACTTTCATTAGAATTATACTTCAAATAAATAAGCAAATCATAAAACCCAAGAATTCATGAACCCTGTGAGATTGTAAAAGTATGGGAGAGAATAAAGCAAAATGACAAAATATTTCTGAGATGAAATTCTAGTCTCTCTCTCTCTCTCTCTCTCTCTCTCTCTCTCTCTCTCTCTCACACACACACACACACACACACACACACACAATATTTATGATTTATAATGATACTCTGGATAAGATTCCTCTTGATAACTTCATACAATTATTAGCAAATTTCTCTAAAAATGAAGATTTATGAGTAGCATGAATTCCTTGCATTTCTCTTTCCTTTTTTCATTAACAAACTCAAACTTTCTTGAACACTTTCCTTGTCAAGGGCACTGGAATAGGGTCATTTTAAAAAAGTCATTGAAAGTATCTGTATCACCTTACTAAAGCTAAGCATGTAGTGTGGTAGACTATAAATATTCATGTAGTTAATTAAAATATGAAGAATATAATAAGTATTAGTTATCAAAGACAATTCAGTGAGTCTCTAGAAAGAAGTGATAACTGTGAGGTGTTCACATTAGGTAGTGATTCAGAGAGAGTATTCAACTTCCTTTGAACCTGTAATCACTCATTAGTAGGGTTTGAGTTGTTAGAAGAAAGGAGGTGAGTGCATCCAAGTGGGAAAAATCCATAAATGTTGCCGTGCACAATAGTGCGTCTGTAGATGGTGCTTGAAAAACTAAGGGTAGCAAATGCAAGCAAAGCAACTTATATGAGTGAGCACATGGCATGGTGAAAGACAGAGGCAAGACAGACAAACTATGAATAGCAATATATGCAGGCTAGCTTGACTGTTACAAAGAGCTGTTGAATATGGTTTATCAGAAAAGAAACAGGGAAAGTATTTTGAGAAATATATATGATTGTGAAGTACTGCCTGCATTGGAGAGGGAACAAATTCTTACATTTGCCTTTAGAATAACCAGAGAAGGAATTAACTATGTTGTTTTTATCCTTTAAAAATTAGCATATAATGTAAATCTAAATTTTTTTCTAACAGAGAGAAAGACAATACATAGGAGGAATTAGTACGTGATAAAACACATGTGTGTCGGATTGTGATTCCCAGTTGTACTTTTCCGTGTCAAGGTTTTATATCCTCTTTGATTAAGCAATAAATTTGGGGTTATATTGCTTTGTTGTTGTTTTTGTTTCAGAGACCTAAGTGTTAATAAAAAATGTTCAAGGCCCAATAAACAATCTCAGACATGAACAAAAAGTTAACATATAAAACATTAGGTATCCTTGAGAATAGTTTTTTGCTATCCTGGGTTTTTGCTATTCCAAATGAATGTGAGAATTGCTCTATATAAGTCTATAAAGAATTGAGTTGGAATTTTGATGGGGATTGCACTGAATCTGTAGATTGCTTTCAGCAGGATGGCCATTTTTACTATATTAATCCTGCCAATCCATGAGCATGGGAGATCTTTCCATCTTCTGAGTTCTTCTTCGATTTCTTTCTTCAGAGACTTGAAGTTCTTGTCATACAGATCTTTCACTTGCTTGGTTAGAGTCACACCAAGATACTTTATATTGTTTGTGACTATTGTGAAGGGTGTCATTTCCCTAATTTCCTTCTCAGCCTCTTTATCATTCGAGTATAGGAAGGCTACTGATTTGTTTGAGTTAATTTTATACCCGGCCACTTTGCTGAAGTTGTTTATCAGCTGTAGCAGGTCTCTGGTGGAGTTTTCCTGGTCACTTAAGTATATGGTCATATCAACTGCAAATATTGATATTTTGATTTCTTCCTGTCCAATTTGTATCCCTTTGACCTCGTTTTGTTGTCTAATTGCTCTAGCTACAACTTCAAGTACTATAGTGAATAGATAGGGAGAGAGAGGGAAGCTTTGTCTAGTCCCTGATTTTAGTGGGATTGCTTCAGGTTTCTCTCCATTTAGTTTGATGTTGACTACTGGTTTGCTATATATTGCTTTTACTATGTTTAGGTATGGGCCTTGAATTCCTGATCTTTATCATGGAGGGATGTTGAATTTTGTCAAATGCTTTTTCAGCATCTAATGAAATGACCATGTGGTTTTTTCTTTGAGATTGTTTATGTAGTGGATTACATTGATGGATTTCCGAGTATTGAACCATCCCTGCATCCCTCGGATGAAACCTACTTGATCGTGGTAAATGATCATTTTGATGTCTTCTTGGATTCGGTTTGTGAGAATTTTATTGAGTATTTTTGCATTGATATTCATAAGGGAAATTGGTCTGAAGTTTCTTTCTTTATTGAGTCTTTGTGAGGTTTTGGTATCAGTGTACCTGTGGCCTCATAGAAGGAATTAGGTAGTGTTCCTTCTATTTCTATTTTGTGGAATAGATTGAAGAGTACTGGTATTAGGTCTTCTTTGAAGGTCTGATAGAATTCTGCACTGAACCCATGTGGTCCTGAGCTTTTTTTGGTTGGGAGACTTTTAATGACTGTTTCTATTTCTTTAGGCATTATGGGACTGTTTAGATGGTTTATCTGATCCTGACCTAACTTTGGTATTTGGTATCTGTCTAGAAAATTGTCCATTTCATACAGGTTCTCCAATTTTGTTGATTACAGACTTTTGTAGTAGGATCTGATGATTTTTGGAATTTCCTCAGATTCTGTTGTTATATCTCCCTTTTCATTCCTGATTTTGTTAATCTGGATGCTGTTTCTGTGCCATCTGGTTAGTCTGGCTAAGGGTTTATCTAAGAACTTCTGGGAGAATCAGCATCCCTGAACTCAAGCTGTACTACAGAGCAGTAGTGATAAAAACTGCAGGGTATTGGTACAGTGACAGACAGGAAGATCAATGAAATAGAATTGAAGACCCAGAAATGAACCCACACACCTATGGTCACTTGATCTTTGACAAAAGAGCTGAACCCATCCAGGGACAAAAAAGACAGCATTTTCAACAAATGGTGCTAGTTCAACTGGTGGTAAACATGTAGAAGAATTCAAATTGATCCATTCCTATCTCCCTGTACAAAGCTCAAGTCAAAGTGGATCAAGGACCTCCACATAAAACCAGATACACTGAATCTAATAGAAGAGAAATTGGGGGAAAGTCTTGAACACATGGGCACAGGGGAAAAGTTCCTGAACAGAACACCAATGGCTTATACTCTAAGATCAAGAATCATCAAATGGGACCTCATAAAATTGCAAAGCTTCTTCTGTAAGGCAAAGGAGACAGTCAATAGGACAAAATGGCAACCAACAGATTAGGAAAAGATCTTTACCAATCCAACATCCAATAGAGGACTAATATCCAATATATACAAAGAACTCAAGAAGTTAGACTCCAGAGAACCAAATAACCCTATCAAAAAATGGGGAACAGAGCTAAACAGAGAATTCTCAACTGAAGAAATTCACAGGGCTGAGAAGCACCTAAAGAAATGTTCAACATCCTTAGTCATCAGGGAAATGCAAATCAAAACAACCCTGAGATTCCATATCACACCAGTTAGAATGGCTAAGATCAAAAACTCAGGTGACAGGAGATGCTGGTGAGGATGTGGAGAAAGAGGAACAGTCCTCCATTGCTGGTGGGATTCCAAGCTGGTACAGCCACTCTGGAAATCAATTTGGCAGACCCTCAGAAAGGTGGACATGAGAATCCAGCTATACCTCTCCTGGGCATATACCCAGAAGATGCTCCAACATATAATAAGGACACATGCTCCACTATGTTCATAGCAGCCATATTTATAATAGCCAGAAACTGGAAACAACACAGATGTCCCTCAACAAAGGAATGGATACAGAAAATGTGGTACATTTACACAATGGAGTACTACTCAGCTAGTAAAAACAATGACTTCATGAAATTCTCAGGCAAATGGATGAAACCTGAAAATATTATCCTGAGTGAGGTAACTCACTCACAAAAGAACAAACACGGTATGTACTCACTGATAAGTGGGTATTAGCCCAAAAGTTCAGAATACCCAAGATTCAATTCACAGCAACCACTGGACTGAGAGGGAGGTCCCAGATGGAGGAGTTATAGAAGGGTCTGAAGGATCTGAGGGGTTTTGCAGCCCCATAGAGAGAGCAACGGTGTCAACTGGCCAGACCCGCCAGTGCTCCCAGAGACTGGACCACCAACCAAAGAATACACATGGAGGGACCCATGGTGCTGGCCACATATGTGGCAGAGGAGGGCCTTGTTGGGCATCAGTGGGAGGAGAGGCTCTTGGGCATGAGGGTGTTAGATACTCCAGTAGAGGAGAAAGCCAGGGAGGGAAGATGGGAGTGGGCGGGTGGGTGGGGGAGCACCCTCATAGAGGCAGTGGGAGGGGGAAGGGAATAGGGGTTTTCCAAAGGGGAGACCTGGAAGGGGAAAACATTTGAAATGTAAATAAAGTATCCAAAAACTAAATAAATTTTTTAAAATTTAGGTAACATCAGTGGTGCTTTCAAGTGTGTTTGGGTGGAGTCTGCTTGCCCCCTATCTCTAGCCCTACTCTAGTTTTCAGCCATTCTTCTGCTGGTCTCCCTGTGCTTCCATGTACTATCTTATTTGCTTTCTACTCTCTTCCTCAGCACCTCTTTGTGGTCAGTTGGTCTCCTTAACTTTTAGGGCTTTAGCCAAATTCATACCAATCTATCTGTCCATATATTCATTCAAGCCTGAGTTCCTATATGAACGGATGTGAGAGTTTTATCTTTCTGAGTTTGAGAGTCCCTTACTTATTATACTTTTCAGATCCATCCATTTTCTCTGAAATTTTTTTTCTGAATGGAGTGCTTCATTTAGTAAAGGCATAAGGTGCATATACTCAGATCAATTTTTGTAAAGCTGGTAAGGCAATGCTAATATTAAATTAGTTGTGCAGCTGTTACAATATCGTGTCTTTGAGGTTTTGTGAATTTTCAATGAGAAAAGTTTTTACAACTATAGTATGATCTTTCAGTAATCATACAGCCTACTACTCACTCAGGTACATAAGACACTGACACTCTAAGTCCCCAGGAGAGAGCAAACAGATTTAAAGTCTGACACTGGCTTAACTTTATTAGTCCCTCTTTGTTCACAGGAATAAGCTAGTTCTACAAAATCACAATTTCCTCCTTTACCAAATAAACTAATAATATTCCTATAGAGGATTCAGCCTATATTTCATTTTGGCTCCAGGCTTATTTCAACTTTGTATGATAAAGGGAAAATATATCTTTATCTTTACTTATTCCAAAAAGACAGATACTGTTCAAGCAATACAATCTCTAGAGCACCTGTACATATCTGGAAACTTTAGAGTGCAAACTGCCTATAGGGCTAAATAAACACAGTAAAAGCACATGTGATGAAGGTGCTTCTTTCCTTTTTATTAGGAAAAATACTTTTATATTCAATGCTAGGATTGAGTATGAGGCTGAATTGAAGATGTTTTGATATGAAAAAATAGAAGGAAATTAATTCTTTTTTTTTTCCTCCTTTTTTATTTTTGATACTTTATATACATTTCCAATGTTTCCCCTTTTCTGAGTCTCCTCTTT
The DNA here is from genome assembly GCA_028551405.1 of Uromys caudimaculatus. NCBI lineage: Eukaryota > Metazoa > Chordata > Mammalia > Rodentia > Muridae > Uromys > Uromys caudimaculatus. Next base: position 6,281,717 of record CM052702.1, read on the forward strand.
GTATACCCCCATCCCCTCCCCAACCCGCCTCTAGGAGGGAATTCCACCTCCCACCCCCCCACCCCACCCCCCGTCCACCCATCCCCATTTTCCCG
>CM052702.1:6282311-6310010 GCA_028551405.1 Uromys caudimaculatus
GGATCCCGGCAAATCCGGGCGGGTCTGGGCGAGAGGTGCTGCTCCCCTCAACCCCACTCACGGGCCTTCCAAGTTCCTGTGAGGCTTCCTCTCTACGGCGCTCCTTGGCTACCGACTCCTGGTGTCACAGGCAGAGCGGAAATTAATTCTTGTAAAATTTTCTTATCATAGATCTGTATGCATGAAGCAAGCAGCCTGAAGAGATACTGGAGTTGTGCATAATTTCTCTGTTTTGCTATGTCACCTAACAGATCAAAGGAACTGTGGCTCCCAAGGAATATCTAGAAGCAGTATACAACTGGAATTTGTAGTCTCATGGATCAGTCATTCTGATTGTTTGGTTAACTTCTGAGAAAGTTTTTGGAGTACTTGGACTTAATTTAGTCTACTGTGTTATTTTGGATGAAAATTCTAATATACCATTGAATTCTGGTTTTGTTCATGTCAAGCATCTATGTACTGTCTTGAGTTGTATGTGTCCTCGACTACTTATAAGTATTAGGGTTTTGATCAATAATGAGATCCTTTAATGTTATCTGGGATCCACAATCCAGTCCAAATTGAGAATACATTGTATAGAAGAGGGTTAGAATTAGGAAAAGTGTTAAATGAATAAATTGTTGGCTATCTCAGAAAGTTTAACCACTGAAAAATTAGTTAATAATTTTAAAGCAAGTTCTTGTGGGTTTTCCTGCTCTTACATAAAACACAGCTTTAAAATAGTCATTGAGAGCAGTAAGGGACAATTTCCACACAAAAAGTATACTGCTTATTAGAATATGGACAACCCTATCACAGCGTGTACTAATTCCTTTTTGTTGTTTTGATTAAAAAAAAAAACTGAACAAAAACACCTCGGGGAAGAAAGGATTTATTTTATCTTACACTTCCAGGTCATAGCTCACCTTTGAGGGAAGTGAGGGCAGGAAATCAAGGTAGAAACCAGAAGGCAGGATGCTTGCTACTCCACAAAGCCTTGCCTCTGATTTAAAAAAAAAAAAAAAAGCCTCACTCATAGCTAAGGAAGCACAGTGAGGTCTATGAAGGATGTCATGCTTAGTCAGCTTCCTTATACATCACAAGATAACATGCCCAGGGAAAGATGCCACACGGAATGGTCTTGCCCTTCTTACATCAATTAACAGTCAAAACAATCCCTTCTAGATATGCCCTACCTGACATACCAGATACAGACCTACCTAATGAAAATAAATACTCATTTACAATCTTTTCATCTGATTCCATATTGTGCCAAATTTACAGTAAATACTAAAATTTTATGATAGCTGTCTTGGACCAATAAATACTTAAGGAGTAAATATAGGGTAGACACTCAAGAGTTGAACAGATTCTATTCTGTCCTCTAGCATACTCTTGCTTCAAATTTTCACGTGAATGAAAACTTCATTTTCATGAAGTGAAATCATTCATTGTGGGGTTTATGTAGTTCTTCATGCTTACATTTTGTCTATCTTTCAATAATTTAGAGATGCATTATATTGGCATGATTCAGAATTGTGTGTGTGTATGCATGTGCATGTGCGTGTGCGTGTGCTTGTGTGTGTCCGTGTGTGTGTGTGTGTGTGTGTTTGTGTGTGTGTGTGTGTGTGTGTGTGTGCGCGCGTGCAGGCACATCAGGTCACTGGCCTCAGTGGGAGAGGATGTGCCAGGGTGGGGTAATACCCAGGAGGTCGCCTCCTTCTCAGAGGAGAAAGGGATAGATAATGGAGGAAAAAGCTGTATACGGAGGGGACTGGGGGTAGGGGGCAGATATTGGGATGTAAGGTGAATGAATAAATTATGAAAAATTTTAAATTAAAAAAGAAGAAAATATCCCAAAGGCATGTTTCCTGTATTGATAGCCCTCATCCCAGATAAGTCTAGTTTTTTGTCAAGTAAACAAAAGTGACTATAATATCTGCTGTTCATACTTTGGCTACATATGTAATGTTCTTTTTTCCTTTAGTAACTTATAAATTTTTACCGTTATCCTTTCTACATCTTTTGACTAAGGAGTGCATAGCAAATGGCTCTATGCGCATTCATGCTAACTAGCGTACAGATTTCTTCATCTAAACGTTGATGTTTCTCACTTAATTTCAGTCACTATATTTTCAACCATTTGTCATGCTCATTCTGTGCTTTCTCTCTTTCTGTAGTTCAAATCAGGCACGTATTATACTGATTCATGGTATCCCATGTGTCACTAACAGTATGCACATCTTTCTGCAATCAAAATCTCCCCGACTCAGATTAGGTAATTGTCATTGATCTGCCTTCTGCTTTACTGATTCTCTTCTGTGACATCCTATTTACTGAGAAGACCATTAGTAAATTTTTCATTTAGGACGTATAGTTTTCAGTTACAGAATTTCTAGTATTTTTCCATAATTGAATCTTTGAGACAGTGTTCCCCTGGCTGACATTTGCTACATGGCTCAATATGGTCTTAAACTCACAATTCTCCTTATTTTCCCTCCCCAAATATTGGAATTACGTATAAGTCCTTGGCTAATTTAAATTTCATTTGTCATCTGAGATTCTCTGTATGTTAGTGCCTTATAGCCAGAGTTTCCCCTAGGCTCTGCAACATATATATAAAAGCAAGTTTAAGTTCCTCACATGCTGACTTAACAGCTGAACACTCTCCTCTTTTTTCTTGGTTTTTTCTTGGATTGTATTTCTTCAAAACATTATGCTATCAGTGGAGAAATATGACTCTCTTCTCTTCTTCGGGAAAACATCTTCTTCTGAAAATGAGTTAAATTCCTGGTTTTTTTTTCACCTAGAACTTGAAGTACTGTGTTGGAAAATGCATGGGATGCCTTTGAAGGTTTAATTTGGAAAGACTCACATCCCAAATACTGTCTTTCTTGCCACAAGAAGAATCTAAACTCTATTATCTCTTTTTTTAATGGCAACTTTCTAGGAGGCTCATTGGTTTCTCTCCTATGACAGCAGAGTTCAGGGGCCAGTCAAAGTGTCCAGGGAAGTATGAGGACCTTTGGCAGGCTCTACATTTCTACTGATGACTCCCTATCTTTCATTTTTAATCACTTTTTGTATTTGAACTCTATATTCTGATCCTTCTAGTCATTATAGTGTTAGTATTCTATGTAAATGTAGATTTCATCTAGGTGGCAGAGTAAAATGTATATTTAAAAAATCCTTATGATTGTGACTATCATCCAGGGAGTATGGGTCCTTTACAATGGTTCACTCCAAGCTCTGCCTGGATCTGGCCATTTGCCATTGTCTTCAAAACATTTGCGTGCACACACAAACACACACACACACACAATCAAACACACACACATCTTCAAAGACATGGGTCAAATTTTCTGCAGTTATTGGTACTAGTATTCTATTTCTCAGCATTTTCTTTCAAGTCATCTATCAGAGCTGAGGTAAGAGTCTCTAACTAGTTCCCAAGAACCTTTCAAATTCTTTAGCTTCTAAGTTTTTCTGTTCAAATATATTCTCTTGATTGCATTCAGGGTTATTTTATTAAAGCCACAATTTTATTTTGTTCATGACACTCATCTTGAAACCTTTGCATTGAGTATCATTATTTATAGAATTGCATCCACAATTCTTAGTTTGCAAATCTGCTCCATTTGTCTTTTCCAATTTGCAAATTTCCTATTTGCCCCTTTAACCAAATTTATACCACCAGTCCTTGAATAACGGAAGGTACCAATGCAGAGGTCACACATCCTGTTTATTCAGTTAGACCTCTATGCCTATAAGCTATTTTACTAATTCTTATGATTTTATCATATATGCCTCTTTTAGATCAGATTCCATAGTTTGTATCAGTGAAATGGTATACAATCTTTTAACGCAGGCAATGTATTTCATAAAGAACCCAGAAGCTATTATTCTTATTGACAGTATGTTGAAACAAGAGGAGGTATTTGTGATATATGAATATGGCACTTCAGTGTTCTTGTATGGACAGAGGAAATTCCACAGAAGACATAAAAAGGGATTTGTTTTTAGAAATTCACAGTAGAAAAGAGGAGGGGAAACATTACAAGAAACTTAGAACATGTAAATATTATAAGTTAGTAGAAAATAACACAGCTGCTTGAAAATGGAAAAATGCAAACTTTATCTAGAAACTTGAGTTTACAACATTGCAGTAAGGTTTAGAATTTGGGAGCAGGATCAAGTAAATAAATATATATTTGTTCACAGACAGTCTGGATTAAAGTCTATGTACAGAGGCCCACCCTCTTCCCTACTCATCTACAATTAGATTCGCTGAACATGCATAGAAAGTAAGTAAAGTCAGCAGTGTCTAGGAAGATTGAGGCCATAGAAGCTTGAGACTTGGCGATAGAATCCGACTGAGAGAAGAATGACCTGTGATATTTAAAAAAAGAAAAAGAGCAAATAACAGAATGTCATGGTGCACATCTGTCATGGAGCACAAAGAGACTAAGGCAAGAAAGGTCAAGGGTGGACAGAGTGGGTTTGAAAAAAATTGAGAGAAGGAAAAAAAGAGCAAAAAGAGAATCAAGAGCAAATATAGATATCAGGAGTGGCGGGGCTTTAGCATCATCGTTCTTGACTCTAAGAAAGCTACCGGTCAAGATTCTATCCACTGCATTAAAACTGGATTCCATATCATCACACCCCTTTCATTTCGGTTAACATTTCCTTCTTTCTCCAGAGCCACTCTCTGCTTAAGCTTTTCCAGTCTTCCTCCTCTCTGTTTTCATATCGTGTAGATTCTACTATCTCTACTCTCTTAAGTCAATCTCCCTCCCAAAGTCGTCTTCACAACTCATTGGCTTCTATAGGAATTGCAAGTAGAATACACAAAGCCAGAGGTTCCGAGCTAATATCCACATAGGAAAGGAAACATGTAGTGTTTGTTTCCTATCCCTGGGTTACCTCACTTAATATATACTTCCAGTCCCATCCATTTACAAGCAAATTTCAGGCTTTTAATAGTTGATGATCAGGTTTTATTGTATATTTGTACTATGTTTTCCTTGTCCATTCATAAGCTATTCATAAGGCTATTTCCATTTCCTAGCTATTGAAAATAGCACAATAATGAACATAGATGTACAGGTATCTCTATAGAAGCACGTAGAATTCTTTGAGAGTAAGTGCCGGGCAGTGGTGGCACACGCCTTTAATCCTGGCACTTGGGAGGCAGAGCCAGGTGGATTTCTGGTCGAAGCCAGCCTGGTCTCCAGAGTGAGTTCTAGGACAGCCAGGGCTACACAGAGAAACCCTGTCTTGAAAAAAACAAAACAAAACAAAACAAAAAAGAGAGAGTAAGTGCAGAATTATCTTTTTTTATTAATCATTCCGTTAGTTTACATCTCAAATGATATCCCACTTCCCAGTTACCCCTCCTCAAACCCCCATTCCACATCCACCCTCCCTCCTACCCTTTGCCTCTATCAGGTTGCTCCCCCACCCACCCTCTTTCTCCCCACTGCTCTGGCATCCCCCTATGCTGGGGCATCAAACCTCCACAAGACCAAGGGCCTCTCCTCCCATTGATGTCAGGCAAGGCCATCCTCTACTGCATATGTATTTGGAGCCATGGATCTCTCCCTGTACACTCCTAACTTACAAACTATATGAAGCTTAAGAGGAAAGAAGACCATGATGTGGATGCTTTAGTCCTGCATAATATCTTTTAGAGGATTCTAAAATGATTTGCATATTAGCCATACCACTTGGCACTCCCATCAGTGGTAAATAAGGATCCCTTTTTCCCATTATATGTTGTCATTTGATTTCTTCATGTCAATTATTCAGACTGGGGTGAGGTAGAATATCAAGTAATGTAACTTGCATTTTACTGTTGACTATTGATGTTGGACATTTTAAAAGTGTTTATTAGCCATTTGTATATCTTCTTTTGAAAATTTTCTGTTCAGACATATATCCCATTTTTATTGGATTATTTGTTCTCTTGGTGTTTTGGTTTTGGTTTATTTATATATTCTAGATATTAATCGCTCTTAGGTGTACAGGTGGCTACTTCTTTATTTAATTCTTTTCTATTGGCTCATAATCAAATTAAGAAACATTATAGTGACAACAACAAAAATAATAATAGTGTTTTCTGCTCCCAGAAACCACACATTATTAAACAAAAACCCAAGTATCAGATATGTGATTAGATGTCCTTCTAATTTGTTGTTCGGGGAGTCTCCAGGAGTATATAATGTAATACAGGCTATGTCATTCCTTTGGACCACCCCACCAGTGCTAGATATAAGATGCAATTTATTGATGGACTGGATAGGTTACTTAGTGGTTAAGAGCACTTATTTCCAAAGGACCATAGTTCAGATCCTAGAATCCATATAGGGTAATTCACAGCTGCCTGTAACTCCAGCTCTGGGTGATCTAATGCTTCTAACCTCTAATGTGTCAGCACTCACATGCACACAAGACATTATTGATGAATGCGCGATATATTTGGATAAACAATATAGAAATATCAAGCTGGAAAGGAACTAGAAGCTTTGCCTTTCCTAGCTAGTTTTCATAGTGTAGTGTGAAGACTGCTAGAGTGGGGGAAAATGCATCGGTTGTCTTAACCAGCTGTGAAACCCATTGCCAACACGACCAACCCTCTATGGAATAGTGGCACTACTCTATAGAAGTAACCAAATGCTCTCTGATTATGTTGAAGACCAACTCTGCAGAGGCAATACATGCCTGGCAGTAGGCACCTGATTAAATATCCATGCTGGGGAGAAATAGGCCCTAGTGGAAAACTGAATATTGCTGTTTAGTTAAATAGATAAATCCTCAAGCTGCCTTCTAAACAGGTTTATAACCATAGATACACATTAATGTCACCTGTAATCAGAGAAGTCTCTTGCCAGTGAATGGGGGTTAATGCAGAGATCTGTGAGTAAACAAGATGCTGAAAATAAAGATGAATGAGTGTCAGTACATATACAGGTTCATTTATACCATTCTCTTTGAGGCTCAAAAAATATTGCACTGCAGAAGAGGTTTTACAAAAACTACAAGAGCCCAAAAATAAGAAGCACTTTAAAAAGTCATTCCTGAGCATGATACAATCATAAGCTCACAGGCTCACAGCAGCTAAAGATGTGTTCATTGGGTGTGCAAAATAACAAGCCCATTAGCAGTCAAGATGAAATACTCACTCAGGAGTCCCTAACTCTCACTGCTGAACTATTTGCTACTGATAGATTCAGGGGAGGGGACATCATTACTTTCAGTTGTATATCCTCTGATGACCCTGTCAGCCTCCAACAGAAAGTTCCAGTTCAAGGCGCACAAAGATGGCCCTGGTTAACCTGGTTCTCAAAAATCAACCCAAAAGTCATGAACTTTGGAGATTAGTAGAGATGGAAGGGAAAGATAGAAGGAATGGGGAAGATAAGAGGAAGTGGGTAGGAAAGAGGAATCAGAATGCATTGTGTGAACACATGTGTGTGTGTATATGTGTGTGCATCATAAAAAAATTAAAGGGGAAGGGGAAAGAAAGAAAAATAAGTAGATAAATAAATAAATAAATAACCTGGAAACCTGAGCGTTGTTTTAATCTGCAAAAGGAAGGACCTAATGAGTCTCTTTTCACTAGTCTCACTGTAAAACTTCCCAGCTGATCATACCACAGCAAAGCTGCCAAATGACAGCCCAACCTCCATTCAAAGACAACTTTCAGTCAACTTTTACTGCCTGGATCTAAAATATGAGCAGATAGACAGAGACCATTAGACTATGGAAAGGCTATCACATGAAGAATGAAGGGTAAAGGACATCCCACATAGCTGAAATGAGTTTGCCAGAAACAAATATTGTATATATTCTTAATTGTTCAGTTAGAAACAATATTGATTTAGAAAAACAGCAGAATTTAAGTTCTCCTCAAGGTCTATGACATCTACAGCCACAGGTAATGGGCTAGATTTATACAGTTCTAGGCATGAATTCCTACCAATTGAGTTGGCTTTAGCTCAATTAGACAGGTGTTGGTTATCCTCTTCGTATAAGTGTGACCACTGCATCATTAGTAATACCTTGCCAGGCAAGTTATTTTATGGTTCATGAGTATCCTGGCTAGTTTCATGTCAACTTGACACAAGCTAGAGTTATCAGAGACTAGGCGGCCTCAATTGAGAAAATGTCTCCCCAAGATTCAGCTGTAGATCAGCATGTAGGGCATTTTCTTAATTAGTGATTGATGGAGGAGGCCCCAGTCCATTAGGTATGGCGCTATCCCTGGGCTAGTGGTTCTGGGTTCTATAAGAAAGCATGTGATCAAGCCCGCAAGCAGCACTCTTCCATCTGCCTCCAGGTTCCAGCCCTTCTTGAGTTCCTGTCCTGACTTCTTTGGTGATGAACCATGATGTGGAAGAGTAAGTAGAATAAACCTTTCCTCCCAAATTGATCATGGTGTTCCATCACAATAGTAACCCTAAGACTAAAGGCTTTACCACTAAGTAGAATTGGTTGATTTTCTCCCTTAAAAATTTGCATAGCACCTTCTGATACACCCGCTAATCCTGATGGAGGAGGTAAGGCCTGGTGAAATTTCTCCCATTCACTTTTAACATGTCAACTGATATAGACATTATTCACATCTTGTAGTGCGACCACACTGTTAAGATCTCATAGCTGTAGCATCCCCGTTGTGCCTAAAAAGCACCACCAAGATGCAGGCATCTTGATCCTCTGGATTTCACAGTCTTTTTGCCTCTTCTTCCCCAATGCCTCCTGAGCCTTATGTGTAGGACCTGTACCAGTTATGGATAGAAAGCCCCCCCTTGTCACTTATTCCTTGCATTTTGACCAGCTGTGGGTCTCTATAATGCCCTATATTTGCTGCAGGGGAAAAAAGTTTCTATGGTGAAGAGTGAGACCACCATTTAAGAGCTACCCAACTAGCCATCAATGACTGCTGGAAGAGGGAAAATCAGTTTTCTCCAGTGGTGAACCCATTGTAGGTTTTTAAATCCCAAGTGAACAGCCCTAATCACGTGTATGCATAGCAGTGCTAAATGAACTCAGTAGGTTATATATTTATGTTTAGATTTAAGTGTATATAGCAATAATAATTAAAGGTCATTAATTTGAGACTGAATATATAAAATATAAATATATATAAAAAATATATAAAAAGTAAAAATGAGAGAGGAGTGAACATCATGCAAACAATACTTACATGTGAAATTGTCAAAGAAAAATTTTTAAAAATTTACTTTAAATTTTTTTAAACAATAAATCATTGAGGGTTTAGGGAAATAGGTCAGTAAGTAAGGTGCTTACTGTAAAAACATGAAAACTTGAGTTCAGATCCCCAGAACTATCCTAAAACCTGGTGTGGTAGTGTATACTTTTGAGCTAAGAGGAAATAGCTGGAGTTCACCAGCTAGACAGTCTAATGTTGAATTGGTGGTTTTCACATTCAGTGCAAGAACCTGCCTCAGAAACTAAAGTAGAGAGAAATCGAAGAAAACACTTGCCTCCAAAGGCACAGGCATGTGTGTGCATGCACACGCACACCAACATTAATTACACACACACAATCACACACATGAGCACTCATAGACACCATATTTACACATATTTTCATATGTCCAAACTTTTGTTTCTATAAAATACATAACGGGAAACTTCAATTAAGATATTATCATATGATTAAAGCACCAGAAACTAAATTAAGACTATGAAGAACTTACAAACTTTCAGACTGATATGGTTGAGAAGAATTTAGACAACTACGCAACATATTATCAGGTCAGTGACATTTAGAGAAAGGGTTTGGGAGAATTTATGTGAGAGTTTACAGGACTCTGAGCAAAAGAGCAAAGAGGGTCTTCAGTAGAGATACTAGAAAGTGTCCTGAAGAGTAGGTGGGCGGACTTGAGAAGCTGGGACCTGACTCTAGTTCAGGATCTCTGTGTTGCAAGAGCAAGATGGCAGACTTCCTTCACTATGACTAGGATGAGAAATACAGTGTTCGCCCGCCCAGAATACAAGGTGAAAAGCTGGATACAATATCTCAAGCTGAGTCTCAAAAGACATATCCGTCTTCAAGGAATTCACTAAACTGCTTATGAATAAAGGAATATCAGCATAAAACAACATCCAAGGGGCCCAAAGGGGATGACCTTGCAACAGGACATTCATAAAAAGATAGAATAGAGAGAGAAGATATAAAAGAGAATGTAGAGAGAATATAAGAAAGGTACTGATAGAGTTAATCTTGATATGATTGCTTGCTCTTCTTCCTCCTCACAAAAAAAAATCATTATAGCTTTGTGTAGACTTTTGAGAAATGATGGGAGACAAGACACACATCTAGCAATTACTATCTTCTAATCACTCTGTACGAACTTGATATTAACCAGTTTGAGCTTGACCATACACCGAAATAGGAAGTGTCATCAGTCTCATTGTTCAGATGAGAATCTAAGGCCCTTAAAAGATTATGAGTCACTAAGGTCACACAGCTGTTCACACAGTGGCAATTCCAGTCATGCTCACAACCAATGTATTTTCTGGTTAGCTCTCTCATTCAAACTGAATAAATTATCCTCTGGTAAACCCTTGGTTATAACACATACTAAGTATTCTGATGTATGCTCAGCCTCAGTAAAACTGTGTTCTTAGGAAGCAGGTTTCTGCTGCTTCAGCTGCCTTTATATCCATTACCTTGCTTCAAAAGAAACAAACGGAATTTATGATCCTCGGGAAGTACTGCAATCACAGGAGTTAGCCCCGGAGCTCTGCAGTGTCAGCTCTTGTGCTGAAACAGGAAGTAGATTTTTATATTGATGGAAAGTCTCCTGGATGAAGCTGCTATGCTAGTACAGGACTGTCCCCTATGAACTGAGAAGGCTGAGAGGAGAGGGCTTTGAATTCAAGGCCAGACTCAACTGTGGATGAAGTGTGAGTTCATCCTGGGATCCATAGGGAGACCATGTCTCCCAAAAATAACGTCCCTTTGTTGAGACACTATGTAGATCTAGTACATCATAATTTAATATTTATATTTTCTAAGAATATGTTTTGAACGTGAAAGACATTTTTTAACAACCCTGGTTTAAAAGTCTCGTTTTAAAGATACCAATCAATATTCTACTCAAAGGTCATTATTTTACATTTGTCTCCATTTCTGTTGTTGACATGCATTTGTTCGGTTGGTTGTTGTTTGTTTTTTGTCAACTACACTCTCAGGGTTAATTTTCTTTCAATCTCTGTAGTTGCCAATATTAGCAATTTAAACTTCTGTATTAGAGGTCATTCAAGACAAAGCTGACAAACAGAACAGAATAGAGTACATCCCTCTTGAATTGTCTCTAAAAGGCAACACTGTTAACATAGTAACTGAGTTGTTTTGGATTTCAAGGGTACATCAGACATTTATTTCATCAGTTAAATCTGTATTTCTTGATTAGGGTCAATTAATTTTGACCCATTTATTCTTCAATATCCCTGAGCTGATATTATACAGTTGGTTTATTCTGGGCACAGAAAGCCAAAGCTAAAAATAAGGTAGAAATAATCCCAGCTTTTTTTGCACTGGCAATGTAAGGCATTTATGAAGCTGAGTTGATATACCTGTTCCATGCATATAGCATCCCTTTGCTGGAGTAGAAGATAATTAGACACACAGGAATGTCATATAAAACGCGTAAGCAACATATGTGAGGACTTGAAGGATCGATGTATTTTCTCGTTTTTTTCTTTTCCTTTTCTTTTTTTTTTAACTCTCTATTTTTATTAGTTCTGCTATCATTGTTTTTGTAAGAATTAATAGCCTTTGCCTTATTTGTAAATAAAAGTCACAATCCTCTGTGATTTTGTTAATCAAGTGTCTACTGACTTTCAGCCATCCTACATACTCTGTGTTCTGTTTGAAAGCAGACAAGAACCAAGGGCTGGATGAATATTGCGGCTGGTGCTATGGAGGGCTCAGCAAACCCAGAGCTTTGAAAGAAATCACTTCTTCAAACTTCCTGGCATTGAGGTCAGAAAATGAGGACAGATGGCTGCAGGGGGACAATCCGAACAATTTTTATAGGCCAGAAATATATCTAATTCTCACAGTCTTCCAGACAAATACCACAATAATAAAGCGCCATAAAAAAATTGGCAATCTCTACAATTCTCAGTACCAAAATTAAATGCAACAACTAAGCTAAGGAGATCTGCATGTTACCTAATGCTCATCATAAAATCCCCCAGGGTGCTAAGCTGATAGGAGCCCCAGCGCCAAGTCCTGAAGGAGATGCCAAGAGCTGGGAATCAAGTCAACTGCTACTTAATTGACTCTAGGCATTTTTCATGCTCACTTGCCAAACCATTTTTTGCAAATCCTTTCTGTGTATTGTCTGATCTTTACAATTTTCAAGGACACTTTTTATCTTAGTTACCTTTTCAATCTATATTACTGCTTTTGCTTTTGGATTCTTGTTATTTTTCCTTATTTTCTCTTTTTTCTGGATTTCCTGAAATGAGGGGGTTGGTTTTGTTTTTTTGACTTGTTTTTGTTTTTGTTTCAGAACCTACTGGGAGTGAAATCAACAAAGTAGTTCATCCATACTTAATTTTTTTCCCAGCAGGTACTGTGTGTGGCTCAGCCACTCATCTGAACAGAAATAGGATAGGATTTTTGTTGAACTTTCATGCTCCTTGCCAGATCAATAAATGACTAGAAGACCTAACACACAGTGAGAGGTTCCAACGACTGACATGGTAAACAGTAAAACACTTTCCCACGATCATAAAAATCAGCGCAACATTCCACTTTTGTAATCACTTGGTCTTTTACTAGAAAGAAAAAAGAAGATCCCTTGATTTTGGGAGATATATATATATATATATATAAATATATTTATATATATTTATATATATATATAAACTTTGCAACATCTTAGTGTGTTAGCTTCTGGCTTCCCACACAATAACAAGTTCATATGTGCATTAGTCTTGCTGTGTTTAGAAGGACTTGTTTTCTTGGTGTCCTCCATGCCCTCTGGCTCTTAAAGTCTTCCTGCCTCTTCTGCAGCAGGGTTCTCTGAAACCTGAGAGCAGGATCTGATGGAGACTTTCCTTCAAAGTGGAATGTTCCAAAGTCTCGCGTTCTCTGCCCAACGTCCAGTTGCGTATTTGTTCCCATCTGTTTCAGAAGGAAGCTTCTCTGAAGATAGCTGAGCAAGGCACTGATCGTATTTGTCTTTCTTTGTCTGGATTAACTCACTTGAGATTTTTTTTTTTTTAGTTCCATCCATTTACCTGTGAATTTTATGATTGGGGCTAGGGGGTGATCCATTGTATAAATATACAACATTTTCTTTATCCATTATTCTGTTGAGGAGCATCTAGGTTGTTTCTAATTTCTGACTATTATGAATGAACAAGTGAAAAAATGTGTCTATGGTAGAATAAACCATCTCTTGTGTATAAGCTCAAGAGTAATATAAATAGATCTCAAGGGAGCTAGATTCTCATCTTCCTGATAAACTACCACACTGATTTCCAGAGTGGGTGTACAAGTCTGCACTCACACCAGCAATGACGAATGTTCCTCTTATTCCATGTCCTCTCAAGCATGAGCTATCATTTGTTTGATCTTAGATATTCAGATGTATGTAAAATAAAACATCAAAGTAGTTTTGATTTGCATTTCCTTGACGGCTATGAATGTTGAATATTTCTTTAGGCGATTCTCAGCCATTTGAGTTCCTTTGCTGAGAATTATTTGTGTAGATATCTATACCATATTTTAATTGGGTCATTACTTTTCTTGATATCTAGTTTCTTAAGTTCTTTATATATTTAGGACATGAACCCTGATGGGATGTGGAGTTAGTAAAATCTTTTCTCATTTTGTTGGCTTCCATTTTGTCCTAATGACAGTGTACTTTGCAATACAGAAACCTGTTTTCTGGAGTCCGATTTATTGTTCATTTTTCCTCTGTTAACAGTGTTCTGTTTCATGTGCCAATGACTTCAAACCTATTCCTTGCTTTCTCTTCTGGTTTTATGTTGAGGCCATTTGGAGTTGAGATTTGTGCAGGGGATAAATATGGATCTATTTGGATCTTTCTATATCCAGTTTGACCAGCACCATTTGTTAAGGATGCTATCTATTTTTGCAGTGTGTATTATTGACTCCCTTATCAAAAACTTTCTTTTGTTCTAAAGCTTTCAAGTGCAATATTAAAGTTCTAGTATAAGTTCTCTCCATTTTTTTTATGTAGTCATTTAGTGCTATGAACTTGCCCCTTAGAGTAACCTTTGTTGTGTTCCACAGTGTGTATGCTGTGTACTCATTTTCATTAGATTCTAGAAAGTCTTCAAGTTCAAAGGCCTTTTATTTTCATCTAATGAGATAATCATATAGCTTTTATTTTTCAGTTTGTTTATATAGTGGCTTACCTTATCCACTATATATGTTGAACCATCCCTATCTCTCTAGATTAAAGCCACTTTATCATGGTGGAAGATCATTGTGGAAGTGTTCTTGGCGTCAGTGTGCAATTATTTTATTGAGAATTTTTACATCTCTCTTTATAAGGGAAAGTAATCTGTAATTTTGTTTGTTGGATCGCTATATGGTTTGAGTATCAGGGTAACTATAGCCTCATAAAATGAATTGAGCAGTGCCTTTTCTGTTTCTATCATGTCTTCTATCCACTTCTTCTATCATATCTTCCATGGAAGTTCTCTCTTCCATCTCTTGTATTCTGTTGGCTCTGATTGATTGTTTTTATGCTGGTGTCTAGGCATTTGGGATTGGAAAGATTGTAAGTCTCAGTGTTGATATCTGGTCCTGCTTTTCTTGGATGGGTATTTTGTTCCATGGTTTGTTTCCTCTCTAATTCTGGAAATTTTTCCGGGGTCCTGATAGGTATGGCCACTGGGGTTCCAGATAAAATGTGTTTCTGGGTATTGGGACTTGTCGGGGATGGGGGGTGGCTTGTGGGGACTGGCAGTATCCACAGAAGGGAGGAAAACAGAGTGTTCCACTAGAATATGCTTAGTCCCCTGGGCATGAGAGCAGAGAACAAGGAGAGGCCAGAGAAGGTGGTCTGTTACAGATCTGGGGATGAGACTGGGGGAAAGGACTCCGGAATGGAGGGAGTAGCAGTGATGTGTAGTTAGCCTAATTGCTTCCCTGTCTGGAGTCATCTGTGGGTT
This sequence comes from Uromys caudimaculatus, assembly GCA_028551405.1. Taxonomy (NCBI): domain Eukaryota; kingdom Metazoa; phylum Chordata; class Mammalia; order Rodentia; family Muridae; genus Uromys; species Uromys caudimaculatus. Next base: position 6,297,483 of record CM052702.1, read on the forward strand.
TCCAGGTTGTGCCTGCTAGACTCAGAGGGAGGCAGGGCTTAGATAAAGCAATGTGATGAGGGAAGGCTAGGAGGGGAAGATCTGTGCAGACCACTGGAAATGGGTACAGGACAGGAAGGAGGCAGGCAGCATGTGCTCTGCTGCACAGCTGGGGATGAGACAGGAGGGTGGAATCTGGAAGAGAAGGCAGAAGGCAGAGAGCTGAAGCTCAGCAGTAAGCCTACCTCCTTCCCTGGCAGAAGTGGCCTTCGGGTCCCCAGGGAATGATTGCTGAATTTGGGTTCTATTTCCCTGTTCAGAATGCTATCATGTGAAGTCTCTGCATACTAGTTTGGCTTTGCATGCCATAGAAGAGATTCTTTATGCTATCCATCTCAGTAGGCATTATTTGCTCAAAAGATGAGCTTTCTATACTGCAAGGACAGGTGTGCCTCTCAGTTACAGTGAGGAGAGACTCTCCCAAACCATGTTTTGTGAATGAATTGTAATTGAGTGCCACATCTGCTGTAAAATTAATTCATCCTCTCGTTAACACCAAACATCAACCAACACCCTCCCATCTTCACTTGCCAGAGTAAATATGACCAAAAAAACCAAAACGACTTTTACAAAGACAATATATTTAACAGCTTCTGAACAGTGTTCAACCATAGCCAAATTACAAACTTTTATGAAGAAAATTCTTTGGTCTGTAATGTGTTGTAGGGTATCACAATGTAGAACACTGTGTCATTTCAGTGAAAGCAATTTTGTTGTGAAAGTTGTTTCTACTTTAACCAAAGCAACTAGAAATTCTCAACAACGTATAAATCATCTTGTATACCTTGAGACAGATATGTCATTACCGACAATGTGTTCACTATCTATACCTAAAATTTAAAAGACAAAAAATCAAATGTTTTTTGTCTTGGTATAAATGGTCAAAAGTTTAAAAGAACCCGTTTTTAACTCTATTTGATATTCAGTCTAGATACACTACCAAACAGAACAACTAGGAAGATTCTGAATGCAATATATGTAAACATTAATTACTCACTGTGGTCATCTCCAAGACATAGTGAGAGCACTTTTGTGTACCATGTCCACAGGAAGGACTCTATCCATCTATCCTCTGTCCATATTAAGTCACTGTAACTTCTGAAGAAAATACCACATAATTTGTCATTTGGAACAACAGAAATGTCTTCTCTTCCTCTTCCTCTTTTTCCTTCTTCTCTGCTCAAATTTTCTAGCTTCCCATGGCTTTCAGTGTGTGAGGCTGCATGGCCGCATGCCCCTATCTTCTTACTCTCTGCATCTCAGTCTTAAACAAGTCTCTACTTCTGCCCACTAAGGAGATATAAGATTGTCTTTAAGGCCTACCTTCATCATAAGGGATAGACTGTTTCCCCTAAGGGCCTTAAAATTAATCACATCTCTTATCACATAAAGCAAGTCTTTGTTTTGTTTTGGGTTGGAGTCTTGCTACGTGGTAGAAGCCAGAGAGCTTCCTGCCTCGCCCTCTGCTCTCAGTGCTGCTAAAGCATGTGCACACCACCTGTACTGGCTGGTTTTGTGTCAACTTGACACAAGCTGGAATTATCACAGAGAAAGGAGTTTCAGTTGAGAAAATGCCTCCATGAGATCCAGCTGTAAGATGTTTTCTCAATTAGTGATCAAGGGGGTGGGACCCTTGTGGGTGGTACCATCTGTGGACTGGTAGTCTTGGGTTCTATAAGAAAGCCAGCTGAGCAAGCCAGGAGAAGCAAGCCAGTAAGAAACATCCCTCCACGGCCTTTGCATGAGCTCCTGTTTCCTGACCTGCTTGAGTCCCAGTCCAGACTTCCTCTGGTGACGTTTGGTGATGAACAGCAATTGGAAGTGTAAGCTGACTAAACCTTTTCCTCCCCAGCTTGCTTCTTGGTCATGATGTTTGTGCAGGAATAGAAACCCTGACTAAGACAGCACCACAGCAGCTTGACTTGGGTTTCCTTGGCTACCACGTCTTACCCTACCACACCACTTTCTATGCCTTTAGTCCTTCTCCTCTCCTAAGTCTCAGGTTTTCTTCTCTGATCTTTCCCTCTCCCTGACTTCACTCTCCTCTCCATCACAGATTCACACAGTTTCAGTTTACAGGGGCTGCCATAACACATTATCACCACCTGGGAGGCTGAAAGCATGAGTTAGAGAGACTCAGGTATCCATAGACATGGTTTCTTCTGAATCCTCTGCATAGTTTATTACAATTCTCTTGCCATGTGTCTGCAGATAGTCTCCCCACTGGCAGTGCCTGTTTGAACCATTTTATAAGTGCCTAGACACACTGCATTAGGGCCTAACCTAATGACTTTCTTTAATTACCTTATTGTAGATTCTATCTTCAAATACAATCAATCACATCCTAAAGCTCTAGGGATTAGGCCTTTAACCTATAAACTTTGGAAGGACAGAATTTAGCCCATAATTCATACCAATCTTTCCCTTTCTTGAATAATAATGATAAAAAAACCTTCTATCTAAAAGTTGACTTTAAATTACCAGCTCTATCAGAATCAAATTCTCATCAGGTGTGTTGTGTCTTCCATTTTGCTCAGGCTCTTGCTATAGGAAAAAAATGTTAGAATTAAGTTTGATTAGGCAACCCTACATTTCTAAATGATTAGGAAGGTTTTCACCTTGAAAGTTAGAATAGAAGAAAGGAATGTGATTTAGTTTGGAATCATTGCCTCATAATACCGATATGATGGTTTGAATGACCCAGTATAGGGGAATGCTAGGGTGCTGAGATAGGAGTTAAGTGGGTGGGGGAGCACCCTCAGAGAAGCAGGAGGAAGGGGGAGGGGAAAGGGAATTTGTGGAAGGGAAACTGGGAAGGGGGGATAACATTTGAAATGTAAATAAATAAAATAACCAATTTAAAAAAGAAAATGGCCCCTATAGGCTCATATATTTGAATGTTTTTTTTTTTTTTTTTCAGTTGCTGGAACTCTTTGGGAAGGATTAGGAAGTGTGTCCTTGTTAAAGAAGGTGTGTCAATGGGGATGCTCTCTCTTTGCCTCATGCTTGTGAACCAGATTTAAACTCTCAGTTACTGCTCCAGTACCTTGTTCGCCTGTCCTGCTCCCTACCATGATAGTGCTGGACTCTAACCCTCTTGAACTATAAGCCTCAAATTAAGTGCTTTCTTTTATAAGTTGCCATTGTCAAGGAATTTTGTCACAGCAGAAGAAATGCAAATAAAACACCCGGAAACAGTTAAATCATACTTTTTTTTTTTTTTTTTTTTTTTTTTTTTTTTTACAAAAAGAAGTTTATATCATATTTTTAAATGCAATTATTTTTTGTGGGACCATGAAAGGTAGCATGGTCCCCAGTTGAGCTAAGATTTTAAGCCCTGGAGACTCTGATGGGACAGTAGGAACTTTGCCTGCTCCCAGGCACCAGGCCCCTGTCACTAGCCACAGACCCCCATAGATTTGTGGCCATCAGTGACATAAGGGCAATGTCCCAAGCCCCTCCACAAGTAGAGGAAGTGACCTGTGGTCATATAAGATCAAGACAGAGATCTCCATTTTAATGAGGTATATAGAGGCCTGCAGGGCTCAGCCGATAAGCTTTCCTTCCCAGATATTTCTCCCTGTAAAAGGATCACCCTGAGAAGTGGGCTATGGTTTTACTCATCCACTTTCTGCCATAACGATAAATGTCTTAAAATCATGGACTGCCTCTTTTCATCGGGATCCACCATGGGGCGCAATGGAGAAGGCCTTTGCCTATAGAGCCACCCTCTAGTGTCCCGTAGAAGGCCTCTCTGCACATACAGCCATGAACACCACCAAGCTCAAGTCAAGCCAAGGAATACCCCTCCCCAGGCCAGATCCATTCTCAGCTCTTCTGAGACTTCCAGCAGAGCCTGGGTGTCCAAGAGCCTGGGAACCCCATGGCCCTAGCCTCTTCGCAGGTCCCAGAGACCCCTGAACTAGCTCCAGCTGTCCCACACCTCAGACTGTGCTTCCCTACTACAGGAGTGGTGTCCTGGGGCTTCACTACAGACCAACACCCACCTGCCAGACTATGTGGAGTAAGCACAGTAAATTCTTGCGTCCTGCTTCCCGGAGCAGCCGTGCCGTGTGGTAGAGAAGATGTGGGACCAACAACTCTACAATTTTTTATTCCTCAGTCCCCAGATTTCATTAGTGGAGGCTATAAAAATAAAGCTTCAAAGTCAGTTATGACATTACTGCATGAAAAATCCCTAACACATCTTCAAAATATGTTTTAATGATTCCTTTTAATTTTTGGTCAGAATTAATCATGTAACTTATTATTTCTATTTTTCTTTTATTTCTCTTTTTCTATTATATTTCTATTATTTCTAAAGTTCTGTTCAAACCTGTACTTGTAACGTAAGCTGTACAACTACAATATAACAGCACAAGGGTGGTAGTCATATCTGTCGTGATTATTCGTTCATGTCCTATTTCCAAAACATGTGGTCCATAAATCTTTAATAAACGAACGAATCCGCTAACTTTATAGTCTGAGAAACAAGAAAAAGGTTCTGAAAGTATAGTCAATAAACCTTTAATAGAGTTATGCCAGCACACTAGATGACATGTGCAATTCCCTGCGCTTTTTGAATGATGCCGTGCTCCAGGCAGCCCTAGCAAGAGATGTTCAACATCTGCATGCATCTTAAGCCAAACCATGAGTCACTTCAGAAATAGATAAAGCAGCAGTTCCCCAAGTGTAAGCCAAGAACCTGTAGTGTCTCTGAACCTCAAAGGAAGTCCCTGATTAAAACTGTTTCCCTAGCCATACTAAGTCAATTGTCTTTTTCACTCCGATTTTCTCATGGGGATACCTGAGAAACAAGATGCTGTCATATATGGCACCATAAATTAAATGAAGCAGTTGTCAGGCTCCTATTGAGGCAAATATTAAAATATTTGAGAAAACATAAAATGATGGCACTTTTATCAATAGAAAGTAGATAGTAAACTAACATCACATTTGTGGTAGTTAGTTTTATTTGGCAATTTGACACAACCCAGAACCATCTGGGAAGAAAGCTTCAATTTAGAATTGTCAAAATCAAGATAGCCTTTGAGCACAGGCATTGGCGGACTGTCTTGATTATATTATTTAAAGTGGGAAGACCCAGAACACTGTGAATAACATGATTCCTGGGGCTTGAGTTTCTGACTGCATACAAGTGAAGAGGAATATGCTGACTAGTATGCATGAATGCATCATTTTTTTTCTCTATCTTTGCATCTAGATGTGACTAGCTTCTTGAATGTTTAACATTACAAGTCTCTTAAGACAAAAAATAAGAACCATGAGATCATGGAAGTGGCCCATTGTTCAGTGTTATGGGAAAATTAAAGAAAAAGTAGAGCCCTTCCTTCTCACTAGTTCTTTGGATCACTGATCATAGGATACCCATGATGTCACCATTAGATACAACACTGATCCAATTCACTCAGTAGAATGATAGGAATCTAAGTAATAGCATCCCAGACAGGCAATTTATGGATCTAGGAACACACCCAAAAAATGTGCATTCGTTTTTACTTCCATTCTGTGTCTACCTTAGGCCAAACCCCTGCTAATTTCTAGCTGCTGATAATAAACTGTGACATCTCTGCAATGACTTTCTGGCAACTATCCCTCATTCGGAGAGATTTCTGATTTCCATTAGTGCCCCTCATATTGTTGATGCTATCACTCAAAGGTTACTTTAAAATTGATACTATTTATCAGAGTCATGGGCTTGCTCTGCAATAGCAAATATATTTCATAGCAAGCATCAGTTTTGATACATTGTCAGTTGCTGGCTGGAACATTGTTTTAGAAGGATTCTGAAGCTGTTTCCTGACTTAGTAAGACAAATGTCATAATTGATTAGTGGTCTGCCAGTGTACCTTAGCTTCTATGCTGTGTGTTTGCTGACCCTACGGAATCAACTAAATTCACTACAGTCAAACACATGGAGAAGAAGACAGTAAATGTGTAGTCCATGTAAAAATTGCACAGAAGTATAACTACTATGTGGAACAATAGCAGAAATCAGCAATAGCATCTCCCTCATCAGTAAAGTGGATTTGCTTAAAACGAAAACAAAGGAAACAAATACATAAAGTTGCATTACTTCCTGGAAAGCTTGCAACAACATGGGTTATGAACCTACATACCTATGCTAGTTATGTTTTGGCAACTCAAGCTAAGGTCATCTGGAAAGTGAAACTTCAATTAAGAAAATTTCTTCAAGTAGATTGGCTTTGTAAACAAGGTCTGTGTGCTATATTCTTGGTTAGTTATGAGGTGGAAAGAGGACAGCCCATTGAAACTAGTGAGGGAGTCCTGGGCTATATGAAACCTTAGGCTGTGCAAGCCATGGTTGGGTAAGCCAATAATCAGTATTCTAACTTCATCTTCGCTTCAGTTTCTGCTTCCAGATTTCTGTGTTAAGTTCCTACTCTGTCTTTCCTCCTTGATAGACCCTGAACTGTAAACTGAAATAAACCCATTTCTCCCCAGATTGCTTTTGGTCATGGTATTTATCACAGAAATAAAAATAAAGCTAAGACAATACCTAAATATGAACCTTAAGATTGTCACTTTCAGGAGCTTAGGCAGATCTGGTATTCAGAAATGGCGTCTCTACCATGAAACCCTGGAAGGAAGATTTTAGGAATGCCACGGTGGTTCCGATCGATTCTGGATGTTGACACTGCTGCTGCTGTAGTATAATGTCGGTTATGTTTTGTTTTGTTTGTAAGTTTAATTATAGTGTATGATCTCATTGACATGACTAATTCCTGATGCATGAAGGAAAGGGGAGTAGATGAAGATGAAGAAAGAACAGGAAACAAAGGAGGACATAAGCTCTTTCTAAGCCTTGAGGAAAGTCTTGGCTTTCCTTTCCTTTCCAGGTGAGGCAGATATTTTGTATTTATTTAATGTGTTCCTACAACTGTTACCAGTACTGTGAACACTATTGCAGAACAGTGATAAAAGCTAACAATATATCTTTTAAATCACATTTTGTTGATGAAATAGGAGAATTTTCAGCTCCTTTGGGACAGGGACAAATCTAAGTCCTGACAAAAACACTAAGGTTCTTCTGTGGATTTGCCTTTTCTCATTTGCCTGAGGGTTACACTGTACAGAAGTTCATAGGAAAATGATGCCTACAGCTAATAAATTCAGCATTGTGTAAGAAAGGAAAAAAGCAAACACTAATATAGAATTCGTTTCCTTGGAAACAAAAGAATACTTACTGTTTCTGGAAAAAACGTATTTACTGCAGAATTTTCACAAAGCTCTGGTACCAAGACATAATTCTGACAACATAATCACAAATAATATTGGTTAGAAATAAATAGAAGTAGAAACACATAGAGATAATTTATACCTTTAAAGGCACTTGCATAGATTTGACTGGACAGGTCAGAATACAAAAATTACATCTGAAATAATAAAATGATAGAGAGCAAAGAAACATAAGCCACTGTTTACCAACAAGGGCTGGGGACCATAATGATGAGAGCCTGGCTCCTCATCCCTCAAGAAAACATGCTGCCAAGGAGGGGAAGGGGGCAACAGGATCGGGTATTTGGGGGAGGGGAACAGAACTGAAGCTCTGAGGGCAGCAGAATGAATGGAAACAGGCAACCTCAAGAGGTCAGAAGTGGGAGGAATCTCTAGAATGTACTGGAGACCTGGTACGTGAGACTCTCGGGGCTCAAAGGGAGGGACAGTGGGGCGAGGGAGCTTATAGAGTCCACCTCCAGCAGTAAGTCAGGGCATCAAGTGAGGGATGGGGTTGCCATCCCACAGTCAAAAACTCTGACCCAGAATTGTTCCTGTCTGAAAGAACTGCAGGGACAAAAATGGAGAAGAGCCTGAGGGACAGGAGGTCCAGTGACAGGCCTAAATTGGGATCCACCCCAGGGTCTGACACTGTTACTGATGCTGTGGTGTGCTTGCAGACAGGAGCCTAGCATGGCTGCTCCCCTCTCCCCACTGAGAGGCCCAACAAGCAGCTGAAAGAGTCAGATGCAGATACTAGCATCCAACCAATGGATGGAAGCCTAGGAGTACCCCTGTGGTTGAATTGAGGAAAAACTAGGAGAATTTGAGGAGGAAGGTGACCCCATAGGAAGACCAGCAGTCTTAACTGACCTGGACCCCTGAGATCTCTCAGACACTGAGCCACCAACCAGGCAGTGTATACCAGCTGATATGAGGCCCCCAACACATATACAGCAGAGGACTGCCAGGTCAGTGAGACAAGATGCACCTAACCCTCTAGAGAATTGAGGAACCAGGGAGTGGGGAGGTCTGGTGGGGTGAGGATGGGGGAGTACATCTTCTTGGAGATGGGGGGGAGGAGGAATGGGATGGGGAGTGGTTGGGGGGGACATACTTGGAGGGGGGATGAAGACTGGACTGTAAAAAAGAATTAAAGAATAAAAAATTTTTTTAAAAAAGAAGGAAACATATAGCTAGGTAAAAGACTTCACACTTTGTTACAGGTATTAAAAAAACAAGAAAGAAACAAGAATGATTCTAAAACAAATGATTAAAAGAATAATGTCACAGGCTTTACATTAAGCAAATAGTGATTAAGCAACAGTATGAGTTTCTTAATGTCAAGCTAGAGAAACTTACAAAACTAAAAAGCAGAAAGCTATAACTTTGACTTCCTTCTAATAGAGCTGTGTGACTTAGGACAACAACATTGAAATATGTAGCTTTTTAAGGGTTTGGGATTGTTTTGGTTTTGGTTGTTTGTTTGTTTATTGTGGGTGTTGTGGGAAAGGACATGGAGTATGTGAAGCACCTATGGAAGGAAGCCAGAAGCATCAGATCCCCAGTTATTCTCAGCTGCCTGACATAAGTGATGAAGATTGAACCCTGGTGTTCTGCAAGAGCTTAATTACTGACCCATCTCTCCAGCACCAAATGCATGTTTTAACCTCTAAAATAAAACTAATCTCATGGCCTCTAGTGCCAGTTTGTTTTTAAAATATAGGAGTCTAATAAATGGGATCACTGGCTTGTCTTTAATTTTCTCAATCAATATTGTCACCCACTTTAACAAATGCATAATCCTTATCAAATTTCTGGTGACCAAATAATCTCAAAAGATTTAAACTTTTCTATAATATTTCTCAAGCAAAGAGACTATTATACAAAAATTCTGATACCTGACCAGATGTTTGATTTCTGCATGTTCAGACAGACCTGTGTCAGATATCCCACTTCTACTGGGCCAGAGATCACCATAAAAACTGGCTTTTTGCATATAAAGGATCCAAGAGCATCCTGCATCCAATGCTGCAGCTAATGCAAATGCAGAAAGTACCACAGGACTGAAGCATACCATACAAACGGTGGCCTCGAGAGATGAATGCAGTAACTGAGCTTTGGTCCCAGTGTGTGCAAAGTCTTTGCGAAGAGCTAAAAAGATTTAGCTCTACTTTTCTCTAAGGTCTGTGTGGGTTTGGGGATTTGACTTCTAGTGTTCCAGTGGTCACTGCAAAACCAGGAGTTTATACTCTTGTGATCTTGGAGGTTACTTCTGGCCTGGACTTCTAACCACAGTCCTCTTGTAGTATAAGGACTTGTCTGACACTGGGTATCCTGTTCCCAACCAGTTCAAAGAATTTAAAGAGTGGTCAAGTCTTTGACTCCATTATGTTTCCTTGGGGGTAAGTGTACACCTTACCCTTGGTCCTTGTGGTGGTTTGAATCGTTATGGAACCCACAGACTCATATGTGTGAATGCTTGGCCCATAGAGAGTGGCACTATTAGAAGGTGTGGCTTTGTAACAGTGTGTGTGGCCTTTGTAGAGGAAGTGTGTCCTGTGGAGCAGGGTTTTGAGGTCTCTAAACTCATGTTAGGTCTAATGGAACAGTCTCCTTCTGCTGACTGTGGATCCTGATGTAGAACTATCAGCCCCTTCTCTGCTTGTGTGCTCCCATGCTTCCTGCTATGTGATAATGGACTAAGCCTCTGAAACTGTAAGTCAGCCCCAATTAAATGTTTTGGGGTTTTTGTTTGTTTGTTTTGGGTTTTTTTGTTGTTGTTTTTTGGGTTTTTGTTTTTGGGGTTTTTTGTTTGTTTGTTTTTTGTAAAAATTGTTATGGTCATAGTGTCTCTTCACAGCAGAAGAAACCCTTACTAAGAAAGTCCTGTTGGTATATAGGCAAAATGGGATCACATTAGCTATTACATTTGGCCATCAACACCAAGTTTAGTTTCACCAATTCCCATAGCTGTTCTTCATACAAATATCCTCTAGGAAGGGTCACGGAAAACAATATTCAAATAGACTCAGAAAAATCAAGATTGAAAGGCAAACCTACTCTCACAGTTATAAACACCTATATGCATACACATGTGCATATATAGATGAGGAGAGAGAGAGAGAGAGAGAGAGAGAGAGAGAGAGAGAGAGAGAGAGAGAGAGAGAGAATATAATACAACTCTCCCCATGACCCAGCCAACTCTTCTATCAGGGAATTCAAAGTTTCAGAGAGAACTTGAATGTCTGAGAAAGAACTCAACTAAACTGGAACCCCAAAATCTCTCAGACACTGGACCACCAACCAGGCAGCATACACCAGCTGATATGACGCCCCCAACACATATACAGCAGAGGACTTCTAGGTCTGGACTCAGGCAGAGAAGATGCACCTAATCCTCAAGAGACTAGAGGCCCCAGGGAATTTAGAGGTCTGGTTGGGTGGGTGGTGGGTAGTGGGGACATCCTTGTGAAGATAGGGGGTTTGGGGAGGAGGTATGAGATTGGAACAGTCAGAGGGTAGACCAGGAGGGGAATTAAATCTGGATTGAAAAAAAAAAAGATTAAATAATTTTTTTTAAAAAAGAATTCAGTCATATTTTTTAAAGAATTAATGATAACACATAAAATTAAAACCAACAGTTGCATTTATGTAGAAATCCACCCAAGACCTCAACAAGACAGTCTCCAAAGTGAATGAAAAGTTAATAAATTATGGACAAAATATGAAGGAAATCTAAAATATAAAGGAAAAATAAAAAAGATTGAAACATTGAAAAAGAACCAGACAAAAATAGTTAAAATGAAGGAAATGGTCGATAAAATAAAAACCACATTAGATAACATCACAGACAGACAAAATTTTGCAGAAGAAGAAATTTCACGAATGGTAGACAAAAAGTCAAAGTTGAGACAGGCACACAGACATATATGGAGAAGGCGGGGTTAAAGACCGTGGTTAACATTTCCAAGACGTCTGGGATATATTCAGGAGTCTAAAGATAAGAAACTATATTATAATATCTCTCCTTGATATTATAATAGAGATATAATCATATGGAATAGGCAGACTATTTAATGAAATTATAGCAAGAAACTTTCCAAGCAACTCTAGAGGAAGAAGCAGATACACAAACACAAGCAGTATATAGATCTCTACATAGTCCTGACCAGAGAAGAAATTCCTCATCACATATCATAGTCAAAATGCCAAAACTACAAGTGAAGAAATAATCCTGAATGCAGCATGTAAAAGAACATCAATCCACATAGAAAGACAGAAATATCAGAATTACCACAGACATTCCATAAGGGGCCAGGAAAGCCAGAAGAGCATAGATGATAACTTACATAGACATAAATTAAGAGTGCTATATCCTGAAAAGTTATTATTAAATCTATGGAGAAATAAAAGCACTTTAAGATTAATGAATATTAAGACAATTCATGATAAGCAAGCCAACACTGCAGAAATTTCTTAATGGAATGCTTTACATAGAGGAAGAAGAAAATAGCTTCTGCTGAAAGAATACACAAAAGTGTGTCTGCTCTATGTAAAAACAAAACAAAAACAAAAACAGATAAACAAACTGGAATCAGGAAAGAAACAACCATATCCAACACAGAAACCTAGCAAACCCTCAAATCTAATATGGGAAAAGAAAAATAAATACCAATAATTCACCAAAGACAAACACTTATAGGAAATAGAAGATCTGTAACTTTACTTTTTTCAAAACCTATTTTTAATGATGGTTCTTAAACTCTTTAACATCCCTTTTAGCCCACCACCCACCAGAGATAGTGGGAAAGAAAAGATATGGGGGTTGTGGGGAAAGTAGACCAGTTTAAAACTGTTCTTTGGAGCAATTCCCATCTGTGTTGTCTGGAAATCTGCAATTCAGTTCACAGGTTACCAGTGGCAGCTTGATCCACCCCCAAACACTTCATGGATACACCAGCAGTCCAACTTGGTAGAGTTGGGAGAGAAAACACAAATCAACAGTGATGACAAGACCTAGCAGAGACAGCCAGGCCTTAGCCTCAGCACAAACCAGCTGGAGGGAACAGGCCTAACAGGAATGCCAGGAGTCAGAATGGCTAAGATCAAAAACTCAGGTGACAACAGATGCTGGCGAGGATGTGGAGAAAGAGGAACACTCCTCCACTGTTGGTGGGACTGCAAGCTGGTACAACCACTCTGGAAATCAGTTTGGCGGACCCTCAG
>CM052702.1:6310510-6364178 GCA_028551405.1 Uromys caudimaculatus
GGGGAAACATTGGAAATGTATATAAAGTATCAAAAATTAAAAAGGAGAAAAAAAAAAAAAAAACCAGATACACTGAATCTAATAGAAGAGAAAGTGGGGAAAACTCTCGAACACATGGGTACAGGGGGAAAGTTCTTGAACAGAACACCAATGGCTTATGCTCTAAGATCAAGAATCTACAAATGGGACCTCATGAAATTGCAAAGCTTCTGTAAGGCAAAGGACACTGTCAATAGGACAAAATGGCAACCAACAGATTGGGAAAAGATCTTTATCAATCCTGTATCCGAGAGAAGGCTAATATCCAATATATACAAAGAACTCAAGAAGGTAGACTCCAGAGAATCAAATAACCCTATTAAAAATGGGGTACAGAGCTAAATAAAGAATTCTCAACTAAGGAATATCGAATGGCTGAGAAGCACCTAAAGAAACATTCAATATCCTTAGTCATCAGGGAAATGAAAATCAAACGACCCTGAGATTCCACCTCACACCAGTCCTAATGTCTAAGATCAAAAAAGCAGATGACAGCAGATGCTGGCAAGGATGTGGAGAAAGAGGAACACTTCTCCACTGTTGGTGGGATTGCAAGCTGGTACAACCACTCTGGAAATCAGTCTGGAGGTTCCTTAGAAACCTGGACATAATACTACCTGAGGATCCAGCTATACCACTCCTGGGAATATATTCAAACGATGCTCCAAGATATAACAAGGACACATGCTCCGCTATGTTCATAGCAGCCTTATTCATAATAGCCAGAAGCTAGAAAGAATCCAGATGTCCTTCAATAGAGGAATGGATAAAAAAAAAAAAAAAGTGGTACATTTACATTTTGGAGTATTACTCAGCTATTAAAAATGATGACTTCGTGAAATTCTTAGGCAAATAGATAGAACTAGAAAATATCATCCTGAGTGAGGTAACCCAGTCACAAAAGAACACATACGGTATGCACTCACTGATAATGGATATTAGCACCATAGCTCGGAATACCCAAAATACAATTCACAGACCCTATGAAGCTCAAGAAGAAGGAAGACCAAAATGTGGATGCTTCAGTCCTTCTTAGAAGGGGAAATAAAATATTCGTGGGATTTAGAGAGTGGGGGGGACTTGGGAAGAAGAGAGAAGGGGGAGGGAGAAAAAGGGGGCAGGATCAGGTATGGGAGGAGACAGGATAATAGACAGAGGGTCAGGAATTTGAACAGAGGAGTGTAGCAATGGGGGATGGGGAACTGTCAGTAGCCACCTGCAAGTCCCAGATGCCAGGAAAGCAAGAGGCTCCCAGGACCCAACAGGGATGAGATTATCTGAAGTGCCCAACAAAGGGGAGCGAGAACTTGTAGAGACCATATCCAGAGGTTAGGTAAGGCCCCTGTTTGGGGAATGGGGTCGCCCACTCATCTCCAAATTCTTAACCCAGAAGGGCTCCTGTCTAAAGGAAATATGGGGACAAAGTGTGGAGCAGAGAGTGAAGGATAGATCATCCAGATACTGCCCCACTTGGGGATCCATCCCATATACAGACCCAAACCCGGACACTATTGTGGATGCCAAGTAGTGCTTGCTGACAGGAACCTGATATACCTGTCTCCTGAGAGGCTCTGCCAGAGCCTGACAAATACAGAAGTGGATGCTCACAGCCAACCATGGGACTGATCACGGGGACCCCAATGGAGGAGTTAGAGAAAGGACTGAAGGAGCTAAAGGGGTTTGCAACCCCATAGGAAGAACAACAATATCAACCAACCAGACCCCCCAGAGCTCCCAGGGACTAAACCACCAACCAAAGCCCCATTAAAACATTCTACTGCTTTCCAGATCCAAAGTCCCAAAATCTACATTCTTCCAAACAAAAGCATGGTCAAGCTTATCACAGCAATACCCTAGTTGCTGGTACCAACTTCTGTCTTAGTTAGGGTTTTAATGCTCTGAACAGACACCATGACCAATGCAATATTTAATTGGGGCTGGCTTACAGGTTCAAAAGTTCAGTCCATTATCATCAAGGTGGGAGCATGGAAGCATCTAGGCAGGCATGGTGCAGGAGGAACTTAGAGTTCTACATCTTCATCTTAAGACTGCTAGTAGAAGACTGGCTTCCAGGCAGCTAGGATGAGGGTCTTAAAGCCCACACCCACAGTAACACAAGTAACACTATTTCAACAAGGCCACACCTCCCTGGTTGTCACTCTCTGGGCTAAGCATATACAAACCATCACAACAGCCATGTACTTTGTATGTTATAGCACTAGAAGAAAGGATATCAAATGTTCCATCATGAGTAATATGTGACGTGTTGGGTATTTGATATAATGTAAATGTTATCCATGTATGCATATGTTCAAGCATCACACAGTGTTTCATTGCTGTCTGTAATTTGTTTCATGTCAAAAGACAATTTATAAATGATTCCAAGAATATGTAATAAATCATGTACACGTTGTAGCTAAAGACATCATCAATTGTCCACAGTCTGTCTACATGTCAACATTAACAAGGTGTGCATACGACCACAGAAAGCTATCATAAAATTTTATAAAGAATGGAACATCAACTCCCCAAATCCATAAAGTTCGTTCTTCAAAAGAATCTCCTACCCTTTAGAAAACAGCTGCTTAGTGTTTGCTCTGTTTAAAGTTCCTCTGTCCTATCAAATATTGGTCAAAGATGAAATACCCCCCACACACACACTCAAAAGCACTGAAAATGGTGGGTGGGAAGAAGCTTAACAGTTAAAGTGCTCTCTGTGTAAGCATACATACTTGAACTCAGTGCCCAACGCTCATCTTGAAACCTGGGTATGATGATCAGCCTGCCTGGGAGATAAAGCTAGGAGAATCCTCAGGGACTTGCTGGCCAGTGAACCTACTTGGTATGAGGCTGGCCTACCTTACTGAGAGACCCTGCTTCAAAGGATAGGGTGGAGAGCATAAAGAAAGCCAAGCTTTATGACGGAGTTCTCTAAATTTTAATCAAAGCTAGGCACTTTAAAAGACAAATGAATTTTTCTACCGGTCATGTTATGTAGACTAATATATTTACATGGGAAAGAAGTTAAATATTCTTTACTAAGTACTATCAGGCTTCTGATTTCCCCACTGATTAAGATGGGAAAGTGGTGTGTGTAAATAAACAATAGCAGGAGTCATCTTGTCTAAGAAGTACAATGCCATTGCCTTCCCCTGTTTCATTCCCAGCAATGGCCATTCCTTTGTCCGAGTAAATAATAATAATAATAACAATATCTAAATAGATTCATTTTGGAAAAACAAAACTCAAACGAATGCAGTAGTGTGGATCAAGTTTCTCTAAAACTGACTTCATTCTTGGCTCAAGTAAAAGCCCCATTCACTGTTCAAAGTGGATTAGTCACGGTTTGTAATAGTCCGACAAAAGAAGTGTGTCTCGTCCGCTCACCAAGGGCGGAAAATCATTTGATGGTTGCTGGACAGAAACAGGAACCTTGCAAAAAGGATTACTGAGTCAGCTTTAGCTGGGCTTTATAGCCCTTTATAAAGCCGCTTCCCACAGGCCACGCCCAGCTGAGGGCGGAGAGCTCGGCAGTCGCGTTTTTGTTCGCGATTTTCGTCGACGCAGGTCTCTTGGCCCTCTGCACGGCCCGTCCCTGTGTGCCTGCGGCCGGCTGAAGGCTGACGTGTCTGCCGTTTCCCTGTATTGGGGCGAACGGAGCAGTGATGGCGGACGCCTGGGAGGAGATCCGGCGCCTGGCGGCTGACTTCCAGCGGGCTCAGTTTGCAGAGTCCACGCAAAGGTGCTGGTTTCCTGCGGTGTGGAGCCGTCTTAGGCCAGGGACGCTGCCCCGTTCCCTCACTGCCTGCCGGGTCTCGGTGGGAACCCGGAGCCCGTCTGCGGCGGCTGTCGGTAGAGGCGCTCGCTGCCCGGCCTAGAGCGAGCTTGCAAAGACCCCAGTGTAGTGCGCAGCAAGTAGTCTGTCCCTCCTCTAAATCCTTTTTATCTGCGGCCACAGATCTAAGCCAGACCCACAAGCCATCTGTTATTTTTAGGGACTCCGGAACACTGACTTTTCTACACTCCAGGAAGCTTTGGGGGAATGGCCAAATTACCCTGACTCTGCGCCCATGCTTACAAATCACATAATATAAGGCGAATAGACTTTTTCTCCCTGTAAACGAGTTCTTGTAGTATTTTATCTCTCCTGGATCCAAAAACACTAGTCCGTTGATGGTGTTCTATAACACTGAGAGCTACAGTCACACATGCACTCTCACAACAAACAAACAAACAACAAAACCCAAGAAAACAAAATCTAGTGCAAGATAACTGTGAGGTAGCTAACAGTAACTATAGTTATGCTAAGTCAAATGTCCTGTCTGTACACCAACTGTACCAGTAAGGCCAACATACTGTGATATTTAAGAAAAGTTTGTTTTCAACTGAAAATTTTGATATTTGAAGGCAGGAGTAGAAGAGAACATCTTTAGAATCATAATACAGTGATGTGTGTAAATTAAGAAAATAATTCAAAGGAATGTAAACTTGCTTATTCTCGACTTTTCTTTTTAAATTACTCAACCAATATCATTATACTAATAAAGGACAGATTTTGTAGTGTAGAAGTTACTCAAAACTTTGCTTTCAAATACTTTTTTGGGGGGGAACATAACGACTACACTCTTAAACTGGTTTTTCGCAGGTTGTCAGAGCGGAACTGCATTGAGATTGTGAATAAGTTGATCTCTCAGAAACAGCTGGAAGTAGTTCATACACTTGATGGCAAGGAATATATCACACCAGCCCAAATCAGTAAAGAAATGAGAGATGAGCTACATGTCCGAGGTGGTAAGTAATTTCTCAGTGCTATGCTTTTGTCTTTATTGGATGTTTGAAGGAAATACATTAAGATCAAAAGTTAATATTTACATGGAGGTTACAGGGCATTCTCCTCAATGGCTCCTTTTTCTTTCCTCTTTTGTGTTGGGTATCAGACCCAGGGCGCATACTAGGCAAATACTACCCCTGAGTTGTAACCCTTCTCAACTGATAACTTGATAATCAGCCTTCATAAGATCATGCAGTCAACTTTCATATGTTCATATAAACATAATCTTACAGGTCCATGCAAATGTGATCTTAACTATTGTCATTTAACAAATACCATGTTTTTGTTGTATTGAATTAAATGTACTGTATATGTAGGGGATATATATGTATGTGTACGTGTGTGTGTGTGTGTGTGTGTGTGTGTGTGTGTGTGTGCATGTAAATAAATTTACTTCATGACCCAGGGGTGAGTACCTAGCTGCCAGTGATCAGGTACTTAATTATAGAGGAATAGAGATTTCATAAGATTTTAAGATCTCAAATATTAAAGCTGCATTACTAATTTAAAAAAAAAAACTTTGTAAATTGATGTTCTGTGGCCTGAGGCCCATCATGATATGAAGTGCAGTTAGTATCATCAAACATAAAATATTGTTTTTCTTTATATTTTTGAAATTCGAGCAATGTATTAAGCAGATTGAGCACAGTTTGATTTAAACAGAAAGAACTCGTCACTAGATACCACTTGGGTATAGCGTTGGTGTTTTGTTTCTTTCTGTAGTAGTGCTAATAAAATGTGAGCTGTGATTTGCAATATTTGCAATATTTAACAGATTCTTTCCCCATCAGTTTCACTTGATGGGGAAATCATCTCAGTTTAGTTGCAGGTATTTCCTCTGGCCATTTTAGCTAAACTGACTTGTGAGAAGAATGGAATGCTTCCCACAGGTTTGTCCACATTGTGTCCGCTGATGTCCATAATGTGTCTGATGTGGTAAAAACATCTTTGAAAACGGTGTTGCCTGTGGCTTTAACCACGAAGATCGATCAGCTAGTAATCTGTATCTAAGTCCATCAGTTACTGAGGTCCTGTGCCCTTGGTAGGACTTACAGTGATCAACACTGTCGTTAAAATTGGAGCTGTTTGGCTACACTTCCATGTAATTTAAATTCCTCTCTTTTATTCAAAGGTCGAGTAAACATTGTTGACTTACAACAGGTAAACTTATACAAATTTTGCTTTGATTATTTTTAAAGTTTTCTTAATTTATAAATACTATGGGTTCGTTGAGTTCCTTTCTACATGTCTTAGTTAGGGTTTCCATTGCTGAGAAGAGACACCATGACCAGGGCAGCTCTATAAGGGACAGGGTTAATTGGGGCTGGCTTACAGGTTCAGAGGTTCAGTCCACTGTCATCATAGCGGGAAGCATGGCACTGTCCAGGCAAGCATGGTGCTGGAGGAACCAAGAGTTCTACATCTTTGTTCTGAAGGCAAACAGGAGAAGACTGGCATCCTCAGGCAGCTAGTAGGAAGCTCCTTTCCCACTCCTACAATAACACACTTCCTCTAACACACACACACACGTTATATAATATATATATATACACACTGTATACATACATACAGACACACACGTTATATAATATATATAGATAGATACACACTGTATACATGCATACAGACACACAGACACACACACATTATATAATATATACATGCACACTGTATATATACATACAGACACACATGTTATATAATATATATATAGATACACACTGTATACATGCATACAGACACACAGACACACACACGTTATATAATATATACATACACACTGTATACATACATAGACACACGTTATATAATATATATATATATATATACACACTGTATACATACAGACAGACACACACGTTATATAATATATACATGCACACTGTATGCATACACACAGACACATTATATAACATATATAGATACACAGTGTATACAGACACACAGACACACAGACACACACACGTTATATAATATATACATACACACTGTATACATACATACAAACACACGTTATATATATAGATACACACTGTATACATACATACAGACACACGTTATATAATATATGCATACATACACACTATACATACATACAGACACATGTTATATAACATATACATTCATATACACTGTATACATACATATAGACACACACACATTATATAATATATACATACACACTGTATACATACAGACAGACACACACATGTTATATAATATATACATACATACACACTGTATACATACATAAACAGACACACACATTATATAATATATACATACACACTGTATACATACGTACAGACACACATATGTTATATAATATATACATACATACACACTGTATACATACATACAGACACACACGTTATATAATATATACATACATACACACTATACATACATACAGACACATGTTATATAACATATACATTCATACACTATACATACATATAGACACACACACATAATATATACATACACACTGTATACATACAGACAGACACACACATGTTATATAATATATATATACATACACACTGTATACATACATAAACAGACACACACATATAATATATACATACACACTGTATACATACGTACAGACACACATATGTTATATAATATATACATACATACACACTGTATACATACAGACAGACACACACACACACACACACAGACTGTTTTACTCTGTGACCTGTCTTGCCTTGCCTAGAACTGGCTATATAGTCCACACTGGCCTTGACTTTATAGTTGTTCTTCTGCATGTTGGCATTATAAGTGTTTGCCATGGTACGCAGCTATCAATATTTTAAAGTAATTTCAAATTTATCTAAGAATGATATATAAGGGATGTATAAATAATACATATGTAATATATATAAAATTGTAATTTTTAATCTCAATGTATAATCTCAAATTTTAAAACTAGTGGAAACTTTTTATAATTTCTGTGTAATTCTAGGTTATTAATGTGGACCTGACTCATATTGAAAATAGAGTCAGTGACATTATTAAATCAGAGAAGCATGTGCAAATTGTACTGGGACAACTGATAGATGAGTAAGTATAATACTTTGAGGCACTTTATTTCCTTCTTTCAAATACTTTAGGCCAGGCGCAGCCAGCTAGGCTTTGTGTTTAAAGCTCATGTAATAGAGACATTTATTATAAAAACCATTCTAAGTGCTAATTATGGGGAATACATATTCATAAATAATATAAATTTTGATCTTTTTCCTATTAAAGCAATATGAAATTTTAACTTATTTATTGTGAATTAACTGAACTCAAAGCAAATATGTTCTAAAAATGATGTGAAATGACTATAAAATTTCTATTGGCAAAAGAAAAAAGCTGCCATTTGGTTGACCATACATTTAATAAGGTTTAGAATCTGAGCAACGAGGGATGCTCATTCACATCCATTACTTGGGGGCCTATGATACTCCAGCAGAAAAGCATGAAAGGGGGAGGTACAGAAGGAGAACATGTTTAATTTAAAAACAAAAATCAACAACTTTTTTTTCAATATTAGGAACTACCTGGATCGGTTATCAGAAGAGGTGAATGATAAATTGCAAGAAAGTGGGCAAGTGACCGTCTCAGAACTGTGTAAAACCTATGACCTTCCTGGGGATTTTCTGACACAGGTACTGTTTTTCCTTAATAATGTAAAGAATCTGAGTAGGGGTCAGGATCAGGTGGTTTTATATAAGGTCCAAGCAGATGTGACTCAGAGCCACGTATTTTGGGGGTATAACCTATTTGATGGCTCTGAAAAGACTGTTCAAAATGATTGCAGATATCCCAAGCCCCGGGCTACCAAATTCCTAGGGGTGGAATAAGTTCTAAGACTGTCTTGATGCCAGGGAAGTTCAAGTACCACAAGTGTATTATGGATTTGCTCAGTACTTACGATATTTGCTATTTATAACATAGCCAGGATATATACAGTTGTGGGGTAATTGCTAAGTATTATAGCATAGAGGGTGTAAAGATTAGGGAGGCTGCTCGATATTTTGCAAGGTAAAAACCTTCAGCAACGAATTTTCTTAACAAAATGTCAGTAGATCCATTCTTTTTGCGGCCATATTTTTCCTCCTCTGAGCCATGGCTATGTCATGGGAACAAAGAATCTCACATATTCTCACTTAGGTATTTATGCTGATACTAAGTTCCGGTATTGTGACTGTAGTGCAGTAACAGTGTTACCTAAAATCTGAAGCTGTATGCCGTCTGTGTTTTAAAGTAGTTTGTTATCTCACAGTCATAGATATTCATGTGGTACAGTGGGAAACCCATAGGCTTTAGTGTCACACACCTGGGTTTGCGTTCTGTCAGCGTGGCTTCTTAGTTACCTGACATTAAGAAATGTGTTGTCTCATCTGCATGCTGTTTCCAGTGCTGTATCTTTTGAAAAGGAATAACCATGTCCTTTGCATAAGCATCAGTGAGATACCCAATGAAATGTTAGCCCATGGCAGCACTCTAGAAACAGTAGTTTGTTTTTAATTTACTGAATTAAGAAAACAGCCAAATCTCATTCTAACTACTGCCTTAGTTACTATACTATTGCTGTGAATAGAAATCATGGCCAAAGCAACTCTTATAAAAGAAAAGCATTTAATTAGTGGCGTACTTAGAGTTTCAGAGAGTTAGTTCATTGTCAGCATGGCAGCAGGCATGCAGGTAGGCACAGGACAGAGACCTTCCTTGATTATCTACAGGTAGGCAGAGAGAGACAGTGGCATAGCTTGGGCTTTTGAAGTCTCAAAGCCTACCCCACTAACACACCTCCTCCATCAAGGCCACACCTCCTAATTTTTCTCAAGCAGTTCCTTTAACTGGGGACCAGGGATTCTTTTCCCTTAAGAAAATCTAACTTTAGAAAGTTACCAAACCATAATTACATGAGACCCATGTGTAGTATAGATTTATTCACTCACCTATATTAATAGAATAAGCTTTCCTGGTGGCATTTAAAACACAATTTAGAAAATATTCATGTCTAACAAAACATTTTAGGGCTCCAAGTCTTATTTTACCTGAATGACTATAAATCATAGAAAGTCAAGCTTAAAAAAATATAAGGCTTCTTATATAAAAAAAAATATATATAAAAAAAAATACACCAAATGGCTTCTTCTGTAACTGTGTTTCTATATACTAAGGAGTTTCCTGTTCTATTTTCTGAATATCACAAATATGTTCCTCAAAGCTTATTACATTTTTCTTTGTTATAAATCTATCAAACCAACTTGATACATCTGCTTTGAGTCAGGGAAGGGGAGTGTGAAATGTGTCCAGACCTGTTTCACATATACTTGTTCAGATGCCGTATAGCTGAGAAGAAAGAAATACTATATCAAATTTGAAAGCCGGTCAGGAAACCAGATACTCTGCCAGTTTAAATCAGGAAAAAGTCTTGTTACTCTTAGAGAATATCATTTTTCAGGAAAGTTTCCCTTTATTGCAAAATCATGGAGTAACATTTATTTCTGTAGCATCCAAAGTTCCAAATAGAGTCTGTTCTAAGACCAATCAATCACTTTTATTTTCCTTTAGAAATAAGTATTGTAAGCAAGGGCTATTATTGTGGTTAAACCTTTATCAATTAACTAATAATAATAATTATTATTAATATAGCTAATCCTTTTATAATTTGGTATGTTTTCTGACTGCAGTGAGACAATGAAGCTTTCTAGATATTAATCCATCATTTTAGTTTAATTATGTAATTTGTGCAGTTGAAATTTCTGACATAGCACATAGCATGAATTAAGAATGGTACAAATGCACATTTTAATTTTGTTATTTCAAATCAATAACTGTTGACCTCTTATTCCCAGGCATTAACTCAGCGACTTGGTCGGATTATCAATGGCCATCTTGACCTTGATAACAGAGGAGTGATTTTCACTGAGGCCTTTGTAGCTCGCCATAAAGCACGCATCCGTGGACTCTTCAGTGCTATTACCCGGTAAACGTTTCCAAGTATATATAGAAACTTACCCATTTATTTGACACGGTTTGCATTTTTTCCTAGCAGCTGAATCTTTTTGAAGCAAATGTCTTTGAGCACCCAGTTTATTAAAGAGGTAGAAGGAGAGCTTCTCTGGAACGGAACTGTAAAGCCTCCAGCGTTCCAAACGTCAACCTGTCTCCACACGTTACCCTCCACTCCCTGCTCCGACAACACTTGTCCTGGTCGGAAAGCAGGTTAAAATCTGACGCTGACATCACTACATAAAAATCAGCCTGAGATTGTGGAAAGACCATGCAGTTATTAAAGTAGAAGTTTGAGGCCACTGTTACATTGAACAGTAGCCGAGTGATTTGGGGCAGATAAGTCAGTACCCTAACTTACTTGGAGTTTAGATGGCACTGTTTTTAGGATCCTTTTTACTAAGAGTCTGCAGTGTTTAGGAATAGGAGTGTTACATTAGACAAGGGCATTTCAAAAGTGAGTCTGTAGCCTGTTCAGATTTATTTAAATATAGAATTCAGAAAGCCTATATTCTTTTTTTCCCATCTTGTTTTGTTTTGTTTGTTTATTCTTTAATCTTTTTTTTTTTTTTTTTTTTTTTTTTACAGTCCAGACTTTATCCTCCTCCTGGTCCACCCTCCAACTGTTCCACATCCCACACCTCCCTCCCCCACCCCACCCCACCAGACTTCCCCACTCCCTGGGACCCCAAGTCTCTTGAGGGTCGGGTACATCTTCTCTGACTGAACCCAGACCCGGCAGTCGTCTGCTGTATATGTGTTGGAGGCCTCATATTAGCTGGTGTATCTGCCTGGTTGGTGGCTCAGTGTCAGAGAGATCTCGGGGTTCCAGGTTAGTTAAGACTGCTGGTCCTTCTACAGGGTCGCCCTCTTCAGCTTCTTCCAGCTTTTCCCTAATTCAACCACAGGGGACACCAGCTTCTGTCCATTGGTTGGGTGTAAATATCTGCATCTGACTCTTTCAGCTGCTTGTTGGGCCTCTCTTGGAAGGCAGCCATGCTGCGCTCCTGTCTGCAAGCACACCACAGCATCAGTAACAGTGTGAGGCCCTGGGGCCTCCCTTTGAGGTGGATCCCAATTTGGGCCTGTCACTGGACCTTCTGTCCCTCAGGCTCTTCTCCACTTTTGTCCCTGCAGTTCCTTTAGACAGGGATGATTCTGGGTCAGAGTTTTTGACTGTGGGATGGCAGCCTCATCCCTCCACTTGATGCTATGCCTTTCTATGGGAAGTGGGCTCTACAAGTTCCCTCTCCCCACTGAAGGGCGCTGTTGGGCATTTCATCTAAGGTCCCTCCCTTTGAGTCCTGAGAGTCTCTCACCTCCCAAGTCTCTGGTACCTTCTGAAGGGTCCCCTCAACCTCCTACCTCCCGAAGTTGCCTGTTTCCATTCTTTCTGCTGGCCCTCAGGGCTTCAGTCCTTTTCCCTAACCCAATACCAGATCAAGTTCCCCTCTTCCCCTCCCTGACCCCTTTCCCAAGCAGAGCCCTTCCTCTCACCCCCCTCCTGTGGTTGCTTTCTTCTCCCTCTCAAATGGGATTGAGGCGTCCTCCCTTGGGCCCTTCTGCTTGGTAGCCTTCTTGAGCCTAACCTTCTTAATTAGCTCCTCACCTTCGCATCAGATTCTGTTGAGTGGCTTTGTGTTCTATCAGAGTTTGAAGTGTCTATATTTTCATTTCAAGCAACTCTCTGTATGTCATATTCCACTTCCTCTCATATCTGTGCATTTTTTAAAGGCCAGTGTCTACCTTCACTGTCCCTTTTCTTACCCTCTGTCCCTTCTCAAGCCACTAGGCTGGTGTCTGCCGCTTACAGTGTCAGTGTCACTAATCTAATGTCTGTCTATCCTTGTATTTGTCTCACATCACTGTTTAACCACACACGCTTCTTTTAGATAGGGAAGTTGTAGCGATTTAACAACAGCATACACTTACTGAATACTGAACACATGCAAGGCAAGAGGAAAACTAAAAGGTCTGGAGAGGAAACTTACAGTCTGGTAAAACAAATTTCTTTTTTATTCTTAAGTAATTTGGAATTTATAGATTAGAGAGTTTTTCTATGACCAGTATAGAAGTTGCACAGATTTTATCACAAATAATTTTATATGTGTTTCCTACAAAAAGAGCATTATCCTGTACAATACAATACAGAACCCATGTCAGAGAATTGACAGTGATCATGCACTCATCTAGTCCTTGGGTCAACTTTGATATGCAGATTGCTTCGGCACTGCCCTTTCTAGCCATTTCAGATTCAGTTCAGAATCATGTATTTCATTAAATTGTTACAAGGCTTTGTTCACCTTTAGTCTGGCACACTTGTGTAGTCTTTCTCTGACTTTCCTGATAGCAGTATTGTAAAGGTCACAGATCAGGTATTCTTTGAAATGTTAACTTCTCTTGTCTGCTGTCTGTTTGATGGTGCGTGTGAGTGTCAGTGTTTACATTGGCCATCATTGGCAGGAATACACAGAAGGGACACTTTAGTCTTCTAATTAAATCTTAGCAGATGATGCACAATTAGATTTTTTCAATTACTGATGAATATGTTATATTTACTTAACATATAAATCTGATAACATTCTTGTAAAGCTGTTTGCTTTCCTTTGTAAAAAAAACAAAATAGTCATGTGCAGGGATGAAATTTTAGGACCCTGTATCCCATTCCTCCTCAGAAGTACAGATGGGTTGTTTATTTGTTTGGGGACTTTGTGTTCCCTTGTTATTTGGCTTTAGGTTGTTATAAATTACATTTTCAGATCACCTTTGATTTTGCTAGAAGATGGTCCTCAGGCTGGCTTTGACCTTCTGGCATGGCCCTGTCATTCCTCTGTGGGATACTTTTTTTTTTTTTGATCGAGTCAGTGAGTTTCATTGGGGTTACTCAGAGAAACAGAAATGATGCAAAGTCTGCTACATCTCAAAGCCCACCCCAGCATGGGTGAGAGCTCATATCCCAAAGCTAGGAACCTGGATCACCTTGTCCAGTCTGCAGGCAGCTCTGCAGGTGGGAGTGCCCTTTCCAAATAGCCGGCTGGTCTCTGTTTCTTCTAGCCAGTTCTGCTGGTGTCTACCTCCAAGCTCCTGGCATGGTCTTTGAAGCTTGTGGATTGGAAGGCAGGATTCTGCTTAGTCTTTACTGTTACTCTTCAGTGGGGGCAGGAGAAACTAATGTGTCTGGTCCTTCTGGAGCTATTTTTCTTTTTTTTTTTGATACTTTATTTACATTTCCAATGTTTCCCCTTTTCTGGGTCTCCTCTTTGGAAGCCCCCTATCCCCTCCCCATCTCTGCCTCTATGAAGGAATTCCACCTCCCACCCACCCGCCCACCCATCCCCATATTCCCACCTTGACATTCCCCTTTACTGGGGCCTCTAGCATCCTTAGGCCCAAGGGCCTCTCCTCTCTCCCTGATGATCATCAAGGTCGTCCTCTGCCTCATATGTGGTCTGAACCATGGGTCCATAGATGTGTATTCTTTGGTTGGTGGTCCAAACTTCAGGACGACGGGTGGTGGGAGGGTTAGGCCCATTGACGCTCTTGCTCCCTCCATGGGGCTGCGAACTTCCTCAACTCCTTCAGACCTTTCTCCAACTCCTCCATCTGGGGCCTCACTCTCAGTCCAGCAGTTACTGTTAAGTGAAACTTGGGCATTCTGAACTTTTGGGCTAATATCCGCTTATCAGTGAGTACATACCATGTTTCGTTCTTTTGTGACTGAGTTGGCTCACTCAGGATAATATTTTCAAGTTCCATCCATTTGCCTAAGAATTTCATGAAGTCATTGTTTTTAATAGCTGAGTAGTACTCCATTGTGTAGATGTACCACATTTTCTGTATCCATTCCTCTGCTGAGGGACATCTGGGTTGTTTCCAGCTTCTGGCTATTATAAATATGGCTGCTATGAACATAGTGGAGCATGTGTCTTTAAGTGGGATACTTTTTTACAGATACAACAAAATGTTTAGGTTCAGTTCATAATTACCCGTCTAGCCATTTCTCCAGGGCCACCTGATTCCTCTTTTGGAGTACATCTGGGTACTTAGATGCTTCTCACACTATTTGATTCTCACTGTTCCTTGACCTTTTGGTAAAAGGAGAGGACGCCCTGACACAGATATGTGCATGTCCTGTGGATTTAATTTTAAACATTTATAGCAAAACCATGTGTTCAAACTGATGGCTCCAATCCAAACAAATACTAAGTTGCATTTCATTCTTATTTTCTTTTTCTTTCTCTTTTTCATTTCCTGTATTTGTAATTCTCTTCTTCAACCATGGGAGATTGCGCATTTATTGCCTGTTGCATGTTTATTTATGTCATTAACTCCCATTATGTACCTGACTTGTTGCTGCTATAGTTTCTTCCATGTACTCTCCTCCTTGGGTTCTGACCAACCATGTGCAGTCTCCCTCCAAACACCAGGAAGTGTTGGTCTTTAAGGGGAGCAGAACTGGGACGCTGATTGGTAGAGATAGAAGGAGACAGATTGAAACTTTTGTGCCCTTTGAGTTTCTCATTTAGTCAAAAACTAAAAATACTTTTCTGTTAATATATTTGCTCTTTTATTTTGCTGATTACTGTAGCAACTGTAAATTTTGTCACGATCAGCAGTTTTGTTTTGTTTTGTTTTCTCTCATAGTAGCCCTGAGCTACTGTGTAGAGATACTGTCAAACTACAGAGTAAAACTAATTCTGAACTGAAAAGATACTGCTGAGACCGGTGGCTTCCAGATAGTGCACTCAGTTCACTGTATGTGCATAATAGCCAACAAGGAAGGAACCACTTCCCTTTTCTGGTCTGAAGCCATGTGCTTCCATAAGGTTATGTTGGCAGCTGATACATCAGGAAGTAAATACTAAGATAAGTGGGGCATTCAGGTACACTAGCCCACGTTCTGTTCCAAACTGAAATAAAAATTCATCAAACAAAAACCTTAGAAATTCAGTACATTTGTTGAATATGCAGAATGAGTAATACCTAAGAGTTTCAAAGTGGAGTCCTTTAAGGAAGGACTGTTTTAAGAACACACACAGAATAACTTGTAAGAAGGTTGTGATGATTACTGAAAGATAAACGGAGATGACACAATTCACAGCATACTGGGACCTAATTCAAACAATTTAATAAAGCAAACTGATCACATGAAATTTTGTTAAATAATTTAGTCAAAATTCTCCAAACACAGAAGGAGCTTTAAGTATTTCATTCTTTTTTTTTTAAATAAGTGTTTCTATTTTTACCAAGTTTCTTAAGTGATTTAAAAGAAAATAAAGTTGTGGCATTCTAAATAATTGGTAAAGCATTAAAAAGTTGGAATTAGTTAAAGGACTTTGTATATGCATAAAAATAGAAGCTAATTGAAGAATAGGGATGACAGCTTAAAGTAAATAGAAACTAAATGTTACTTTAAAAACTGTAGGCGGTGAAAAGTAAATGCAGGCTTGTGGAGATGGTTCCATGGAGGAAGTGAGTTCTTTGCGAGCATATGAACCTGAGTGGAGCCTCAGCAGGCTTTTTAAAGCAGAGCATGGAGGCACATGTGTGTGACCAAGTACTGTAGGGTGGAGACAGGCGGATCCCGAGAGCTCTCTAGCCAGCCACTCTGGCTAGAGGAGCTCCAAGATGAGAGAGAAACTCTGAAAAACCAAAGTGGAGAGACAGGAAGATAGCCACAGTTGTCTCTCTGGCCTCCACAGGCTCGCACACCTGAAGACACACATATACATACAAACACACACAATGAGACAAAGAAATACACTCAGGAATATGTCAGCTAGCTAAAAGAGTATTTTGAGCGGGGGATTTAAGTTAGTGATAGTCTCTTATATGTAACAGAGTTACCTATACATGCACAAGGCCCAGGGATGAATTCATAGCACGTTATTATTTCACTACCACAGCCAGATACAGTGCCCACACAAAGACATGAATACCAAGGACATGAATACAAGATATTCATTAAATCCATTCATAATGCTTCAAACTATTATGACAAACACTATCAATACCTTATCAGCTGATGAAAATAAAAACGAAGTGTGGACTATCTATGATAGAGTGCTGTTCAGGACTGAAGCACTTCACGCATGCTTCATTATTGACGAACATCCTGTAACATAGTACTAAGTGTAAGACAGAAACACAAAACTATATTGAGTGTCTAGAAGGGTAAATTATAGACTCAGAGAACAGATGACTCTTGTATAGAGTGTCAGCAGTGACTGACTGCAAATACTACTGTAAATTGTAAAACGGGATTGTTGCGATGCTTACACAAGTTGGTAACTTTATTAAGACCATTGGTTTATGTACTTGAAATCGAGTGAATGTTAGTTATATGTAGATTATATCCTATTAAAATAGTTTAGAAAATGTTACAGAGAATATACATAAGTAAAAAAGAACATTTGTAAATTGGTTTCTCTCAGTCAAACACTTTTGACAAGAAATAATCTCATTCCTACATTTAAGTACACATATTATCACACTTTCTTCTGAAACAAAATCCTGTATCACTCACTTGAATATTCCTAAGTGAGGAGAGGGAAAGCACCGTAAGGAAGATTACATACCCCAGCCTTCACCTGTCTGTGAGTTCTGTATCATTCTTGGATACAACCATGTACCAAAAATAATCAGGAAATCTAGAAATGATAAGTGTACAGGGTACAGGGAAATCTTACAGCATTTTATATGAGAGCCGCATCCTGGGACTTCACATGAAGGGCAGAAAGGAAACACCTGGTGGATCCATAGTAGAAACTGACCTGACTTGTGAACAAAGACTTGACTCCTGCTTTCTGAGTAGCATAACTCTCTCGGATCAGGTGTCTAAAACTGCCATCATTTTTTTCCTTTAAATAAATTGGTGGTTTTCCTTTAATAAACTCCAGTTCTTATTTATTTTAATCATATACAATTGTATACTAAATTAGTTTCAAATTTTTGTCTTTTAATTTCTCATAAAGGCCTACAGCAGTGAACTCTTTGGTTTCAAAATATGGATTCCAGGAACAGCTTCTTTACTGTGAGTTTTGTTTAAATTTGTATTACTTTGGTTGTGGGTGTAATCCAGTAATAGAGTGTGTTCGGAGAATCCGCAAGTACCTGGGATGAGAGGGAAAGGGTAGTTTAACTTTGTTTTGTTTTTTGAACACAAAAATAAGAGTGGTGAAGAAAAGAGAGAGCTAGAAGTGAGGATCAGAGGAAGAGAGGTGGTTTGGTTTGGTCTGGTTTGGTTTGGTTGTTCCCGTGATTTTGGAAGTGGCCATCTGAGACTGGGTGCACTCATTGCCTTGGATCTCAGGAGGGTCTTGCTGGGGATAGTGGGGAGGCTCCTCTGGCAGAGTAAAA
Organism: Uromys caudimaculatus; assembly: GCA_028551405.1. NCBI lineage: Eukaryota > Metazoa > Chordata > Mammalia > Rodentia > Muridae > Uromys > Uromys caudimaculatus. The sequence goes on from CM052702.1 coordinate 6,328,755, forward strand.
CTGTCAGGAACACAGGAAGGAGGAAGAATCTGGGCCCACACAGCTCTCTTCAAGGACTTCCCAGTAGGCGCCACCTCCTACAAGCTCCATCAGCCCCAGTAGCGCCTCTCTAGGACCAAGAAGGTGTTCAGCACCCAAAGAACAGCACTGCTTTATAGACTATTAATGAAACAAAGTGATCTCATTTTTTTCTTTTTTATTGTGTCTTAGTTTTTTAAGAGTATAAAATAATCATGTAATTTCTCCCTTCCGTTTCTGCCCTTCAAACTTCCCATATATGCCTCCTTGCTCTCTTGCAAATTGATGGCATCTTTATTAATTGTTGTTGGTGATGGTGGTGGTGGTGGTGGTGAGGTTTGTGTGTGTGCGTGCGCACGTGTGCCTGTGCGTGTGTGTTTGTGCATGCCTGTGTCTGCCTGAGTGTGTGTGCCTGTGTGTGTGTGTGCGTGCATGCCCGTGTCTGCCTGTGAGTGTGTGTGTGCGCGCGCGTGTCTTCCTGTGCGTGTGCACGTGTGCCTGTGTGTGTGTGTGTGTGTGTGTGTGTGTGTGTGCGCGCGCACGCGCTCGCATTCCTGGATAACTAATTGGGATGCTGTTCCCTGGAGAAGACTTCGTTCTGCTCTGAGCATTTCTTAGTTGCCTGTGTTAAGGTTGAAGCCTCCTGGGCTTTCTTCTATCCACATTAGCATGTCTGTTGTTGTGGACTTCTGTGTTGGTAGGATTGTGACATTCCTAGGAGACTCAATTTCTCAGTAAATTCCCTGTTCCTCTGGCTCTTTCCACCCTCTCTTCCACAATGGTCCCTGAGCCTAAGGTATAAGAGTTGTATTATAGATGTCCATTGTGTCTGGGCTTCACAGCTCTGCTTTTTGATTGGTTAGGGTTTTCGATAATGGTCTCAGTATGTTGCAGAAAGTTTTTTGTTTTTAAATTGAATATTTTATGTATTTACATTTTAAATGTTATCCCCTTTCCTGGTTTCCCCTCTGGAACCCCCTTCTCCCATTCTCCTCCCGCTGCTCCCCTTCCCACCCACCCACTCCCACCTCACCACCCTGGCATACCCCTACACTGGGGAATGAAGCCTTCACAGGACCCAGGGCCTCTCCTCCCATTGATGCCCAACAAGGCCATCCTCTACTACATATGCGGCTGGAGCCATGGGTCCCTCCATGTGTACTCTTTGGTTGGTGATTTAGTCCCTGGAAGCTCTGGGGGGGTCTGGTTGGTTGATATTGTTCTTCTTCCTATGGGGTTGCAAATCCCTTCAGCTCCTTCAGTCCTTTCTCTAACTCCTCCATTGGGGACCCGGTGCTAAGTCCAGTGGTTGGCTGCAAGCATCTGCCTCTATTTGTCAGGCTCTGGCAGAGCCTCTCAGGAGACAGCTGTATCAGGCTCCTCTCAGCAAGCACTTCATGGCATCCACAATAGTGTCTGGGTTTGGTGACTGTTTATGGGATGGATCCCCAGGTAGGACAGTCTCTGGATGGCCTTTCCTTCATTCTCTGCTGCACTCTTTGTCCCCATATGTCCATTAGACAGGACCCCTTCTGGGTTAAGAATATGGAAATAAGTGGGTGACTCCATCCCCCAACCTGGGGTCTTGCCTTCTGGATATGGTCTCTACAAGTTCTTCTTCCCCTTTGTTGGGCATTTCAGATAATCTTATCCCAGTTGGGTCCTGGGAGCCTCTTGCTTTCCTGGCATCTGGGACTTGCAGGTGGCTACTCGCAGTTCCCCATCCCCCATTGCTACACTCCTCTGTTCAAATTCCTGACCCTCTGTCTATCATCCTGTCTCTTCTCATACCTGATCCTGCCCCCGTTTTTCCCCTCCCCCTCCTTTCTTCCTCCCAAGTCCCTTCCACCCTCAATATTTCCTGAATATTTTGTTTCCCCTTCTAAGAAGGACTGAAGCATCCACATTTTGGTCTTCCTTCTTGAGCTTCATATGGTCTGTGAATTGTATTTTGGTTATTCCGAGCTTTGGAACTAAATATCCACTTAGCAGTGAGTACATACCATGTTCCTTCTTTTGTGACTGAGTTACCTCGCTCAGGATGATATTTTCAAGTTCCATCCATTTGCCTGCAAATTTCATGAAGTCATTGTTTTTAATAGCTGAGTAGTACTCCGTTGTTTAAATGTATCACATTTTCTGTATCTATTCCTCTGATGAGAGACATCTGGGTTGTTTCCAGCTTCTGGCTATTATAAATATGGCTGCTATGAACATAGTGGAGCATGTGTCTTTATTACATGTTGGAGCATCTTCTGGGTATATACCTAGGAATGGTGGGCCTCAGGTAGTATTATGTCCAATTTTCTGAGGAACTGCCAGACTAATTTCCAGAGTGGTTGTACCAGCTTGCAAACCCACCAACAATGGAGGAGTGTTCCTCTTTCTCCACATCCTCACCAGTGCTTCTCAGCCATTCAGTATTCCTCAGTTGAGAATTCTTTGTTTGGCTCTGTATCCTGGCGGGTCCCTCTTTGGACAGTTATTGGAGCGAAAGTGGTGATGTCACCTGTGGGCCTAGGAGTGAGAGCACTCCTGGGAGACCAGCTCTCTCTGGGCTGGATTTGGGTGTGGAGGGCTGTGGGACAGCCTTAGCTCCGGGGCACAGATGGAGACTGGAAGGAGGAAAGAAGTTTTCTTGATGAGGAGCTAGAACCACACTGTGGGTCTGAGGACAGATATTCGCAGCGTAGCTTTGGATTGTGCTGGTTTTAGTAAAGTTCTCCTCCAAGATCCAACGCTTCACTAGCCCCAGGTACCATAATACAAGGCATCATTTCCCTCTTGTTGAGCATGCATAAGGTCCAACTAGTTTTCCAATCAGCTCTAGAATTAAGAGAATGGTAAAGGTGGTAATGAAATTGTAGCTAATATTTATTGAATGCTTATGATATACCAGCTGACGGTAGCACTTCACTTAAACACAGGAACCTCATGACATAGGTATTGTTATTATCCCCATTTCACAGATAAGAAAATAAAGGCACAAAGGGAATTATTTGCCCAGTATTTTATAGTCAGTAGATGGCAGAGTTGAGACTTGTCCTTGAGCACTGTGGCCACAGAACCTACCCTCTGAGCTGTGGTATTTCTTTCTGCTTTAGGAATGGTTGGTAAGTTGCTTCATGTCAATCAGAAATGTTCTAGCAAAGGAAAGTAGTCCGTGAGTTTCCTTCACACTGCTGAGTCTAATGCATCCCAGCGCTTTGGTTCTTCTAAATATTAGAAAACTGAATGTAACTCTCGTGATTAAAATGAACTATTCTAAGTATCTGGTCACCTGCATTGCATCAAACTATGAAATAAATGATGAGATGCTGCTGTTTTATTAAGTTTTGATTAGCATACAAAGTAATGGGATTCATTTGGGTATGTGTCATCTTCTGTTTTTAGTTGTCTCTGTATCTGCTACTCTCTCTTACTGGTCCCCTCCTTCCCCAAATAGTGCCCTCCCTTTTGCTTTATGTCACATGTATCCATTAGCCCCCTTTCCCCTTCCCACTGTTACAATGTGTCCTCCTCTCCCATGGCCTCGCTGTCTGGTTCATGACCAGAGAGAATGTCGAGTTTTATTCAGTTACTCGATGTGTACTATTGTTTGGTTAGACTTACACTAGTTTCTAAATTTGCCCTGAACTACAACCCAAGTGGTGTCATAAATATTGGGAATTTTTTTTGTTTGGACTGTAATTTTACACATGGTGTTAAAATTTTGAATTGTCTTTTAAAAGCATAAAGTTTGGGAAGACGGACTGAAAAAGTTCTTGACCTTTAAAGATGTGTCCTGTTCTGATCTGTCTGTATTATGTGCATTTGCTTTAAGCTGTGCTCGAGGAACTTGTTAGCACTGGCCGCTTGCGAGGCACTGTGGTTGGCGGGCGACAGGATAAAGCAGTGTTTGTCCCTGACATCTATTCCAGGACACAGAGTACTTGGGTGGATTCCTTTTTCAGGCAGAATGGCTATCTAGGTAACTATGTTTTCTTTTCTTTGAAACCAAAATCTCTTCCTAACACTGAAATATTATTAGAAAGTATTGTACTGCAGACTCCACATGCATGTTCCTGTGGTTACTAGACAGATTGTCATGGTTCCCTGTGACTGCAAAAGTTGTTACTTTCCATTCTCTGGGGCTTAGGAACGAAGATAATTCCATTATTATTGAAATACTGAAATTTTAAAAGCCAAAAGACATTGACAGTTATTAACCTTCAATATGTATGAAGGTGATATAAAAATTTAAGGTTTTGATCTGCAAAGTATCATATGTTTAATATAGTGTGCTTACTGTTTTATTAAGTCATCCCTTCCCAGTTACTTCATCTTAGAAATATTTGTTGACAACTTTGCAGTGCTAACTTTCATCAGCTATCTACTACTCAGAAACAGTAATATTATTCTACAGTGTGTTTCTGAGGTTGTGCCATGGTTTCAGTAGCATACTGATTGACTTAAAGCGGTAGCCATGTATTTGCTGCAGTGAGTCGCACATCCCTGTGTTTGTGAGGAACGGTTTGAACACACACTTTGGGACAGGGCTTTGCCTGTGGTCACTTGGTCTCTGATGATGTGTGTTTTACTTTAAACAGATTAGAACTTAGGCAATACCTGTAACATCTGTATCTCGGAGTCTGTTATGCTAAGTCATCTACTTTAGAGAATGCCTCTGTCCTGTTGTACGCTGACACATTCTGAAAAATAAAAGTCACCTTTTTAACTAAAATAAGCAAACTAAATTACAGTTTTGATTTTTAATTTGGACCTTTAATTCACTGCAGTTTTCACTGCATTGCTCTGCAGTCCTGTCAACCCTTCAGCTGGAGAAGGAGCCATACAACTTGTGTTCACAGAGCATTGGGAGCAGGTTTCCTACAGAGACCTTTAATAGACATCCAGGAATATACCCAGGGAACAAGTTATACTGTGTTTCTTTTCTTTAATACTGGAGTGTATTACATCTACAGTCTAAGACTGGGTTAGTGTACAACTTAACTTTTTGTGAAGCTTCTGGAAGATGTGAGTGATTGACAGTTCTGTTCAACTTCCTTGTGTACTTCTAGAATTTGATGCTTTATCCAGACTTGGAATCCCAGATGCTGTGAACTATATAAAGAAAAGGTATAAGAATACCCAACTCTTGTTTTTGAAGGCAACTTGTGTTGGCCAAGGACTCGTGGACCAGGTGGAAGCATCAGTAGAGGAAGCCATCAGCTCAGGAACCTGGGTTGACATTTTGGTATGTTTAACCTTTTTTTCTTATTGATGTTTGTTTATACCAATGATAGGTGATATTTTACTAGGATGTACACATTTTGGAAATAGGCCATGTAAAGATAATCTTGCCTCTAGCAGTCATTGTTACAGTAGAAATTTTATTATTTTAACTGATGTTTTTAGTGTTTATGATCAAATAAAAACTCTCTAGATCTCAAAAACAAACAAGAAAATAGTATAGCAACCATATTGATCCTGGTAGTGAAATTCATGAGACTTTGCACATCTGCCTGAGTTTTCTTTCCAGGTGCTGTGACAGATACCCTGATAAAACCAACATCAGGATGAACAGGCTTGTTTTAGCTTACAGTTCCAAGTGGCTAGTCTATCATTAGGGGAAGTCACAGGAGCAGTTGTGAAGCAGCTAGTCATAGTGCATTCACAGTCAAGGGTAGAGAGCAAACTGAGGCACTCATGCTCGCTAGTGCCTGATTTACTTCTTCTCTTTTTATCTAATCCAGGACCTAAGCCCAGGGAATGTATGTGCCTTCACTCTTAGGCTGAGTCTGCCCTTACTAATGGACAGGGTCAAGGCAGCCCTCCACAGGCATAGCCACAGAGCCACCTGGTCCAGATTGTCCCTCAGTGAGACTGCCTTCAGGTGATTCTATACTGTGTCACGTTACTAGCCGGAAGTGACCACTACGCTGCCTTATCCAAGCGTGTGCAGCTGCCCTGGCCTCAGCCGTCCTGGTGTCTCTGCTTAGCCCTTCTCCAGGAATCTCTGCTGATGTGTTAGCATACATCAGCACCACTGTTCAGTCACCTGCCCTGCATTATTCCAAAGGGACACTTAAATGTGGGCAAAGTTAAGCTGGAGGCCAGGCTGTTATTTCTAGTCAGAGTATGGAAACTTACTATAATGTAGGAAGACTCCTGCTGTGGTTGCAGGTTTTAGGTAGTTTCTGTGTGATAAGAATCATTCTATATGCTATACAAATGGTAGACAAACAGATGTCCTCCCTTGAACAGGCAGGCCATACATAGGGGGGAGAGATGTAAAATAGTAATTCAAAATACTATTTTGGATGATAGAGCTGAAAAGAAACCTTGTACAGGTAAGGTTACCAGGACTTCCTGATGAATTGTTTGTAGGTTTGTAAGAGAAGCAGCACAGAGGTCTTGTGAGTTCTGGTGGTGGTTTGCCAAACTTGATATTTGTATAGGGCGTGTAAGTGGAGAAATTGGGTTAAATAAAAATGGCGTATGACTCTAGAGCGCCAAGTGCTGATGGACCCAGAAAACGGTTTTGAGAGTTATGATCATGACTGCTTCTGCAAGCCACTGGCTTCAGTGAGGTCACTTGAGGGAAACTGTACTTATCAGCATATCTCCTCACATATATGTATTAATACATATGAAACAGATAACCTGTGCTGGCCTGCACTGGTCTCATTTTCACATTGCTCGCAATTGTAGCCTCTGCTGCCCAGTTCTTTGTCAGTTGAAGACGCGGCTATGCTGCTGCAGCAGGTGATGAGACCGTTCGGCAAGCACACTTCAGCTATCGTCTTTAGTGACACGGTTGTGGTCAGTGAACAATTCATAAATGACTGCACGGGACTGTTCAGTGAACGGATGCACCAAAAAGCTGAAAAGGTACTGCAGAGCTTCTTCTCCCTGCTAATCCCAGCAGTGTTTCCTTCCCGTGAGGGTCCTCTGGTATCCTTAGAAATGCCATAAGCAGTCAGACCACCAAGGAATATATCATTTCACATGATTCTTTTTTATCTCCTCTAAGATTTATTATTCTTTTTTTCATCTTCATTAGAACCTGTTAAAGTTAGAGAACTAATTTTACAAATTAAAATCTTCTCAATAAAATTACATAGTTTCCAAATTAAGTTACCAAAGGATTCTATCCACTGTTAAAACACTGAAGTATGGAATAGTGTTACCTATATGTAAATCAAACTTATTTTGTACTCAGAGATCAAAGAAAGAAAAACAATTTCTTTGAACGCATTTTTAGTACAGAGCATGTATTAGTACCGTAGACAATCACTAAATCTAGCATGGCCTCATTGATTTTACCTCATTAGAATAAACAGAGCAACTCGGCGAGAAAAGAAATGTTATTATCAAAGTGTACTAGTTTTTCAACATGATGGTGCATTTCTATAATTCCAGCTCTCAGGAGCCAAAGGCAGTGAGCACTAGTTTGAGTCTATTTAGGCTCAAGGTCTACCCTAGACTATATATATAGTAAGAGTCTGCCTTAAACAATCTAAAAATAATGATTTTTTAAAAATTTATTTATTTTTTAAGATTTATTTATTTTTATTTATATGAGTACACTGTAGCTGTCTTCAGACACACACAGTTAAATTTGTTTTTACTTATATTCGTGTGTCTGTGTATGCGTGTGCACATGTGTATGTGGATACCCTCGGAGGTCAGCAGAGACTATAGGATCCCTGAAGTTTAGGCAGCTGTGGGGCGCCATCTGGGTGCTGGAACCAAACCTGGGTCCTCTGCAAAGGCAGTTGTTGCTCTTTATCACTGAGCCATCTCTCCAACCTCTGAAAAAATTATTTTTTAATTTTTTAGTTTTTAACTACTGTCTAAAAGTATTTTGAAGCAGAGTGCTTGCTAGGACTGTCTTCATAGCTATCCAATTCATGGTTGTAGTTAAAACCACAATCTTTGTATAAAGCCTCTCCTCAGATAAAACAAACCCTATGTCTTAACCCTACGCCTTAACATACTGTTACTGAATTCATGCAGACCTATTAAACAGTTAACTCATTTGTGTTTAGCTATACTCTTTTAAATTTTATTAGAGCAAGTATGAGATGGTTTTCTGCAATTGCCCTGTTAGACAAGAGTATAAATATATAGCTGTGACATTATTAAATGTTAAGTTGAAATATGCATATTCTGTACTTGGACAAGTAGACCTCTGTATTGCTTATTTTCAAAAAAAAGATTCTCTAGAAAGGATATGTAAATACAGGCTAGGTATGTGTGTGTGTCAGCTATCAGTTCTTTCTTTGAACACTTTGTTTAACTAAAAAAAAAAAAAGAGTTTAAAGAAAGGTAATCTTACCACCAGAATCCTCATTATTAAGCATTTTTCTTAGGAAACCGAAAACCAAATGATAGTACTTTTACTGTGAAAATACAATTTTTTTCACCAAAAATTAAAGAACTGTTTTTCATTTAAAAAAAAAGAAAGAAAGAAACAAAGAAACAAAGAAAGAAAAAGAAAAAAGAAAAGAACTGATTTCTGAAGCTGGAAATAGTTCATTGTTTTTGTTAACGTAAAATTTAAACAGTTGAGATCATCAAGAACTAAGTCATAGGAAAAATAGATTTATTTGAATTGGTTTGCAACCTGAATCGTGAGGGTGGTAGCAATTTCCATGTTTTTCTTGTCATTTCAAGTATCCAGGTGTCACTGTATTCAAAAGAGTCTCAGAAACAAAAGGGGGGGAGGAGTGGGGGACACAGGTTTCTTTTATTCATGGTAAAAGCATTTGGCACTGCTGGAGAAGTGCATCGCTGCTCCGCAGCCAGGGGCTCCGTAATCTGTGCCACTCCTTTGCGCTAGCCAGGGCTAGGTGCCCAGGCTAAAACAGCAGCAGGTGCTCTGATGCTTTAGGAAGACAGCCTCAGAGCAGCAGCCATAGATTTTTATCATCTTTAGCGATGAGACCGAACAAGCATGATTAGGATGTGTAAAAAATAAGCAACTTCTCTGCTATTTGAAATGTTAACATACATTTTGCCTACCAAAAAAAGCATGTTTTATTTCAGGAAATGAAAAATAATCCTGTGCATTTAATCACTGAAGAAGATCTGAAACAAATTTCCATTTTAGAAAGTGTTAATACAAATAAAAAGGATAAAAAGGATGAGCGCAGGAAGAAAGCAACAGGTAATAAATCCTTGATAAGTAAGACTCAAAGATGAGCTGTGTGTGAATGTGTGGGTCTCACGGCACATTTCCATTCTCGCATATCAGATCGCCCCCTTCGGAAAATACACCTGAAGTAAAAGCAGTGCCGGACTACACTGTACCACAGAGACATCCTGTAGGAACAGACAGCACAGTACCGGCCCAAATCAGTGCCAGTGATCTCTGTGTGGAACAGAAGTCAGCCCAAGTAGCTTCAGCTATCAGATCCTGACAAAGGGGCTGAAAACATAGATTGGAAAAAATGATGCTTTTTTTAGCAAGTGCTGCTGGGAAAATTGAGTTTTACTTTTTTGCATGAACTTCGTACTAAGGCCATTTGAAGGTTTTCTTTTATTTAGTAGATTCATTATTTTTTTTTTATTTTAACAGCTAATCTGAACCAAATCTTCTTACTAAATTAAATTATAAGGTTTTGTTTAATTTTTAATTTATGTGTATGGGTGTTTTCCTCTGTGTATGCCTGTGCACCACATTGTACCTGGTGCCTGAGGATGCCAGAAGAGGGCAGGAAGTGGAGTAACACACAGCTGTGAGCCGCCATGTGGGTGCTGGAAATCAACCATGAATTCCCCGTAAGAGTAAACAGTGTGCTCTTTACCACTGAGCCATCTTTTCCACCCCTACTAAGTTGGATTTTAATCATGAAAATGGAAATGACACAGTGTATACTGGTTTTGTACATATCCATGAGAAGACACAAAGCCTTTTGTTGTGACTTCCCGTCTCCTCTGTTTTCCCGTCCTTCTGTATTCTCATCTTTGCCAGGTTCATATTTACTTCAAGGCCTCGCACCAATGGGGCTGCTTAACTTCACTGCTTCTTCTAAACTGAAGGAAACTGGACTCTTCTTTCATTTTGAGTTTGACTCCACATGTCACTTCTTGGGTGCCTTTCCAATGCCTCGCAGTCTCTCCCATTTGGGATGACATATTGATGTGTCATATTGTTTGAGAACAGTATCCGTGGTCATATCTCTAGTATGTAAAGCACCACTTGACGTAATTTAAGATGTTCTAAGCAAGCAGAGCTCCCTGCTAACATTGTAGTTTAACCTCTTTTACATTTATTCTTAGCAGTAGTCGTCCTACATAGTAATTTTATTTAGTAACTTACCACTGACACGCACGCGGACTTTCCCAGTGTTTACTAGTAGAAACAAGTGATGAGTGCTATGTCAGTGCTAACAACTTTTATTCAGCTTTTTCATTAATAAACACAAGTGTATCAAACACATTTTATATATATATAAAAACATAATTTTTCTATGAAAATTCGTTCCTGTTTTATTAGTTAAGAGTGTTCCTCTTGTAAAACCTGTTTTTGCAAGACTCTTGAAATAGTTTTTAATATTTTCTCCATTCTTCCAGAGGAGCTATAGTAAGTTATTCCAGTGGCTCCTAATCCTCATACTTACACTTACATTGCTGCTTTATTTCAAGTGGTATTTAGAAGTACACGAGTGTTGATTGATGACTTAAATCAGTAGTTGGTATATTTCTTTCTCAGAGGTATGGGTCACCTAGTACTTCGTTCTGAGGGACTGCAGTTGTATGGCAGTAATTATCTGTAGTGCATGGGCTCACGTCCCACTCAGATGCCTCCCATAAGGAACTCGCCACCAGCTATGAAAGATGCAGTTCACTTTAGGCGTGTGGGGTCATTCATTCATTCATCCATTCATCCATCCATTCATTCATTCAGTCAGTCTTTATAAAGTCAAGGAAAATAAATTATAAAATATGAAATAAATCTAAGATAGTTGTGCTTAGATGTTAGAAAAGTATATAGTTTGTAAAAATCACTTTATTTTACTCAATAACTAATCCTTATGATGAAAACTAACACTTATAACCCATTGTAAGACGAGTATTACAGACAAAGAGGTCCTAACGTAGACATCTACAGGCAGAGAACTGCCTCACTAATGTGTGATCTCACGCATAGTACTTAAGCTTCTCTAGTGGTTAGTGTTTAACTCTTTAGTAATTGAAAGTAATTTATTGATGATTGATTAAGTTAATAAACTAATTGATGATATTTTTCTCCTACTGATTTAATATGCACTGACATTTGTCATGTTTCTGTTACTTTTTAACCATTTCATATTACAAATTCATAATTTAGGTGAGTGGTGGCTGAGACTGACTTCTCCAAACATGAGCAGTAATCGGTCTTTTAGCTAAGAAGGCAGAGCCACTGTGACATGCCATAGTGATGAGGGTTAACTAATGCAGTGATAGCAGACATGAGTAAGTGAGAGGACGCTTCTTTGAGGGACAGGAAAGGTAAAGGGGTGGCTGCAAAGGTGGCTCTGTGCTGAGGGCACTGGCTGCCCTTCCAGAGGACCCTGGTTCAAGCAGCAGCACCTAGGTGGCAGCTACCAGCCATCTGTAACTCCAGTTCCAGAGGATCTGACCCCTTCTCTGGCCTTAATGGGCACTGATTGCATGCATGTGGTACACAAATACATGGAGACAAAACACTTATAATTTAAACATACTCATAATTTTTAAAGAAAGAAGAAAGAAAAGATGAAGGAATGGATTTGGCTAAAAAGATATGCTACAGAAAACAGGCAGCCTTGAGTATATTACAGTATAAAACTGTTTCAGGAGATTGCTTACATACAAGAGATTTTGATTTTTAGTGATATAATTTATTTTTGTTATTATCCTTAGTACCTTAATATGGAAACTGATCTTTAAAAGAATTTAAAGTTTTCTTGAATTTGCTCTTTATTTTTCTGTTATATAGTTTAATATAGTAATATGGTATCATCATTTTCCAAAACTTGTTAATAATACTAGCTGATGTATTTCTACCAGAGGGCTCTGGAAGTGTAAGAGGAGGAGGAGGGGGCAATGCCCGAGAATATAAAATTAAGAAAATGAAGAAGAAGGGAAGAAAAGACGAGGACAGTGATGATGAGTCTCAGTCGTCGCATGCTGGTGTGTAGCTTCAAGTTCACTATTTATTTGTATGTAGACGGTTTTCTTAACATTTTTTAAAAGATGAATATAATTAGCTACATATGTTTGTAAAGAAAGTGTTTTGCGTTTTTAGTGACCACAAATTTTACAGTTTAATAATATAAAGTATAAACCTATCTCAGATTTCAAGCTGGAAATTACCATATAAACAGAAGGGGCCTACAGTCAAGTCTCTCATTTTAAGGTTTGTTGATATATATAGTATTTCTTCATGTAAAAACAACACGGCCTGTAGTTAACTGTGTTGCCTATCATCTCCCAGTGATAAACCCATGTGACAGTTTACAAAATTGGACAGTTAAAAGACAAAGGTAAAGTGTAACACTGGAAATCAAATTACTATCAAGCCATGCATGGTGAGGGCACATGGTTGTAATCTCACCACATACGAAGTAGAGGCAGAAGAATCAGTTCAAGGCCAGCCTTGAGATGGAGGTCACACTGGGCTACATAAGACCCTGTCTCCAGACTAAATCAAACCTGAAGTCAAGTTTAATGCTGGAGTAGTGTCTGGAAAAGCCAAGTCAACCTTGAGATTAGCTGCAAATGGAGGAACTTAGTATTGGCTCATTTACTGATAAAATTCTAACAAAAAGGATGAAAATTTTTTAGAAGATGTAAATAGAAAACAAAAACAAAAACCAAAAAACTAACAACAAAAGATGGGGGGGGGGGGGGGAGCAGTCTCTGTGACCACCAGAGACAGCAGAGTGTTGATCTGTCAAAGGGGGAGATTCCTGGCCATACAGATAACACAGAGGTCACCTAGACTACTAGCTACATCTGAACCTGCATGTGGGAGCTTGGTATGGCCTAGTCCTGGGCCACCTCAGGCTATTAGCCACCTCCATTCCCCACCTTCCAGAGAGAAATCAGTTCACATCTTTTCCTTTGAAACAACAACCCTGCATGTTTAACGTTCTTGGGGCTATTTGTGAGCATAAAGACCTTTATGCTCTCAATACCTTTTCACCTTGCAAGAACTCTAGGAAATAACTGAAGATGATGAAAAGTGAAGAATAGTTGTTAGAAGCTGAAGCAGACAATCACGTGCTTGTCTGAACTTTGACAACACGTGGCTGGCTTGTTATGTACATCTAAGATGAATTAACTAACTGCCTTTGCATCTTCTAGTTCCCAGACTCTTAATGTTTGCCAAGGTTAACTGTGCAAAAGACATCTTTTGCTTTTCTAAATAAAACTTTTTTTAATTTTAAAGAAAGGATTATGAAAAATACTACTACTCTCTAGTGTATTCCCAGCGAGAGTTACACACACAAATGAAGATAATACGCTATTATCGGCAGCGTCACAGTGCTCAGGCTTTCCTTACAATATTCTAAGAAAGAATGAAAAGCTACTATTGCTAATGTGCAGAAAATAATTAAGGAAGGAAATTGTTTCCTGTTTCCCCTTACTCTAAGCAGCTTCCACATGGCTTTATGTGTATCATTTCTCACTGTGTGCTTATTTATGAATTCCCAACATGTAGTAGGACAAGGGTAAAGAGGAATTTTTTTAAAGTTATTCTCTAATACCTGTAATCTTAGAGAAATGAGGCATGTGACATTGTTTTGTGCATAGATTATTGAGGCGCTGTAACAGCAGTAAAACCATTCTACCTTAAAAGTAATTTCAGTGCTCTGAAAGGGTTATGTTGTAATCTCTGAAATGGAGGGTGAAATTAGGTTCTCAACTAAAATACAGAATCAAGTCAGTATGAAAGATTACTAGAGGAAATGTAATTTAACAACCTGTAAAAGGCAAGCAAACAGGAAAAGACTATTTAGTGTGAATATCAGGGTTGAAGAACAGATCTCAGAAGAGAATAGAACTTTGGGTGTCTGCCTTGAAGCTATGATTTCAACTGTTTAGATCCTCATTAAGACTAAAAGTTGATTTTTGAGCCATTATATTTTATTGCTAAGGCTTCACTTGTAGAATCAATAATCTGATTTAGCTAAAAATAATCAGTTGTATAAAAGGCATTTAAAATGGAAATATTGTTTGCTTTCTTTGCTACCAATACTTTTCAAGTAAATGGTTAGGTATGACATTTCCCCAATTAACAACATTTCCATTACAGTAGCTGCATACTAATTATACTGTTCATTAGTGTAGAATTGTCTTTGCGAAAGCAAAAATAAATTATAAGGGTTTTTCATTTTCATTTGTATTTTTGCAAAAAGATAAATTTTAACTTAGTCCTGTCTCTTTCTGAAGCTCTCGTGTAAATTCAAAGGCTGTTGACTTCAGTAAGTACTCAGTTTTGTGAAGAAGGAAATTCTCCTCAGTATCTGTAGTTGAGTGAGGAGAAATCACACTTTTCTGAAAGATGATCTCCTACTTGATTGTTCTGATGTCTAGCTATTTGCATTTGCCAAGTTAGGTGGCAGGAAAGAGTTATTCTTGTCTTCTGGCTGTCTTGGAGAAAACAGTCATTTATAAGGGAAGTTAAAACATGGTCACCTAAAAGAAGTTCTACTATATGAAGTTTTAAAATTTAGTTTTACTCGATATTTGTATTTAAAAGTAACAGTTTTGTTGACGTAAGAATGTGTTGCTGCCTGGTGAGGTGTGTAGTACCTGCCTGGTCTTTGCTATTGGGGTGTGTTTATTTTCCCGTTGCTGACATATGTTACAGGAAAGAAGAAGCCGGACATCACTTTCATGTTCCAGGATGAAATTGAAGATTGCTTAAGGAAACACATTCAAGATGCCCCTGAGGAGTTTATTTCAGAACTTGCAGAATACTTAATAAAGCAAGTATAAATTATACCTCTTCCCATTTCTGACAGCATGTAATTTTTACTAAGATCATCAAAAACAAGTTTTGGGCCTTTTTTTTTTTTTCCCGACTGTTTCGATTTAATTTAAATATGAAATTCCAAATTCATTTTCCTTCAGAGACATCCATTCAGCTTTTATTTAGTAAATGCTCTTGACAGAATGGACAGTAGAAAGTGAGAAACTCTAAAATGTTCACTGACATTGCAGTCTTTGGTCTTATTTGAGACTAACTCATCCTTTACATAGCATGAAAAAAAGGACCTAAGAAGTCTCTGGAGGGGGAACAATTGACATGAAGTATAGAAACTAATACCTAGAGACTCAGCCAAGCTGAATTTACATGAAAAATTAAAGGGAATTTTACATAACTTAGCCTCTATTAATATCCATACCTGGTCATCCTTCAAGTTAGACTCAGCACATAAGAGAAAATCCAAGTGTTCAGTGAATCTAAATTTTTATTTTGGAGTAGAGTTTTTATAGTGAAATTTTTTTAATATAAGTAAATTTTATGCATAAAAATATTACAGAGCCATAGTATGTAAAAATAGAAAACAAATACTACTAGCTATGCACCATTGTTTTTTTTTTTTAAATAATCTATAGTAGAGCATATAAGTGCTTTTTTAAATACATTATGTTAATAGTACTTTGGAAATTGAGAGTTTTTCTGTGGTAATTTCTGAGGATGAGGAGCAAAATTATATTCTGCTATTTTCCAAATTACTTTTAGAGGTCTGTTTCATGGAGTGTTTGTTACTAACCTTCTTGTCATCTTTACTGCAATTACTTTGAATGCTTTAAAAATTGTGAAAATTCTTAAAATTATTCCTGGGTCTATAAGACAAGTTCTTTACTGAACCTCTTTCAAATTAATTTTACTTGTTAGAAAGATGGAGGATTTTTAAAGTGTTACTTCACATTAGCAAAATGTCTTATCTAATTTAAATGTAGTACATTTTAATTAACCATATTTATCTTGTCCCAGGCCTCTTAATAAAATGTATCTTGAGGTGGTACGTTCAGTCTTCATGTCTTCAACGTCTGCTTCTGGAACTGGCAGAAAACGTACAATGAAAGACTTACAAGAAGAGGTTTCAAACCTATACAATAATATCAGATTATTTGAAAAGGGGATAAAATATTTTGCAGGTATATTGAACAGTGTCTTTTTCACTGATTCTTGTAATTCTGCAACGAAGTCAGTTGTAATAAAGTATTCTTCTTTTCCAGATGACACACAGATTGCTCTTACCAAGCACTTGCTGAAGACAGTATGTACTGATATCACTAACCTCATCTTCAACTTCCTAGCCTCAGATTTAATGATGGCAGTAGAGGACCCTGCAGCCATTACAAGTGATGTATGTTAGTGAATTGCCTACCGCTTGATGTAATTGGAGTCTGAGCACGTTGTTATTTTCTCTCATTTGAAAGAGTTTAAAGGAAAAGTGAAACAAAAGTTTTTATATAGAAGAAATACTAAAGACTTAAGTAATCGTACAATGCTTATACAATTTCACAAGGAGTGATAATATGAACAAACTACTTATAGTAAAGAGGTTCAATTACTTTATAAAAACTAAGACTTTCTCTAATAGTTTCTGTCAGTCTTCTCCCTTTTTTGTTGATTTATAACTCCCTTAATAATTAGTCCAGTTTTCTTAAGCTCACAGTCATTTTCTTTTGAAACCAGTGTACCACTTAAATATTGAGACAAACTCTTAAGTGTATATGTTTAAAACTGTGATCTTAGCCTCGAGCCCAAGACCATCACTTCCGCCTTTGCCATGTGAGGCAGAGCCATGGCTCAGTTACCTATAGGCGGAAGGTTTGGTCTGTTCCTATGGTGATAATGACTATTCCTCCTCCTCTTTCTCTTCCTTCTCATCCTTCTGAGACCATCTTACAGTTAGAGATTCAGGAGAGCTGAGTGAGGAAGTCTTCATGTGGCTGACTACACTTATAGCTGGCTTTGAATGTGGTAAAACCACATCCCTCTGATGGATGCAACTATGTAACTCTGATCATTGTAACCATGTAGTTTGTTGGTCCTCTATAACTATGCTTGGTTGCCACAGAGGTGGCATGATTTTTCTTGTATGTATTTTAGGTACCTCCCTTACATACTAAAGTCCATCCTCAAACCCCAGACAGAAGTACATTATTCACCCGCTACTACTACTTGGAAGGCATTGGATCCTTCCTTTCATTTTGAGCAACAATCTCCAACAGTCTGGAATGTTCCATGTCTCCTGTCTCTTTACCAACTTCCACTCTAAAAAATACAATATTGGCGTTCTTGCTCCTTTGCCTTACAAAGAGCTAAGAGATGGAAGAAGAAAGCCCTGAATAGCCTGTGTCTTCACAGTCACAGTATGCCCCTCAGGTCATTTTTCCTGAAATTCACAGTCTCCTCATCTGTGAAAGCTGATGAATGCTTCCTTATACCACATACTATACAAGCGTCTAGCCACAGCACTAGATCCACTCCCTTCCTAAGGCATCCCTTCTGTGTGAGAGCCATGTGGCTGAATAACACTCTTCAGGAGACACTGAAAAGAAAAGCCATAGTGTGTTTACCCAACTTCTCTGTTTCCACACGGCCAGTCTCTAGTCTTCTAATGGCGGCTGTGAAATGAGGGCTAAGCTCTGTGATTATGTAGTAGTTTAACATTTTTACTTCTGGTTGAGACCTAACATTCAAATCTCCAAATATATTACATTTAGCATTCTATTCTACTACTGAATTTATGGGTATTTTTGTTTGTCTGTTTGATCTTATATCCAGCATATATCAAAAACACAATGCCAAAAGAATTTTTTCCCTTACAGATAAGAAAAAAAATTTTAAGTAAATTGACAGAAGAAACCAAAGTAGCTCTCACAAAACTCCACAACTCTCTGAATGAAAAAGTAAGTCAGTGCTAACTGGTGACTACAGTTACAGACATCCCTATCCGAATCATTCCAAGTGCTTAACAGTTTTAGTCCTAAATCGCAATTTCTGTTTGCCAAATGCCCTGTTAAAGATTTGTGTTTAGGATGTGAAATTACAAAACAATATTAAATGTCTATAAAGGTAAATTATGGAATTACATGTTTTCAGAGTATAGAAGACTTCCTGTCTTGTCTGGATTCTGCAACAGAAGCTTGTGACATTATGGTGAAAAAGGGAGACAAAAAAAGGGAAAGGTAACATTGATTCTGTTGTTGCAACTCCTGAACATGAGCTTCTTCATGCTGAGATTTGAGAATAAATGTCTGAGCCGTTTATAGAGAGTTGCAGATCTGGAGATCCAGTCTATCACACCTCAGTCCTAGGACAGTTTATTAGGATTGAGACCTTCGTACCAGAAAGCCTTACTGTAGTCATTATACCTTGTTTGATCCCAGCAATCTAAGAGCAAAAGTGCATGTTGAGTTTACTTGCTATATAACTTTCTCTGTAATGCTAACCTACCTGTGCCAACTAAAGTTGAAGTAGGAGGTACTCATATCGCCCATACTTAACTCCTTCAAATGCTGTGCACTCAAGTCATTGAACTAGAGAAGGTGAAAAATGAATGCTAAAGGGAAAATACTTAGAGAATGAGACCTCGCTAATTATGTATTTCTGTGATTTTGGTTTTGCAGGCAAATCCTATTCCAGCATCGGCAGGCTCTGGCTGACCAGCTGAAGGTCACAGAAGAGCCTGCTCTGATTTTACACCTCACGTCAGTCATGTTATTTCAGTTCTCAACCCACAGCATGCTCCATGCACCTGGAAGGTGTGTCCCACAGGTCATCGCTTTCCTTCACAACAAAATCCCAGAGGTATTACACCTTAATACACTGGAAACTTTGAAGCTTTTAAACATAGAGTGTCCTGCATTACCAACACCCAGTCAGAGAGAGACGGAAGCCATTAACATCTATCTGTCTGCTATAGGCAGGAATGGGAACAGAGTTAGAAGTTGATTTTTTTTTTTTTTCCTATAACTGAGCACAGTTCAAGAATCTTTCAGCATTCTGTAAGATCCACAGTGAAAATTCCTCTGGTTTTAGAGATTAAGTTTTCAGAAAAAAATACAAGAATCTCCAAACTGCTGTCTCAGTTTTCCTAGTTTTGATTTAGCCCCCAAGGACCACTTCAAAAGTCTTGTCCGATTCATCTAAGGACTCCAACTCCTAGATAAAAGCAGCTTGGCTTCTTTAGTTCTTATTATTTTCTGTCTTAGATCATAGAACTTGGCTAAATCAGATTGCTGTGACAGTCTGCACAGGTCTGTCTCTCCTGATCTGCACTCTGAGAACACAGGGCTTGCTTCCCAGACTCAGCTTTGCACTCACATGCCGTTGGTTTGTGAAGATGAGACCCTTCAGTTTATGCTGTTAAAACAAATTCCTTCTCTGTTGACAGAAAAATCAGATGTGCTTGGTACAGTTTCTTCTTTTTTTTCACAGGACCAACATACTCTCTTGGTAAAATATCAAGGACTGGTTGTGAAGCAGTTAGTCAGTCAAAATAAGAAGAGTGGGCAGGGAGAGGATCCATCAAGTGACGAATTAGACAAGGAGCAACATGATGTCACCAACACTACTCGGAAAGAGCTTCAGGAACTGTCGTTGTCCATTAAGGACCTTGTTCTCAAGTCCAGGAAATCATCTGTGACAGAGGAGTAATGCCCCTAATTTACTTTTGTTACATAGTCTTTTCCCCAAAGTAGACGAGTGATCACAAAATGAGTCACTCAGCACACCCTACTCCCCCTGTCAACTCTCCCCACACAGTTCAAATAAAATAATGGTGGTGTAATAGATGCAGATCTTACGGCAAGCTTTATCGTGGAGTTCGCCATGGAACATTTTCCTTTCACATAATCCTATGTGTAACTTTTTATGTAATAAAAGTTCTTCAGAGTTCTGAATCTAGAGCATATATGCTTTAATGTTCTTCCAGATGTTAAAATGAAGAATAAAATAGAATCCTTTTTACCTCTAGGAAAGAACTTGTTTGCTATTTAATTTATACGGTATATTTTTTACAAGGAAAAATGTTTATATATCTGAAATAAAAATGAATCAGTTCTACTTTTAAATTTATAGAGAATGCTTTAGAAGTAGAAATTTTTGAATATATTTTGTATTACTAAGCTCTGGCTCTTGCTTTTAACAGATAGAAGGCCTCCTGCATGAATGTCTCCAGAGGCCTCAGAAGTGGTTTAACAAATGAGAACACTGAAGAAGCATGCATTGCTGTGTTCGAATAAAGCAAGCCACAGGGCACAGTGAGGGAAAGCATGAGGTATCCTGCAAGACAGTGCACAGCAAGTGTGTGTGTGTGTGTGTGAGTGGCTAAATGAACAGAGATGCTTCTGTCATTAGCCCAGTTTAAAGTTTTAAGCTTTGGTTTTTGATTTCGGTGGCTGCTTTTACCCTTAGCTCTTTGTTGGAACCTGTGTAACAGGTAACTAAGCTGTTCTAATGAACATAGAATCTGTGTGTGTTTAAACCATGCAGAAATTTTATTGCAAAAGTAGACATGTTTAAAAGTTGAATTTTTGTTTTCTGTGATTATTAGGTAAGATATACTAAAACAGTTCCTCAGAACAGCAATTTAAAGCAAGTCATAAGCAACATCCTATTGTCAAAATTTTAGTTATTCTGAATGTAATAAAATTAAAATCCAAATGTTTTAGGAATGCTATTTTATATAATGTCAATAAAATTTTTATATTTTAAAATATTTAAATATATAATACTACCTCTTTTCTGAAATGACAAAGTGTTAATACTGCATAGAAGTACTTAATTATAACTAAACACTTTGGTAAAGTTGACAGCAGTTTATAGAGAACATTAAGAGGTGGAGAGGTGACTCAGTGGGTGACATACTGGCTGATTTCCAGCACCACGCGGATGCTTTGTATCTCCAGTCCCAGGAAAGCCAGTGCTTTCTGGCTTCTGCAGGCACCAAACATACACAAGATGTATAGGCACACATGCAAGCAAAACACCCATATACATAAAGGAAGATAATGTAAATGATTTCATATGGGTAATTTTTATTGTATATTTTCATATAAGCAAAGGAATAAAACTAATAAATTCTTTATGACTCCAAAATCAGTTTGTTTTCTTATTCTGCTTCCAAATTAGTACCCAACCTATTCAGCTTTTGTTTAATAACATTATGTTTCAAAAAATACAAAAGTGGTCCATATTTGATTTATGCTCTACCATTAAAATAAATACAAGAGATGATCATATAAGCTCAATTTACAAAAATAAAGCAAAAAAATGTGAAGCTGTGCTAATCTTACTTACATTTATTTCATTTGTCCAAACAGTTCCTACTTTTCCTTAGTAAATAAAAAAAGTGTTTATAAATTGTACAGCTGATTTTGTCTGTGAAGACTTAATTTCTAATATTTTCTTAATGGACTGAGTTAACGTTATTTAAAACAAAGTCTATCCTATTAAATTTTATATGTTACACTGAAAGTAATTAATTGCAGTCTGTGTAATGTTTATATTTTGAATTATTCTGATTGTTAAGGTGACATTTTCTTATTACACAAAAATAATCCTAACTTCCTTGTATTTTTTGTTGCTTGAAAGTTTTCCATTTATCTTACTAAATCACTTCTCTGCCAGATTTCAGCAAATACATAATGTTTTCAGTTCTGTTAACTTGCCTCTATAATAGAGACATGCCCCACATTTCATATTCTCTTGGGTTCGATCTTTACACTAGTATAAAGGAAACCCACTCTGACCACCTAGAACAGTGGTTCTCAACTTTTGGTCATGACCCCCTTTAGTAGTCAAAGGACCCTTTCATGGGAAAACACATATATTTACATTTTGATTCATGAAAGTAGCAAAATTACAGTTATGAAGTAGCAATGAAATAATTCTATGGCTGGGGTCACTACAACATGAAGAACTATATTAAAGGGTCCCAGCATTAGGAAAGTTGAGAACCAAGCCCTAGAAGATAGAACCTTACTCTGCTTTGAGCAAAGACCATAATGCTATAGAATACTAATAACAAGTGTCTAACCCTCTGTGTGGGGCCTCCTCTGATATGTTAGAGAAATGCTTTCCTCAGATAGTGAACAAGATCAGAGTGTACCGGTGAACAAATCATTGATTTTGTAGAAATGTCAACCACGGGCATAAATGTTTTGTTGTTTTTCTATCAAAAACTTAGGACAAATTGGATGAGAGGAGAGTGGAGAGGAAGCTTTGTTTTCTTTAAATTCTATGAAGTTTTTACCTCAGTGGACCTGAGAGATAAGTAAAATACACATTGAAAACTCTGGGATGATACTCCACATGCATTTTGAGTCATTATTATTGATGCGATTGTTATTTTTAAATGAATAACAATTTTTAACTATTAAAAAATTAATAAGTAGCCTTAAAAAGGGTTATACATATTGTTCTACTTTTAGGGACAGGAACCAATGAGAGAAGAGACAGGAGAGGAGTCTTATACATTCAATAAGCACCATGACTTACAGGCATTCAGAAAACAGAGGCACTACACACAACAGAAGTAACATTTAGTTAAGTATGTATTGAATGTCTATGCATTCCTCATGTTCACAGTCTAGTGCACAAGAGAGAAACCCTTTATCTGCCTCATCCAGCCAAAAGTCCAGAGCTTCATCTTTTATGCTTCAATGGGAGGAAGTAAAATTATTTTCTTTCTGAGTCTTTGGGCCTTTAACTCTGTTAGATCTCAAGGTTGGATAAGCAACTGAAGGCATACTGTAAAGTTGGTACAGAAAATATGTATGTTTAAGCAAGGCATGGTAGTGCATACCACCTGTAACCTCACGTGAATCACAAGATCAAAGCCAGCTACATGGTGGATGTCTTGGACAAATGAACAGAGGAAATGCAGATGTCCGCGTAGTATTTCATACATGTAAATAAATTTACTGCAGGAGACTTTCCGTCCTTGCCGTCCCCCCTGTGATTCTTGGATTAATAAACACTGGATATAACTTCAGGAACCAGCAGTGGGCTGTGAGGAAAGAAAGGCCATTTCGTTAAAATTCTATCATGGCCATTATTCCCAGCCACTTTGAAGATACTATTTTATTGATTTAGAAAGTCTCAGTGTATTAAGTAAAAGCCTAGTGAGATAGAAGAGTATGAATAGTCATAGCTTCCTGGCACGTGTCCTCTGCTTCACCACTCATGTCCTCCTCTTCTCTGTCCAGTTGTAAGTCACAGCTGTCCACTCTGCAACAAACCCAGGCATTAAAAACAAAACAAAACAAAACAAAGCTTGACTGTTCTGAAATCCCCAGGTCAAGTAAATACATTTGTCCATTGTAGTGCTTTTTATGACAATGTCCCATAGGCTCAGATGGTTCAATACATGGCTCCTCTTTAGCAGTGCTTCTTGGGTAGGTTTGGGGGTGGGGGGTGTCCTAATGGAGGAGCCATGTCAATGAGGGCAGGCTTTGAGGTTTCAAGAGCTGCTTGGTTTGCTCTGTGTGTCTGGCTTGGGGCCGAGATGTGAGGTCTCAGCTCGCTGCTCCAGTCACGCCTGCCCGCTGCCATACTTACGTGCCCTGATGGTGATGCGCTCCGATACCTTCCCTCTATCTGTTGCCTTAGATACAGTCTTCTAGTACAGCAATAGAAAAATAACTAATACATATGTTTTTTCTTAAATTTGCCTTTATATCTGTGAACCTATCTGTGGGAATTCTGTATAGCTTATAGTTGGTCTTTTCTTATTAAATATATTGTTTACCTCTGAAGCTATATTTAAACATTTACACAAATACCTAAATATTAACTGCTATGCAGTTAACATATGCACACAAAATTCTAGAGAAAAATGTAAATACTGAGGTTATGCCTGTTCCTTTGAATGCAAGTAATTTTAAATTCTGCTTCTTCCAGAATGTAGGCAACATGCATTTTTATAACTCAGTAAGACATTTTAAAGTAGACATTGCTTTTTAGTTGTATAAAGAAAGGGTAGAGGGAACCACACTGGGGGCAGGGGCAAGTGCTTAAGGATGATAAAGCAGTTTGTGTAGTTACGTTAAGTCTGAAATGAAAGAATGATATGCCTAAGGGATGCCAATTAATAAATCCAACAGAAGCTATAAAAATAGAGGTGGGTAGAGAAGAAGTGAAGGAACCTAAGATTTAAGATAACAGGTGGATGGCAGTGCCATGCTCCGAGAGACTAGGACCAAGAAGATAAAAGGTTTCATTCAGGACAGCAATGACTGCAAACCCCAGACAAAGATTCTAGCAGATCACAGGGTACACTCCTACCTAGTAGAGCCATGTCGGATGACACTAAAGATCTGCTGGTCATAACATGTAATTGTAATGTGTTTCATAAGGAACACTGTGGAGTGCACAGAGAAACACTGAACATAGAATAAAACACCAGGAAAGAGAGGAAACCGGAAGTCTAACTTAGAGAAAGGAAGCAGGTTTCAAGAATAGGCCTTGTACCATGGTGGGGAGAGGATTATGACATCACCCAGACTGATTCCATTCTCATAAGTGGAAGAAAATGCCTGCTTAGCACATACTCAGTTCTATCACCAGTGAAAGGCAGATACGATTTTGATCAAATTTTGTTCTTGCTAATCCTAATGTTTTGTCTTCATGTCCCACTAGTCAAATCCAAGTGAATAAAAAAGCAGTTAATTGGCCCCATATTTCCTGTCCCCAGTACTTTGGTTATATTTAGCTGAGTTTGATTTTTAGAAATATTTACATATGCTTTTAAGGCTTGAAACAAAGACCATGTAAGTGTGGCCGGGAAATAAATGGAGTTATGACAGATCATTTCATCTCTTCTTCTTCCTTCTAAACTGAAAGAATGGTCTCAAATGGAAATTTTAAGAACAGATGCCATTTGTCATATGGGTCAGTGTGATCCACTGAGAATTCTTGTGATGGATTAGTTCAAAACCAAACCTCCCTCCT
The DNA here is from genome assembly GCA_028551405.1 of Uromys caudimaculatus. Taxonomy (NCBI): domain Eukaryota; kingdom Metazoa; phylum Chordata; class Mammalia; order Rodentia; family Muridae; genus Uromys; species Uromys caudimaculatus. Next base: position 6,353,713 of record CM052702.1, read on the forward strand.
GATATAATCTGACTTCTCTGGGCACTTCATATTTTAAAGATTTCAAAAGATCAGATGAGTTTGAGTTTACATGAAGTCACACAGTGTGGATCGTGACATAACAATTGGTCCCAGCAGCTGGGAATCCAGGCAGAAGTCCAAGCACACTGACAGTACAGAAAGCAGGTAACTATCCTGAGTTATTTTATTCAAATCCAACACTCAGAGTTCTCAGATTTCCCAAGAAAGAACTGATAGTGGCAACAAAGATCATCTCATCTGCTCTACAAAGAACTCCAAAGGTAAGAGTTCTTCTCATCGCTCCCAGACAGCTCAACAGAATAATAGCTCTGCACTTCAGCTGTTTCTCACCAAAAGGAGGAGTTTGGTAGCTCCCAGAAAACAAAGCCAAAAATGGATTGATTAAGGAAATACAAAATACATACTTTCAGAGAACATTTTGTTTACAATCATGACATTAATTGACTTAGTGGAAATTCTCAAGGCTGTGTGTCTGCATAAATGTTCTATATTTTAAACTTTGTGGCTTTGCCAGATACTTCAAATACTAACACTGGTCAAATTTCCCTTTAAGGATATTCTGAAGGGAACTTTTTCCTTGTGATTTTAAGTAGAATTGACCAGGAGTGGTTTTTGGCTTAGGAGGAGTCTTGGGTACGTGTCACAGAGTTTTAGGAAAGAGTCTATTTTTTCCTACAAAATTGGAAAGCTGTAGGGAGTGGCCCTCACATAATGCTGACGAGCATTCTGTTCATTTTGGAGTCGACCTGTCTGTGATTGAGAGGGAAATCCACCATCTATTCTCCCAGACTGTAAATCAAAGGAAAAACCAGCTGAAGAAAAAGTGAGTTTTCTCCCTGGCGCTTCCTTTATGTTTGCTTATGTGGCATTTTAGCTTTAAATTTTTTTTTTTAAGCATGAGAATTTTACAAACTTTCTAGAAAATTCTTAAGATAAATTTTTCCTTGGAGGATGTGTGCAAACCATGAAGTCTTAGTAATTAGAGCCAAATGGTACTTCTTTTTTTTCTTTCTGGGTTTTACAGATTTCTTATTTTGATGAAACTCAGGGCTGCAGCACAGTGGCAGATAACTGGAATTGCCTCTCTGGGTTTGTAATCTTCTTAATACAGGGACATTCTTATTGTCATAAAAGGGGGAGAGGAAATAGCCCAAGTTTTTATTCCGCTTTGTTTATTTGAGTGAATAGCACTATCATGGGCATGACTGAATTACTTATACAGAACATGCTAAAGTGTTTAAGTACAGAACACATGTTAAAGCCTTTCTGTAAAGGATGTTAATTAGAAGCCTGGTTTTTAGAAAAATCTTACTGCTCTCTAAAGCGGGCATAGAGCGATTTCCTAATCTGTTCCAAGGACTGAAGTAAATGCCTCTGTGTCCCGCCCACACAAGTAAGTGTATGAGGCACTGCATCTAAAGTGCTACTTTTTGACATTAAGCTTCCATTACTTAGACAACAAGTGCTCATCTGTCTCCTCTTTTTTAGTCAGATCTCTTTGATACCTGCCACCCATTAGAAACCAAACCCAGCATGCTGACTGTTTTGGAGTATAGAAACGTGGGGGCCATCAATAAAATGTGTAATTCTTGCATCTATAATGAAAGAAAAGCATGGGGTCGCTCTGGCCACTATTTCAGATTTACAATACGGTCATGTGTAAATCCTAGTGAACTTACCACAAATCGCAGACAAGACATTTCTAAGGATGTGTGTTAAGAGAAATACCTGAAATCATGAGCCACATTGCTTGATGGGGAAGGTATACTCATGTCTGTTTTCTACTTTGTAGATTTCTCATGTTGACCTTAGCTGAATGCCAGTTCTGTCTAATGCAATGGCACCTCATTGATAATCTTTCCTCAACATGGTTGCTCACAGCAGTATTTTGAGTACAGACTTAATTTGGATTAGGCAAACCTAAAATATTTTATGCTGAAAATATGTGTTTTCATAGAACCTTTTTGCGGAAGCGTTGATTATTTTGAGGGTTTTCAATACAGGAAGCATGGAATCAGCTAACAGTTAAACTAAGCTTGCATTTCATTGCTCTTATGAATAACATCTGCCTGTCAGCTTTTTGGGTAACCACTGGAAGGACCTATGAAGAGAAGGATAGGGAGTGTATGAGGGATGCTTCCCTTAAAATACCTCAAATCCTCTTAAAATTATCAACTCAAAAGTGTATGTGCCTCTCAATGAGGCCACAGTGAGCTTATATGTGACCTACAGGATAACCATAACAAATTGATTGTAGGGGCTGGAGAGATGGCTCAGCGGTTAAGAACACTGACTGCTCTTCCAGAGGTCCTGAGTTCAATTCCCAGCCACCACATGGTGGCTCATAACCATCTGTAATGGGATCCGATGCCCTCTTCTGGTGTGTCCGACAGTGTTCTCATATAAATAAAAATAAATATATCTTTATATATAAATAAATAAATAGAATGTAATGGTATGGGGGCATCCAGGGCAAAGCAGCTACAGATTCTGACTGGGACAACACTTAAGACCCCTTCCAAAATAAAACACCTTGGTAACTTGCGTTATTTCCATCCATTGCCTTTTTGGCCCCAGCGCTACATCTCCCTTTGGTTGTCTGGCAGCATTCTCAAGCATCAGACAGGACAACTAATTACTTCCCTCTGCTTCCCTCTGTACTTCCCTCAGGTACACTCCTCTACAAAGATACCATGATCCACCTCGTGACTCAACCCAGACACGGGATAGAATAAATTCTTTCCCTTCTCTTACTCCCATCTTCACTTGTTAAGCACTAGCCCTTCAACTGACCTGCCTGCCTCGAGCAGAATAAATAACTCCCCCTACCCCCCCATCTGTATCAACTTCTTGTTGAGGTCTCAGGAGTCCAAACCCCCACTCATGCCAATTTTGCATTCCAAGTAAGTTCTGGTGATGCTAACACTGTTAGTCCATAGGCCTCACTGAAGGGCAAGGATAACTCTTGCACTGGATGGGCTGGTGCATCTCTGGTTGTCATTAGCACTAGACACTGAAAAAGGTGAACATCTTAACCAGTTTTTCGGTAGTGCTGTACTGGTGTAATCAAGTTGATGAGTAGATGAGTTGATCATACATGAATGAACAGACTTTAGGAAGGCATAATTTCCTGTTTCTGTAAAAAGAAAGAGAAATCATTTAATACTTTTGTCAGAAGTGTTAGCACTCTTAAAAAATGTTAGCAATCATATATGACTGACATGCAGTTAAGTTGACACTACTATGGGCCAGAGGGTTTCTCAGAAGTTCTGATTAAATTCCTACCAGTATAGAAGTAATGATGCTTCTAATGGGTGCACGTTCTCTTCACATGAAGGTTAGCATTTCTTTAGCAGATATGTGATGTAACTGTCACTTGGCAAAATGTAAATGCAGTTGACACTAAGCTGCTGTGCAGTCTAAATTAAGATTCTAGTTCTACAATTATATTACACATGCTTGTTTATTCCAGGAACATTTTTATAATTATACTATGACAGAGCCTTCTAATCTTTGATCAATAACTTTTCTAAGTTGAACAACTGTACTCTAATTTTATCCAATATTTTTCCTATGGTCAAAGTGATACTTTCAATGTATGATTTTCAAAGTACTACAGATTAAATTTTTTTTAAAACTCTGTGACCTCAGTTAAGAGGCTTAACATCATAGCAGGTGTTATTCTAACTTTTTAAAAATATTACTGTAATAGGTATTTAACTTATTCTACTTAATTTCACTTAAAGTAATACTATTAAATACCATTACAAACATTATGTCATTGATGCCTACTGTTATTTTAAAGAAAACCCTTTAAAACCCTAGTCAAACTTAAGCTTATTTTAGCAACTATCCAGCAGGCTATAATTAAAAGCACAAAATATACTTTGAAAATCTTCACCATGTGTCAACAAATATTTCATGTAAGGAGCTACAAGTGAGCATTTTGGGCCTTATAACTACTGACCCTAGTGTTGCATCTGCCAAAGCAAGAGTGCTATGCCTGAGCATAGCTGCATTCCACCACAACCAGCCAGCATGCTATGCATGAGTGTGGCTTCTCTCCACTGTAACCAGACAGTGTGCTATCCATGAGTGTGGCTTCTCTCCACTGTAACCAGACAGTGTGCTATCCATGAGTGTGGCTTCTCTCCACTGTAACCAGACAGTGTGCTGTGCATGAGTGTGGCTTCTCTCCACTGTAACTTGACACTGCAGTACAGTGTGTTAAGGTATGTGTGCACAGCTGCCTTCCATTGTAACTGGAGAGTGTAGTAATAAAGTTCATGGGTATGGCTGAATTTTAATACAACTTTATTTAGGAAATTGAATTTGAACTTTACATATGCCAAAATAGTCTGCTATGATTTCTGTCATTTAGAAATATAAACTGTATTTAAGGTTTAATACATACAAACAGGTAGTGCTGAGATTTGGCTAAAGATCTGCCTGAGTTTCAGAAGCTTCTGACAATATACACATATATGTACTTTTTCATAAGAAATGATGAGTGGTTTTCATCTAATGCTAAAATATTTTAAAATAAAATTGACTAAGGAACATTTTGAATACTATACAGAAATATACTTTATCTACCATGTATGACTATTCAAATGCATGTTGACCATTATTAGTTTGGACATAAAACAACTGTAAAACATTGATTAATAGACATAAATTAAATTATAAATGATCTAGATCCCCAAAATGTATTACATTATACCTAAAGAAATTAAGTTGAACTCCAAGAATACTTTAAATATAAATTAATGATTATTCAAAGAAAGTACATTGGGATATGTATTGTTTAATTTATTCTTTTTGATTGCTTGGTGGCTCACGTTTGCCTATTGGTGCATGACTTTAATCCAAGCACTCAGAGGCAGAGGCAGGCGAATCTATGCATTTGAAGCCATTCTGGTCTTCATATTGAGTTCCAGGCCAGCCATGGCTGCATAGTAAGATCCTGCCAAAAAATTAATTAGTTTTGGGGGGAAATTTTTAAATTATTTTTAGGTTACATTTTATAATAACCAATATAAAAAGAGAATAGATCGTGTTTCCTCATGTAATATTTTAGGTAATAAAAGCTTAAATGTAATACTTTTTGATACTTTTACACTCTTGATTTTTCTTCTCAATATACTTATACACACAAAGTTACATCAGCATGAAGCTACCTGTTTTATCCTGTATATGTGGATTTGGGATTTTCACTTTTTTGAACTTATGAAACAATCAAAATTAGACACAACTATAATATATGGATCAATTTATTACCAATTTTATTATTGTTAATTAAAGCTATCTTAAGAGACCACAACTCATGTGAGAGACAAGGATCACTCTTGCCATGAGCCTCATCTTTTCCCCGAGGCTAGACACAGGCAGAGCACCTTCATAATCTGGAAGATACAAGAGCAGCTTACAGGGAAGACTGGGGCAGCACAGCAAGATGGGGCGCTTGAATCCTCAGCAGCGTAAATGAGAGGTGCTCCATGTGGGAGCACTCCTTTCCCTTACTTAGAGTTGAAGTAATGTGAGGAGTATAGAATGAGTAAACTAAGAAATTAGTGGGAAATTTTATCCTCTGTGTTTCCAACTGGGAGAAATTCATGTAAAAGAAGAGAGTGTGGAAGGATAGAGCTTCTCTTATAGAATCTTTAATTTTAAAACATGCATTCTTGGTCTGTTTTAAATATTAGACACATGTGAAAACTGTCGAAACGACAAGCAAGATAAGAATTTTAATTAATCTAACAGATCTGCTTTTCCAATACTCTCTAAAGTTGACCAAGAAGCAAAGTGTGGCTTGGATTGTGGTGGCAGTGTCAAGCTGAGCCTTTAAGGCCTGTAGAAACAGCTTTACCTGTGCCCATGTGTTATACAGGCATGGTCGAGGAAGCTGCTGTAAGCACTTCCTACAGCTCGGCTCCACTGCGATCACCTCTACCCCTCTATTCCATAGGCTCTGACTGCAGCTCCCCTTAGCCCCAGAAACTGTGTCTGACTCTTTCTACTATTCAGCTTCTAAAACATAACTCTGAGGTTTACCTGCAGTTTTCTAACAATTTCCCCAGCCCCTCTGTACACACCCCTAAGCATTTTCAAGGAGCTGCTTTCCTGTATTCTCACACTCCAGTTCATCTAGAGATATTACTGGGGATTCAGATTTATACATCGCTGATGGACCGTGCTTGGTATTGGCGTTTCATCATAACAGTAATAACCGAAATTAAGACAAAACTGAAGAATAGTATAACTGGATCTTGTGATAGATTTAGTCCCATCTTCCTGAGGAACCAACACGTCACCGATTTCTATATCAGCTGTAGAGATTTTGTATTCTCACCACAATGGATGAGTGTAGCTCGTGTTAGGAACCTGGTTAAAAACAGGTTTTACTCTGCATTTTCTGCAGAACAGAATAGACTATTAACTAGAAAAGATGAGAAGTACAGATGCTAATGTGCTGAGAGCCATGAGCCAGAGTCCAGTCTAAAAGAAAAACGAAATAAAGATGTTATGCCTCTGTCCTGGTTTGGTTTCTATTGCTGTGATAAAAACCATGACCAATGCTGAGGACCAACTTTGCCTAGTCTTTGGGTTTAGAACAGATAAAAATTAAAACTGCACTTTAAACATTGTTCTCCTCTTAGTATCATCATTATGATCAACAAATTTTAAACTATCAAGAAAAGAGTTTACAACTATTGATTAGTGTTATCACCACTATGCAGGCTATGGTTGTATTATTTTTAATCGCATTCTGGTAGGAAATAGACTACACACCACATTATTTTATGTGATGAGCCAGAAATTAAAGCAAAACCCTTTTTTGTATCTTCTTTCCAATAGCCATAGTAATCCAATAATTATCATAATAAACAAAAACAAATATTGGCTTGCATCGAATGTTGGAAGGGACTTGTGTTTTCTTTTGAAGATAATGATTTCACTTTGTACAGCTGCCAGCGGGTTGGCTTCCGCTGTGGAACAAACCTCTGCATGTATGCGTAGGATGCTGTTACCTGATGGTAATTAAAACCTGGAGAGGGATACAAATAAGAAGCAGAATTTTTTTCTATTTTAGAAAATACATCTGTAACGAAAGCCATCATTTAAAAAAAAAAAAAAAAACACTTTTAGCCATGTAGAAAAACAACACAAAATAAATTATCTATTAAGTGCCAGGAACCTAAACTATACTGAAACATTTTTACTAACTACTATGTCATTTAAAAAAACAACAACAACAACAAAGAAAGAAAGAAAGAAACAAAGAAATAAGTGTATTCCTCTGAACCCAATTTTTCCAGTTGTTAGAAGAGAAAAACAGAACAAACTAGGAATTCAAACACCCCCAGCTCCCACACTCAGCTCCCAGACAGGATCTGTGAAAGGGAGTTCCCAAGCATGTTTTACGGGAATGGGGAAATAAGATGAGCACTAAGAGACTGCAGTCTCAGTCTCGCATGCCATTCAAGGAGTCTCCCAACAAGACTCAGTATTCCCTCCCTACTTACCCCTTCCATTTCTATTTCTCTTCCTCTTTGCCCTGAGGGTTTAACTTTTTTTAAATGGTATTGCATGAAATATTAATTAGCTATATAACTAATTTGTTGCAGAGGAAATTAGCTCACACAAGGTGAAGTGGAGTAGCAGGTTGTGTGACGTGACCACAACAGTAACAAGTGTAAGACAGTCAGTCAACAGCACCTAATTTGAGCTGATCTAAAAGGAAACCCCTTGTTCTTGGCTCCTTTGTTAACTAAGCTTGGACTTCGAAAGATCACCCGTGGAAACTTTGTAATGAAAAGCAAAGCTCATTCAAGTAAATTTGCTTAACAGTGGAAAACCGTTCTATTAAATATTTGCAAAATGTGATTTAGAGGTGTGATCAAATTTCCCAGACACCACTGAAAAGAAAACTGAAAGTATGGTAAATGCCTTCTTTGTAGCTTAGTTCCCATGTGTAATAGGGCAATGATAAAGTGAACTGAGTATTTACATTGCGTCCTCCACTCCAAGAGACTGCGTTCAGATGTGTTGAGATTTAATTTAAAAATTGAGATAGGCAATTCCTGCATGTGATACAAAGTTCCAAGGCTATGAAAGACTCTCCTAAGAAAAGAAAACCATGTCTCCCTGCCTCATAATCACACTGTTTTTAAGTAAAATCTTGGTTGACTGGAAACCAGGGTAGATTTTGAGTAATTTCCAATGTTACAGAACTATTGTGGTGACAGATTACACACAACACACAAATACTTAACGGTTTTGTCACTGTTCCTGTCTATACATTCTGAATTTCTCAAATGCTTTCTTCCTCAACATTGCTTTCCATTTCTATAACTGGTAATTTTAAGGTAACCTGGTACATGTTACCTAATTTGTTCTATTAATATAATATCAAAAATTTTACCTTGAAAGGCATATTATAGTTGTTATGTTTTGCCATGTATATGTTTAGATTTTGTCAGTGTGCATACTATTGTCAAAATACCTGATATAATGCTGATAGTGCATTGTTTTGTATAGTATTACTATGAACCATCCCCACACACCATGAAAACTAGCAGCTGAGATTAATCTTTGGAGGTCTTTATGAAAGTTCATGCCTATAACAAGAAGTGCATGTGTCATACAACGAACCCTTTCTTATCCCATAGGTACCTGGAGCTGGGACCTCCCCAGGTCTGTGCAGAGCTGGAAACTGCTCTAGTTATCAGAACTTAGCCTTGTGCTGCTTCGTTCTCTGTAGACTTGGGGAAGTCTGAAGGCTGCAGGGGCCACTAATTTTTGAAGAAGAATGAAAGATATGACAGTGAATCTATAATTCACACCCTAATCTCTCAGCACATGTCCTGCCAAACTTGAACAAAGGTATAGTTTTACATTCAGTGGCTTAGCACATCCATCCAGAGGAAGAGAAATAAGATATCTGCAGGATTCTTAGAAATCAAGGAAAATATGCCCACCACACCTACAGGATGCACTTCAGACAGGAAGGAAACATAATGGCATCCCCCCTAGAGCATTCCAAGGCTGGAGAACACACGACCTATTTTGAGGACCTTGATAATCAGGTAAAGTAGAAGTCTATAAAAGTAACTTTTATTCACCTGATGTAACTGTCCTCTTAAAGAGATCTGGGAACTGAACCATGACATTGAGTTAAAATTCTACAGGGTTTTTTAAAGCCCAAAATATACAAACATCTGCCAAGTTGTTTTTCCAACCAGGATTTGGAGATAGGAGATTTTCTTGGGAACATGTCTTTGTTGTACACTTGTCCTGCTCCCATTGGTTGGGGTAGTCAACTGTGGCAGGGGACTTGCCTTGTCTAGCATTCATGTTCTAACTTGTCTACCAAGCTGGAACTTAGGTAGCATTCATGTCTTAACTTGCCAACCAGGATGTCAGTTACCCAGGTTTATGTCTCTTTCTGCGAAGTAGGATGTCAGTTTCCAGGGAGGTCTTGGGAACTTAAACTTTACAAGACTACTACTTAAAATGGAAGTCTTATTCCAAATAGTTTCTTAAATTGGTGCAAGTGTCTCTCTTAGGCTGGAGTTCATTTCAGGGGCAGCTTATAAAGGCAAATACAGTAAAAGCTTATATGTAGGTGCAGGAAGTGCTTTTGGGTGGTTGGTTCAGGTCCAAGTTTATTGTGGATAAGTATACAAAATAGTTCTACTGACTTCTATCATGATTGGTTCCTAAGGGCACAGAACGTAACAGAATATGTACTCAATCTTAGCATTAGAAAGTTTCCTACTCAACAGAACATGTAAAGATGTTTCCTTATGATGACAGGCTATACTTTTACCTAGGCCTTAATATTTTATCTAGGTCCTAACATGTACAATCCAATCTAAGCCTAGAACGTTTTCAGCCTCTGAGACTTGCTGGTGAATATGCTCATCCTTTCTAGTTCTTTTTGATCGCTGGCTGGCTGGTTTAACTCAGCTGTTCTGGCTCAAAATTCTCCAAACTGATTGAATCTGGCTTCTCCTGAACTGTTCTGCTTGACCTCAAACTAACTCTGGCAATATGATCTAATCTTCTGGATCCTTCTGTCTTCACCTGTGTCTAGCTTGTTCTTTTTTTGTTTGTTTGTTTGTTTGTTTGTTTTTTGTTTTGTTTTTTTTGTTTCTTTTCTTTTTTTATTTATTTTTATTTTTTATTTATTTTATTTTATTTATTTTTTTGATACTTTATTTACAATTCCATTGTTTCCCCCTTTCTAGGTCTCCTCTTTGGAAACCACCTATCCCCCCTCCCCCTCCCCCACCTCTATGAGGGAATTCTTTTTTTTTTTTTTTCCTTTTTTATTTTTGATACTTTATGTACATTTCCAACGTTTCCCCTTTTCTGAGTCTCCTCGTTGGATACCCCCTGTCCCCTCCCCAACCCGCCTCTAGGAGGGAATTCCACCTCCC
>CM052702.1:6364678-6401878 GCA_028551405.1 Uromys caudimaculatus
CAAGATACTTTATATTGTTTGTGACCATTGTGAAGGGTGTCATTTCCCTAATTTCTTTCTCAGCCTGTTTATCCTTTGAGTATAGGAAGGCTACTGATTTGTTTGAGTTAATTTTGTATCCGGCCACTTTGCTGAAGTTGTTTATCAGCTGCAGGAGTTCTCTGGTGGAGTTTTTCGGGTCACTTACGTATACGATCATATCTTCTGCAAATAGTGATAATTTGATTTCTTCCTTACCAATTTGTATCCCTTTGACCTCCTTTTGTTGTCTAAATGCTCTAGCTAGAACTTCAATTACTATATTGAATAAGTAGGGAGAGAGAGGGCAGCCTTGTTCTTTCTCTCTACAACCTGTCTGTCACTGTCCCAATAAAACTGCCTCCTCCCTCTGCACTGCCCTTTCTTAAGTAGCTTCTGCTTCCTTTCTCTTCTCAGGAGAGTTAGGCATATCCTATTCTGTCAAAACTCTCTTTGATTCATCTCTTTGTCTGCCATTCAATTAGACACCACTTTAAAATATGAGTGCTTTCTTCTACAAATTAACATTACCTTTATTGCTATGGATTAAAGGTGTGTACTCAGGGCATGTCTGTATTCCAGCTAGAGGGATGAAAAGTGTGTGCTAAGGACTGAGCCACACTAAAACTAGAAGCAGGGCTTTTCAGTAAATAAAACAATCTTGGGGTTCACAATGTGATCAAATATTCTGCAATAGGAATCCTTCACAAACTGCCATCAATTTCATTTGAGACATTTTTAATTACCTGTTAGAAGGGAGGAGATACCGGACTCCAGCCTGAGGACCAGTATCAAGAAGGTGACTAGTCTGCTACAAGCTCAGAGAACAATATACATTTGGTTGTAAAATCTTATTTATTGCTTTTTGTTGAATGGCTGAAAGTTCTTTATTTTTTAACCTGGAGGTGTGATTTAGGTAAATTATAGATTTTGAAAAAACTGTTCTGTGGACACTATTAAACAAAGAATATATAATCTATCATTACAAATTACTACACACTAAACATATTCTTCATTTTATTCATTTTCTTAAAAAGCTTCCAATACTATACATATAATACAGAAGTAGAAACTATTTCTTATACATAAAGGTATATTTATTTTTTAAAAAGCACAGAAGATAATTTTTGTTTGATGTGCTATATTATGATTTTTTTCCCTGCTTTTTAAAGATTATACAATGTTGAGACTGACTAACTACAACATAGTGAGTGGAGCCCTGAGCAATGTTCCAACTTCCTAGAATAGAAATTATTAATTGGCCCTGCTCTAGAGCAACCGCTAAAATGAATATATTTGTCATCTGTTTATGGTGACTAATGGAAAAAAATTGACTCTGCTCATTAGTAGTGACATTACTTTAAAATATAGGGAAAATAAACTGACTACCTTGATTATTTCGTGCTCAGCTTCTCGCCTCTTTATGGTTATAACCCTGAGGTCACTGAGGGAAAGTTCATGGAAAGACCACAGCTTCAGCTTCGCTTTCTGATTCTGTTTCCACAGCCCAAGGCAGCTTCCTCTGACCTACCCACCCAAATGCCTGTCTTGATAAGGGTTACCCCAATGACTAATGTATAGTGCCAACATGGCCCTGGTAACAGGCTTGCTCTGTCCACACTAGTCTTAATCTCTACAATGGCAGATGACACTTTTTGCTGGCAAGCTTGCATTTGTCATTAGGAGCAAAGGAAACAGCAACAATGTTACATGGGCATATCAGTGACTGTCCAGCACCACTCAAATCAGCCACTAGCTGGCAGTAGTTAGGAATATGATGAAGCAATTTCCAGCTAGAAAGGATGGTCAAAAACAAAAATTTAAAATCTGATATGATTAATAGCTCTATAGGATTTCACAGATTATTTGCTGACTACCTGAGGAGATACAAAGCTAAAGAACACTTGCTAGTTCGTATTATATTGTCCTGACAGACTTCATCACTAGACTCCATCACTAGGAAACAGGGTTGCCTTATGCCCTGAAATCCACTGAGCCTGAGACGTACTATTAGACAAGTCAGCTCTCTAAGCATGTCTTCAACAAGGCCTGATGTGAAGATTCCTGAAAAGGCCTCAAAGAGACTAAAACAACCCAGGGATTGGATTTGCTTTTCTAAAATATCTTCTCCAGGAATGACTAAGCAAGAACACAGAGAGTGGAAGGACAGGTTCAAATCATATCTTCTGAAATGTGCATTGTTCCTTTCGTAATGATAGACTAAAGGAAAGTGGAGATGTGGTTAGAATATCAAGACCCAGTTACCTTAAGAGCAAAGGTGCTTGGGGACTCTTATGGAAGAATAGGAGGAAGGATTGGAGGTCCTGAAGGGGATAGGAACTCCTCAGGAAGACCAACAGAACCAACTAACCTGGACCCTTGGGGCTCTCAGAGACTGAACCACCAACCAAAGAACATAACGGGCTGGCTGCACATATGTAGCAGATATGCAGCTTGGTCTTCACGTGGGTCCTGAACAACTGGAGCAGGAAGTATCCCAAAAGTGTTGCTTATTTGTGGTATATGTTCTTCTAGCTGGGCTGCCTTGTCTGGCCTTGCAGATACTTAATGTGCCAGGGTAGGGGGATACCCAGGGGAGCCTCCACCTGCTCAGTGTAGAAGGGGTGGGGGGATAGGGGAAGGATTGTGGGAGGGGGTGACTGGGAGGGGGGCAGTGAACAGGATACAAAGTGAATAAGTAATAATAAATAAATAAGTTACTTATACATTAGTGGATTAAAAATCAAGTACACTATGAAGCCTATGAATTTATTTCTGAAAGAATAAAATGTCTGATAAAAGGTTACATTCAGAGCTTCGTGAGAATGTTGTTTTAACTCTGTTTCAGTTAATGGCTACCTTCACAGTACCATTCTAAAAGTAATCTCTTCATGAAACCATACATTTTTTTCTTTGCTCATCTCTACAGAATACATTAACAGATGGAAAAGTCTAGTCAGCTGCTCTCTTTCATGGGAGAGTACTTCATCGGCTCTCGGGAGAATTCATGTTTGAACTCTCCACACAAAACATCAAGCTTCCAACAATCTGGGCTTGCAGAGATTCCCTAGAGACTAATATCAAACATTCCACCACAGTTCCCTGTTGCTTGATTTAGGTTGTTTTTGATTGATGTCTGAAACTTATGACTTTGGTTATTTTAAGATTGTTGGGTTGTTTGGTTGTGGGTTTTTCTTCTTTTTTTGTCAGTAGCATTTTGAAGGGGCAAAAATAGCTACTCCTTCAAAATGTGAACCATAGTTTCTAGCTATAGAATATCATGACTTTTTCAGTTTTGCATCCTTGGGTGGGATCATAAGCAGCCAACAGGATTATTTTGTGGTTAAGAAAAATAGGAGCCAAAATGTCAGATGAATTCTATAATAACAAGTTAAAAGCTATACTAAACTAAGTGGTGTGAGAATCTTCAGCTTCGAACTTCTGAGCCAACATTCTTTCTATGTTTTGGTTACAAGCAAGTAATCAAGTAAGGAACTGCATATAAGTTTGTCTATCCTCAGAACCAGGGAAAAACATAAATGTAGATTGTACTATGAGTTTTTCTGATTCTTTTATGGACTTTTAGTGTGTGTGTGTGTGTGTGTGTGTGTGTGTGTGTGCGTGCACACATGCGAGTGTGTGTGTATGGTGTGTAGGGATATTGGCAAGCCACAGAGTACATGAGGAGATCAGAGAACAACTTCTGCTTCTCCTTTATGTGAGTTCAAGATCAAACCGAGCTCATAAAGCCTACATGGCCCTTTACTGCTGAGGAAGATTTTTTTGAACTCTTAGGGGAAATTTTACTTACCAACAGCCAGAAAATGCATTTGTAAATTGCGTGGTTTTATTCAGTAAGTACACGTGTGAGGGTGCAGAGAAGAGATTAGACCACGTGAGACATTTGCCTCAGCAAGCACAGTGTGGCCAAAATTATGCACTGTAGATTGCTTCTACTACCCTTTGTAAAGAATAGTGCACATTGTACCTTGACCAATGATGCTTAAAAATGCTTCTGCCTGCTCACTTATGCCTGTCTGAGCTTCCAGCAATTTTTCGACATTAAAACCCTAAATGAGAAAGTAATGAAGTACAATTTAAATTAAAAATCCTCATCCAGTCTGCTTCTCCAAGTTTCATCCATGAAGCAGACAAATTTCAGATTTCAAAAATTTTCACTAATGTTTTCCAAGAGCATTTTAATAATGTTTCCATGGTTACTCTTTGAATCATATTTATCCCTAAATAAATCTAAAATAAATGAATCATCCCCAGGAGGTATTCTGGAAAAAAGAAAGTAAAATTAAGCCAGAAATCTCAGCAGAGTCTAAAGAGTACAAATATTTACATCTATACCACTGATTCTCAGTCTTCTTAATGCTAGGACACTTCAATACAGTTTCTGATGTCATAGTGACCCGCCAACCATAAAATTATTTGTTGCTACTTCATAACTGTAATTTTGTTACCATTCATGAATCATAATGTAAATTCTGATAAGTTGCTATGCAACTCCTGTGGGGGTCATGACCCACCGATTGAAAACGGCTGGTCTATATGAAAATAGCTTCTGAGCACCTATGCAATTAAATCATACATTAGAGAAGAAAGCCATCTTAAATGCCATTTGCCGCACATTCTCTAGGTATGGCATGAAATCACAGTGGTTATTTTTAAATCAGCATTACCACCTCCTTGGTGAATACAAATCTATAATCAAATCAATGAGGTTAACTTATAATTGGATTTAGAATACAGGAAATATGATCCATCAAGCTAGAATATAGTGAGAAAAAAGTCTTTAGAAAGCATAACCGCACAGAGCTATTGTTAGAATCTATAGGGTCACATGTATTTAATCTCTATCACAGAAAGGTAAAAGCTCACTTACTTGAGAATCTTGTACCCCTGGTTTTAAAAAGTAGTAAGAAAGTATACATATAATAGTCCTTGGTTTTTACAACACTGCATTAGCTGACATTTTGCACATTGGAAAAGAATATATGTGTAAGATACAAGAATAATAAATCAGCCTATACAGTAGAATCCATTGTATATTCAAAGTCTTTTATCTAACTTCCTAAACTCTTTCAAAATCAAAAGTTACTTTAAAACTGAACCCTGATGTCATGATCATCACCATATTTTTTAAAAAATCATTTTATCATATTGTGTGTACATGATTCTGTTTGTACTTTACACATGTGTGTTCTTGCATGCATGTCCGTGCATGTGCATGTACACGCATCTCTTTCTCCCTCTCTCTCTCTCTCTCTCTCTCTCTCTCTCTCTCTCTCTCTCTGTGTGTGTGTGTGTGTATATTTTTCTGATTATTGTCTTTTGCTGGTTAGAACTTATGTGAATAATATAGCTTTTATAGAGTCTTTGCCACTGCCTGTTTTACAAATTGTAAAGTTTGGTGTTGGGAAGGATGTCTATGCCTTATCTGCTTTTATTACCATATGGTGAGATAGTGTAGAAGCATATATTTATTTATGCTGTGTCTTGTTGTATAGATAGTCTACTGTTCTGAGCATACATATATAATTGTGTTACTATTTATTTATTTATTTATTGGAATAGCAGAACTTGCTGGATTCTTTCAGTAACTATGGTTAGACTGAGAAAATTTCCAAGTCGTTTCTTGCTTCTCCTCTTAGGCATTTTCTCGGGTCTTTCTTCAGCTGCCCACCTTTCCTTCTCTATGCATTTGTTGGAATCCTTCCATGCTCTGGATGTGAACTCTTTTTTAACTCTGTGGCTTATTTTCACTATTTAGTTTCTTCACAAACAGAAGTTCTTACGTGTAACTTAACATGGAATCCATGTGGATAGTACTTTTTCTGTCTTGAGAACCTTTTCGCATCAACATTCATACTGTTTGTATTGTCAGAGTTTCTGCTTTGCCCTACTTTAGAATCCAGCAGAAATGATGTTGTCACATGAAGAAAAATAGTGCCTACCTAATTTCATGCTTTTTCACTTGGAAATTCAATTGCTCCAGAGTCATTTACTGAAAAGACCATTTTGTCCCACACATCACTCATCTTGGACAATGGAACTTTTAACTTGTTACCAGCAGCACTGTCTCTCAGGTCACATGTCCATCTGGTTGGGTTCATTCCTGAGCCTCCTCCTGTTCCAGGAATCTGTGTAGCTAACACTGCGTTTCTGCCACACTGTGTGTTGCAGTAGCTCTGCCATGGCCTGATATCTGACTCTGAGACCATTCCCATCTTGTTCTTGACTGAATGTGATTTGATTATTCTCAGGCTTTGCAGTCCCATGTGGGTAATAAGCAAGCTCATAAACTCTGCCAAAAGTAGCCCAACAATGTTTAGTTTGATCTGTTGAGCAAGTATAGGGGAAAAAACCAACACAGCACATTCAGAAGAGCGAATACTCAGTTCCATGAATATCTTACGGCCTTCCACTCACTCGAGTTTGCTTCATGTTCCATCAAAGCCTTTATATCTTTCTATGTAATGGCCTATTACACAATAGCTGAGCAGATAACATGTTTCCAAATCGTGCTGATAATTTTACTGTCTGATTATTATCATGGAATGATAATAGGATAGATTTTCACCTACATATTTTATCCATTCTAATAACATGAAAGCATAATAGGACACTTGATTCCCCAATCAGATCACCAGAAAATAATGTCGTTGATTGCTTTCCATTCTTGCTCTTTTTTCCTCTCTTACTTTGATGCAGTCTGTGACTTCCTGGAGAAGCTGAACAGAAGTGGCTGCTGCAGGCAATCTTTGCTGATTTCTGTCCCCTTACCAACCACTCTTTCTCTCCAACTGGCATGCCCCCTTTTCACTTTCCTGGGTTTTTTGGTTCCTCCAGGTTATATACTCACATCTGAAGACTTGGAACTATGAACCACAAGTACAATTCATATGCAGTGTTTTTCTTATAAAAAGAATGATACTGAGATTTTGATTGGAATGGTTTTAAATCACATCTTTATATTAGTAATTTTTTTTAATGTTAGCCAATGTCTTTCCTTTCCATTCTTTGACCTTCATTTTATTCTCTGTTTTGAATTTTCCAGGCATGGAATGACTTAGATATTCTATAAGTTTCCTGTGCTCAAGCCAGGTTCTAGATAATACCAATCTTATTCCTTTAGTCTTTTAAACCAAAATCTTAGTCTTTTAAACTAAAACCCAAAAGAAGAACTCAGAAGTGTGTCCTCACTGGCTGCCATGGTCACCACAGCTGGCTTAGGTGTGAAAAGGTTTCTGTGGGGAGGAAGTTTCTGTTGAGATTGTCTCTCTTCTTAGCTTGCTGATTTCCTACTATTTTAACTTTGAATTTTTTTTTTTTTTTTTGCCAGCTCAGCAATACATTTTATTTTGTTTTCTTGTGGGAATATTTTCGTGAATGTAGTTTTCTAAACTTTCAGCAATGACCACCTTTGCAATTAAATTTTAACTCTGAAATCTGGCAACAATGTATACATATATATTTTTAATTTAATTAATTAATTATCACGTTACATCATGTGATGCAATATCTAATGTCATTTCAAAAGTTTCCTCTTATCCTTATTGAAATTGTCCCTTACCTGCTCTAAGTTCCTTTCTAATGAGCTTCTTCCTTTACTGACTGCTTTGTTCCCCTCACACTCCACAGCTTGTGTTGATCCACAAGACACTTATGCTTTCCACTTTTCTGTACCGCAGCTTTCTCTGACAGCATCATTCGATATGAAAATGTCAGCTCCTACAGCAACTTATCCACCATCAAATGGTTCAGATATGACAAAATCAAACCTGCTGTGATGTAATATACTGTGCCGTAACATGAACAACCTGGTGCCTCTCACATACAGCTCCTCAAAATCAGTGCATAAAACTTTGAAGTAATCTTGCCTCTCAGTTAGTCTTTGTCCTACGCTCCATCTTCTTCAGCACAGTAATCCCATGAGAAAGTCAGATATGAAATCTCAGAATGACTCGCTCCAACTCCTCAGTGTGTTCACTTAGGTTCTACTACATTTTGCTTCACCTACACATACCTCACACAATCCTCTTCTAAGTAAGACATCACCTCCAGCCTGAGTACCTCCAGGTTCCCATCATTCCCTGGACTGCCAATGCCATTTTCATTCATCAGCCACGCCTCTCACAACACTAGAAGCAGATACATGGATGTGCTATTGTGTTACTTCACCTAATCTCTAAAAATCTGTCTCAGCTCTGTGCTCCATCTTCTCAGACTGCACATATAGCCTATGTGTGAGATGCTATACCATTTACACGTATGCAAACAAACTCTAGCCATTATTACAGTAATGAAATTGATTAATGACACAGTTCTCAGAACAAATCCATGCCTGTAGCAAGAAATGATTGTATAAATCATATCTAACCTTATACAATTTAATATATGCATGCATTATAGAATTTAATGTGAATTTATTTGTGTTTTATTCTAATTTTTCCATTAATAACTTCCCTCATGCAAAAGATCACATTGAATCTCTTTCATATTCCTCTCAAACACATTAACAACTTTTAAAAATTAAGACAGTATTTATCAATCAACTGGGAATAAAAACTTCTGGTTGATTTTCTTAAATCATTCCTATCACTATTGTTAAGTTTTCATAAATGTCACCTAGAAGCCTGTCACATATCTACTATTAAAAAAAGTCTGACTGTAAATTGAATCTTAAAGCAACGAAGCCCTTTACTTCAGTTAAACATCCCAAATTTGTTCGCTAATACAACAATGCCATCTCCTGCTTTGCAAGCCACTTTGCATAAATTTCTTGTTCTTGTCTATGAGTGCCTCATATGTATAAATGTGCTTCCCAATTGTGTTAGCCCGTGGTAAATGTCCTACGCTATAAACTCAAGGACGGAGAAGTTTATGCTGGCTAAGATACCAGACTCCAGTTTTTAAAAGGTACAGATTTGAATTCTTAGATCATGCATTTCATCAGACAAATGCTCTTGGCTTCAGAAAATAGTTTCTTCACCTGCCAAATGAGAAAGCTAATACTACGCTTTAGTGGATCTTTGTGAAGATAAAAAGAATCTATGCACATCGGTAAAACTAATATTCAGCTTTCAGGAAGCTGGAGTATTATACCCCATTGTTAATGTTTGTTACACCCAGGGTGGGACTGATTACTCTTTGGCCATGTTCATGTCTATTCTGCCCTAGGATTCAGAAGTCAGCCTGCCCATTTTCACCAATTTTTCCTCTGACTCCACTACTAATATTGCTATTCTCAGCCAAAATCTGGTTGTAATACCTGGGATGCTGACTATAGGCATCCTGAATGGGTAGTAACCATCATAAAAACCATCATCATGCTGTGTGACACTATTGATAGGCTTGCTCCAGATAGGGTAGCTACAAAAGCAACAATACTACCAAAGTCAAACTTGATGAACTAATGAGTTTATTGGAGTTCCTTACAGGAGTGTGGGGATGACTCCAAGACGGTTTCATCACCAAAGCCCACCCCTGCAAGGGCTACATTTCAGGAATACTGGGACCCTAGAGTACACTGCACACCCTGCTATAGGTCAGAGAGTGTCTTTTCTAAGAAGCTGGGCTTGTCTGGAAATTACCAACTCAAAGGAAATTGCTAGATAACAAAAGTAGGAACACTTCTTTCACTAAACATCTACCTTTTAGATTTCTAGTTAGCAGAGCTAAATGAGTTTCCTGAATACTTACTCACTGGAAGGGGACCAAGGAGATAATTTTGTCTGGCAAATGTTTCCACCTAGAAAGAGAACAGAGCCAAGGTTGACAAACTATAATGTGCTCATTACACCCTGCAGATTCAGCTTCTCCAAGTAGTTCCTGAATCTGTGATTGCTGGAAATAGTTCCTGTCTCCTTCCTTGAGGAGGTAATTTTCAGTTGGACATAAATTATATGAGATATGAAAAATACTTATCTTTACTCTCCATCCCTAAAAATTCTGATTTGGGGTTTTTTAAACAAACAAACAAACAAACAAACAAATAAACCCTTAGACATTTAAACATTTGTCACACATAGCATGCTACTTTAATTACTGTAACTTTTTGTTTCACTTTGCTACTTCCTAACCTTACTCAGATGTTTATAAAATGCCCTAACCCTCTTAGTAGGTTATATGTATACTCTCTGCCAACATGTTATATATTTCATGTGTTTTTATATAGTCTTTACAACTGTCTCTTTTACAGATAAAATATACTTTATATATTTATTGAATTCATAGATAAATGAAAAGTGTGTAAATCCCTTGGGAGGCTATTAAGGACCTCAAAGATGGCAGCCAGTTCTCACTGTCCTCGCCTTACTTGGCATGCTCCGTCAAGTATACCTGTGGTGAATCTCTTGGTTCTGCCCAGCCGAGTGAAATAAGTACATATGCTGCTCACAGCTTCGGCTTCCTCATCAGTCCCTCACCATAAAATATAATTTGACAGAAAAAATATTCTTTACTTGAAAAATAGCACCTAAGAAACATCTTCCTCAGCTGGGAAACTCACATCCTTTTATACACAAATTTCAACTCTAGAGCAAGAATATGAAAAACACAACCTTGTTTATCTTCCTGGACTGAGTGATATATCATTTCACTTATAAAGCAATCTTCTAAACCTGTAGTGCATATGGGTAAAAATTATGAGCTTAAGTTTATATCAACTGTGAGATGAATTTGAAAGCTTGACACAAATGTCTTAATTATATAGCACACATGAATGACTAGGAGTGCAAACCTACATGTGTTGACATATCTCCTGGGTGCATACTACTAATACTAATAGTTCTTAAGGCTCATAATCATAAATCAGGTTTGCTCAAGGATTTTAAACCTTCAAAGACAAACTTTCCTGCTGTCTTTAGCACCAGGAGAGGAGTATTCCCCATTCTCTTGTCTGCAGCTTTACTATCCCATGGGTAAACACCAATCCTTGACACTATTAATGACACTCTGTTATGCTTGACTACAGGAGCCTAGCATAACTGTCCTCTAGGAGCTTCTGGGCTCCACCCAGAAGCTGACTGAAACAGAAGCAGAGACCCCCAGCCAAACATTGGCTAGAGCTGAGGAACTCTTATGGAAGAGTTGACTGCTACATTTACTGAAGTGATACAGTTCCTCTATGAGTTTTTTAAAAAGATGTTTATTCCATACACAAGAAAGAGAAGAAAAATACAAAATGATGCTCTCACTCATACAAAAATGGCTGGTAAAATTTCATACAACTGAAAAATACTTTATTTTCTGACCTCTCCATCTTACCCATTTAGTCAGAGTTTCAAAATGCTACTGTTTCAAGGTCTTCCTGTATGCCTCATCTATCACAGCAAGAATCTGTTCTCAGTTCCTGTAGAAACCGCTTATGTGTATTTTCTCATTCCTTATAAAGTGAAAATAATTGCTCGCTTACTTGCTTGCTTGTCTGTCCTTCCTATCATTTTGTTAATGCTTATTTATTTATTTGTCTGTTTGTTGATTTATTTATTCACTGTATGTCCTGATTGCTGCTCACCCCCAGTCTTCCCCTCACTCAGTCCCTCCCTCATTTGCTCCCTCTCCTCCTCCTCTGAGAGGTGAAGCCCTTCTCCTCACCCCACCCCCATCCCCCCACACTAGCACATCAAGTCTCTGCAGAGCTGGGTGTATCCTCTCCCACTGAGGTCAGACAAGGCAGCCCAGTTAGCTGCAGACAGGCAACAGCTTTAGGGATAACCCCACTCCAGTTGTTGGGGAACCCACATGAAGACCAAGCTGCACATCTGCTACCTATGTGCCGGGGAAGGGGGGCTAAATACAGCCCGTTTATGCTTTCTAGTTGGTGGTTCAGTCTCTTAGAGCACCCAAGGGTCCAAATTGGCTGACTCTGTTGGTCTTCCTGTGGAGTTTCTATCCCCTTTAGGGCCCTTAATCCTTCCCCCCAACTCTTCCATATGAGTTCCTGAGCTCTAGTCAATGTTTGGCTATGGGTCTTTGCCTCTGTTTCAGTCAGCTTCTGGGTGGAGCCTTTCAGAGGACAGTTATGCTAGGCTCCTGTCTGCAACCATAATGGTGTGTCATTAATAGTGTCAGGGATTGGTGCTTACCCATAGGATGGCTCTCAATTAAGCTGGTTATTGATTGGTCATTCCCTCAGTCTCTGCTCCATCTTTATCCTGGCATTTCTTGTAGACAGAACAATTTTAGGCCAAAAATTTTGCGTGTGGATTAGTGTTTTTATCACTCCACTGGGGGTCCTACCTGGTTACAGGAGCTGGCCTCTTCAGGTTCCATATCTCCACTGATTTGAGTCTTAGCTAAAGTCACACCTATAGACTCCTGGAAGCCTCCCCATCCCAGGTCACTGGCATATCCTAGAGATGCTCTCCATCACTCCCTACCCTTGCCAGCTGCAGATTTCTATTCATTTTCCTGGTCCTGTCTATTTCACCCCACACCTGATCCTGAACCGCCCCCCCATTCCCTCCCCACAATTCCCTCCCTCAATCTGCTGCCTATGACTATTTTATTCCCCCTTCTAAGTAAATTTCAAGCATCCTTGACTGAAATTCCTTCTTGTTTAGCTTCTTTGAATCTGTGACAAGTAGCATAGGTATCCTGTATTTTATGGGTAATATTTAGCTAGTTATAAGTGAGTACACACCATGCATGTCCTTTTGGGTCTGGGTTACCTCACTTAGGATGATATTTCCTAGTTCCATCCATTTACCTGCAAAATTCATGATGTCCTTGTTTTTAATACCTAAGTAGTATTCCATTGTATAAATGAACCATATTTTCTGTATCCATTCTTCAGTTGAGGGACATATGGGTTGTTTCCAGTTTCTGGGTATTACAAATAAATCAAAAAGAACATAGTGGGATATGGGTCCTTATGGTATGGTGGAGCATCTTTTAGGCATGTACTCAGAAACAAAGTGGCTGGATACAAAGTTAATTCAAAAAAACATCAGTACAGATGATAAATGGACTGAAAAAGAAATTAGGGAAATAATGCCCTTCAAAATAGCCACAAATAATATAAAATACATTGGTGTAACTCTAAACAAAAAGCAATAGACCTGTATGACAAGAGCTTCAAGTCTCTGAAAAAAAAAAAAAAAGAGAGAGAAGAAATTGAAGAAGACATTCAAAGATGGAAAGAGCTCCCATGCTCACCAAAAGCAATCTACAGATTAAATGCAATTTTCATCAAAATTCCAACACAACAATTTGCAGACCTTGAAAGTGCAATTCTCAACTTCATAAGGAAAAACAAAAAACCTAGGATAGCTAAAACAATCCTGAACAACAAAAGAACATCTGGAGATATCACTATCCCTGATCTCAAGCTGCACTACAGAGCAATAGTAATAAAAACTGCATGGTACTGGTATAGAAACAGAGAGGTTGGTCAATAGAATCAAATTAAAGTCTCAGAAATAAACCCACACACCTATGGATACTTGATATTTGACAAAAAAGCCAAAACCATACAATGGACAAAAGAAAGCATCTTCAACAAGTGGTGCTGATCTAACTGGATGTCTGCATGTAGAAGAATGAAAATAGATCCATATTTATCACCCTGCACAAAACTCAAATTCAAGTGGATCAAGGATCTCAAAATAAAACTGGATACACTAAATCTAATAGAAGACAAAGTAGGAAATAGCTTGGAACACATCAATACAGGAGACAATGTCCTGAACAGAACGCCAATGGCTCAGGCTCTAAGATCTACTGTTATGTAAGTGGTACTTCATGAAAGGCTTCTGTAAGACTGTCAATAGGAGGAAATAGAAGTCTACAGATTGGAAAGAGATCTTCA
Organism: Uromys caudimaculatus; assembly: GCA_028551405.1. Lineage (NCBI taxonomy): Eukaryota > Metazoa > Chordata > Mammalia > Rodentia > Muridae > Uromys > Uromys caudimaculatus. The sequence goes on from CM052702.1 coordinate 6,378,519, forward strand.
TTAACACTATATCTGACAGAGGGCTAATATCCAAAATATATAAAGAACTCAAGAAGTTAAACACCAACAAACTAAATAACCCAACTCAAAAATAGGATACAGAGCTAAACAGAGAATTCTCAACAGAGGAATCTCAAATGGCTGAGAAGCACTTAAAGAAATGTTCAGTGTCCTTAGTCTTCAGGGAAATGCAAATCAAAAGACCCCGAGACTCCATTGTACACCCATCAGATCAAAAACTCAAGTGACAGCACATGTTGGTGAGGATGTGGAGCAAGGGGAATACTTCTCCATTGCTGGTAAGAGTGCAAACTTATACAACCACTCTGGAAATCAATCTGGCAGTTTCTCAGAAAGTTGGAAATAGATCTACCTGAAGACCCAGCTATACCACTCCTGAATATATAACCCAAAAGATGCTTCACCTACCCTCCTTTCTTGATTTGCAGATTTCTGGCAGTTTATCTTCCCTAAACCCTTCCAAGGAAAGTCCTTTCCCACTGGTCTTTATATTGATTTATATTAATATTATATTAATATTGATTTGCATTTATATTAATTCCCTATGAATTATATATGGTATTAAATGCATATTTATATAGCATTGATCCTTTTATTTTTTAGTAAACTATTTGAACATATTTATACACCCATAGTTAAGTGATAGACATCATAGAATGAGGTCTGAGTTTTTTATTGTGTTTTTTGCCAAGACAAAAGTAAACATTCAGTGTGTTTACTTACTTCAGATTATATTCACAATTCCCTGAATAAGCTGAGGAAATTGTGTCTTGGTAAAGGCAGGGAAGTCAAGGACCTCTGAGTTAATATTCAGTGCAATCTTATAGATGCAAAACTCGTAAGATTTTTAAGATACTAAACTCTTTTTAACCTACCCAACTTTCTGATGTTTTTACAAATGAGAATGAAATAGCTGTCCTTAATCTTTTACAGAGTACCGAAATATGATCCAGCTTATTTAAGAATTTTCTGTAGAACAAACTCTATCATGTAGTTGGGAAGGGAGGACGGTGTGTTCTTGTTCTTACATTTAGACTGTGGAATGTAAATTATTGTTTTAAATAAACAATTGAAGTAGTGCCACTTTTGAAGGTTTTTGTCTTTATTTTTCCAGTAAACTAAAATCTCATAAAATGAAAGTTGTCTGAGTATTCCCAAGCCAGGAGGGAACCCATGCTTCATAGTGGTACACTATTCATTTTAAACTAAATACATATTCATAATAAAAATGATATTTCCATATTAAGTGAAAGAAGTTAAAGGTATCCTATGGATTGCGGAAAATGTAATTTGAAATATTTTTAATGTTTCAAGGGAATAGATCTGTTTCCTGCTATTTTCAGGCTCCTTTCAATCTGTTTGTATTCACTAGGAATGGACATTTCTGTGAAATTAATCAAATAGGGAATTCAATGTTCCTTGCAGATAATTTTGGCCACAGCCCTTTGGGAACTTTCTAGTTTGAGTTTGTATCTTTCCTGGGAAAAGACCCCTGTGTTCCAGATTCTCATTCTTTCCCTTACTTAGCTGTGAAGAGCAATAAACAAAATCACTATACCAGGAATTAATAACAATGTGGATTTGCCAAGAAACTCTTGCTACAGACTCCATCACTGAAATAAGAAAATAAGGTTTAATAATAGCATTTTATATGGAGTGGACATAAATTAGCGTCAAAATATTTTAAAGCACCATAGGAATTACTTGATCTACTGGTTTTCTAAAATGAAAGACATCTAGATGGGAGAATCAGAATACAGTCTAACAAATCCAGAGATTGCAAATTCCATTTTTCCAAAGAAAATTAGTGCTATTGTTCTTGGCTATAATAAAAGTACCATGCTCACTGCTTTTCTGGGCTTATAAAATAATTCAAAGTCTTATCCTAACTCTAGATTTATATTTTAAGTCGGTTCTTAATCTCTTGGAGGCTGTTGGACCGACTCATGCCATATATATGCTGGTCTTTGCTGGAGCTTAAAGAATCTTACAGTTTTTCCAGTATCTTCATACTTGGGACATTGCTCAACCAAAGTCAGAAAAACCTATCATGTGGACTGAATCTTGCCTGCAGAGGAACTTTGCATTTTCAGATTGGTGGAGACATTTCAATGCACAGTCTGAGAGGACCAAACCTAGCAGGAAACAGCTATTTTGAGTCATTACCTAGAACACCAGGTGAAGAGAAATAAACAGGAAGGCCTCAGGATTAATATGCAAGACCCTTATTGGGAATTTAATATGTTTAGAAATTTTAAAATGCAGTAAAAATAGGAATGCACTAATTGTGCACATTTGAAGAAAAAAGAATTGTTATTTCTATGAAATTCTACTTCCAGAACTCTTCATGACAGCTATGTGATGCCAGTTTTAACTACACTGTCTACAGGTCCCAGCATCCCACGCTGGTGTAGGGCATCTCCTGTCTACCATGTTCTCACTGATTTCCACAGTGGCACGTGGTGAATAAAAGATTATGTCTCACAATTTGGATGCTTTTAGTTTTAAGAAAAAGAAGGCCAGGTGGTGGTGGCACAGGCTGGGTGGTGGTTGCACAGATCTTTAATCTCAGCACTTGGGGAAGTAAGCAGGTGGATCTCCATGAGTTTGAGAACAGCCTGATCTACAGAGAGAGTTCAAGGACAGCCAAAGCTACACAGAGCAACCCTGTCTCAAAAAAAAAAAAAAAAAAAAAACCATGGGGGGGGGAGGAGGAGAGAGAGAGAAAATTCAAAAGAACTGCCAAGATGGGTAGCCTTTCCTAAATCACCATGACAAGCGACTTCCTAAATTTGTGAAGTTTTGCCTAGGATTGTATAAACTGAAAATGCTTGACTCACATTTTATAAAGGACTTAACATTTGTAATGACACTATGTAATGTACAAAATCATTTTTTTAAATCCACAGGATAAAACTGAAATGACAAGTACTCAATTTGATTGTCAATACTGCACAGTATCCCTTCTTGGGAAGAAATACGTACTCAAGGATGATAATCTATACTGCGTCTCCTGCTATGATCGTATCTTTTCTAACTATTGCGAGCAGTGTAAAGAACCAATTGAATCAGATTCTAAGGTAGGAATCACTTCTGTTAACACAGTTACTGCTCGTGTACAATAGGCAACTGCTTCAGGATGTTCTTTTGCTCTGTGTTGACTTTTACCCACATTTTCTACTGTGTAGGATTGTGAAACCCATGCTTTAATCTCACACTATAATTAAGACAATGTGTGTGTGTGTGTCTGTGTGTGTGTGTGTGTGTGTGTGTGTGTCTGTGTGTGTCTGTGTGTGTCTGTGTGTCTGTGTGTCTGTGTGTGTCTGTGTGTTAGTTTTAGGATGAGTAAAAAAAAAAAAAAACAAGAAACTATACTGTTCCCCAGAATCTTACAACTTAAATGTTGAGTTACTTCTGGGATAGCTAAGGTATACAAAAATGCATTTAAAATGTGGAAGTGTAAGAAATAGAAATTCAAAGCCTGTGCTTTCTATCTTCAAAGTCTGCCTTGTTCCCTGAGCTCCACAGACCACACCTTCTCACATCACACTCTCTTCTGCTTTGGCCTTATTATTGGCTTTCTCTTCTTCCTTGCCCTTTTTAAAATTATTATTATATTATTTTTGGTTTTTCTAGACAGGGTTTCTCTGTGTAGTCCTGACTATCCTGGAACTCACTCTGTAAATCAGGCTGGCCTCGAATGCAGAAATCCATCTGTCTCTGCCTCCCAAGTGCCGGGATTAAGGCGTGCGCCACCACTGCCCGTCTCTTGCCTTTATTTTAACGAAGTGCTGTCATTTGTTTGTTTGAAGTCTCAATGGATAATAAGATACTGCAACTAAAAAATTAAAATTATTCTGTGTAAAACCTGTCTGGCAGGCAAAAAAAATACATATATAGAGAGAGAAACCCAACAAAATGCAGTGAGATTATTTTTCAGTGAGCTTTAGTGGCTAACCAGACAAGCCCCAGGGTTTTGCTCTTAATTACCCCAGTCTCCTTTCTACAGATAACAGGATCAACTCTCCTTCAAGTTAGTAGCACAACTTACTGGCACTAGAGTCCCAAGAATGTCCCAACTTGTCTTAGAACACAGCTTGTTTTACTGCAAGCACATTTAATTAACTTTATTTACTGTCTCCAAGGATCTTTGCTACAAAAACCGTCACTGGCATGAAGGATGCTTCAGGTGCAACAAATGCCATCACTCTTTGGTGGAAAAGCCTTTTGTTGCCAAGGATGAGCGCCTGCTGTGCACAGACTGCTATTCCAGCGAGTGTTCCTCCAAGTGCTTCCACTGCAAGGGCACCATCATGCCGGGTGAGATCCTGTTGGCTCTGCCTAAGGAAGCTGCATCGCTGTTCACAGGGCATCACCGTCACAACGCTGCTTTAAGTGTTGTTCTTGCTTTCTTCCTCTGGTTTCCAATTCATCTATTCTACTTGAAAACAAATTATGGTGCTCTGCAAGTTTGTAATATTATTTCAGTGGCCAATGTCTTCTTTTTCATAAAACCTAACTCATAGAGACGTGTTGAGCCAGAGACAGAACTGAAGCACAAAGCTCATACCAGAAGCGCAACTGAAAACGCCGTGCCTCGGGCATGCTCGGTGGCATTAAAGGGATCAGTCGTCACAAGAGATTGGTCATAGTCCTCATTCCTCAACAGTCATTCATTGGCTTATTCATTTAATTATTTGTGTATTTTTTTCTTTTCGGAGTGTCAACGGACAACTTTGTGAGTGAGTTCTTTCCTTCCACCATATGGGATCCAGGGATCAACCTTAAGTCTTCAGGCATAGCAGCAAGCTCTTTTACCAGTTTGTCCTTTTCACTGGACCAAAAGGCATCACTTTATAGCTCTATACAAACTGGTTTGTGGGGAATTATTTTCTTTCAGGGAAGAAAATGGTCCATGATAACTTCAGTTTAAAATGTAATTAAAATACAATTATATCGTTTTCCTTCTTAATCGTCCCCCTCTCAGATTTCCAGCCTCTCCTTTAACCTTCGTTGCTACATAGACATGTAAGCAAATAAGCATACAGTCACAATCTAATGAGTCCTTTTAGTGTTCGCTCCAGGTGTGTATTCTAGTACTGACCTTTTAGTATTAGATAACTAATCAGGGATCATCTCTGGGAAATACTAATAGATTTCTCTCTCAGCATCCCTTAGTCATAGCTCTTCCCCGAGGTCTGAGACCTGACAAAATTTCCCCTCTGTTAGAGCATCCACTGTTCTGGGAATTGTTCAGGTCGAGTTTGGGCATCCATGTTGAGATTTCATGGATGTGGTTCTCTCCTCATAGCTGTAAGGAACAATTTGATAGCAGATTTCCTGTTTCTCTGGCTCTTACAATCTTTCTTTCCTCTCTGCTATATTTCCTGTTTTTGTCCCTTTCCTATTTCAGAGCCAATCAATCCCCCAACTCTAGTTATTATTACTATCAGCATTATCATTGCTATTCTTTCCAATAAATTCAGAAAGCATTCTTCTAATATAGATCTCAGGGGTAGTGCCCAGGGCATTTATAATTATCCCTGATGATGACAACTCAATTTATCTAAACCATGAACAATCCCAAGTCTCCACATGCAGGACTTGTGCATTGCTTATGCAGAGATTGTAAGAGATATTTATGGGTGGCCTGTTCTCACTATAGCAGATCTGCAGCAATCTTTCTTTTCTCTAATGTCTCAGAAAATACAAAATGTTGTTTCACTAAAGAGCAATTCGTTTATTACTTTTATATGTAAAATACTGAGGTGTGTTTTCTTACAGGAAACCCAAATATGCCTGGCTTGTACTAACTGTGTCTTTCTTACTTTGGTGTTCAGGTTCTCGGAAAATGGAATTTAAGGGCAATTACTGGCATGAAACCTGCTTTGTGTGTGAGCACTGCCGACAGCCAATAGGAACCAAGCCTTTGATCTCCAAAGAGAGTGGCAATTATTGTGTGCCATGTTTTGAGAAGGAGTTTGCTCATTACTGTAACTTCTGTAAGAAGGTAACTATCTAAGAGGGTAAAGTCATGGAACTTTCCAGAACATTGTTTTTGTTGTTGTTTTGTTTTGAGTTGCCTTATGTATTTGGAATGAAGTGACCCTATCATGCTATATGTAATGTATAAAGTAATCTTTAATTTCAACACATCCCAAACTAAAACTGTCACCATGAAGATGACCTACTGTTTTTAGTAGCCATAAATTCCACCTTAGATCATGGATCTAATATTCAATGATACACAGTTGACTTGATCTCCCAGTCCTATTCACTGCTTTAAAACGACTTTGTTCTGGTACAGGTACATTTCTCTTTGCTTCCCAGAAGACAGCTTTAATCCATTTAGTATTTAATTTTGATCCATTTACTATTATGTGTTTCAGAGAAATAAGGATTCACTTCTCAGAGTAACTGAGGGAAACAGGGTACTAGGAAACCTCATTATTTTCTAGTAACTAAGCATCTTTTCTGGGTTTGAGGCTCTGGGTAATCAAGAGGAGATTGGTAGGCTTAAGTAGGTGACAGATCATGAGAAAAATCCAGTTGGCATGCAGACACAGAAAGCCTAGGAGCTAAGATTTCCTTCATTTCTCATGGCAGCACAAAATGAATTTTACTCTCACTTGCTTTCCATTCAGAGCACACTTACTAGTAAAGAAAAGTCAATTTTAAAAAACAAACGTGACCTAACACTTCCTCCACCATGCTTTTATATGAAAAGCAAGTCGTGTCCATCATCTTGATGAAGCCTGTCTGTATTTCATAAAATATATATTGATATTCTTGAAGAAATCTTTAACACATGAAGCATCATGAGTTTTGAATGGCACTGTTAGTTGAAGGTGAACAATGAATCGTGACAATGGGTTGGTACCCTGGCTCCCGAATACTGTGATGCTTTGACTGTCCTGACAGCTCTCTTAAAATCACTTTTATATTTGCATTTGGACAGCTGGATGGCTCATTCAGCTTCCCAGGTTGTGGAAGACCGTGGTTATATGGAGAATAGGATTGGAAGCATTAGAAGCTAATGAGATGCTCTTATTAGCTTGTATACACAGAATGACTCAGATTATTTCTATTTAAATTTTAAACTGGACACTCATTAAAAAAAAAAAAGCCAGGTATAAATGATTGCAATCAAAGCAAAGGAAAAAGGTTCTTTTCAATTCAAACCCAAAACAAAGCTTTGCTTAAATAAAGCCAAACTATTTGACATCCAGACCTTTAAATACTTACCCCCATTTTATTTTGTTATACTAGAATATTCTACTAAAAAACTGGTAGCCCAAACTGTAAGTGCTTCAAATTCGATTCTTAACAGTAAACAATAGAGTTAAATGTGTTCTTCAATGCTTTAGTTGCTCTCTGCTGTGTTCAAAATCATTACCATCAGGTTGGGGACATGGCACTGTGGGCAAAGGACTTGATGTATAAACCTGAAAATAAGAGTTCAGATTTCCCAGAACCCTTGCAAAAGCTGGGCCAGGTGGCGCAAATCTGCAACCAGAGCCAGTCCAGATGAAATGGAAAACTCAAAGTCCAGTGATAGATCCTGTCTCACAAACTAAGGTGGAGAGCAACAGACAAACTTCTAAGCTGTACATAGATACACACACACACACACACACACACACACACACACACACACACACACACACACACACATTACTCTCTCTACTTTGCTAGGGAAGAAAGTTATTCTAAGTCTGTGGTCAAACCAAACTTGGATATTAGATTTCATCTCTGTTGCCTACTTCTTCACAAGGAATATAATAATCACGGGCAAACTTTTTTTCAAATGTTCCAGAGCTTTGGGATATATTATTTTTGCAGAGAATCCATTTTTCAAGTTTCTGATCTTTTAAGCACAGCCTACAAATCATTTGACCAAACAAATCAAAGGAAGTATGATTTTGCCCGCGCCTGCTGACAGGCATTTGAAGTCAGTGAGAGGGAGGTATTCTCAATTGCTTCATTTCACACAAACCACTGTGCTCCTCATTTACGTATTCAGAGCAGTAGAGTATGCTTTTTCACTTCTAGAAAAATTGATTGTACCAAAAATCTTTAGTTTCTAAGAAACTTGATATAAGGTTAAAGTGTGTTTAGAATACTTTTCTTTCAAAAACTTGTATGATAGACAAACAATATGTGTGTGTTTGTCAGCAAAGATGGCTTAACATTTTTAACATCTAGTAAAATTGATACAGATCTGTAGCAGCCTAATACCTTCAATATTGCATTTCCTTGGTCTTTGTAAGAGATGGACATGAACATATTCCAGTTTACTCAGGAGCTCTATGAGGATCAGCATCCATGGATTTCAAAGAAGAGATGATTGTAAAGTAGCTACACAGGAAGACTTAGCAAGCATTTATCAACCTGATACTCAATAAAAATGTCTCAACCTTTAAAATAACATGAAGTTAAACTGGCTTTAAAAAGGATGTAGTGTGGGCTAGCTAAGTGGTAAAATATCTCCCTAGCTACAGGGCCCTGGGTTCAATCCCCAGCACCAGACAAGCAAAATGGAGAACTGATAGGCGTCTGAGGCTCAGTGTACAGTGTCACAGATCCTGTGAGTCCATGCCCAGATTTTATGTGGATGCTAGGAATCTAAACTCTGTACATCCTTTGAGCCCTGAAATTGAAAAGTCACCAGTTAATTTCCACCACTTTCTTGATCAAAGGACAACATTAGAATGGCTTTCCAACAAAGCTGAGCACAAAGAGTATGGGTGCCACCTCTCAGGAGCTGTAGCGAATAACCCTGTCATTAACAAACTCTCAAGCACTGCTCATCTCCAGGAAGACAAAGTCTATGCCATGTAGAGGTGCTGAGGATATGCAGATAGGGCCATCCTTGATCCAGTACTGAGGAGGGGGTAAAAAGCTAGTCATTGTTCACAATGATGTTGCCCGTCAGCTCCACCCAGGAGCTCCATCCCTCAGTGTTCTCTCCAACATGATGAGAAGCTTTCAAGAAAAGTAACGAAGTTTCTGTTTTGTTTCATTGTGTTCTCCAGCATTCTTCAGGAATTGACATAAATACGTTGGGTGGAACTATAATAGCCCTAGCAAAAGACCTTCAAAGACACAAATACGAAGCTTACTGAAAGTAAATCAAGTACCTGCTTCCTTTACGGTGTCCCAGAGTCCAAAGTGGTTCTGCCTCTTTTCTGATCCATTGTTTAAGAAAATATTTTCATTTCTGATGTTCCGTGTGATCTCTATAGTATTTGGCTTCTCATGTAGTTTTCTAAAAACTCACAGACATGTTCATGGAAGCAAAGCATCCTAACACAGTGTGGTACACAGTTCAGAGCACCAAGCGTGGGGACAGGGAAGTGTGAGATTGTCTGAATTGCAAGGGTACCCGTGCTCATTGCCTTTCTGATGACGTTTTGGCAGGTGATAACTTCTGGTGGAATCACCTTCCGTGACCAGATATGGCATAAAGAGTGTTTTCTGTGCAGTGGCTGCAGGAAAGAGCTTTACGAGGAGGCGTTTATGTCAAAGGATGATTTTCCATTCTGCCTGGATTGCTACAATCATCTTTATGCTAAAAAGTGTGCAGCCTGTACCAAACCCATCACCGGTAAGTGCTTCATCTCAGTATGGCTCCACCATGATACAGTTAGATCTAAACCTACTAGTATGGTTTCTAAGGACAGTCACAGTCCAAGGTAGGAAAACAAGTAAGCTAAAAGATCAGAGAAAGCTCTAATAAGGAAGGAGGTCCAATTTGAGTCTTTGAGGAATTGAGAGGGCAAGCGGGGTACTATTAAATCAGAATCCTACTTTCCAACAAAAGCCAAAACAGATTTAAAATACAAAAGGTTTTGATTAAGTTCAACTATTCTATAAAATAGCCAAAGCTATAGTTAGAGTAACATAGAACAGGAAATAGTTGGATTTCATTTTTAGATGCTTTCCACAAAGCATTACTCCTTTATCTGCATTCATTTGCAGCAACCTTTGATTATGAAAGAAAGCAATATAGTATTCTACTAAAAAAAAACAAAGTACATGAGACATGGCTTGAAAAATAATGTAGATGACAAATCGATCCATACTAAGTAGCTTCTCACAGGGCTGGAAGAGTGCATTATGTTTTCCTCAGAACCATCTCTAAAATGTTAATTCTGTGGTAAAGAGGCTGAAGCCAGCATGAGACTTGAGAGACCCAGCAGCTTTCCTTCCAGACAATTTATTGTCATTAATAATGTGACAGAGTTATATACCACTCTCCATTCCCCGTATTCTTAGATCATATTTAATGTTTTAGTTCAGATTGCATAACAATAAATTATTATTCCCTTTCCTCCTCCAACCTTCTCATTCTCCTCTCCCTCCTTCCCTCCCTCCTCTCTCCTCTCCTCCACACCTCTCTGTTGAATCTATGTACATTTTCAAATAAAGAAAAATACTTACTGTACTAAGCTAAAATTGAGGGCTTTCCACTTTCAAAAGGAAGAAGTGGTTTCCAGGTTAATCACAATCTTGTTTGTCTATACAGGGGCACCATGTTTTTCAAATTCACACGGGTCCATAGAAGTGTTTGGCTAGCAGGCAGGTTTTACTTGGCCAATATTTAATTGGCAGGGTTAAGAAGGGAACTAATATTAAATCCATTGTTGCAACTAAAAGCAAATGAAGAGCTGCCACAGACAGGCTGCCTTCTCAGTTCCTGAGTCACTCTCCTAAGCAGCGGAGCGGTTGCCCTGTTACAGGGCAGGTCCTTCCTGTTCCTCACAAGCTACCTCTGCCATTTAAGCTATGCAACCTATCTCCTTGGCTCTTTCAAGATCTACCATTAACAATTCCGGACTACTAGGCTTCTGAACATGCGTTCCTTACCACTCCACTCTTTTGCCTTCTATAATCTACCAGCTCCCGCAAAGGGAGCCAGTTATCAGCTCCATCACTTTTAGTTAGAATGAGAGACTTCCTGATGTTCAATAGCACCACAATTCCAGAGTCTCCCTAGGAAATCCTCCCATCACAGTTTGCTCTAATTTCATTTGAATTAGGCAAGAAAAGAGGCCCTGTGATGAGAAAATGAAATGTTAAATAATTCAAAGTATTTTTACAGCTCTCTGAGAATTCTTAGAGTTAATGGCGATCTCACAGAGCGTACACGAGCCCTTCACTTGCTGAGGTTCAGTTCTGATCCATGACAGACCCATGTGCCTACTGATGTTTCTGGTGCGTGTACCATATGTGAACTGCATCAAGCTTCCTTCCATATAGACCAAGAGCAACACTTTTTTATACAATAACATAAAACGAAGTACTAGACTGAAAACGAATCTGAAAGTTGCAGCATTTAAATGAGAAGAGATAATCTAAAGGAATTTCTAAGGACTGTCTCCAGACTGAAATGCCTGCAAAACCTTTGAGCTTACTCTAACATTTCTTAAATAGATGTAAAGCCCCAAAGTCAGGCTTCTTTAAACTGAAGCCCTCTGAGTTAACACACAACATGGAATTCTGGGAACGCTATGTGTTCTTCAGAGAGTTGTGAATTCCTGGAACCCCTTAGGCATCTAAGGAGCTATGCATTCTTACAGATAAGCTCAAGTTTGGGAAACTTATTGCACATTGTGCTGACTATGGTGAATGATAACCTATTATATAATTAAAAATGTAAAAAGGATTGAATTTTAAGGGATGTACCTAAGTAATGCATGTTAATTAAATTGATTTAGGCATTCCATAATGTTTGCATATGATATCATGCTGAAAACTGTAGATATGCACAATTAAAATCAATATTAATTTTAGGAGAATTTGTGTTAGAATGCTTTTAGTATAGTATCCTACGCTAACTAAATCTGCCTACAGGTTGTTGCATGTTATTTGCTGATGCTGTTACAATGAATTAGCCTCAGTTGAACTAATTTCAGATATAACTATTATTTTCTTTTTTCAGTTTTATTTTTAATTAAAATATAATTATATCACTTCTGCCATTTACTTTCCTCCCTTTATCCCTTCCCATCTCCTCTTCTCAAACTCCTCCCATTTCACCCTGAACTTGCAATTTGATAGACACTTTCTATTGATTATTGTTGTATGCCACACACATACACACACACACACACACACACACACACACACACGTACAGATATATATAGTAAGTGCAACCTACTGCATCTATTTGTGTGCATATGTTTTCAGCGATGACTTCTTTGTACTAGATAACCAATTAGGGTAGTACACCCTAGGAGGGACCAATTCTCCCTAGCTCCACAGTCATCAGTTACCTGTAGGTCTTTGTCTAGTGGTTGGAATCAGTGAAATTTTTTGCCTTCTGTGTCTATTGATGCCATTATTCAGGTCCTGCTAATGCAGCCTTCTTTAGGAAACACATCTCATGCACTTCACAGTCCATCCCTCGTCAAAGATGTCCCCTGATAGTCAAGTGCCGGAGTTGTGTTAGAGCTGTAACTGGTGGGGCTGGGCTCCATACCACCTATTGATCTCTGTGTTTTGTCCAATTGTGATTTTCTGTAATGGTCTCCATTTGCTATAAAGAGAAGCTATTTTGATGAGATGAGAGCTACACTTATTTGGGAGTATAAGTATCTCTCCTCTTTTAAGATGTTCACTACTTCTTGAACTATCTGAGCTAGACGAAGTAGCTTGATGTAAGGGAAGGGCTCAAATGTGGCATTACAGGACCTTGGTTGTGCCTGAGTTGCTGCCTTCTGTGTGACTATTGGTAAATAACTCCCCCTGGAGGCCCATACTTGTCAACACTACAAAATGAGACAGAAAAGGACCACTTATTAGTGTCCCTCCAATTCTTTTTACTTAGAGAAAATGGAGTTTCAAGCACTAAGTTTCTGTGGAAAGATGCATTAATGTGCTCAGTTATGCTCTTCACAAAGATAAAGTTAACTTAGTGAGGTTAATATCATAGGCTGCGAAGCCAGACTGCAGAGTCCGAGACACATCTGGCCAGCTGGCAAGCTTAGGTGACTGGCTTAATTTCACTGTCCCTTAGTGTTTATCTACAAGTTGAATGTGATGCTCATATTCACTCTATGACAGTTAAACAAGGGCTGTATACACATGTTGGGACTTAGGCTGGAGAGTGACAAACTCCAGAACTCAACAACAAATACTATCTTTTATTTTATTGGTTTATTAGGTACAAAGGAAACCAGTTGAAATAGGTGTCAAAGATTTCTTGTTCCTTTTTTTTTTTTTTTTTTTTTAGATAGGGTCTCAATATGTAGCTGTGGCTACCCACGGATACTCAGATATATACTACTCGATATGTAGAGTAGACTGGCTTTGGATCTTTTGTCCATAGATCTGCCTGCCTCTGCCCACCAAATCCTAGGATTAAAAACATGTACTACCACATCAAGCAGCAAATTTGATTTTTAAAGAGTTTGCTACTGCAAATGACCCTGGTGTCCTAAAGAAGTAAACACAATCTAATTTGCAACAATTTGCAAAAACCTCAAGGGTTGGGCTAGACCTACTGCTAGATATTTCAACTTTTCCTCCTTGTAAAAATTCTATGGTTCCTTTTATATTTGCCACTTGTATATGGCTTGCCAAAAAAATTGAGAATAACTCATAAGCATCAATGTCCTACACATTCAATAATTAGTTCTTTGAGAGAGATTATTTATGTATACATGGAACCTTACTTTTACAGTTATCTTACTAAAGCTTTAAAACTTTAATTAATTGGTATACATCTTACTTAGGGTTTCTATTGCTGTGATAAAACACCATGGCCAAAAAGCAAGTTGGAGGGAGAAGGAAAGGAAAAGCAAAAGGGGAGGAAGGCTTATACTTCCATATCACTTCCATATCCATCACTGAAAGCTTCCTCATCACTGTTCATCATTGAAGGAAGTCAGGACAGGAACTCAAACGACAGGAACCTGGAGGCAGGAGCGGATGCAAAGCCCATGGAGGGATGCTGCTTACTGGCTTGCTCCCCATGGCTTGCTTAGCCTAAGTTTTTATAGAACCCAGGACCACCAGCCCAGGAATGCTGCCCCCAATTACTAATTAAGAAAATTCCCTATAGGCTTTCCAACAGTTAGATATTATGAAGGCATTTTCTCAGTTGAGGCACCCTCCTCTCTGACTACTCTAGCTTGTGTCAAGTTGACAAAAAAAAAACTAGTCAGTATAGTATAGTACTAGTTTGTTCTAATTGTAAGATAATAATAGGACTATCACAGATATATAAGATACACATTTAATAAAGAAACGAAAGTCATATATGAGTGAAAAAAGGAAATAAGAAGAAAGGAAAAGACATGACTGCTCTTAAGTATGGTGGAGGATAAAGTTTATTATCGATAAAAGGGAGAGCATAGCCAAAGGCAGACACTTTTGGGAGAGTCCTGAATGGTCATGAGCGTGAGCCATGTGAGGAGAAAGGAGGAAGAGAGGGGAACCAAGTACAGCAGCCAGGAAACCAAAGGTACAAAAGGGGTGGGAAACCAAAAGGTCTGGATTATATAGGGAAGAGTCTCTGGGGGAAGGCCAGCCTAGCCCCTGTGGTGGAGAGTTTAGGGTAGGGTTCAGGTATGTCAGCCATATCCTATATAGGTAAAGACTGAGGGATGCTGGGAAAACCTGGTAGCCAGGGCCCCTTTGATATAAGTAGGCACCTCAACCATTTGTTCCAGGTTTGAAACTTAACAGGATCTTAATTTCTTTATGAGATAACCTCTATATAAAGATGGAGAGATGGCTCAATGGTTAAGAGCACCTGCTACTCAATCATAAAGACCAGAGTTCAAATGCTAGCATCTGTGTTATTCACAACCACCTATGAATGCAGTTCCAATAGATCCGACACTTTTGTCTGGCATCCTTAGACACCTCAACACACATGCACACAAACACAAAGACACATATACAAACATTTTTATATGAGAAAATGTTAAATAAAACTCCATTATCATTTTCAGAGAACTTATATGAAGTAGATGAATATTCGTACTTTGTGCTTCGTTATATTATAAAAGAATTATGTAATGCATGTGAATCAGCAAAGGAAATCTTTTCATCACTCCATCAGTGACAAGCCACCAGAAATCCATGACATGAACATTACTTAGAGAGAATTGTTAAAGGAAATGAATATCCAACCTGAAACATTCCAATCACTTCCCAACTTCTAGAACTTTCCTTTCTCCCTATAACTACTTGACTTAAGTTTGTTGAGATGTATCTTGAAATTACAGTAGACAGACAGGGGTCTGTCTGTTTCAGTGAGTGCTTTAAAAACTAATTAAGCTCAAGTAAGTCAAAGTTGTGACGGGGGGTGAAGGCTTTCTTGTAATCTATCTCTGAATAAAGTGACCAGGTATCTAGAGTGAAGAGACTCCTCCATTTAGATTCAAATTCTGAGCTGAAGCTGCTGTAGGGCAAAGTACTGTAATATCCTAGACTAGCTCTAGGGTGGTCTGGAAGACATTCTCAACTTAAGTCTTCAGGATAATTGTGCCTCAAACCTCCCAAAATCGGAATTACTCCAAATAAAATTAAGCATGGGAAAATGATAAAGAAAGTCACTAAAATATCAAGGCCAGGCTCAGAAGTATACATTCCTTTCATTGTATTTTCAATTTGCAGCTAAGAAAACTTGATCACATAAAGAGCAGAGGAAAATGCATTCGTGTTTGGGTACTGTGTGTGGGCTTCCACATCCTCGCTGCGCTGTAATTTAAGTATCTTGCACAATTTTCATCTGCCTCCTCCCTAAAATAATTTTTTTAAAAAATGCATATCCAGATCATTTTACGTCCTTAGATTACAGAAGAATTGAGTTAGAAATCTTCTGTGACTGAAATTCTCACTTGAACATGAGGCCACCACATACTGTGGAGTTACTCAGGTCTACATTGTCTGGCTCTCTCTATGGAGTAGTTTCTAGAGGTTTTGCTGACTTCTCAATTTGGTCATTGAAAGAATGAGCAACTCTTTATCTCCAATTTCTTTACAGGCCTCAGAGGTGCCAAGTTCATCTGCTTTCAAGATCGCCAGTGGCACAGTGAGTGCTTCAACTGTGGAAAGTGCTCGGTCTCCTTGGTGGGTGAAGGATTCTTGACCCAGAACATGGAAATCTTATGCCGCAAGTGTGGCTCCGGAGCAGACACTGACGTGTAGAAAGAGACAAGTCTTTCCCTACCTGAAATCCACTTTGCCCTTGCTCTCACTAAATCTGGAACTTAGTGGCACTAATATTTTTTATTTGTATTTTAGAAAGCAGTTTAGTGTGGGGTATATAGCATAAAAGGTTTAGCACACTTTATAATTGAACTATATAATAAGAAACACACAAAAACCACAGTCCAATGGAAATGAAGCCTGAAACCTATATCTCCTTGCAAAACTCTGCTGTTCAAAACAGGATGCTACTTTGTTTTTAGCGTGTGGCCTATACTTAGTGACTGTCAATGCTCCTGCTGATGGACATTTTCCAAACTTCACCAGGAAAACAATGAGATCCAACTGAGAAGTATATAAGAGACAAATGTTTGCATTTTAAGCTAGCTGGTTATATCTAACATGATAGATTGACTATGAATGGCAGAAGAACAAGATTTGTGAGAAAATCAATTAGTAATCATCACATTTTAAGGTCATTCTTTAAGGATGCTTTTAGAGTCATTCTTTGTTCACAAGTACTGAATGAGAGTTGAAAAACAAAACTGTGGATTTTCCTAATATATAAGTTTTCCACCACCAGTGGCCCCTTAGTCAATAGACTTGGATAATTACAGTGCCTTTGTACTTAAGTATAAAGGGCATCATCTCTGCCTAGGGAAAGCCAAGCATGGATTTCAACACATTTTACATTAACTGTATTTTCAAATCTTACAATGGCTTTTCTAAATGCTTACAGATTCTATCTACTCTTTTAAGAATAATTTTTCTTCCCAGAAGCAAAACTTTAGACTAAATAGATCATTAACTTTTCATTCATAAAAATTAATGTTAGGGAATCAGTTCAATATTAGAACACGACTTTCATCCAGATATCTAAGGCATAATAGAATGCATAATTATTTCTAAACTTCACACATTTTGCCTTCAAAAATTGCATGGATGATTAATGGTCAAACATAAAAGTGGGATTTAAAGAAAGCTTGTAAAAGTAATAACTTAAAAATAATAATTCACTGCTGGTTATTCAGGACCTGCAAATAAGCACAGTTCAACACCCCTACCCTCCACACCTCCCCAGGTGATGCTTGCACCACCCACCTGCCCCAAAGCCAGCAAACAACACCAGGGCTCTAGTCTGCTGCAAGCCCAAGACTTCCAAACACTGAACGCCAGTCCACAAATCAACGTCTATTCTGCCACACAGAAAATCTAGTGGGGATTCTGCCATTATACAAACAACCTTTGTTACAAACACCAATTGATGACAACCCTCTCCAGCCTAGGACAAACGGAAAGCAGTTTCTTCTCTCAGAGCTCAGTCATCACCCTTGGTTACAAGAGCTCATCTGTAGAAAGTTCAGGAGAAAAACTCTCTCAGATGTAGTAATATGTTGAGTTTCAGACCAGTACAAAAGCTTTAAACGTTAAGATTCTAAGTCAAGTAGAACAAAAGCCATGCCGGATGACGTTGGTGAACATTGCATCACCAGAGAAGCAATTACAGTTGCTATTGCAACAATTAAAATAGTGTAAAATGTAATGGATGTACAGAAAATGCTAAAAACTTTGAGAAACTAATAGAATGCCGGGCTCATACAAAATTTGAAAAGCACGATTGTACTTTTGAATTAACAATGGCAAGATATTTTCTCATATTAACATTGCAATATGCAGACTAATCAGAATTTTATTGCATTAAATGCAATTGCAAGGTAGTACTAAACATGCTGACTGTTCCGGGATCTAGAAAATAATAATGCATTTACTTTAGAAATTTAAGTTTATCAATGGCGTTCTCTCCATTAGCCGATTACAGATAAACGTGCAGGATATGATAGTTTCTGGTTAAACAATTTAAAAGATTAGGTGTTTGTTGTGGCATGTGGAGATTGAACTTAATTTTTAAATGGTAACGAAAATCAAGCCTCAGACCTCACACACGCTGTGAAGGACTCTACCACTGGGACACATCCTTTACATTTAATCTTAACAATTAAATGCATGAAATTACTTGTTAGATAAACATTTTATCATATTTTAAGTATAGTTCCTAAATATATAGAAATAATTATCTATTTTAATATTGCTTAGTTATGAAATATATATCAAATGTGTGCTGCCCAGAAATAAATGTCCTGCTTTTGGGATTTTGAGTTGTGAGGGGGATAGATCCAGGTTCAAACCTGGAGGTGTCCCTTGCAAAGAGCCTTTCCCTGATGCTTCAGGAAAGTGCTGCTGTTGACACAGCATTCATATGCAAAACAACAAAGAAAGATTTCTTCACAGTGACACACACAAAGACAGCAGTGGAAAGCATGGAAAATGTATTTGATTTATAAACAGAAACGTTCTCCTAAATAACATATTCAAAAATGGAATGGGTTGCCTTAGTAAGCAATGGTGGGCAGGGAAGTAGTCAGAAGCACGTCTCTCACCGGATGGCTTGGCAGCTGCCAAGATACTGTGCTGGAGAGCAGAGAGAAATGATATTGCTGCAAGAAAGTCAGAGGAAGGCAGGAAGTTAGCTGTCAGGACAAAAGGTGCAAATGTCCGTAACAGGCCATGGAAGTTACCAGCATTCTTGGTTAGGACTGAAAAAAGGCTATGACAAGTGTTCAAAGACAGTTATGCCAGCATGTGTATGTACTGTGGAGCAGAGGACCAGAGTGGGCAGGAATTGAATAGTTGGCTTTCCACCTGCTCATCATGTGCATGGGTTAGGGGTTGCAACAGCGAGAGAAAAGGCAGCAGGAAGTTAAGCCTAGAGGTGTGTTTCTTATATTGAACAAATACATACTTCAAAGGCGAGTGGACACATGGAAATGACCAGATGCCTTCCATTGTGATATTTGGAGCTGGGGCTGAAGCTGATAAAACAGGAATTCCCCTTTCGAAGAAAGGGGTAGGATTGACAAGGACTCGGGCTTGAATTAACAAAACCTTGAAAACCTTGACTGAGACAAATTAGCACCAGTGGGGAACTGAGACATGATCCTCTCATAATCATGGGTTCAAACCTCAGTCGTGATGATTTTAGGAACACCACGTTATACACTGCAGTAAAAGAGATCAGTCAGGGTGAGAGATGTGTGCCTCTGAGCACAAAAGACCTTCATTAAAAAACCACCGCAAAATGCCAACATGAAAAATCAACCTCCAAGCATGTTTGATGTTAATAATATCACTTTTGAATGTAAGAGTAAAAATACTTTATAAAGTACTTGACATACTGACATAGTTCATGTGTTAAATTTAAAAATGAATTTTATACTATGATATGGTTATATTTAACTGAGCACATAAATTATTCCCTAATGCTTTAATAGATATTTCATATCTGTAGCTGCCACAATATAGCTTTTTGTTTTACAAATGGTGGTTTTTCAGAAGTTTCTTATATTGAACAAATATATACTTCACATGGTGGATATTTTTGAAACGGACTTGAAGATTTATTTTTTTATATTAGCTGTGCTGTAAACACAACAGATAAAGAATAACTTCTTTTGAATTTCTACTTCCATTTCATGCATCTTCTTTGTCATTTTTATAATAGATAAATTACTACATTTGGGAATCATCTCAAGGCATAAATAGAAAAATACCTTAACTAAATATTGATCCAAACAGAATCCTTTATTAGTAAATAACCTATGTCCTGCCTGACTCTTTTTTACAATGGTCAGGTTTAGAAGACTACTAAATTAAAATATTTTTATTTCTAATTACTGTCTCTGAGATCGAGAAAATAGCTCCCTTTAGAAAGATATTCCTGTCACAACTCAGACTATTTTCACTATATTCCACTTATTTTTTCTGAGTTGGAGAAATTGTTAAAACTCTTGGTAGTTTTAAGCTCTTGTTTATTTTATTGAAATCAAGGCTTTTGTACCCACAAAACATTCCCAAATCCATATGGTTTCATTCCATAATTACTTCAGATAATAAATTTATTTAATGTTTGAACCAATAAATATTTGGAAAAATACCTCTAAGCAGACATTTATAGGTTGCTATTATTATTTTTAATGACTTTTGAAAAGTTGTGTTACTTATATGGATACATGAAAGTTAAAATTTATGACCTTATGTCTTCAAGTATTGTTTCTTCTATTAGGGCCAATCTATCACTAGATATTATGGTGGCTAGGAACATTGCCTTCATTCTGAACATTTCCCTGAAGGAACAGTGAACCTTTAGTTCTCATTAAACTACCAGTTGTCATTAAACTATGAACATGTCATATACCCTCACTATCAAGAAATGTCTGGGGCTGCTGATGGCTCATTAGTTAAAAGCACATACTACTGTTGGAGAGGCCCCAGCAGTATGGGTGCCTCATACTGGTCCAGTTGCTCATCAGCAACCTGCAGCTCCAACTCCAAGGGGATCCAGTGTCTCTAAGCTCTGCAAACATCTGCGCTCTCGTGAGCATGTGTGCGCACACACGTGCGCACACACATACACACACACACACTCACACATTCACACATGCACTCATGCACATGCACGCATATATGTATACACACATACATGAAAGTATGCACATGCATACACGCAATTGAAAAGGAAATAAATCTTTTTAAAAAGTGAAAAAAAAAATGTCTGAACTGGTAAAATGTGAGCTTCTCTAATCCATGCTCATTGGAGTCTTCAGAGAAAGGATTGGAAAGAAGAACTCCAGCCCAGAGCACTGAGCTCACCTGACAACACAGTAAGACCTGTTTGAAACGAGGAAAACACCATCTCCAACTCTGACTCCTTCACTGATCTCTATCAAGACTTAAAACAGTATACTTCAAGAGTATGTGTAAACTCAGAACTCAGAAATTCCTAACTCTGAACTTTATATAAATTACATATTATCAACATAACAGAAAGATGCCATGGGAGAAGATAGTAAGAATCTTCAGTTGAGCCATACAGATGGTCCAAATTTCTTCTCAGTGGGAAGAATTGTTAAAACTCTTAGTGTTTTAAGATCTTTTTTATTATATTAAAAGCAAAGTTATATGAATGACACAAAACTTTATGAAACGTTGTGTAATCCCCACTTTTAAGAGAGCATGAAAATGAGCTTCCCCAGCTAGTCAGTCATAGGCATCCTTAGATGGCCCCAAAACACATCCAGAAATATAGAAATTATTTAATTAGAATTTGAACAATTCTGACTTTACGTGATTGACTAGCTGTAGGATCAGGTATACTCTGGAATAATGGAGGTAGAGAGGTTAAGTCTAAACTTGGAAATCAGAATGGGAAAATCAAACACACACAGAAGAACAGGTTCAAAGTTTAAGTGTATTAAAGAAAAAAACAGAGTTTGTGTATTTCTGTAGCTACAAGACTGGATACATCTATGGTTAGGAAAAGGAATAGAACATTTTGATAGAATTACAGTCCACATCAGAAGAAATAAGAGTATTTTGATAACGTATTTTCTCAGCAATAGTCATGAACTTATAAAGTAGACATCTATAATAGGTTGTCTGGCTGAGTAATATTAATGAGCTCAACGGATATTCACCCAGCGCCACGGTGGCATTACAAGCGATGCATACCCTATTCAGAAAGGAAAATCTAATTTGATGTGTGTGGAAGGAATCATACTTGTAACTTTCATTTTCTCTAAAGTCTATTTTTAATGACGGTTCTTAAACGCTGTAACCTCTCTTTCAGTCCACCCCCCTCCAGAGGTAGTGGAAGAGAAAGGATACAGGGAAGTGCACCTGTTTACAAATGGTTCTTTGCAGCAATTCCCATCTGTGTGGTTCAGAAATCTGTAGTTTCGTTTACAGGTCAGCAACAGCAGCTGGATCCATTTGCAACCACGTTACAGATATCCCAGCAGTCTAGTTTGGCAAAGACAGGGTAACAATAGTGGTGACAGGACATAGCCTCACCACAAGTCAGCAAGAGGGGCCAGAGAAGAATGCCAGGAAGAGTTCTCAGCCCTGTCTCTCTCAGCAAAGCAAAGACAAGACCAACCAGCATATAGCTAGCTCGATAAGCAAGCCTAGCTCTGCCCCCATCACTGTCCATTGAGTTTTATTAATATTTTCTCTGAACATCATGTGTCCTCCATGGTTCTTGCCTTATTATGTGTCTTGTCTCAGCTGACATCACTCTGCCAATCAGCCCAAGTCCAAGAAAGCAGCAAGAAACTGCAGCACACCACCAGAAGTTTTTTGGTGTGTTTCTCTCTATGAAGTCCTGACTAATGGAGCTCAACTACACAATGTAAGGCAGAACAATTTATGTGTGTTCTTAGTGAAGAATCTTTCTTTCTTTCTTTCTTTCTTTCTTTCTTTCTTTCTTTCTTTCTTTCTTTCTTTCTTTTCTTTTCTTTTTTTGGTATTCTTTTTTTATTTTTTATTTTTATTTTTTGATACTTTATTTACATTTCCAATGTTTCCCCCTTTCTAGGTCTCCTGTTTGGAAACCCCCTATCCCCTTCCCCTCCCCCACCTCTATGAGGGAATTCCACCTCCCACCCACCCACCCACCCACTCCCGTATTCCCACCTTCACATTCCACTTTACTGGGGCCTCTAACGTCCTCAGGCCCAAGGGGCTCTTCTCCCCCTGATGGCCAACGAGGCCCTCCTCTGCCACATATGTGGTCTGAACCATGGGTCCCTCCATGTGTATTCTTTGGTTGGTGTTCCAGCCTCCAGGAGGACTGGGGGGTCAGGCCAGTTGACACTGTTGCTCCCTCCATGGGGCTGCAGACTCCCTCAGCTCCTTCAGTCCCTTCTCCCACTCCTCCATCTGGGACCCTACTCTCAGTCCAGCAGTTACCTGTAAAGTGAAACTTGGGTATTTCGGACTTTTGGGCTAATATCCACTTATTAGTGAGTACATACCATGTTCGTTCTTTTGTGACTGAGTTACCTCACTCAGGATGATATTTTCAAGTTCCATCCATTTGCCTGCAAATTTCATGAAGTCATTGTTTTTAATAGCTGAGTAGTACTCCTTTGTGTAAATGTACCACATTTTCTGTATCCATTCCTGTTGAAGGACATCTGGGTTGTTTCCAGCTTCTGACTATTATATATATGGCTGCTATGAACATAGTGAAGCATGTGTCTTTATTACATGTTGGAGCATCTTTTGGGTATATGCCCAGGAGTGGTATAGCTGGGTCCTCAGATAGTATTATGTCCAT
>CM052702.1:6401978-6448254 GCA_028551405.1 Uromys caudimaculatus
GTCCTTTCCTGTGCTTGCTTTAGCAGAACATATTTTCTCTTGTGTCTGTTTCAATGAAAGATTCCTTCATGAGTCTGCCTTAGTCTTTTACCTGTGTCTACTTCATGAAAACACTCCTTCATGTGTTTGTCCCAACAAAACATCATCTAACACAACTGAATTTCCAAAGAACTCTTAAGTTTCCACTTCACATATTGAGTGCAATGGTTTTCTTTTTACATCCTGAGCTCTGCCTGCAATGTTATTGACCAGACTGCTTTCCTGGTAGCTCCACCTCAAGGTCTTGGCCAGAACATGAATGAAGGAGTGTGGACAACTAGGGAGTAGGAGAATAGGGAAGTGGTGGTTTAAAAAATGGCATTCCTAAAATTATAGTTTAAAATTGAACTTCAATGAACACAGGTTTTCTTATATAATAAAGATCTACCACAATTACATGAAATTTCAAAAACCAAAATATATAAACAAAAATGTAATAAAAGTGTAGGCTTGATATCTACATTTTAATATTGCTCTTTGCTTTCCATGGAAGTCTCTCAGATGCCAGCAGCAGATACACTGCTGATTTCTTTCTACCTTGCTGTGAGGAGTGCTATTGTTAACCTCTCTTTCTTCCTTTGAATTCTTCTGATGGTATCCATGATATGCACATCTCCAAGTCTCTGTGCTCTCCCGTCACTATAAATGAACATGAACGATCTTTGTTAAAGAAAATATTTTAAAACTGATTTATGGGGGCTGGAGAGATGGCTCTGTAGTAAGAGCACTAGCTACTCTTCCAAAGGACCCAGGTTCAATTCCCAGCACTCATGAGGTAGCTCACAATCGCCTGTAACTCCAGTTCTAGGGAATCCAACACTTGCATGAACCTGAGGCACAGAAATGCATGTAAACAAAGCACCCCCACACACAAAACTTTAAAAATTAATGTTTTAAAACTGATTTGTGCAGTATGGATGTGGCTATGCTCAACACATGATACATACTTGTATGATAATGTCCTCACATGTTACCATGTACAATCAAAGCATTCAAGGAAAATTGAAAGTAGAACAAAAACTGATTCATGATAATTTCACCATTTTCTGAAAGTAGTAAAAAATAATTTATTTGTACACATAAATTTAATAAACTCTATGATATGTAAACTGTCTCCAGAAGACTTTTAAAAATACCATCTTTATTTTCCTCCTCTAAATCCCCCCCAGATAAGCCCCATAAGAAGGCTCACAATGTCAATGTCTTAGTTATTCCCTGAAATCACCTGAGTCACTTCTCCCTTTCTGTTGTTCTGCCATGCTGCTTGTTTGATTTTGGCAGATTCCTCCTCTCACCTGCCTGTCAAATGTTTAATTTACATCAAAAGCAAAGTCAGAATAACCACCTCTAGAGCCTTTACTGATACCTCTTAGCAAAAGTTAATCAGTTGCTTCAGTTCGTTGTCCAATTTTTTGGAATGTTTAAACATTTATTACGTTAGGAAGAAGCACAGTTAAAAGTTTATCTTCAGAGCAAGAAAAACTGGGTTTAAAATTCTAGTTCTATGGGTATGAGAAAAAATGTTTAGAATGTAGTTAGAGAGTATGCTGGTTTAGTAAAATGATGGCTGTGTGTTCTCTGCCAAGATCCATGGCTTCGCTAGCCTTGTATAGCTGGTTTCCAATACTAGGCATGACCTCTTTTGTGTTGACCAGACCTTAAGCCCAATTATGGAATCATCAGTTACTGCACAGGTATGCATGTCATGACTGCCCCCGTTGGGTTATTGTGCCACACTGGTCATTGTTGTGGTTCATTCTACCCACAGATAAAAGTATTCCTCATCCCTCACCAACAAAAATTCTTTTTGCAAGAAATGGAGAACATTAAAGAAAAGCATAACCAATCAAAATGCAGAACTTGGGGAGTCTAGTCTCAGTGAAAACACCTACATAGCAACAGACACAACTAAGGCCCAGGGAT
This sequence comes from Uromys caudimaculatus, assembly GCA_028551405.1. Classification (NCBI taxonomy): domain Eukaryota; kingdom Metazoa; phylum Chordata; class Mammalia; order Rodentia; family Muridae; genus Uromys; species Uromys caudimaculatus. Next base: position 6,403,941 of record CM052702.1, read on the forward strand.
CACGTGGAAGACAAATGGAAAGATTGTAAGAACCAGGGGATCGGAGAATTAGCTGTGAGACCCTATCTCCCAGTAATCCTAGAAGCTAAATCCATACAGTCTCACTAACACTACTGCCTAAATATGTGAGCTGAAGAAAGACATGCCAAAGTGTATGGGGAAAGTTCATGAGACCTCAACCATACACAAAGAACTACAGCCAACTAAGGAACACAGAGTGGGAGAAATCGTCACCCCAGAGAAGAGCACACCAACTGGTTATCCAATACTAAATGTTCAGGCCGAAAACACATGAGTAACATACAGACTGAGCAGGTTATATTTAGGAATAATTATGCATATGTGTATATGTAATACAATTAAGAAAATAAGAGGTCATGGATTTAAAGAGAAAGGAAGGGTAGGTGGAAGGGATTGGAAGGGGAATGGGAGGGGGGAGATGATGTGATTATAATCTCAGAAACTAAAAGAATAAAAGAATCCCAGATCATCTATTTGCTTGCTGTGTAACATTTAGTGAAGTACTAAACTCTGTAAGTCTCCATTTTCTGTTTTCAACTGGAACACTATAATATAAACCTTAAAAAGCTGAGGATATGAAAAAGACGTATGAAGGCTATGTCAAACCTAACTGGCACTTTCCAGCATATAAGTTTCTGAATATCAATTAGGCCTACTGTGTGCTCTGGATCACACATGTGCATTTGTATTTTATAAAACCAGCACTTAAAGAAATGTCTAACACTTGGTCGACAGCCCAGTGAATACCAAACTTGTAGTTGTGGAAGCATTATTGCTACATGGATGTTCTCTTTATGTTGGCAATAACCATGATTCATGTGTAAATATCTTTAGCCAGTCAACTCAATCATGATATATGGAACTTCTCATGTGAAAATCAGATAAATGAAAAATTCATTTCTACAAGCTACTTAGATCCTTCCATTTTGATAGCAGTTTCTTCTGACCATGTGACTTTGTATGCTCTTTCCAACAAGCAGTCTCAGGTGTATCTGAAGGTGCCTCTAGGACCTCAAAGTTTATTGCATATAAACAGCTTTTAGATTAAGCCAGATCACCCCAAATCAGGAATCATTTGTCATATCATGTGATTATAGCCAATTGAAAATATAATTGCACCTAATTATCTTAAACTGTGTTCTAATTAGCTTTTATTGTCAACTTGACACAACCTAAAGTCACTTCTCTATTGAAGAATTGCCTCAATCAGACTGGACTGTAGCCTTGGTTAGTTGTTGAACTGAAAGGGCACAGCCCACTGTGGGCAGCAGCAAGCCTAAGCAGGTGTGTCTGAACTACAGAGGAAAGCTGAGGGGGAATCAGAGAGCAGTGCTCCTCCATAGTTTCTGTGTTATTTCCTGCTTGAGTTTCTGCCCTGACTTCCTTCAATGATGAACTATGACCTGGAAATGGGAGTTAGAATAAATCCTTTCTTCTCCAAGATGCTATTGGTCATGGTGTTTATCACAGAAACAGCAAAACTAGAACTAATTGCAAGGTATATTTACAGAGTCCCCCAAAAGTACATGCAATGCTCTTTAACCCACTGCTGAGTGTGTGCTTGTGGTGGTTTGAATATGTTTGGCTCAGGGAGTGGCACTATTTGGAGGTGTGGCCTTGTTGGAGGAAGTGTGTCACTGTGGATGTGGGCTTTAAGACCCTCATCCTAGCTGCCTGGAAGCCAGTCTTCTAGCTATTTTTAGAATAAGAGGAGGAACTCTAAGCTCCTCCAGCCCCATGTGTACCTGGATGCTGACATGCTCCCACCTTGATGATAATAGATCGAACCTCTGAACCTGAAAGCCAGCCTCAATAAATGTTTTCTTTATAAGAGTTGCCTTGGTCATGGTGTCTGTTCACACAGTAAAACCTTAACTAAGACAGTGCTGTTGTGGATATAAGTTTGATAATAATACATTCACTGCATTTACTGATAGGACCTTCCTCTCATTCTTGCTCTGTAAACTTCACCTGTTCCCAACCCTGCCGTATCTCCCATTCTGGTGTTCTTAATGTGTACGCTCAGGTTATCCACATGGTTACTTTGTATTGAATTCCAGAAAGTAAGGGGCTAGTTACTTTAGAAAGTCACTACCTTCTCAGTATTTCTGCTGCCAAATATTTCTACTGTAAGTTCAACATAAAACCTCATAGGAAGAGAAACAGAAGTCCACTAATCCTAAGGCTGCAAGAAATAAAACAGACTACATACTTATATTTTCACTTTTTCCCCAGGGTTTTTCACAAAATCTTTTTGTCCCTCATCACAAGCATGTTTCTAAGTGCCAAAAGAAAGCTGTTGCTACTTTGTATGGACAGTAATATCAAAGTAATAACAATTACTTTGATTCTCAAATTTTATAGTGACATGATAACCTTTTGTAATCCCAATGGAGAATAATACTTTAAGTTCTCTGCAGATTATCTTGTGTATGTGAACTCATCATCTAACCTCCCCTCTATAAACAATGGCATAAAGGCATAGGTACGTTTATCTTGGTTTCTTCATCTGCTTCAGGCCTCCAAAGTTGAGTATTCATCTGCAATGATGTAAAATACACTTGTCTCTACTTCCCACACATAATCTTTCCCTGACAATGCTTCTGAATCTGATCATGGACCAATCTTGTCTTGTTGGCTCCCCACTTTCTCCATTATCTCACTTCCAAAATCTGTTCCCCTCTACAGTCCTGTTTCTCAGTGTTTTCCAGACCGGAATAACATTCTTGAGAATGGAGTATTTGCTTATTCTACCACCATCATATCAAGAATAAAGATAGATACTTACAATGTAGTTAAGGATTGTGCTGTTTTAGTAAAGTCATGGCTATAAATTCTCCAATATATGACTTCACTAGCCCTAGATAGTTGCCTTGGTTTCTAGTACCAGGAGTAATTTCTATCTTGTTGAACAGACCTTAAATCAATTGGAGAGCTGTTTGTTAGTACCAAGGTATGTGTGACACCATTATATTCTGTGGGTTATTGTTTTGTTTCTAATTTTTGCTGCTGGTGGGTTTTCATTGTTTTGTTTCTAATTTTTTATTTTTGATATTATAATATGATTCCACCATTTCCTCTTTTTTTTCTCCACACCACAGCCTCTCATATATTCTTCCTTGCTCTCTTTCAGATTCATGGCGTCTTGTTTCATTAATTGTTGTTATATACATATATGTAAGCTGCTTCCTGTCACAAAGAAAGGCCTCTTCTAATCTTTTACATGAGTAAAAGTTAACAGGCTAACAATATTTGTAAAAACAATGGCATTGAAAACTAAGTATCTGGCAATGGGTGGGGTCCTTCCAGAAATTCTAGGAGGGGACACTGTCACTATCATATAGAGAAACAGAAGCACAAAGAAGCAGTATTTATTCTCTATGTTCCCACAGTTGCCTTCAAGCAGCGTCAACATTTTAAATTAGAGGGCGAAGTTGAAGATCCTTTGCTATTTCCTCTGGACATTGCTACTTCCAAGAAGGGAAAGAAAAAATTTAAAATCTAAATATAAGCACATTTACCCATATCACACACATCTCACTAAACACTCAGAAATGGGGTGTCTATGTTTTGTGAGTGTCCGTAATTATTAGCAGCATTAAGAGAAAAAGTAAAACATTATAATTTCATATTTAATTTTTTATTGGAAAAATTCATTTGAAATTAAGTTTGTGAGGAAATTGTTGTTTTACTAACACAAGTCCTTCCAGTTGCAGGATTCAGTAAAGTCATGGTTTATTCTCTGAATTATCCACTAGATGGCAGAAAATTGTTCTCGCCCAGGGCGCTGTTACTGAACTAGCCACAGTCTGGGGTCTAAATCCCAGTAGTATGCAAACTGCTTTCCACTCTGCCCCTAGCAACAATTGCTCTTTCCACAAATGTCATATTTTAAGCAAACCACTATTTTTTTTTAGCTGAGAAAAAGAAGTCAGACATTTTCACGGTAATAAATACTAGGTATGAGTCTGCTAACGATAGGTTATGATGCACAGTTTCGCCTTGCAGAACAGCTGTAGGTTAGTGGGAGAAAGACCGGGAAGAGCACGGGCACTATCCTTCATAATGCTGGAGAGATGCAAGCGGAACCCCCTGGTCACGGTCTGGATTTATCTTGAGACTTTGAACTCTCATTACGGCTCCCAGCCAAGTTCACTGAAGCTGATTTTATTTTGATTTAGTGTGGGACTTTTTTTTTTTTTCCTGGTGCTGGGCATCAAACTTGTAACTTCAAAAATGCTAGACAGATAATCTGCTAATGAATTCTGCCTCCAGCCCTCAACTTACAAACTGGGAGGAGTAGACTAATACAGTACTAATGCTCTAAATAGCATCTAACTTTGTGTCTGTTACTGTAAGTACAAGAAATATAAATGCTGCTTACATTCTAGAGCTCTCACAAATATGAATTTGGTTATACTGTACTGGGAAAGTCCAAAGGAATGCTTCAGAGTTTACCTTGGTGCCCCTCCCAGGTACATGGGATGTTGGAGAACACAATGTTATGCATAATTTCCTGATAAATTCTTGACTGTTTAAAGAACTATATCTCTCTATGTCTGTCTACACACACACACACACACACACACACACACACACACACACACACACACACATCCCTGCCTTATTCTATATCTGATAGGATGGTTGAAAAAGCATAATATATCCTAGGGTAGACCAACTCCAAAACTATACCTACAACCCAGGATTAAATTGTGTTTCAACTCAGCAAGCCTTGGCTGGTATTTTGAAGAAAAAAAAAAACCATAAAGTATACAATGCACACATTAAATTTTTCCGTTAATTAATTAATTTTTCAATTAAATTAATCGCACAGGCATTTATGAGCATAAATTTGACTGTAGGGCTCTTAGGCATAGAACCTAAAAGCTAACTACACTCTTGCCTCTTTAGAGTCTAACTTCTTTCCAGCTATCTGTCGGGTCTCTGGATCCAGGCAGAAGGGCTTCCTTTTTTTTTTTTTTTTTTTAAATTATTTATTTATTTTTTGAGACTTTATTTACATTTCCAATGTTTCCCCCTTTCCAGGTCTCCTCTTTGGAAACCCCCATCCCCTCCCCCTCCCTCGCCTCTATGAGGGAATTCTACCTTCCACCCATCCACCCATCCATCCCCATATTCCCACCTTGACATTCCCCTTTACTGGGACCTCTAACACCCTCAGGCCCAAGGGCCTCTCCTCTCCCTGATGGCCAACGAGGCCCTCCTCTGCCACATATGTGGTCTGAACCGTGGGTCAGAATAGATGTGTATTCTTTGGTTGGTGGTCCAGCCTTCAGGAGAACTGGGGGGTCAGGCCAGTTGACACTGTTGCTCCCTCCATGGGGCTGCAAACTCCCTCAGCTCCTTCAGTCCCTTCTCCCACTCCTCCATCTGGGACCTCACTCTCAGTCCAGCGATTACTGTAAAGTGAAACTTGGGTATTCCGAACTTTTGGGCTAATATCCACTTATCAGAGAGTACATACCATGTTCGTTCTTTTGTGACTGAGTTACCTTGCTCAGGATGATATTTTCAAGTTCCATCCATTTGCCTGCAAATTTCATGAAGTCATTGTTTTTAATAGCTGAGTAGTACTCCATTGTGTAAATGCACCACATTTTCTGTATCCATTCCTCTGCTGAGGGACATCTGGGTTGTTTCCAGCTTCTGGCTATTATAAATATGGCTGCTTCCTTTATGCAGATGGAAGGAGTGTGGGCCCTCAGCCCATTAGACGGCTGTGCTGGCAACCCTACCTTGAAGTTACTATGGCTTTTGCCTAGGTGGCTCCTAAAGACGATTTGGGGCAAAGGGAACCGGTAAGGAAAGTTCAGACTCTCTAACTTTTGGGTGATAGACTGTGAAGACATTAATGTTCAAGTAAACTACATACTCCTAAGGGTGATCACCACATGATGCTGCGTTAACATACGCAAAAGTATATAATATATACTATAAGCATAAAGTAGAAACAATAAGTACTCAAAAGCTATTCGACAAGTTCAACAATTAAATCCAAGTTAATTTTTTTATTTATATATCTACGTATTCCTTTTTCTCACATGTTGATTTATTTTGAAGCAAACACCATATTATCACAGCATTGATCTGTCAATATTTTAATTTAAAGAAATCTTTTAAGGAAGACAAAACCATTGAATTACATTTAAAGAAATATATACATATTTTTTAATTTTGTCTAGGTCTGCAGGGGGTGGAGGGACGGGATAGGGGGTTTCTGAAGGGGAGACCTGGAAAGGAGAAAACATTTGAAATGTAAATAAAGAAAATAATCCAATTTTTAAAAACAGAAAAAAAAAATTTGTCTAGGTCAATTGATTATTGGATTATTTGGCCCTCGGGAGCATGGTTAGGCACCGAGGAATGGAATCCGATTTCCAGAAAATAACTTATAAGGAAAACTTCATGAAAGGGTCTATAAAGGGTGTCACTGGAGGCCCCTGTTCTTGTCCAATAGCTGCCATCTCTTCTGAAACTCTTTTTAGAAAAAAAATTCTACATGAAATGTTAGCAGCCAAAAGATCGAGGTGCTAGAATCTGGTCACTTCACTAACCACAGAAGTCTACTGTAGGCTGCCTAGCTGTAGACCAGAGTTGATTGTCTTCGGTAGTAGAGAAAGGCACAACACAACAAAGTGGGGGCTGACTTTAGAAGAGGCACCTGGAGAACAGGCCTTTGGATGCCCCCCCAAGGGCAGCGAGGACAGCACAGAGACCCTGTCCCCAGAACAGATGTACTTATGCGCTGCTTGGGAGGTATGGGCCTCTACAAGCAGTCATTCTCCTGGGGTGTATGAAAACCCTCCAAAGTTAATGAACTAGAGATTGATCCTAAGCCATTGTTCCAGCCAGGACTGTCAACATCCCAGTAATCATCTGGGAAAGCCAGGCATAAACCTACAGGCATGCAGGGGTTCAGAAGTGGGAAGAAACCATTTAAACACTATCTCTGAGATTTCACAAGGGCTGTGGTGGCTAATGTCAGAGTGAGAATGGCAGTCGGTAGTTGGCTGCCGCTCTGGTCCCTGGAGTGCACTTTTAGCAGCAGAAATACAAACAAGAGGAGAACAGAAAAAACCAGACTACATAGGAAGGACGTTTGCATCAGCCAGAATGAGCTGGAAGTCATATACTGACAGAATTCAGCACAGTGAAATGCTGTGTATTAAACAGCTGGTGTTTTCTTTCAAGTTGTTTTCAGATCTATGACCAAATGCAGTTATGGTCAATTCTACCCTTGGAGCCTTGGTTTTCCAACCTTTGCTCCAACCTAGCCCGTTTGTTCCCAAGTATGACATCTGAACTAGCTTTACCATTCTGTCTAGAGTTACAACTTCTACATGTGCTCAGCATTGTACCCCAACATCACTCCTTCTTGTTCTCTAGAAGAAAGACTAACAAGTCTAGCAGAACTCAGTGATCTCAACATTACCTCCCTTCATTATAATCTTCCTCCTCTCCTTCTTTACCCAGATAATTCCACTAGTAATTTTTCTTAATGAGGAGCACAACCATGTCTCCTTTTCCAATACAAAACTTCCACCATTTTGGTCCTTTCTCTTATGTTCAATTTTCTGGTGGTGTGGAAATGAGGGGCGGGAGTGGGGTTTACACACTTGACTTAATGATTCATTATAAATCAGAAAAGTTCCCCAAAAGATGTTGCCACAAATAAATGTATTTTATATTAAATACATTAATAAAATTTATTTTATATATTTATTGATTTTGGGTTTTTCAAGACAGTTTCTCTGTGTAGCTCTGGCTGTCCTGGAACTCACTCTGTAGATCAGTCTGTCCTCAGACTCACAGAGATATCTGCCTGCCTCTGCCTCTGAGGCCTAGATTAAAGACATTTGCCACCACCACCAGTCTTATTTTTAATTGATGCATAAAATTGTACCTTTATGGAGTAAACATGATATAAATGTAGTTATAACATGGCTAAATTAAGCTATTTTGAACTATGTCATTATTTCATATATTTTTTAGAATACAAAATTTTTTTCTAGCAGAGAAATATTCATTCTTAAGGAAGCTCACTAAGTTGTCCATTAAAACCCTCTGCGTAGCAATGTATGACTCTCTGCCCTTCTGTCTCTAAAGCATTTGCTGTTCTCATGAAGATATGAGCTCATAAGCACTTACAGTGTGGGGGTTTATTATCCTATCCTTACGTTTTTACCATTACATTTCTGGGATGTGCTTGCTGTACTTGCCCCATCAAGCATCCATAAATGACTTCCTAAAGCCATGCTGTTGTTCTTTCCAGGGAGGGCAGCTAAGAGCATACATGTATCCTGCAGACCTACATGCAAATTTTATATATGTCTCTTACAAGCTGTGATGATATTGGAAAGCTTTACAAAACCTTACCCAACTTTATTTATCTCATCCACAAAATGGGCATGGCACTGATAAAACTTTACACAGAGCATTCATAGAAGGATTAAGACACCACATTAAAGCATGCATGTTATATCTGGCATGTGTTGAATATATGTAAACTGTCTGAAATAGAAAGCGAAGTTAGAAATTAATAGAAGCCTAAAGACAAAAATGACAGGGTGACAAGTTTATATCAACTTGACACAAGCTAACGCTATCTGAAGAAGGGCACCTCAGTTGAGAAAATGCTTCCATAAGATCCAGCTGTAAGGCATTTTCTTGATTAGAGATTGATTGCGGGAGGGGGCACAGACCATGGCAGGCAGTGCTATCCCTGGGCTGGTGGTTCTAGGTTCTATAAGAAAGCAGGCTGAGTGAAACTATGGGAGCAAACCAGTAAGCACCATCCATCCTTGGCCTCTGCATCAGCTCCTGCCTCCAGATTCCTGCCCTGTTTGAGTTCTGACTTCCTTTGACAATGTACTGTGATGTGGTAGCCTAAGCCCAATAAACCCTTTCCTTCCCAAGTTGCTTTGGTCACTGTGTTTCATTATAGCATTAGAAACTAAAAGACAATATGTTGTTCTCCTCCCTCTTTACCATTTCTGCCTAACATTCACATGCATGTGCATGCACACTTATACATGTGTGTGCACACATATACATGTGTGCACACACAGAGGAAGCAACAGAGAAAATAGTTGAATAGACAAAGCAGATAAATGAGTGTTGATCCGATAGGACCTTTAGTTACGGAGCAGCCAGAGCTGATTGTCATTGGTCACAGGCATCAGCTGAGGAGGGCTGTTGATTGATTCTTCTCCTTGGCAGCTTGCATACCCCATCCAGTACTATGAAAGCTTGTGCTTAGGCATGAGGCTTTCAAGCCAGATTCAGCTAGAATCTTCCAAACCCTGTGTATGAAGAGTGTGGTATCTCCTGCATTAGGAACTTACCTTCCACTTCTGGCAGACAACTGGAGGCAGCAGCATTAGCCTGTGTTGTTTGGGTGATCTCTTGGACTTTCCTGAGTGACAACCCAAAAATTGGGTTTTTGTGCCTAGTACTGTGGTTGTTTTAGATATGTGGTTGTTTTAGAAATGAAGTTTCATTTAAACTATGTTTTATATGTGTGTTATATATGAATAATATGATTCCCTGTGGCTTTTGCAAATATCCTTAGTGCCGTTTATTCCTCCTTTCCCTTACTTCTAGGTTGTCTCTTCGCTCTCCCAAATTCATGCTACTCTGTTTTCCCCACTTCCCACTTTACAAAACCTGTACACCAATATTCCTCTCTCTAGAGTGCACTCCTCCCCATAGCCCCTTCTTACTGCCCTTGTTTCTGCAGTTACCCCAGGTTATATGCTCACATACGAATTTTTGGAGCTAGGAACCACAGATTAGAAAGACTATGTAGCATTTGTCCTTCTGGATATGGGTTACCTAGTTAAACCCATTTACCTGCAAATTTCATGATTTTGTTTTTCTTTATAGCTAAATACTTCCATTGTGTACTCTGTTCACCACTTTCATTACCTATTCATCAGTTGAAGGAAATGTTAGTTGTTTCCATTTCCTAGCTATTGTGAATAGAGCAGCAGTGAACGTGGCTGAGTGAGTATCTGCGGAGTAGAATGTTTCGTCCTTTGGGCATATGACTATGAGTAGTATAGCTGGGTTGTGGTATATTTATTTTCAGGTCCTTTATAATTCCCCACACTGACTTCTACAGTGGACGCACCAGTTTGCAACCCTAACAGCACTGAACAAGGGTCCACTTCCTCACCAGCATCTGTTTTCATGGTCTCAGTCCTTTTGATTGGGGCAAAAGTAAATCTCAAAATTGTCTTAATTTACATTTTATTAATTTTATAAACCTAGCCAACTACCCATGGGTAGTGATGACATAGATTTTAGAGGGAAAAAAAATACCTATCTTTGTATCCACAGATAAGTGTAGCTTTTACCTCTTCTCAAAGAAGTTTCTTTTCAAAGCTGACAAAAGCCAATACAAAAAAACCACAATTGGTCCAATTGTATAAAACAGCTGGCTACTGGGTGCCCAACCCTAGGATATCCATCTGCAATTCGACCTCTACATCTGAAGCTCAAGGAATAACACAGAGGAGGGATTAGATAGACCATAAAAGCCAAAGACCAAAGTGTGCTACAAGATGTGTCTTCCAGATATGATAAACTACTAGACCCATGAAATCTCAACAAGACCGCCTAAACACAACTTGAACAGTGACACCATCAGATAACACATCAACATAGGCAGAGCTAATCTAACAGGGTTTCCTTACCCACCTACCCCCAAACGGAAAGTTACAAATAATTAGTGACTGTTGAGAGGGGGAAATTTAAATATCTCCAGGGATGAGCTCACTAACTGATTATCCAAGCCAAGTGAGTGATATGAAAAATATAAACATACAAGCAATACTAAAAGGACTAACAGGCTGTATTTATATATTTATTCATGGTGCATGTGTGTGTGTGAATAAAATGTTTTTAAACAGGTAATGAATTTGACAATGAATGAGAGGTATTTGAGGAAGAAGGAGGAAATGACATCATTAAATTTCAATTAAAAAATTTAAATCCAAGACTCCCCCACCAAATACCACTTTGTATTCATGGGTATTTATAGGTCACTAGTATAATCGACAAATCTATAAAGAACAAAATTTCAATGACATTCGATCCCGTGTGTCTCATGGGTTCTGAGAATTACAATTGCAACCTTTTCTACCTTTCAGAGTCTCTGTATATTTTTTGGTTGTGTTTTTTGTATAGATAATGTCAAGGATTTTTATTTAAACTTTGGAAGATATATCTAAAAGGGAACCTAAACTATGTATTTTATATTAATATCTAAAGATATATATATATATATATATATATATATGCACACATCACATATAGGCACACATTCATGCACACACATGGGTATACATACATACACACACATGGGCATACATACATGCACACACATGGGCATACATACATGCACACACATGGGTATACATACATGCACACACATGGGCATACATACATGCACACACATGGGCATACATACATGCACACACATGGGCATACATACATGCACACACATGGGCATACATACATGCACACACATGTGTACACACATCCATTCCATTCACAGAGACTTTCACATTTCTCACTTCACAGCCACATTGCATTGTATGAATACACCAGAATTCACTCATCCAGGCCACTGTGTATGGACACCTGAATAATCTTCAGTTATTGACAGTTCTATAGGTTAGAGGTATATATATATATATATATATATATATATATATATATATATATATATATATATAGTCTTCTGCAGGTTATATGTATTTTACATGCAAGCATTTTTTGCTGGATAAATCTCACAAAAATGTAATGACTGAGACAAAGGCATTGATATGTTTTAACTGCGGTCAATCTCTCAATAGGCATTGTGACAATTTATACTTCAACAAGTTAAATTTTCCATATAAAATTATTGTCAATAATTTTTCCAAATTTATAGGTTAAAAATACATGTTATATTAATTTTATTTCTGCCATTTTAAGAGGAAACTAGCATCAGTACATATTTTTCAAGCTATTTGCCTTTCTATTCTATGAATTTCTTGTTCATTTCCTTTGAACAATATTCAGTTAATTGGGACTTTGTTTCTTGGTCTGCTTTATAAATTAAAAGAAAGCTACAATTTAAATATATTAAAATCTATATATCCTTTCAAAATGTACCGTATTTTTTAGTGCTGAAAATGTGTTGTATAGCTGCCATCAAAACTAACATATAAGACATTTATATGGCTTTAAAAGGTCTCTCCGGTCTACTTGGGATAAATTGTCCTTCTCTTTCCAGGCAGTCTCAAATATCATCTAATTAACAGAAGGTTGGCTTAATTAAGAAGAGCTAGGCAAGGTGTTTATCCTCTCTCTCCCTCTCTCCCTCTCCCTCTCTCTCTCCCTTTCTCTCTCTCTCTTTCTCTCTCTGTCTCTCTCTCTCTCTCTCATTCCCTCACTCCTCCCTAAGTAAGGCAGAGGATGAAGGCATGACTGTCCGATCATGAGATTACAAGTTGTTACACGAATCAGCTTCCGTGAGTCTAATGCTACATTTAGTATCTACAAGTGTTTAATCAACAATTGCCATCAACAAGCAATTACTTCTGAGTTGAAGTTAGTCATCAATGGACACAGAAGTGATTGGCCCAACATTTAAAAACAAAACAAAACAAAACAAAACAAAAAACACCTCACTCCTTGCATGATGCTTTGTTTCTGACAAAACAATTGTAAATAAACGTTTATTCTTCTGAAGAATGAAGCAGCAAGTGTAGTATTCAGGCCTTCCAACAAAATGATAGTGAGCAATACACCATCACTCTGAGGCTTTTTTGCAGAACCAGTGTGGTGTTACTGACCCTCAGTCAGCTTTTCGGGGCTGAGCTGGAAACTCTCACACATCTGCAGACCAGAAAGCCAGTTTTCAGTTACTGTACTTTGACTTATTTCTTAGGGAGACAGGTTGTTTGTTTGATTTGTTTTTTAATCAGGATGAGAAGTATTGAATCTATCACACTTGCAGATACACAGAGGTCATATTTTTACTATGGTAGCATACAGATATGTTTTTCTATCAGCCATTCTAACAAATGTGAGCCAACTTTAGATGCCATCTTTGCAACATTAGTATTTCAGGTAAGGTAAGTGAGGGCATAGCTAAGCAAATGCCATCTCTCCAAAATTAAAACCAAACAAACAAAAACTTAGTGAACTAGAAACATTTCTATGGGATTAAAATTTGGTGCACTTGTGACATTTATGATAAAGTTCACTATCAGCGTGATTCTACTGTTTAAAATGAAAACTTACAGATTGGAGTTCTACTGCAGAGTGAACAGCATCTTTTAGACATCTCACCAGCACAGTAAGGACCAATGGTATCCTGGAGAAACTACTGCTGCAAGCTTCACTTGGGCTTCAGTGAACATCAACTTCAGCCCCAAACAACCCAGTGACTACCTAGATAGTCCTGTTTCAATGCCTTGAATCCACTAGTAGGCACCTTCGCAAAATCTTAACATCTCCCCCCCAACCCCTGCTTTCCAAGCACCCTAAGAGGCTACTGAATGGGGCTTCTAACATGTTCTCTCTGCTTATGTCTAAACCTCTAATTTTCTTTATTGTATTCTTCAGTCTGTACGTGCAGTTTCCTACCTTCAAGAGCGATGATAGCCTCCTGTGCCACTCGTCTTTGAGGACAATATGAGAATAAATGGGCATGTTTGCATAGGTTTGCAGATGCAGCTCCATTTTATTTTTTTAATACTCAAGACTGTCACATAATTAGAACATTTCTCCCTTTCCTTTTCTCTCCCCAAACCCACCTATAACCCTCCCCATTCTCCATCAAATTCACCACCTCTTTTTTCCCTAGTTATTATCGTTCACATGTGCATACACATATATACATATATAATCCTAAAAATAACCTGTTCAATCTGTAAAATGCTGCATGTGTGCTTATTTTCAGAGATGACTGTTTGGCACTGGACAACCAATTGGTGTGCTCTTCCCTGGGAGGACCACCCCTCCCATTCCCAGCTTCTGTCCATTGCATATGGTCCTTTGTGTAAGGTTGAGGCTTCATGGGCTTCTCTTCATGCAGTTCAGCATGTTTATTGGCATCTTCCTTGTTAAGCTCCCATTTGGGCAGCCATGTTGCAGAAACTTTGTGTGTGTCATTTGTCGTATTACTAGGAGACACAATCTCACAACAAATTCCCTAGTCTTCTAGCTCTTTACAATCATTATTCTCTCTCTTCAATGTTTTCTGAGCCTCGGATGTGGGAGTGTTTTGCAGATGTGTCCACAGGAACTGGGTGTGTTACCAATCTGTGCTTTGATTTGTTGTGGTTTTCTGTAGTGATCACCATCCACTACAAAAAGACGTTTCCTTGATGAGGGGAGAAGACTATGTTTAGCCGTGAGTGTAAGGGCAAGTGTTTATAGACTGGTGTTAGGGAATTACTGGTTTAGTAAATGATTGCTTGTACATTTCTCCTCCAATTTGATTTCATGAGCACTGAGTAGATAACAGTACCAAGCAGAAAATCCTTCTTGCGGAACAGGTTTTAAGTACAATTAGAGAATTGTTAGTTATCACAAAGGTATATGTGCCACTGTCTGCCTCATCCATTGGATTCATTCTCCCAGGTCCCACCATCTCTAGAGTGGTAACAAGGTAGCACCCGAATGGTTATTTGAAGAAGGCTACAAGGTAAAAGAAAGTGTGGACCCTCACAAAAGGAAGGGGTGAGAACCATGGGACAAAAACCACAACAGGTTCTGGCTTATGTTGAGATTGTACACCATACTTTAAAGAGAGGAGGAGCACAAGAATTCAAATCACAACTATTAGACTGCTTTCAAGTTGTCTATGATTATAATACCCACTTTCCAGGATAAAGATGAAGAAGTAGAGGACAGAGTCTGAAAGAATATGGAAAAGCCATATAAACAAGAGTAAAGGATCCCAGTTCAATTTTGGGTCAGTTGGACATTAATTCAGAGCTATCAAAACACTTAAGGAAGATAAAGAGATAATAATCATGAGGAAGAGATTAATTCCTGGAATGAATATAAACTGGATAATCAAACGTTAACGTTGGTACAGAGGGAAAAAGGGAGATTTCTTTTCCCTGGTCAGGCAAAAGCAAAAGCAAAAACAGTGCCATCAATAATGCTGATGACAGTTCTCTACCTCCCTTACTGGAGCCTCATTAGATACATAGTCTCCACTGTCAGAAACATCCATGAAGCATGGGGTGAGGAATTTGACAATCAATCAATCTTCAATTCTCTCCACTTTTTTGTGAAAACTTAGGAGACAGCATATGACAAAGCTAACTTTGTAACCCAGGCAAGCTAGGGCAGAAAAGAGAGAAGGAATTTGTTTCCCAATTCTTCCCTGGACTCATGAGTTGTGCTTGGTATTTCCAAAGAACTAACCAATCTATTTAAAACTCTAGAAGAAGATATGACATTGGACAGTCTCATAAATTACCTTGATATTCAAGAAAAGAACCATGGTAATTTGAATCCAGACTAAAAGAGGCATTTGTGTATCCTGTGGATCCTTCACTGCCTTTAAATGTACTTATTTTTCCTGTTAAGTTGTCTCCTATAGGTATTATAGCACAAGAGAATAAACCTTTGGGATTGATTTATTTATATAATAAGATCCAGAAAATGCTGATTACCTGCTTACCTTTACTCTTCTTGCTCAATTAATAAACGAGGGGGGCGCCCAATGTCAGCAAGTATATGGCTGTGATCCTTGCTGCAGTATATTACTCTTAACTAACAATCAGTTCGTAAGAGTATTACAGAACAATACGGATTTTCAAATTTCATTTGAAGATTACTATGGAAGGATGGGAAATCATTATCCAGCTGATAAAGCTATGGGATTTTTTTCATATGAATTGAATTTGTGTTTACAAAAATTATTCAACCTTCTTCCATTACACAGACAGATACTTATTTTTTGATGGCTCATCTAATAGAAGAGGAGGGAATTCATGGTTCAGATATTCATCAACCTCTAATACTTTTTTTCCCCTAGCCCAACAGGTGTTGGCTGGTTTGATTCATCTATTATGGTTAATTCAGAAATTCAAAGTCATATAAAAAATTTAAATACAGTTTCAGACTCTACTTATGTTGTAGGATTGTTTCCAGCAATAGACTCATATGCATAAACACGTAAATCTCCCTAGTTTTATTACAGAAGGAAATAAGCAAGCTGATGCATTAACATGCCCAATTTTTACTGTTCCAGAAGAAAATTGCAAAAGGGCATGCATCTCTTTTTGCACCAAAATGCATTTCTCTTCCGCTCCTCCAGCTCCAGGCCATCAAGGACAAAGGTAGAGGGCAAGGAGACAGCAGAAGTCACCAGAAAGAAAAGAGCCAAAAAGCTAAAAGGTAAAGGGAGATATTGACCCTATCATCAGAAGTCAAGTCTGCCCACCCTGAGCCAAGTTACAGTGCTATGCACCAAGGCAGAAGTTATCCCACAAAACACACAAAGCCCCATGTCACTTGAAAGTGTCTTTCTATCTGCGTTAGCCTGTGCATCTGTAATGAGTGCCTCTGAGCATGTGTATTGGTCTTTTGTTCCTCATCCTCCTTTCCTTCATCTTGTAGATCAGATGGCTCCAACTCCTGTTATCTTTACTAATGACTGTGTTTATGACTCAACTCTGGTACTGTAATAGACTTGTTCATTCATCTGAAGAAAGGACCATATTTTTTTTTCTTGGAATTTGAATCATTTCTCATTTTCTTTCTTTCTTTTTTTAACTTTCTATTGGTTCATTGCGAATTTCACATCATGCACCCCTATCTCACTCAACTCCCTCTCCTCTCACACCCTTGCAACCTCTCCCCCAACAGAGAAGGAAAAAAAATCTCATTGTGGAAGCTGTAGTGTGTCACAGTGTGTCCCACAGTATATCCCTTTGTCCACACTTCTTCACTCACAAATGTTCAATGCAATTACTTGTTGATCTGGTCCAAGGCCTCTGGCTTCTGCTACTCTACCAATACTGGAACCTCACTGGGACTCCTCTTGGATAGCCTGTTGTTGCCCTGTGTTAAGGAGATCCTGTAGTTTTGGATCTTTTGGACCAGCTCCTTCATTCACTTCAGCAGTTCATTAGTGGGGTAGATGTTGGAGTAGGCCAATTCAAAGTTTTGGATCTGGATCTGAGAGATATCTGAGCTGGTCATCCCACTGGCTTTCATGCCCTTTGGGCAGCCTATCAGTGACCCCAGCAACCAAGGCCATCTCTACCCTACTGCCCCCCAGGCCTGAGAGATACTGGACTGGTGGTCTCAGGCTCCGGGTGTTAGGCTTCTAACTATTCAGATGTTCACAGATCCTTTCTCTTTCCTGACACCTACTGATGCACATGTGACACAACAGTCACATTGCAACACCTCTAGGAGCAAAGCATTTCCCATTTTCATAGGACATCATAGCATTTGTATTTCTATTAAATGCAAATATTGGATCACGCTCTACAAGATATCAAAACTGCTAATCATATGTGTCTCTTTTAAAACTATTCTCTAGATTTTTCTGATTAGTATAATAATGTAACCAATAGTACTAGACATACTTTGGATCCCTGTTCTTGGTGGCATAGTATTTTTTTTCTTTTCTTATAAAAGCAAACATTTAATTGGGGCTGGCTTCTAGTTTCAGAGGTTCAGGCCATTAACATCATGGTGAGAAGCATGGCATTGTGCAGGCAGACTTGGTGCAGGAGGAGCCAAGAGTTCTACATCTTGATCTGAAGGCAGTATTAGAAGACTGTAGTCTGCAGGCAGCTAGAAGGCCCTTTTCTACATTGGGCGGAACTTAAGCACTAGGAGACCTCAAAGCCTGCCTACACAGTGACACACTTCCTCCAACAAGGCCACACCTCCTAATAGTGCCACTTCCCATGGGCCAAGCATATTCAAACCATCACAATATCTTAGTGGTAGCATAATATTTATACACAACGTTTTCACTTTTCTAATATTATGTTTATAATTTGCTTGATTGTAGGATACTAATACATCAAATGTCCACTAGATCTCAACATCTCAACTCAAAATCACTCTGGATATCCTGCATTTAAAGAATTAAAGGGGCAGGGACAGTGGTCCAAGAATGTAGCCATGTGAGGAGAATTCTGAGTGCTGTGAGAAACTCTAAGAAACTAAGACAAGAGCCTTGTGATCTCCGTTTCTACAAAACACAGAACTGTTCTTTGAATGTTTTTGTGCTCCTCCCAGGTGTAGTGAATAGAACTGAGTGTACTTGAGATTATTCATCACAGCTGGCTATTTTTGTTTACATGCCTCTATGCCAAAGCATGGTTTTGCTGTGTGCGGCTTGTCTGCCTCTTGCGGCTTGCCCTTGTGGTTGTGCTCATTTGTGTGATTTTACTCATTTGACCCTTGTTTACCCTCAGAGTATAAATTGTTTGGTGCTCTGAATAACACTGGCTATTACATGAGACTCCACCTCATTTATTGGCTCTACTCTCCCAGGTTCCATGGCCTCTAGAGCAGTAAATAGCAATGAAACTTTCCTGAGAGATTGTCCTGTTAGGTGGAAATATCACCTACAGGCTCATGGGTTTGACCATGAGCTGATGGCTTTACTTGGAAGGATTACATTTAGGAAAGCAAGCTCTTGACACTTGTAACGGGAACTACTTCCCCCTCAGAGTTTTGCTCCCTAATCCACTGAGGTGTGAACAAGCTGCAAGCTCCTGCTGCCATTAACTTCGACTAACCATTGCACCTTCCCTACTAGGAGAGGCTGAGAACATCTCAACCCTGATCCAAAATAAATCCTTCCTCCTTTAACTAGGTTGCTTTTGTCAGAATGTAGTCCCAGTGATACGAAAGTAACTAATATGGAGGTCAGAGGGAATGTCACAAAAATGTAAACATAGCAAGAGTCATTGTCTAGAGTAGAAGATCTTAAGAAAGAATGGAGCAGAGTTAAAAACAAAGATGGTGGTGGCTGCCCACCCCTCCTGCAGACCTCCAAGGAGTGCAGAGACCCAAGAGGGTGTGGAAGGGTGATGCAGTGGTAAAAAGGGAGTTTGCAGAGCCCGCCATAGCTATGGAACAACAAAGAAAAATAAAAAGTATGGGAAGATACTTTGTAAAAGTGGGTTCACAAAGTTGAAAGATGGTGGAATAGAGCTACACTGTGGAGAATGACAAATCTACACCCTTCACCAGGTCACCTTAGCCAGCAGACTACAAGAAGAAAACTTGGAGCTGCTGTCACTGATGATGGAAATGTGCCGTGGCCTGGAGCTTGGAGACACGCTGCTCAGCTGCCCTGGTTTTGAGCAACTACAAAACATCAGAGATGAAGAACAGTTCATTTTCTGAATTAGACCTCTATGGTTCGTGCTGCCCCTGGAGGCCACTTTTGTGTCTGTAGTTGGCTGTTCCTGGCCATATTGATGCCTGATGTTCAAGAGGATGCCAAGAGTCCTACAGCAGCTCGGAACCATGTTGAAGACCCAGCCCAAGTTACCACTGAAGGCCAAGCAGATTTCTGTGGTGTGTGTCACTGCCTGAGGCCGTATTGATGTCCATGGGCCATGCTGCCTCTAGAAACAATGTTGATGTGAGTGGTCTGTGCAGCCACCTGAGGACATGTTGATGTCTGTGGTTCATGCCCTTGCCGGGGCCCATGTCTAGGTCTGTGGTCCTTCTACAGCCAGGGGCTATGTTGATGTCTGTGGCCCATGTTACCACCAAAGGCCACGTGGATGTTCCTGGTCTGTGCTGTTGCCTCAGGCAGTGTGGATGTCTTTGGGCCATACAGTCGTCTGAAGCCATATTGATGTGAATGTCCTGAGCTGCCACCTGAGGCCAAGTTGATGTCCCTGGCATGTGCAGTGACAGAGAGCTGTGTAGATGTTTGTGGTCTGTACTACCTCCTGAGATCATGCTGAGGTCCATGGTATGTGTAGATGCCAGAGACCATGTAGAAGTGCATGATCTGTGCTCTCACTGACTCTAAAGGGCAAGGATGCTACCTTAATGACTGCAGACTCACAAGTGAGAAAGAGGGACATAGGAGGCTTATGTAAGAACCCCTACCACCACCTCCCCAAAAAAAGTAACAGCCTGGACAGAAAGCCATTGAAGAGAACTCTCAAAACTTGTGACACAGATGCTAAAGAGTAGCTCTCCACAATTGATGGCTTCTGGTGGTGCTGTGGGTGGAGAAGGACTCAGTTTTTGTAAGAGGCTGGCTACTGGGAATTTGACAATGCTCCAGTGATTATATGGGCAACACAAATTAGACTTGAATTTTTTTTCTTCTTTTGTGGGTGTGGGAAGGTCACAAGGATGAGGGTGTGGACCTGAGAGGACTGGAAAGTGAATGTGATCAGGGTTCATGTTGTGAAATTCTCAAATAATTAATAAAGCTATTAGGAAAAAGAAGGAATGGAGCAGGAGTCTGCACAACCCCTATACTTCAAGCAGCCTAGGCAGAGTTTGATTCATCCTCTGGGCAGAAAGGGACCCTGTCTCTCACCACTATGTGTCTTCATGCGGTTCAGTTCATATCTTAGCCGAGCAGTTTAAAACATTCAAACTCTACTCATAAGGCTAGTTAAACACAAACTTGTTTTTTGATAAGTGGTCATTCATCGGTGATGTTATGATACTATTTTTTACCCTCAGTCATAGCAAGTATAAATAGAAATGCAGATTTTTTTTCTTTTTTTTAGCTTTTAATTTTTAAGGCCTGCATAAATTCCATAAAACTGGAGACTCAAAGAGTTCAGGTAACATATATGAGTATGTGGTGAAAAATATCAGGTTTTTGATGAGATTTTAGACAAAGTAAAAAATTTTTTACATGTAAATAATCTTCTTACATATAAGTATTGACAAATGACTATGATGCAAACCGTTTTCTCTACGTCTTAGTTGGTTTGCCCTAAAACATGACTGCTAGAAACAGTCTCCCTACTAATAGCTTTAAATCCCTTATGTCAATTCTCAGGGTCCAGTGATTTCATTAAACAGAGGTTCCAATCCTTCCTCTCCTAGATAAGGTGATAACAACAGCAGACTGTAATAATTTAAAAATTAAACTATTTACACACATAGCTACTGTCTGAGTCATAATTAGAACCGCTGCAATGAGAACAGAACACACGCTGCATTTTTGCCTGGAAAGAGGTTGCAATGGCAAGGGCATTTCCTGTTAGCTTTTCTTGAATGCTCTCATGGTGATATATGAATATAAGTTTTACCTTGTACTTCAAACAACATACACACCAAAAATGTAGTCAAGATACTTCATAACTATCGTATCATTCTTCCTGGAGGTTGTTGTTGTTTGGGGTTTTTGGTTGGTTGGTTGGTTGGTTTGGATTTTGAGACATAGTTTCACTGTGTAGCTTTGACTTCCCTGGGACTTGATACATGGAACAGGCTGTCCTTTAATTTGCTACAGTCCCCCTGCCTCTGCCTCCTATCATATCGTTCTTATACTCAATTTTAATGGTGGCTTATTTGCTGAGACAAAATAGATATGGGTGAAAAGGCATATTGGCTTTCCTGTTATGTTGCTTCTATTTATAGTAGCTACAAAATAGACCTATGAGAATAAAGACTACAGCATAGGGGCCATGTTCCAGTGGCTAAGTGAATTTATCTCTTGTTATTACAAGAAATACCATGGTCATACCCTGAGATCAAATACAGTTAAAAAGTTCTCTCCATATATATATATAATATATATATATATATATATTATATATATCTCCATATAATATAGATATATTATATATATCTCCATATATATATAATATTTTTTTCAGTCTCTGGGACTCTTTAAGCAAACACATGTGCAACACACACACACATGCATGCACACACACAAACAATTTGTAGGCAGATGAAATCACTAATTACCTGTTTCGAAAACTGAAAATAGAAAACTATTTTGTCTGTGTGAGGCATGCTTTTTGTTCTTCCTAGATGTGGCACAAAAGAAGAGCTGTTTATATTGCTAGCAGAGAAGACATCTCCAGATATAAGGTGTCATTGCAGATTGATTTCTTTCTGCTTATGAGCATATTGTGTTATTGCTTTTAAGAAATCATATGAGGAAAAGACACACAACAGAGCTAAACACTTTCCCATGATGTTTTTAAAATATACCTTACATAAATAATGCAAAAATAATAATTCATCCTGTTGGATTCACAAAGTCTACTTGGCTAAGAGGATAATATTAGAAAATCAGAAAAGAACAAGTCCTCAGAGACCTTGTTCTCTTACATGTGACCTTTCTCCTATTTTTTTTTCTTTCTTTCAGCAGTCTTATTTATTTGCATTCTCAAATCTTACTCAGCGTCCTCACTCCAAAACATGATTCTCAAAAGTCATCCATGCCCAGTGGCAGCTCAGATTGCTCTCATGTTTGACCTCATTTATACTTCCTGGCTTATGACCTCTGAGATACCAAGATTGCTGCTGTCCTATTAGCTGCTAAAACCAGGAAACATGCAGGACATGCTACAGCCATGTCATGTCTAAGCATGATGAAAGAGGCTGGACTCTTAATGTTTCTCCTCATTAGCATAGGAAGATGACTAAGTCAGTAAATTATTTGGGCAGGCTTAAGGACCTGAGTTTAGATCTGCAGCACCCATGTGAAAAGTCAGATATGACTGTGCATGCATGCAATCTTTGCACTGGGGAAGAAGAGATAGGAAGATTCTGTGATTTGTTACTCAGTCAATCTAGCCAAATTTGAGAGTTCTTGGATCAATTAAAATCCATACCTGTCTAAAATTAATGTATGGATCAATTGAGAAAGAAACTCAACCTTAACCTCTGCCCTCCACATGCATGCACGTACTTGTGACACACAAGTAACACATACATGTGGCAAACATTATTTTGAAAATATCTCTTATGTTCTAAGAGACTGGAACTTTTAGGACATCATAGACAGTTAGTAATAAGCCTTGAGGTCACTTGAGATTGGTAGCCCTACTGTGTGCTCAGCCTGTTCATTTAAACTACTTCTAAGAGGACAATATAATAACCAACCTTACTGTCTTAGTTCTCCATGTAACTAACTTTCACAATTTACATTAACACACAGCACTGACCATAAATTATGTTCTCTTCCATATCCCTGACCCAGAGCAAGATATTATGTATGTATGTATGTATGTATGTATGTATGTATGTATGTATGTATACTGTACTAATAAATGCTGAAAATAGTAAATAAGTTAAATGCAACCTTATAAAACAAATATCCTCCATAAATATTGGAAGCACTATGGATTTAAGTTGATAAGTCTGTTTGCAATGATATGTACAGTGCTGTTGTCTGGGTCAGTTAGAGTCAGCTGGAGTTGATAAAGTTTCACTTCTTATAAGACCCTGATATTAAGATTTTCACAAAGTATCCCTCATACTTTCCACAGTACTTTCTGCACTGCTTAATAAAGACAGAGCAAAACCTTTGTGAGAGACAAGGGGGCAGACAAGACAAACAGCACTCACGCAGGCATAGGGACACAGATTTAGACTCATGCTGAAGGGCCCAGCTTAACTTTACAAACTTCATTTTGCTTTTAGATTCCATTTTATGATTAGCTTGCTCTCTAAGTGAATTCAGCTACTAGAAAAACCCCAACTTGTTCTAGGAGCCATGTCATACTGGCAACAATCACAATTCCCCTGGGCAAATAGCCACTCCACTCCTCACAATAATGAATCAGTTCTCAAGGAGAAAGTACCTAATGTCTAAAGTAGAGTAATTAAGCTAGCAACTGTTGTTCATACCAAGCTGCAATCATTACTAGCCAATTGAAGTACACCAAGCTAATGTCAACCAATCATATATCTGCCAAGTTAGGAAGTCCCTCACTCTGCTATCATGATAAATAGGCTCAGGACCTTCCACACCTTCCACTGTGCTGGAGAGGTTGGAGGGTCCAAGTTCAAGCTTGAATAAAGACTCATTGCTTTTTCATATGAGTTGGACTTCTAGTGGTCACTGGTTGCCTGTGGGGACCTCATGATCTTGGCATGACCATGCAACAGATTGCATTTATTACAAAAAATCATAAGCTACAGAGAGGGAAGTAGAGATTAAACCTCAGGCTTGTTCTTGGTTAAACTACTACAGAGGGCAGGAGAGTGCTTTGCTTTCTTCCAATGAAACACTGATGCATATTGGTGACTATGAGTTTCTCCTCCATGAATTTCATCTTTTTTTTTTTTTTTTGGTTTTGTTGTTTGTTTTGGGGTTTTTGTTGTTTGTTTATTGGGGGTTGTTGTTGTTTGTTTTGTTTTTTGCTTTTTGTATGTATGTGTGTACGTGTGTGTGCCTTGTGTGAGGAATCTTTACTGCATTTAATCAAGACACATAAACATACAAAGAAACACACACAAAAAATTGATGCTTACCAATATTTACCAATAATTCTTCCAAATTTAATTTCTCATACTTAATTTCCCCTTGTCTTCCTTTTTCTTAACTTTTCTATTTCTGCAGTATTTTTGTCTCTTTATATATCTATATACTCTTCTGAGACACAGAACAAACTTATTGCTATCACCACACAATCTACATGCATATCAATGACTATTTGTAGTCCAGTATCTGCCCTACAACGTTTCTGTAATGGGAAACCCACTTGGATACTCAGTACCTCCAACCCAACATTCAGAATTTACTGTCTTCACAATCCCAAGATTATCCCTTCTCCTGAACTCTTTTCTAGGGATGCTGACCTTAAGAGTGTTACCAGCAACCATTTCTCCCTTGTTCAATGGAACATTCACTAAGTTTATGCAGCACTTCATTGATTCCACACCAGGTTGTTATTGAGTTTTTGTACGTGCTCTCATGTTTAAAGCTCAACAAACTCTTAAGATGATTCTGTCATCCCCACTCTCCAGATAAGGAAGGGGAAGCCCAACAGGACCACAGAACGTGCTATAGCCACATGTGAAATGAAGATCCATTCTGAAGGTCCCCAGAGACACCACACTTTATGCTCCTTCCTTTCCAGTGCCTGCTCTCCTCATCTGCTTGCTTACACTTTACAGATATTTGGTTTTTACCTTAGCCCCTCCTGCAATAGTTTTGATTTGTCCATTATTACCTTTTTTTTTCTACCATAAAGGCTTCTCTTTTTAAAGTATTACTAATTAATTGTTAACAAAGTTAAATTTTTAAGCCTTCTAGTGTACTCTTCATTTTACTATGAGAAGAATCTCCAAAACAGCAATCAGATCACATTAAGCCACAAATCCTTGGAGCAACATGTAAGGTCTTTAAAAGTTAGACTCCTATCTACTCATCAGTGTCCCTTTTTAACTGCCACATTTGCAAATGTTTATCCACCCCAGGATGCACACCTGTGTTATTGTTAAAAGTGTATCACATTGAGTCAAAAAACTACTAATATTCAACAAATTTAAATACACAAAAATAGCAAATTTGAATTCTACTTACTGGAATTTTCAATTGAAAATACTAGCCCCTACCTTTTTGTTCCATAACCTAAACCATGGGATCCAAAGACAATATTTTCCATGGTTTCCATTGCTCCTCCTGATGATAGTCACCTCCATATTTTTCACAATGTGCTGAAACACTACAAGACTAGACTCTGAAAGGCTCAAACAGAAGAAGGAATGAAGAGTAGTTGTTGTTGTTGTTGTTGTTGTTGTTGTTGTTGTTGTTGTTTGCATCAAAAATGCCAGACCTGCTGGCCTCAGTGGGAGAGGATGTGACTAATCCTGTAGAGATTTGATGCCCCAGGGGGGATACCCTAAGAGGACGAGTAAGAGGAAGGGAGAGGTGAGCTCTGCATGAGGGAACCTGAAGGGGGTCAACATTTGGGATGCAAATAAATAAAATATTTAACTTTAAAAAGTGCCAGACATGGAATTAACATTCCACCACTTGCAGAATATGACCATGTACTGATGTTGTCAGATGGAGAAAAAAGAAAAAGTATATGTTATCCTTTAAAACAGCCTTCCACATTCTATCACTTGAAACACATATGTGCTCAGAACAGATACTATTGAACTTGGAGGTGTATTTTTGGCACTGGATAGTCACACACCGAATTTTTCCTTGAATGTGAGGGAGGGGAGCACAGAAGATGATGACCATACTGAACCTCTATGCATATATTCATTCTTCTCTAGCTGGATTTGTCAGACATGATCTCCTTATTTCCATTTGTGAGATTTATGCATCTAACTCTTACACTTCTCCTCTCTCCTTTCCTATTTTTGAATATGTTTTAAAGCTGAATCTAGGTAGCTCCATGTGAGTATGATTCAGGAAATATGATTTGCAACATAGAAAAATTAGCAAGACATTACTTCTCTTACAAATTTTTTTTCACTAAATTGAGAATCAAAATCTTTTGCTTACAGCTAATGAGTTGACTCATTGGGTACTGAACTTACTGCCAAGCCAGATGACCTGTTTGATTGTGATTGATTTTTAACCCCAACCAGGGGGTTGGAAAAACTGATTCCTACAAGCTGTCCACATACTTTCCCATGCAGACTGCAAAACGAATGCACATGTGCATGCTTTCTAACACACATATACGCATACAAAATTAGTGTATAAAAACCTTGGGGCTTAGTCTTCATGTTATTGTCTGCTATAGCTACCTTACCTGTAAGTTATCATCCACTTTTGTCCCAGAGTTCTGCATGATGGAATCTGTTCAATGCTACAAATTGGCTGCTACCAAAGCTTACAGAACAGCTTTTATCTCAGCATTTTGTGAATCTCCTTCAATGGAGATATTATTTCTCTAATGCTATATTTTCCTCTTTCCTGATCTTGATGAAACATATCTTGTACTAAAAACTTAGGAAAGATTACATAGAAGGCAAATCTGAGCACATCATCTGACCTTACTCATCATTGGCAGTTTGAGTATAAGGTTCCCAATAACTCATAAAGACAGATGCTAGATACCTAGAAAGGTCATTATGACAGATAAGAGATACATAGACTGACAGACAGATGATAGACTTGTAGATTATTTTGAGATAATTAGTGCTTGTCCTTTTATGTATAACCACTTTAAAAACTCATACTTACCTGTGTTCTCAGGTTTTCCTTATGCATATGCTCTGAAGTTTTGTTCTGCACTTTCCTGGTATGCATTGTTGTTTGATAACAGCAACTTAGTTGGGTCTCTCTGTCTGGCCATGGATCTCTGTGTCTATTCATGGGCCTCTGTATCTGGCCATGGGTCTCTGTGTCTGTCCACAGTTCTCTGTATCTGGCCATGGGTCTCTGTGTCTGTCCACAGTTCTCTGTATCTGGCCATGGGTCTCTGTGTCTGTCCACAGTTCTCTGTATCTGGCCATGGGTCTCTGTGTCCAGCAACTGGTCTTTCTGTCTGGCCGTGGGTCTCTCTGTCTATCTGGCCATCCTAAACACTCCAGTCCTAAAACATTGCATTGTGCTTGTCCCTTACTACTTGCTTTCTTCCAACTCTTTTCATTCTAAAGCTTGCAGAGTTATGGAACTTTCTATACTCCTCTTCTATGCATCCTTTTCACCCCTAATGACATTATTTTCCCTCCCCATATTCTTATTATGTTTTTAGAAATTACTCTTACTTTATGTCCCAAATTACTTTCCTCCCTCTCTCCCTGCCTCCATCCCTCTTTTTCACCACAACATGAGAAACTGTATTAAAGGGTTACAGCATTAGGAAGGTTGAGAACCACTTGCTGACAGATAAAATGCTTTGTATATTTTGGTTTTACTCTGAATAAAAAAAAAAAAAAAAGGAAAAATAAAAAAAGAAACTAGGCCAAGAGCTCATCAGTGTCCTATCACACAGTGTGCATTATTAAGAACCACTTTCTTGGTGGATAATTTGTTTGTGTGCTTTAAGTGAAGGGGTAGTGTTTATGTGTGCACGCACACACATGAATATGGCTATGTATGCTTGTTTTTGCACATATGGAGGCCAGAGGTAAATGTCAAGTGTCATCCTCCATTGCTCTCTACCTTAATTTATGGGACAAAGTTTCTTATTGAATCTAGAGCTCTCCATTTTGGCTAAATTTGCTGGCTATTGAGCAGTTTGCCAGTCTCTGCCCAACAGCACTGACATTACAAGTGTGTAAAACCATGATAAGCTTTTAATGTGGGTGCTGAGGATCTGAAGTGAGGTCTCTGAGCTTGTATAGAAAACACTTTTATCAGCTTAGCCATTGGCCACTATTACTGAGATAATTGTTTTAGTTAAAAATAAAATCATACTTTAAGAGAGAAAAGGAACTTTACACTTGATTAAGAATGAGAGAAAAGCCAAGACTGTAAGGAGATATATATGTTGTAGATTATATAGGTTTTTAAAAGGGCATGTCCATTTTTTTCATATATTTAATAATTTTGTATTAGCTACTTTTCCATTGCCATGATAAAACATCATAATCAAGGCAGCTTTTGGAAGAAAGAGTTTGTTTGTGATTTATGGTTTGACAGGGTCAAATTCCATGAGAGCTATCTACTGGGAATCAAGTATTCAAATGTACCCAACTTATGGGGACATCTCATTCAAACCACCACATTTATACACGCAACTCTCTGCTGTGGAACTTCCTACATGGAGTATCATGTTGGCCCTCATAATTACTATGTTTTTATAACTCTAGTTCCAAGTTCCAGGAGAGGCAATGTCTTCTGGCCACTGAGAACACTACACTCATAGACATACATGCAGACAAAATACTCGATATAAAAAATAAAATAAAAATCTTGTTTAAAATGACAAATATTTTAATATAAGAAAATATATCAATCTGAGATTAGTTTGCTTTATATAATCATCTCCAGTTAATAAAATTATTTTAATAAACATGTCTAAGTCTTTGACAAAGACAGAACTTGAGTTATTTGCATGCTGGTAGCTATTTGAGAATAACATCAAATGTAACAGCACATGATATGCAGATATAGGTGTAGGGCGAAAGCTCTCAATACAAACAGTTGAGATCCTGTGAATGGTCTGGCTTTGAAAAAGACTAAACAGTGCTTGGCACACTGTGGATCAAGTAATGGGCAATTACATTGTGATTTGCATGTTATTTGCATTCTGAAAAGTCAGAATATATGGGTAAAACAGTTACATTCCAAAGTCAGATAACTACAAAACTAGCCTTTTTGCCTACTGACTCCAGCCCTGTTTTCCTGAGTTAACCTATTGAAAACTGGAGAATTCACCTGATAGTCAGTGGCTTCACACAGTGATTTTCTGCCAAGTGGTAATCAAAATGAACAAAAAATCTGCTGCTTACATTGTCACCACTTCCATTGCTATCAGTTTATAACTATTGGATATTCTGGGATTAACAGAAAGCAAAATATCTAAATAGGTTAAACAGTAATTCACCATTGAATAATTACTTACACCATGGAAGTGGACCTGTAGAGCACCATTTTAGAATTTAAAATACCCATAGTTAGATAATTACTATTATTTATTTATTTCCCCTAAAGGTCATTTAATTCTCTATGTGGCACATTTCTTTACATCAAAAATAAATATGACCTGACACATTCTTGCAGAGATAACAAGGTTATCATGTTCTGTTATTCTTTACTCACTTAGATAGGATTTTAGAAACTGGCACATGATAAGAATTCATCAAGAATTTTTCAAAGGGTGGCTTGTTATTGCTGGAAGAAAAAAAAGCAGTTACATGGAAAAAGAACCTTCAAACAGTGATAGCCTAGCCATTGCCTGAATATGGTTAAGGATAGGTCATTTGGTTAGTCTCACTATGGGCTATATTTCTCTAACATAAATTCTTTGTCCTTTAATAGCATACTGTCTTAGCAAATATTACAGTATAATTCATTATTTTTTAATTCACACACACATATTAACAACTTGCCATGACTACACAACGTATTAAATATTGTTGAAGTGAAGAAAAACTAAGTTTATGTAGACCACTTCTATACTTAGCTTACAATATCATATACAGAAATTTTTTAAAGCAGTAAAAATGAAATAAGAATTTTGAAGGCAGGGAAAGAGTGCAAATGAGATTTATTTGAGTTAGGGATATTAAATTATTTTGCCAGAGATAGATATGTTCTTATTCAGGGTGTGAATATCACTGTCATTTCAATATTCCTGGAGGCTAGCATAAAACTCCATTTCTGTGGCACTCTTTCAGCTCAGTAGAGAATATGATAAACAAAATAAATGTGAGGAAGGTATGTTTGCTTAGTGGTGGTAAGATATGCATTCTTCACTTCAGATGACATATACGAAATGAAGATTTTTAAGTCTAGTTCTGAACTCCTTGTTGTTATTGTTGTTTGAACTCCTTGACATAAGTCTCAAAAACAGACACTAGGGATGGGGGGAAGGCTCTCATTGGTAAAATGCTTGCTGCACAAACATGATAACCTAAGCTTGATCGCAGAACCTACACCAAAGTGCTGTGTGTCATAGCACACACTTGTAAGCCCATCTCTGCTGAAGTGGAGAGACATGTTTCCCTAGGCTCACTAGCCAGACAGACTACCTTATCAGAAAATTCCAGGCCAGTGTGAGATGAGGTGAGTAGCTCTGGATGAACAACATCTGATACACAACACCTCTGCCCTGCATGTGCATAAAAGCATTCCTAAATGTGTCTCTGTGGTATGTACACATACACACTACAATTCCAAACCCAAGTCCCTGAACTCCATTGTCTGGCCACCACTCCATTGGCCTCCCACAGGCATACAACACGGAATATCCAGGTTAGACTTCCCCTGCTCCCATTCACCTTCCTGTCTGTTGCAGCATGCCCAGCTGCCACAAGCTAGTGGCTTACTGTCCTGTCTTCCAAGCTTCATTGGCTGGCCACCACTCCTTAAGCCTCAACCAGGGCCCCTGCACAAGGAACATCCAGGCATGTTACACCAAGAACACCCAGTCAAAGGATTCCCACTGAAGTTCTGCTCCACAGAGAACATCCAGATTAGGGCCATCATCCTGATATCTGCTAGCCAAGAACATCCAGGGACAACCAGCTTGCTAAAGGCCAGCATAAGAACACAAACAAGAGCCAGGTTAATGTGGCAACTTCAGAGCAGAGCTATCTCATTGAAGCAAGCAAATCCTGGATATTCTAATACAACCAAAGCACAATAGACCTTAAAAAGATGATAGATGCCTTTAAAGAAGAAATTAATAAATTCCTCATGGAAAATTAAGCATATAGAGACCTTTTAAGAGGGAATTAATAAATCCCTTTTAAAAATACAGGAAAATGCAATCAACCAGGTGAAGGAAATGAAAAAAACTGTTCAAGACCTGAAAATGGAAATAGAAACAATAAAGGATACACAAACTGAGAGAATCCTTGAGATGGAAAACCTAGGAAAGAAAACAGGAAAACAGATGCAAGCATCGTTAACAGAATACAAGAAATGGAAGAGAGACTCTCAGGTGTAGAAGATACAATAGAAGAAATTGATATATGAGTCAAATAAAATTTTAAATCTAAAAAAATTCCTGACACAAAACATCTAAGAAATTTGGGACATTATGAAGACCTAACATAAGAATAATAGGAATAGAAGAAGGTAAAAAGTCCCAGCTCTAAGGACCAAAAAGTATTTTCAACAATATCGTAGAAGAAAATACCCCCCAACCTAAAGAGAGGGATATCTATAAACATAGAAGAAACTTATAGAACACTAGTTTGATTGGATCAGAAAAAATAATCCTCCCACCAGTCAAACAATAAATCTACATAACAAAGAAAGACCATTAAAAGCTGCAAGGGGGAAAGGCCAAGTAGCATACAAAGGCAGACCTATCAAAATTACACCCAACTTCCAAACACAGACACTAAAATCCAGAAGAGCCCATGCAGATGTCTTACAACCTCTAAGAAACCACAGATGCCAACCTCAATGGCTATACTCAACAAAATTCTCAATCACCATAGAAAGCAAAAGCAAGATATTCCAAGACAAAACCAAATTTAAACAATATTTATACACAAATCCAGCCCTACAGAAAATACTTAAAGAAAATTGCAACCCAAAGAAGTTAAATACACATAAAACCACACAGGAAACAGATAATTTCAAGACAGCAAAAACGAAATAAGAGAAGCACACACAAATATACACAAACATACATACACACACATACTACCAACAACAACATCAAAATAACAGGAATTAACGATCATTGGTTAATATCTCTTGTAAGATTGTGAAAGGCAGCCTGGTTTCTGGTTGAGCTAAGATTTGAAACCCTGGTGATCCAGCAGGGGATCCCCAGCAGGGGAAAACCGTGCAAGGGACAGTAGACATTTTGCCATGCTCCTGAGCCCCAGGCTCCTGACACAAGGCTGCAGTTCTCCATAGGTCTGTGACCATCAGTCATGTAAGGGCAACACCCTGAGCCCCTCCACAGGTAGAGGAAGTGACCATGTAGTCTCAAGACAGATCTCCATTTGAATGAGGTACACCTAAAGACCTGGAGGCTTAGCCAATAAACTCCCCTTCTCAGACATCCCTCCCTGCAGAAGGTATTTAACTTCAGACCCACCCTGAGAAAGTGAGGTATGGTTTTATTCATCGCCACTCACCGCCATGACAATAAATGCCCTAAAACCATGGACTGTCTCTTTTCATCGGGATCTGCCATGGGGAACAATGGAACAGGCCTTCATCTAAAGAGCCGCATGTAGTCTCCCACAGAAGGCCTCTCAGTGCTCCTAGCCATGGCCTCCACCAAGCCAAGCTGCCCGCCAAACCAAGGACTCATCCTGGTGGGACCCATCCAGGCTCCGCCTCATCTTTCCCCTTTGGCCCCAGGCTAGATCCAGCCCACAGGCCCACACACCATTCTCAGCTCTTTCACAGCATCCAGCGGCACCTTGGATGCCCAAGAGTCTGAAAACCAGATTGTCTTGGCCTTGTCACAGGCTGGAGACCCCCGAGTCTGTTCTGTGTAGTCCCCAGAACACCAGGCCACACTCCCCCACCCCTGGGTAGTGTCCCAAGACTTCTCAAAGCCCGACACCTGCTCAGTGGTAGCATGGGCTCAGTCAAACTTCCCACGTCC
Organism: Uromys caudimaculatus; assembly: GCA_028551405.1. Taxonomy (NCBI): domain Eukaryota; kingdom Metazoa; phylum Chordata; class Mammalia; order Rodentia; family Muridae; genus Uromys; species Uromys caudimaculatus. The sequence continues at coordinate 6,437,138 of CM052702.1, forward strand.
TTCCTCCCCCAGTGGCTTGCGCTATAGGGCAGATGTGGGACCCCACTTTAACCCAACAATCACTCAACATCAATAGACTCAATTCCCCAATAAAAAGATACAGACTAACAGAATGGATGCAAAAAAAAAAAAGGATCCATCATTCTGTTGCACATAAGAAACACACTTCAGCAACAAAGACATGACCTCAGAGAAAAGGGCTGGAAAAAAGTTTTCCAAGAAAACAGACCCAAGAACCAAGCTGGAGTAGCCATTCTAATATCTAATAAAGTAGACTTTCAATGAAAACTAATCAAAAAAGATGAAAAAGAAAACTTCATACTCATCAAAGGAAAAATCCACCAAGATGAATCTTAGTTCTGAATATATGTGTCCCAAATGCAAGGGCACAAACTTTTCATTAAAGAAACATTACTAGAGCTTAAACCACATATCACACTGAACACCCTAATAGTGGGAAGCTTCAACACCACACTCTCACCAATGGACAAGACACTGAGACAGAAACTAAACAGAGAAATAATGAAACTAATAGAATTTATGTATCAAATAGACCTAACATGTATCTACAGAACTTTTCACCCAAATATAAAAGAATATATCTTCTTCTCAGCACCTCATAGAACATTCTACAAAATTGACCTGGTGGGTCACAAAGCAAGCCTCAACAGGTACAAGAAAATTGAAATAACGTCTTGTATCTTATCAGACCACAATAGATTAAAGCTAGACTTCAACAACAGAAACAAGAGAAATCCTACAAACTCATGGAAATGGAACAACCCTCAACTAAATGATCACTGAGTAATGGAAGAAATAGAGAAAGAATTTAAAGACATTCTAGAATTCAATGAAAATGAAGGCACAACATAACAGAACTTATGGAATACAATAAAAGCAGTACTAAGATGAAAGTTTATAGCGATAAATGCCTTCATAAAGAAAGAGTTCTCATACCATACTAGCAACTTAAGTACACCTGAAAGTTCTAGAAGAAAAAAAAAAGAAGAAGAAAATACACCCAAGAGGAGTGGATGGCAGGAAATGCTCAAACTCAGAGCTGAAATCAATCAATTAGAAACAAAGAGAACAATACAACAAAAACAAGAGCTGGTTCTTTGAGAAAATCAACAAGACAGGTAAACCCTTAGCCAAACTAACTAAAAGGCACAGAGGCAGTATCCAAATGAACAAAATCAGAGGGAAAAAAGGGAGACATATCAACAGACATTGAGGAAATTTAAAGAATCATTAGGTCTTACTTCAAAGTTTATACTTCACAAACTTGGAAAATCTTAATAAAATGGATGATTTTCCAGAAAGATACTACTTACCAAAGTTAAATCAAGATAGGGTAAACTATTTAAATAATTCTATGACCCCCTAAGCAAATAGAAGCAGTCATTAAAACTCCCAACCAACCACCAAAAAATGGTTTTAGCACAGAATTCTACCTGACTTTCAAAGAAGAGCTAATACCAATACTTCTCAAACAATTCCAAAAAAATAGAAAGAGAAGGAACATTGCCAAACTCATTCTGTGAGGCCACAGTTACCTGGATACCTAAACCACACAAAGTCTCAACAAAGAAAGAGAATTTCAGGCCAATTTCCCTTATGAACATTGATGCAAAAAAAATATTCAATAAAATACTCACAAACTGAATCCAAGAACACATCAAAGACATCATCCACAATGATCAAGTATGCTTCATCTCAGGGATGCAGTGGTGGTTCAATATTCAAAAATCCATCAATGTAATATACTATATAAACAAAATTAAGAAAAAAAACACATGATGCTAAAAAACTCCTTTGACAAATTCCAACACTACTTCATTTTAAAAGTATTGGAGAATTCAAAAATATAAGGCTCATACCTAAGCACAATAAAGGCAATATACAGCAAGCTAATAGCCAACATCAAATTAAATGGAGAGACACTTAAAGCAATTCCATTAAAATCAGGGACAAGGCTGTCCTCTCTCTCTCTCTCTCTCTCTCTCTCCATATCTCTTAAACATAGTACTTGAAGTCTTAGATAGAGTAATAAAACAATTAAAAGAAATCAAGGGGATACAAATTGAAAAGGAAGAAGTCCAAGTATTGCCATGCACAATTGAAATTTATATATATATATATATGTAACTGTAAGAGAAGGTGCTGATTCCCTAATTGGTCCTTGATTGTGTCAATAAAAAAGGTAAGAGCCAATTGTTGGGCAAATGGTAAAGGTGGGACTTCTGGGCCCCAGAAGGAAGAGAGGAGATGCAAGGAAAGGGAGACTTTTTGGGCTAGCTTTGGAATGAGAAGCACGCAACAACCATGTAAGGTCTTGGGGTAACTGGAACCAGTGGCCTCCACCACCAGCAGATGGCTGATAAAAGTTAGGGCAGGAGATTCCTGTGCCCAGCAATTGTGTTATCTGACAAGTTCTAAGATAAGAAAACTGTAAATATTTTTCTTCCCCGGAACAAAGGTGGGGAGAGAAAGAGAGAGAAGCTGGGGCAGTAGCTGGTGGCTTGGTGAAGCTAGCAGGGAGGAAAAAGAAAAACCTTGAGGGAGCCAGTAGAGTGTGGACAGAAGCTCCCAGTTTTCCCAGGTTGAAGTTTGGTTGTGATCAATCTGAAACTATGTTGGGAGGAGCAGGGAGTGCAATGGAAGTTCTCAAGAAATGCACTAGCTGGCCATTAACAGAGCTAATCTGAGACGAATGGGCAAGTCAAAAGAGAGGGCCAGTGGCAGCAGATCTTGGCGCTAAGCCAGGAGCATGGGCTGTGATCCCAGACAAAGACAGAAGCATGTCTTTAAATTTACACAAAACAAGTAACGCCCAAAATTCTACTGTAAAACTCCTACAGCTGAGGAACACCTCCCACAAAGTGGCTAAGTACAAAATTAACTCAAAAAGATCAGTAGCCCTCCTTTATACAAACAATAAACAAAGCTGAGAAATTAGTGAAACAACACTTTTTACAATAGCCACAAATAATATAAAATAGCTTGGTGTAATTCTAACCAAGCAAGTGAAAGACTCATAGGACAAGATTTCAAGTCTATGAAGAAAGAAATTGAAGACATCAGAAGATGGAAAGATCTCCCATACTCACAGATTGATAGGATTCACACAGTAAAGACAGCCATCTTATCAAAAGTAATCTACAGATTCAATGAAATGTCTATCAAAATTCTAATACAATCCTTTAAAAACCTTGAACAAGCAATTCTCAAGTTCATATGGAAAAAAGCACACCTTAAACAATCAATAATAATAATAATAATAATAGTAATACCACCTTTGGAGATACCACCATCCCTGATTTCAAGCTTCAGAGCAATTTAATAAAAACCACATGGTACTGATATACACGCAGACAGGTTGATCAGTGGAATCAACTTGAAAACCCAGAAATATACCAACACATCTATGTTGTCCTATATATATATGTCCAGTTACATATATATATATATATATATATATATATATATATATATATATAAATTTCAATTGTGAATGGCAATACTTGGACTTCTTCCTTTTCAATTTGTATCCCCTTGATTTCTTTTAATTGTTTTATTCCTCTATCTAAGACTTCAAGTACTATGTTTAAGAGATATGGAGAGAGAGAGAGAGACAGAGAGAGAGAGAGGACAACACTTGACATTTGACAAAGAAGCCAAAATCATACAATGGAAAAAAAGAAAGCATCTTCAACAAATAGTGCTGGCCTAACTGGATGTCTGCATGAGGAGGAATACAAATAGACTCATATCTATCATCCTACACGAAACTCATGTCCAAGTGGATCAAACACCTCAACATAAAACAAAACACACTAAATCTAATAGAAGAGAGAGTGGGGAACTGATTTAAACTCATTAGCACAGGAGATAAATTCCTGAATAGAACACCAATAACTCAGGCACTAAGATCAACAATTGATAAATGGGACCTCATGAAACTGAAAAGCTTTTGAAAGACTAAGGAAATGATCAATAGGACAAAACAGCAGCCTACAGATTGGGAAAAGAACTTAACCAATCCTACATTCAACAGAAGACTAATATCCAAACTATAAAATAACTCAAGAAATTAGACACCGCTCTTACCTCTTTCTCTTGCCTCTCTCTTATATCTCTTACCTCTCCCCATTCCCTTCCCCTCTCTCTCCACGTGGTCATGGCTGGCCTCCACCTCTCTACTTCTCTACTCTCTCCCTCTCTCTGCCTTTCTCTGCCTCTACTACCCTCTTAGCTCCCCTCCCCATGCCCTAAATAAACTCTATTCTATACTAAAAAAAAAAAGAAAAAAGAAATTAGACACCAACAAACCAAATAACCCAATTTAAAATGGGATACAGAGCTAAACAGAGAATTCTCAACACAGGGATCTCTAATGGCCCAAAAGCACTTAAATGTTCAGCATCCTTAGTCTTCAGGAAAATGCAAATCAAAATGACTCTGAGATTTCATCTTATACCCATCAGAATGGCTAAGATCAAAAATTCAAATGACAACACATGCTGGCAAGGACATGGAGCAAGGGGAGCATTCCATTGCTGGTGAGAGTGCAAATTGGTACAACCACTTTGGAAATCAAATTGGAAGATTCTCAGAAAATTGGGAATAGTTTTAACCCAATACTCAGCTATACTACTTCAGGGCATATAGCCAAAAGATGTCCCGCTATACTACAAGGATACTTGCTCAACTGTGATCATAGCAGCTTTATTTGTAAGAGCCAGAAATTGAAAACAATCTGGATGTCCACAACTGAAGAATGGCTAAAGAAAATTTGGTACATCTATACAATGAAATACTATTCAGCTATTAAAAACCAGGACATCGCCAGGCAGTGGTGGCGCATGCCTTTGATCCCAGCACTTGGGAGGCAGAGGCAGGCAGATTTCTGAGTTCGAGGCCAGCCTGGTCTACAGAGTGAGTTCCAGGACAGCCAGGGCTACACAGAGAAACCCTGTCTCGAAAAACCAAAAAAAAACCAAAAAAACAAAAAACAAAAAAAACAGGACATCATGAATTTTGCAGGCAAATGAATGGAACTAGAAAATATTATCCTGAGTGAGATAACCCAAACCCAATGAGACACACATGGCATGTACTCACTTATAAGTGGACATTAGCTATAAAGTGCAGGATAACCATGCTACAATCCATAGATCCAAAGAAACTAAGAAATAAGGAGGGCCTAAGGAAGGATGTGTGAACCTCACTCAGAAGAGGAAACAAAATAGTCATCAGAGGTGGATGGAGGGAGGAAACTGGGTGGGAGACGGGTTGAAGAGGGGAACAGGAATGCGGATCAGGTATGGGGAGAGGGGATGTGGACAAGTGTACGGCAACCAATGGTGGGCATCTCTGGGACCTGGGAAGTGACAGTGGAGGTTCTAGGCAGTCTATGGGGTGACCCTAGCTGAGACTACTACCAGCAGAGGATATGGAGATTGAAGTGGTCATTTCTTGTAGCCAGGTGGGACTTCCAGTAGAGTGAGGGGAACAACAACCACCATCCCATACACACAAACACACAAACACAAAACCTTCAACCCAAATTTGTCCTGCCTACACGATGCCCAGGGATAAAGGTGGAGCAGCAGTAGAGGACGTGGCCAGCCACTGACTGGCCCAACTTGAAACATATCCCATGTAAGATAGCTAATCCCTGACACTATTAACGACACTCTGCTATGCTTGCAGCCATGAGTCTTAATAGTCTCATGAGAGGCTTCATTCAGCAGTGAATGGACACAGATGCACAGACCCCCACAGCCAATCATCAGATTGTGCTCATGTAGTCTTGTGGAAGAGTAGGGGATAGAATTACCTAAGCTGGAGAGATCAAGAACACCACAGGAAGACCTACAGAGTCAACTAACCTGGGCCCGAGGGGACTCATGTAGACTGAACCACCAACCAAAGACCATGCAGGGACTGGACCTAGGCCAGATACACATTTGTGGTGGAAGTGAAACTTGGTCTTCATGTAGGTCCCCTAATAATTGGAGTGAAGACTGTCTCTGATTCAGATGCCTGCCATTGGCTTCCTTTCCTTTAATTGGTCTACCTATTTGGGCTTCAGTGGGAGAGGATGCACTTAAGTCTATGGTAATTGAATGTTCCAGGGTGGGATGTTATACAAGGGCCCTTTCTGTGAGGAGAAGGAGAGGGAGTGATGGAAAGAGGCATTTGTAAGTGTGGGACTAGGAAGAGAGGAGGAAAGGGGGGCATGATCGGGATGTAAAATAGATAGATAGATAGATAGATAGATAGATAGATAGATAGATAGATAGATAGATAGATAAAGCTCGGTGCAGTAATGTTTGGTAATGTGCATTAAAAGACTTTTCATCAAAAAACATCTTAAATTTCCAGTGAATACAGAAAGTTAACTTATATATACCATACAGTCTGTCAAGCAAAATGTAAAGTAGAAAATGAGTCAAGCTTCATTTCCTCAATGGAAAAAAAACTGGTGATATAATCCCTGATTCATATATTTCTTACCAGATATATTTGATTATATGTTGAAAAAAATTACTAATATTATTTGGTTCAAAAACAAAAACAAATAAAAATTCATACAGGTAATGCTCATGATTTAGACATACATTTTCTCTTTCCCTTCCTTTTGCATTCATGTAAACATCTAACTAAATGTGAAATATGAAGAGGAAAAAAACAAAACAAAGCAAACAAAAAAACTGAGGCCATCAGAAATGGCAAACATAAGCTTCACAGTTGAATTATAGCTATCACTGGAGATGCTGCCCTGAAGTCACCAGAATCTCATTTGCATGTTGTCATATCTTTGTATATAGTTGATTCTTATAAGAAGAGAAAATAGCAAAACAAAGCTAAAGTCCTGGAAAAGGCATGAAGGCCTCACCCACAGTCACTAAAACATCTGTCTCTTGAACACAAACAAGCTATTTTCAGAACCCTTGAGAAATGTGTGCTGTTTTTATAAAGCATGTTTGTGAGAAATAAACCTTCGACTGTTCCTCTCAGAATTTACCCAGCTGCTTGGAATTATTCTGGTAGAAGGCCTTTAACTTAGCCTTTTGTATAATAGTGGCTTCTGTCACAACAGTCAGCCAATGATTGAATCCTGCCAATTGCCAAGGATATCTATCCCAATTATATGTTAAGAAACCGGAAGCATATACAGACTGGAACTGTGGAAGCAGTTGGAATCACCAGGAGCCAAAGATGAACTGCTTATGTGTTATTTCTTTCACAGTACAAATCTTCACTCTCAGCAATGGACTGGGATAACATTTGAGTCCTCAGAGACTTCAGAGACCACGTTTAGCAAGCCTAGAAAATATCCATCTTTCTTTTTTGCACTCCTATTTAATGGCACCATGTCCCTAGGCAGGTAGATTAAGTGGAATATATGCATTGTATTGTTGCAGTACTATACTCCTTCCTCTGGGAGGTGTGATCTTTCTCTCAAACAAAATGTACTGTCTTGGGTTTGGAAAAGGAACAAGAAATAGTTCTCTCTGAGCATTCGAAGTCGTGTGTCTCTGATTTTAAAAACAGGAGGATTGTGGGAGGGGAGAGGTTCATTCTGTACATAGATCAAGATGTTAAAGGACTTGGAAGAGAAAGGATTGGAATATTAGTTACAGAACAGTCTAGAGAAATATTTGATAGAACATTTAGAGTGGAACAAAAAAGATATCCAGGGATCCATTAAAAAAACATTCACCAAAAGGCATTCCCTGTAAAGACTGTACTCAGTATCTACTTGAACAAAATGATGCCTTCAGGAAAAGTCACTCAGAATCCTTCTCCAGATACACTAGACTCAAAGCTTGTTAAACAGGCTTGTGGAAGAAATGATCATGCAGGCAAGATCAGAGGCTAGAATTATAACACTAAGGAATCCCAATTAAAAGTGATTTGGTTACCACTGCAGTTGAGATCAGAATCCAACATCAATAGAGACCAGCACTGAGTTCAATACGGCATCAGCGCCTAGAAGGAACTACTGACCATCTGTCAGCATATTAATTACGCCATTCCCTTCTATCATGACAGCATGGAGATTCATCCTCACTGAAGCAAACAAATATCTAGGGATGAATTTCCTTTCCTTGTGCACAATGTCTCTGCCAAAGCCATCTGTCTTCTCACAAAAATGTCATGTCCATCATTATGCTGTTCTGCAAAGCATTGCTTCAAATTATCTCATAGTCTAAGAACCACAACAATGGACCCATGTCCAAAGAAGTAACAGGCCATACAGTATATCCTATTATTCAAAAGTTTCTAGACGCTCTGTCTGGGTCACCAGGGGTCCATAGCCAAGGAGCGCCAGGGGAAAGCTACCATCCCAGGAACGTGGAAAAGCCGTGAGTGGGGTTAAGGGGCGCAACACTGCTCACCGAGACCCGCCCGGAACGGGCTGGATACGGGGCCTGAGGGACAGGGAACCTCTGAACCTTCTGGTTTCCATCTGTGGGTGGAAACCTCTGCCTGGGTCAACAGGGGTCCATAGCCAAGGAGCACCAGGAGAAGGCTACCCTCCCAGGAGTATGGAAAACCTGAGAGTGGGGTTAGGGCGAGCACCACTGCTCACCAGGACCCGCCCAGAACCCTCGGGTCACAGGGACTGAGGTAAAGTCAGGGACAGGAACTTTCCGGTTTCCGTCAGTGCCTGGGAACCTCAACCTGGGCCGCAGGGCTCCAGGGGAGACCTGGTATCCCGGGAGTGCTGACACACCTTTGAGCACAGCCAGGGTCACTGCTTCTGTTCAAGCTCACTGGATCAAGAGGGACCCTTGGAGAGCCATCAACACATAGGAGCCAAGGGACAGCTGGGGACAGGAACCTTCTGGTTTCTGTCTGCACCCCAGAGCTGACCCTGTGCCACAGCTCTCCAGGCCCAAGTACCTCTCATAGAGAGCTTGTCTTCAAGGAGTATTGATACAGAGGCCTGCAGGAGGGGCAAGCCACAGCCAAAGTAAGACCAGCTAAAATCACAATTAACAACATGGCAAAAGGCAAGGGGTAAGAACATAAGGAACAGAAACCAAGGCTACTTGGCATCATCAGAACCCAGCTCTCCCACCACAGCAAGCCCTGGATACCCCAACACACCAGAAAAGCAAGACTCAGATTTAAAATCATTTCTCATGTTGATGATAGAAGACTTTAAGAAAGAAATTAACACCCTTAAAGAAATACAAGATAAACAACTAGAAGCCCTTAAAGAGGAAACACAAAAATCCATTAAAGAATTACAGGAAAACTCAATCAAACAGGCTGAATTACAGGAAAACACAACCAAACAGACAAAAGAAATGCACAAAACTATCCAGGAGATGAAAATAGAAATAGAAACACTAAAGAAATCACAAAGGGAGACTATCCTGGAGTAAGAAAACCTAGGAAAGAGAGCAGGAGTCATTGATGTAAGCAGCACCAACAAAATATAAGAGATAGAAGAGAGAATCTCAGGAGAAGAAGACACCATAGATAACATCAATACAACAGTAAAAGAAAATGAAAAATGCAAAAAGCTTCTAACCCAAAATATCCATGAAACCCAGGACGCAATGAGAAGACAGAACCTAAGGATAATAGGTATAGGAGAAAGTGAAGATACCCAACTTAGAGGACCAATAAACATCTTCAACAAAATAATAGAAGAAAACTTCCATAACCCAAAGAAAGAAATGAACATAAATATACAAGAAGCTTACAGAACTCCAAACAGATTGGACCAGAAAAGAAACTCGTCCTGTCACATTATAGTGAAAATACCAAATACACAAAACAAGGAAAGAATATTAAGAGCAGTAAGGGAAAAAGGTCAAGTAACATATAAAGGCAGACCTATCAGAATTACACCTGACTTCTCACCAGAGACTATGAAAGCTAGAAGATCCTGGGCAGAACTCATACAGACCCTAAGAGAACACAATTGCCAGCCCAGGCTGCTATACCCAGCAAAACTCTCAATTACCATAGATGGTGAAACCAAAATATTCCATGACAAACCAAATTTACACAATATGTTTCCACAAACCCAGCTCTACAAAGAATAATGGATGGTAAATGTCATCTCAAAGAGGGAAACTACACCCTAGAAAAAGCAAGAAAGTAATCTTTCAACAAACTCAAAAGAAGATAGCCACATAAAACTAAAAATAACATCGAAAATAACAGGAACCAACAATCACTATTCCTTAATATCTCTTAACATCAATGGACTCAATTCCCTAATAAAAAGACTGTCAGACTGGATCCATAAAGAGGACCCAGCATTTTGCTGCATTCAAGAAACACATCTCCGTGATAAAGACAAACACAACCTCAGAGTAAATGGCTGGAAAACAATTTTCCAGGCAAATGGTCCCAAGAAACAGGCTGGAGTAGCCATTCTAATATTGGATAAAATCAACGTTCACCCAAAAGTCATCAAAAAGATAAGGAAAGACACTTCATACACATCAAAGGAAAAATCTACCAAGAAGAACTCCCAATCCTAAATATCTATGCTCCAAATGCAAGGGTACCCACATTCATAAAAGAAACTTTACTAAAGCTCAAAGCACACATCGCACCTCACACAATAGTAGTAGGAGACTTCAACACCCCACTATCATCAATGGACAGATCTGGGAATCACAAACTAAACAGAGACACAGTGAAACTAACAGAGGTTATGAACCAAATGGATTTAACAGATATCTATAGAACATTTCATCCTAAATCAAGAGAATATACCTTCTTCTCAGCACCTCATGGTACCTTCTCCAAAACTGACCATATAATTCGTCACAAAACAAACTTCCACAGAGACAATAAGGTTGAAATAATCCCATGCCTCCTATCAGATCGCTACGGACAAAGGCTGGTCTTCAATGGCAACAATAAAAACAGAAAAACCACATACACATGGAAGCTGAACAATGCTCTACTCCATGATAACTTGGTCAAGGAAGAAATAAAGAAAGAAATTAAAGACTTCCTAGAATTTAATGAAAATGAAAATACAACAAACCCAAACTTTTGGGACACGATGAAAGCAGTGTTAAGAGGAAAACTCATAGTTTTGAGGGCCTCCAAAAAGAAACTGGAGAGAG
>CM052702.1:6448754-6467020 GCA_028551405.1 Uromys caudimaculatus
AACAGAGAATTCTCAACTGAGGAAATTCACAGGGCTGAGAAGCACCTAAAGAAATGTTCAACATCCTTAGTCATCAGGGAAATCCTGAGATTCCACCTCACACCAGTCAGAATGGCTAAGATCAAAAACTCAGATGACAGCAGATACTAGCGAGGATGTGAAGAAAGAGGAACATTCCTCCATTGTTGGTGGGATTGCAAGCTGGTACAACCACTCTGGAAATCAGTTTGGTGGACCCTCAGAAAAATGGACATAATACTACCTGAGGACCCAGCTATACCACTCCTGGGCATATACCCAGAAGATGCTCCAACATGTAATAAAGACACATGCTCCACTATGTTCATAGCAGCCACATTTATAATAGCCAGAAGATGGAAACAACTCAGATGTCCCTCACCAGAAGAATGGATACAGAAAATGTGATACATTTACACAATGGAGTACTACTCAGCTATTAAAAACAATGACTTCATGAAATTTGCAGGCAAATGGATGGAACTTGAAAATATCATCCTGAGCGAGGTAACTCAGTCACAAAAGAGTGAACACGGTATGTACTCACTGATAAGTGGATATTAGCCCAAAAGTTCAGAATACCCAAGTTTCACTTTACAGTAACTGCTGGACTGAGAGTGAGGTCCCAGATGGAGGAGTTGGAGAAAGGACTGAAGGAGCTGAGGGAGTCTGCAGCCCCATGGAGGGAGCAACAGTGTCAACTGGCCTGACTCCCCTGCTCCTCCTGGAGGCTGGACCACCAACCAAAGAATACACATCGAAGGACCCATGGTTTGGACCACTTATGTGGCAGAGGAGGGCATTGTTGGCCATCAGGGGGAGGAGAGGCCCCAGTAAAGGGGAATGTCAAGGTGGGAATATGGGAGTGGGTGGGCGGGTGCGTGGGAGGTGAAATTCCCTCATAGAGGTAGGGGAGGGAGAGGGGATAGGTGGTTTGCAAAGAGGAGACCTAGAAAGGGGGACACATTGGAAATGTAAATAAAGTATCAAAAAAAAACTGTTACAGCAGAAAAAAAAAGAAAGTTTCTAGACTATGAGAAAGATTGGTGGGTTTATTGAAGTTAGCTCGTGTCTTATACTCTATATTGAGAACATATGGTTCAATAATCAAGAAGTAGAATTAATTTTCACACCTTTTTTTAGTGGTTCTGGAGAACTAAATCCTAAACCTTGTTCATGCTTACAATCACTCTACCCCTGAGCTCTGTACCCAGCAGTCTTCTTATTATTATATCTAATAAACCATAGAGACTATGGGTTGAAGGGGTAATAACTTCACTTGGGGCATAAACATAGGCACACTCTTGTTGTAGGTTTTTTCTTTTCTTTTTTAAATTAAATTATTTTATTTATTTACTTTCCAAAGTTGACCCCCTTCCTGAGTACCCCTTCCCAAGTTCTTCACCTAAACCCCTACTTCTGAGAAGTTGTTCCCACACTCACCTGCCCACCTACCCCCAACTCACCCCTACCAGCACCCCTCTTTCCCTGGGGTATCAAGTTTCCACAGGATTCAGTCCATCCTCTCCCACTGAGGCAATACAAGACAATCCTCTGCTACAAATGTGCCCTGGGCAATGAACCAGCCCATGTATGCTCCTTGGTTTTTGGCTTAGTATCTGAGAGCTCTGAGTGGTCTGGGTTAGTTAATACTGTTATTCTTCCTATTGTGTTGCAATCCCCCTCAGCAACTTCAGTCCTTTCCCCAACTCTTCCGTATGGGTCTCTGACATCAATCCAATAGTCGGCTGTAAGTATCTGGATTTGTCTTAGTCACCTGCTGGTAGAGCCTCTCAGAGGATAGCCATGCCAGGCTCCTGTCTACAAGCACAATATGACATTAATAATAATATCAGGGTTTGAGTGTGTGCATGAGATGGATCCCAAGTTGGACCAGTAACTGGGTGGCCTTTCTTTCAGTCTCTGTTCCAACTTTGTCCCTGAATTTCCTTTAGACAGGAAGAATTCTGGGTTAAAATTTTTGAATATGGGTGGTGGCCTCCTGCCTCAACTGGGGTCCATGTCTATCTACTGAAGGTGATCTCCTCAAGTTACATCTCCCCACTGTTGGGCATTTTGATTAATGTCATCCCCATTGAGCCCCGGGAGCCTCTCACATCCAAGTCTCTGGGACTTTCTAAAGGTACCCCCATCCCCATCTCCCATCGCTGCATATTTTAATTTATTCTCCTGACCCTCTGGGCCTCTCTCCTGTCTCCCCCAATACCTGATCCTGCTCCCCGCTTTTCTCTCTCCCACCTAGACTCCTCCCTACATCTGCCTCCTATGTCTATTTTATTCCTCCTTCTAAGTGAGATTCCAGCATCCTCACTGGGGCCTTCCTTCTTGTCAAGCTTCCTATGGTTTGCCAGTTGTTTCATGAGTATTCTGAACTTTTTGGCTAATATCCACTTATCAGTAAGTACATAACAAGCATGCCCTTTTGGGTCTGGGTTTCTTCACTCAGGATGATATTTTCTAGTTCCATCCATTTGCTTTCAAAATTCATGATGTCCTAGTTTTTAATAGCTGAATAGTATTCCATTGTGTAAATGAACCACATTTTCTGTATCCATTCTTTGGTTGAGGGACATCTATGTTGTTTTCAGCCTCTGACTGTTATAAATAAGGCTGCTATGAACATAGTAGAGTACTTGTCCTTGTGATATGGTGGAGCATCTATTGGGTATATGCCCAGGAGTGATATAGCTGGATCTTCAGGTAGAACTATTTCCAGTCTTCTGAGGAACCACCAGATTGATTTCCAGAGTGTTCGTACCAGTTCACAATCCTACCAGTAATGGAGGAGTGTTCCTCTTTCTCCACATCCTCACCAGCATGTACTGTCACTTGAGTTTTTCATCTTAGCCATTCTGACTGGTTTGGGGTGGAATCTCAGGGTCATTTTGATTTGCATTTCCCTGATGACTAAGGATGTTGAACATTTAAGTGCTCTCAGCCATTCAAGATCCCTCTGTTGAGAATTCTCTGTTTAGCTCTGTATACCATTTTTTAATTAAGTTATTTGGTTTTTGCGGAGTCAAAAGTCTTGAGTTTTTTGTATATTTTGGACATTAACCCTCTGTTGAAGCAGCACAATATGGGGAACAAAACAGGCTAGGGAAAATAATTCTCAACAATAAAAGAACTTCTGTGGGAATCACCATTCCTGACCTCAAGCTGTAATACAGAGCAATAATAATAAAATACCACATGGTATTGGTTCAGAGACAGATAGATCAATCAATGGAACAGAATTAAAGACCCAGAAATATGGACATCTATGGACACTTGATCTTTGACAAAGAAACCAAAACCATACTGTGGAAAAAAAGAAAGCATCTTCAACAATTGATGCTGGTCTAACTGACTGTCTGCATGTGGAAGAATACAAATTGATTCATATCACAAAATTCAAGTCCAAGTGGATTGAGGACCTCCATATAAAAGATATGCTGAACCTAATAGAAGACAAAGTGAGAAATAACCTAAAAGGGGAAATTTTCCTGTACAGAGCACCAATGACTCAGACGCTAAGATCAACAATTGACAAATGGAACCTCATGAAACTGAAGACCTTCTGTAAGGCTAAGGACACTGTCAATAGGACAAAACAGCAACCTACAGATTGGAAAAAGATCTTCAATAGTGGATGTTTTAGTCACTGGAGTATCAGGCAAATGGGGAAATATTCAGTGGCTAACGTGACTGGACTTTAAACAGGAAAGGAGCTTTCTCCTAGATTCTGGGCCTTATATCTTTCTTCATTGTCAGTTTAACCATGAATACTTAACTATTACCATGAGCAACAATGTTTCTCTAAGTCTTAAACCATAATAGACAATCTAGATTCCCTGGTTTTAGATACCCTTACCTCAGTACTCAAGGACTTCAATTCAGTGTTGATTGGATGTGTGGTGAGCGCATGTCCCTTTGCTATCTTCCCTTGTAGAAGATGCTTTCACATTTTAGCCATTTAAGTTTGTTATGTGGTGTAGTTGTTTCTTTTCTGACTATTCATTTTCCAAATACTCTTTATGGAATTATAGAACATTCCATTCTATTTCTTCTCAGATAAGAGATACAGCTTGAACATTTCCCTTAAGTATTGCTCTATAGAAATCAATATTGCAGTTCCTCAGAAAATAGAGAATCTATCAACTTCAAGACCTAGCTATAGTACCCAAAGGATACTCCTTCCTACCACAAAGGCACTTCCTCAACTGCATTCATAGCATCTTTATTCATAATACCCAGAAACTGGAAACAATCTAGATGTCTCTTGACCAAAGAAAGCAATTTTTAAAAATGGAATATTCACACAACACAGTATTACTCAGCTGTTTTTTTAAATGACATTCAATTGCCATTGCAGGCAAATGGATGGAACTAGAAAAAAAAACATGCTCAGTGAAGCAAACCCAGATCCAGAAAGACAACCATTAGCTATGTACTCTCGTATAAGTGGATCTTAGCTGTTATGTAAAGGATACTGATGATACAATCCATAGACCCAGAGAGGCTAAGTAACAAGGTGGATTCAAGCAGGGATACATAGATCTCCCTGGAAATGAGAAATACAACATATTTTTCGGGTGAACTGGGGGGAGGGGAATGAGGACGGGGGAATCAGGCAGGGGTTGGGGAGAGTACTGGGAAAGAAGACTGGAATTGGGAAGTGTTTTGTGGGGGACAATGTGGAAACCTAATGTAATGGAAACTTCCTGAGATCTATGAGGGTCATTGTAGGCACAAATTTTTTGCAGTCTACTTTTAAAAAGGGTTCAACCTCTCCTCTAGTCCACTACCCAGCAGAAGTTGTGCAAGAGAAAAGTTATTTCCTTCAGAAAAAAGTAGTCTTCTATTGGATATCAACCAAACCTGGCATAACAAGTTATAAGACTAGGCACAAACTTTCATATCAAGGCTGAACACCACAACCTAGCAGGAGGAAGAGTTCCAAGTGCAGGAAAAAGAGTCGGAGACAGCTTATACTACACACAAGAGTTCCACAGGAACATCAAGCTACACAGCCATATCACACATGCAGAGAACCTAAGTCATACCCAAACAGGCCCTGTGATTGTCACTTTTATCTCTGTGAGCCCCTATGAGCCCTGCTTAGTTCACTCTTCACAGTGTGCACTCCTGGTGTTCTCAACCCCTTTGGCTCCTACAATCCTTCCTCCCCCTCTTCTTTATGGTACCCTGAGTTCCACCTAATGTTTGACTATGGGTCTTTACATCTGCTCCCATCAGTTGCTGGATAAAGCCTCTCTGATGACAATTAGACGAGACTCCAAATTATGAGTATAGCAGAATATCATTAGGAATCATTTCAGTTATGTTTGGTTCTATCACAGGACTCTGGGTTATCCAGTCTCTGATTCTTTGTCATCCAAGCTGTGTCAGGCATGGGGTCTCTTTTGTGGCATGGGCTTCAATTTAGACCAGTCATTGGCTGGCAACTCCCACAAGTTATATGTCACCCTCAGCCTTTCTTGCAGCCCAGTCTCCTAACAGTCACATCATATGCTGTCACTCAGGGATTACATCCTAACATATGCACTTGGGAGGCCACACATGTTCTGACCACAACAGCAGTATAAAGAACTGTTATAAAAAGAGGGCATTTCAAGACATCATAATAACTAGTTGTAGTTTAAGGGTGGTTCAAGGGAAGTGAATTTATGCCCTGAGGCTAGCTAGGTAAAAATCATTTTGGAAGATATATCCAATATAAATAGGAGAAGGAGGTGGAAGGATACTGTCTAAGTAACTTTTCTCACCATTGTGCCCAAGATTCTGGCAAAAATCAACTTGAGAAAGTAGGGGTTCATTTTGGGTAACAGTTTAGAGGAATGCATATCTGACTGTAGAAAATAGCCTCAAAGAAGGCTTTCTGAAATAAATAAATAAATAAATAAATAAATAAATAAATAAATAAATATCTAAAATATAAATAAATAAATCTAAAATAAATAAATAGATGAGAATTGGTCAAAAACATGTTAAAAATAGGAAGGATGTACATGAAATAAGATCATATCTCTCAAATTGATCTGTAATTTAGGAAACATTATTATCATGTGTATCCCGATTTTTCATCTTTTCTTATTTACTAAATGCTTACTAAACAGTTTGCTATGTATCAGTCATAATTCCTGGTGGCAGAAACATAACTAAGAAGCATCTTAAAATGTGGCGGATTGTAAAGAAAAGTAAACTGACCATTTCAACACCTGTCGTAAGGGCTGTGCAGAGAACTGTAACAATATTACTATTTTATAAATATATAAAATTATAGTATTATCAGCAAAATCTCCCCTTCCCCCTGCATGTGTATATATGTGTGTTTGAATGTATGCACTCATGTGCATATATGTGGAAGCCAGAGAAGCACAATAAGTGTGTTCCTATATTAGTCTCCTCCTTATTGCCTTGAGACAGGTTTTGCCATTGAATGAGAGGTTCAACATCTTGGCTAGGTAAGTTGGCCATGAGCTCCCAAGGTCTACCTGTCTCCAAACCTCAGTGCTGGGGTTATAGGAATGCGCAGCCATGCTCAGCATTTTTACATAGGTTCTGGGGGAGTTGGAGTTGGGTTCTCAGACTTTCATAGAAAGCATTCTTAAAGTGAGGCATCTTTCCAGCCCCTATTATTAGCAAATTCTTGAAATTTATATTTACAATGAACTTGGATTTCTTGCTTACTTGTTTTGTATTGTGTTGTGTTGCTGTTGTTGTTGTTGTTTGCCATTATGGACTCTACACTCTAGAACTGTAAGCCAAATTAAACACTTTCTTTTGTAATAATAATAAAAAATAAAAAGGCAGTGTACTAAAGTGGAAATATCTGGTTTCATTGGGAACTCAGTTGTGCCATGTGATATTTTTGGAAACTGTCTTATGAAAGGATATTTTTGCTGAAGCAGAAGTGGAAGGATGTTTTACTAAGAACAGACTTGTAGTGTTTTTCTGGAGGCAGCCTGGAAAAGGGGCATGTGATGGTTTGATAGATCAGATGCTTGAGAGAACATGTGATATTTAGAAAGGATATAAAAATAGCCCAATGGATATTGGACAATGCTGGATGGTATTGGTATACCTTCCTATTTTTTGTTAGTCATTGGTGGTCTTTACTAATGCTCGTCTTTGCTGATGATGCTGGGTGGTATTGATATGCCTTACCATTCTTTGTTGGTTGTTGGTTATTGGTTGTTGTGAATTCATAAAGAGAAACACATTAAAGAACTGGTAGTGTTCCTACAGCATCTTGCCACTTCTGAGAACTCTGGCGAATTGGCAGAGCCTTGAGGTTTCTTCTGGATCAACCTGTCATTGTTAATTCGTGAATGGTGTTTGCAAGAGGATTGAGCTGCTGTTGCTGATTTGTGTAAACTTAACTGCTGATTTCCTGACAACACAGATTGGATTTGCTCCAAATAAATATTTCTAAACAGGTCCACACCTTCCTTTGCTCTCTTAACTTTTCCTTTCCACTACCTCTGGTGGGTGGTGGTCTAGAAGGGATGTTAAAGTGTTGAAAAATCCTTAATAAAAATTGGTATTGAAAAATCTAATTTATATTAAATACCAGATTTTTTAAAATGAAGGTATAAAGATTTCAGAAGACTAGAACATTGTAAGTTCATTTCTTTTAAGGATGCTGCACAATGATCAGAACATGAGCATTATCACCCCAGAAAGAAAAGGACCAAGTAGCATCAGCTCCTTGCTTCCAGTTTATGACTAACTCCCACTACTTTGATTTCAAATACAAAGTGAAATCACGTATGAAATCTTTCATAAAGAGTGAGAAAAAGAAGAGATTGGAAAATAATGTAAAGCTGATGTTATCCTAGGCATTGAATTTTCTTCCTTCCATCTGTGAGCAGCAGAGGGTTTTTGACAATGGCTCTGCACCATGAGTAAACATGCCATATGAGTACAGTCTGGGGTAGGAGATGGTTTTCTAAATTTCTCCTCATGAGCATGCTCAGAATTCAGGAGAGAACTTGTGAATGTTTGCAGCACATCTTAGAGATCTCTCATTATCAAAACCGAATCAATAACATCTCACATTCTACTTGTTTAACACCAGTCCACTCAAGGTGTCAACAGACCTATGAGGAAAACAGTGTGAATTCTGCCAAGAGCTGAACAAAATTCTGAAGGGCTTAGCTAGACAAAGCAATTATCTGAATGTAATTCCATCCAGCATTAAAGGTCACAAAAGCCAAAATCTGTGGCCAAATTGCTGCTACTGGGGATTAATTAATATCAATTGAGCATCTGAGCATATCTGGCACTTGACCAAGATTGTCTTTCTCAGGTTTCCCTCACTGAAAATGGTTGTGAAGAGCTTGCAGCACTAACAAATGCACATCATTCTTGTTATAGCAGATGACAAAGGGTGATAAGCACAGGTTAGCCCTTCTTGTCTCTCAGCAAGGCAAAAGCATTTTTGTAGTTGTTTATCTCAGAACAGTTTGTCTCTTCCATCCAGAGAAAAAGAAAATGGCTAAAAATGTACTGATTTCCAGCAATATGCCAGACCTTGAATGGACTCATCCTATGTGTTTAACCTGATGCTATTTACAGTAGCCCTGCAAGTTATTATCACCTCCGTTTACAGAAAAGGGAAATGATGCTTTAAGCAGTGGCCAAAGTCAAACTGTCAGAGTCTCTATCTCCAAGGCTATTGCTCCCTCCCAATGAACGTGGTCTTAGTGGATCAAAACAAATTTGCTGTGGACCAGTTTGGATGATAAATACAATATTGTCTCATCCTGGAGACCACTATAAGTCTGTTAACACAAAATGTCCATATTTCTTCCCATACAAAATGTTAATAATCACTCTTTAGTTCTGAGTATTAGCTTAATCTTGATCAGTGTGCTAGAATCAGCTGAATTTACAGCTATAGAGTCAAGTTTCTAATATGAAATGGAGAATAAATCTCATAATTTTGTATTATACTACAATTTACTGAAAACAGATAAGTATAGAAATGAACCTTTGGGGGAAGATATTGTTGGGCACTCTCTTTTTCTGTTATTTCTTGCTCGACAATTGGCCATCTATGAAACTTATACTTTAGGATATAAAGGATTTTCCTTGTTTGCAGATATATTCTCAAAGCCTAAGGCTGATCAGACAGACACTTTGAACATGCAACAGATACTCTAAATTGCATCAGATTTCTTGTATATACATTATTTAAGATGAATAATATTATAACCCTATTTAAGGAAACATGAAAAGCTCAAATAGTAAGTATATTGTTATTCTTTTTACTATAGCAGAATACCTGAGGCAAAGTTTGCTTTGATTTATAGTTTAGGGAGTAAGAATTGTGTGATGGTAGACCAGTCCATGCCATGGCAACAGGCTACTTTCTCTTACCTCAGCAAATCAAAAATCACAGAACAAGGAATGCAGATACTCAGCTGCTGTTCCCCTTTCTCCCTTTTTATTCAGTCTCAGGCCTAAGCCATGTGATAGGGCTGCTCATATTCAGGGCGAGTTCCCAATTTACCTAATCCTCTCTGGAAATGCCAAAAGTATGCTTCAGTAATACATTAGATATTTCTTAATCCCACCAAACTGGCAACCAAAGTTAACCACCATAAGTCCATACTTTGTCAAGTTGATACCTAAACTTTATTTATTTACTTATTCTGGGAATTGAACTTAGGGCCTCATACATATGAGGCAACTGATGTACCACTGAGCTATTTTACAAACCCCTAAATATATTGCTTAAACCACAATAACATTTTACCCATAGGCCCTCAAGTCTCATGTTGAGTTCATAATATTCTACTCCCAGACCAGATAGTAAGGCATACAGGAAATTACCAGATGGGAAGAAGACCAGATTGCCAGGCATGCAGTAGCCTAGATTACTGGACAAGGGAGCCAAGGAGGCAGGTGCAAGCATGGATAAAGAGGTGAGTAGTCCCCCTAATGGCCCTAAGCCCAACTAAGTGACTTCAGTAAGCCCCACTAAGTTACCAAGGGTAAGAAAATTGAAGAGGGCCTGTTGAACATGCCCAGAATGAGGCAGTCAAACAATTGATACAAAGGGAAGAAATGTCTCGCTAGCAGTTTACTTCAGTTATCTTCTTAGTTGTGAACTTGTGCAATAGGATCTTGTAACACCTGCTCACAATGACAATAGACTTTCAGTGTATTTCACAGGGAGAAAATTCATATCTGATACTAGAAACTTAGACAAAATCTTGTGGCCAGGGAAGTCAATGGAGAAGAGACAGTTGTTCCTACGTAAATAAATATTATATATCAGCTAAAGCGATTCCCAGTATTTGTGTTTATGACTGTAGTTTAGCACCACAAACATTACACCTTCAAATGTTTTCCCATTTCTTGTTTCCTTCTGTTTCCACACTTGTGCTTTCATCAAGCGGGATATAACCAAGACTGACCAACAGTCACATTGTGTAGGGATGAATGGGTCGGCACAGAAATGTTTGATATATCACTGGAGCAGAGGACAATAGTTAGACCCCATATCAGCCCCTCAAAGGTGCAGGGACTCTTTCAGCAAGATGAATATAATGTAAGATCAAAGGAAGGAGTGGAATGTTGTAAGGTACTGAGTCTTACTCTAAGCCAACTGTGTCATCTTCATGATATTTTCTATGCCTAGCTTCAAGAGAGTTTCTCTTAATCCAGGCCTGTGAACTGCTGACATTCCTTTTAGAAAGAGAGGGTGTCACTGGACCAATCACACTGGAAACATTTCTAGTGCACCAGCTTTGGAGTCACCCACTTCTGTCAAGAACCCTTCACTCATATTCTGTAAGTAAGACCAATAAACTCAAAGTTTCCTTGAGAGAGAACTCTGGTGAATTCTAAATCTGGTTAGGACCTTAGGAAGAGGAAGGAAGTAAACATTGTGTGCATCTCCCTCAGAGAAAAATTTTTAATGATAATTGGATAAAACTTTTATGAGCTTCCTAGATAAAAGGAGTTCGGGCAGGATAAATTTTGCCTCGCTCACATGACTTTCAGTCAGATGCATGACTTGCCACTATCTATCTGTGGCACCTACTGTCCACTTGAATAAACTATATTCATGTTTCCCCCAAGACTTTGCCCTGTTTTTCACATTTAGTCCACATAGTCTTATTTTCAATTAAATATTTTATTTTACATTATCAAGATTTTTTATTCCTACTTTTGAACAACCTAATTCACATTCAGCTCCAAAATCACCTTTAGTGAACTAATTTCTAAATCGTTATTCTGCTGAAATCCTTCATAAAGTCCAAAGTTTACTTCCAATTACTTGTCCTTCTACTTAACCTGAGAAGAAATATACAGTGTATGTCCATAAAATGGAGGCATGGAATGAACAATAATTTATTGATTATAGTAACAGTGATGGTTCTGCCTACTCAACTACCGCATGCAACTCACATTTAATATGGATGCTGTGAGCCTCTCCTCTACCCTCAGCTGCATCTTCAACTGAGTACACTTCAACCAATGGAGGTTATGTGGTCTGCTCAAGGCCACTGTAAAAAGTGCAGAATTGGGCTGAGAGGGTGGAACTTTAGACTTAGAAGAGATATATGGATGTATATTTCTCAGCCTTTGTTAGCCTCCATGGTTTCTCTGGATTCCCCAGTTTTGTTAGTGACTTACAGTACTCTAAGCTTTGCTCCAATCTCTGTCACTCTTCTTCTTTCATTCTTTCAATCAGTTGCTCAGTCTATTAATTGAAAATTGCCTCATTGTTCTCATCTAGTTCTAAGACTTGTTCCTCCACTACTTCT
Organism: Uromys caudimaculatus; assembly: GCA_028551405.1. Lineage (NCBI taxonomy): Eukaryota > Metazoa > Chordata > Mammalia > Rodentia > Muridae > Uromys > Uromys caudimaculatus. The sequence goes on from CM052702.1 coordinate 6,460,580, forward strand.
GCCTTTCCTCACACTTCCACCTCACTTTAGACTTACTCAAGCTTTCATGTCCCAATCAACAGAGCACCTACTTTCTGCTTTTTGAAATACACCCTTATCTCCTGATCTATAATGGTGCCCTGACTACACTGGAGCAATAGTGTCACAAAGCTGTGGGAGTAACCAAATAATATATAATTGGATGTATGCCCCACTCCATGAAATGGTACCCATGTCTAATGCCATTTAGGTTGCCAAGAACTTGAGACTAGACAGGCTAAGAACCTAGGGGAAAACCAAATACTAAATCTAGTAATACTAAAGTAGCAAATGATTCTCAGCCTTCCTAATGCCGCAACACTTTAACACAATGCTTCAGGTTGTGATGACCTCTAACCATATTATTTTTGTTGCTACTTTAAAAATGTAATTTTTCTACTGTTATGAATAGTAATATAAATATTTGATATGCAGTGTAGCCACAAGCTTTTCTACCTGGCCTCTTTGTTCCCAGAATAAAAATTCTGAGATGTAATTATTTATGAATAAATGCCTAGGCTTTGACTTGTTCCCTAACTAGCTCAAAACTTATATAACCTGTTTATTTTAGTCTATGTCTGCCACATGGCTATTTACCTCTCCTGAGTTTCATGTGTTTGCCTTCTTCAAGCTCAGGGCAAAATCTACCACTCTTTTTTTTCTAGAGTCCTATCTCTCTCTGCTGGATGTCCTAACTTCTATTTTCTGCCTCAGCTAAAAGGCCATCAGCTTTTTATTGCAGGTGATGCTTCCATAATAGTATAGGAAAGATTCTCTCTACAATGCAGGATTATTTATAGGCAACATCCGTAAAAGGGTTATTTGACCCCCCAAAGGAGTCGTGATCCACTGTGCTAAAGGAACACAACAATAAAATGACTTGTGAAGACATTCTGTTATCCTCATAAATGAATGCCTTGCTCATTCATTATCACAGAAGCTTCATCCTTCAGTAGATGGGAACAAATATAAAGACCCACAACCAGAAAATATGCAGAGTGAGTGACCATGGAACACTCAGTCCTAAATGGGATATCTCTATCAAATCCTACCTCCCAGGGCTCAGGGAACCCTGTCAGAAGTAGAACAAATGAAAGAGCCAGATGGGATAGTGGACAACAAAGAAACAAGGCCTTCTAAACATAGGCTAACTAACACACATATGAACTCACACAGACTGTGGCAACGTGTACTTCATCTGCATGAATCTGTATCCAGTGGTGTCCTAGAAGTGGACACATGCCCCCATCCCTAACCCAGAAGCTATCTTTAATTGATAACCACTTGAAAGTGAAAAATTACTTTTTCCAAAGGAGTCTCACTGGGGAAAGAAAAGAATCTTAAGGGTAGGCTGCATGCCCAACACTACACAACACTGAAGGACCCAGTCTAACATTATAAAGTCCATTTTGTATTCTGATTCCATCTTAAGTTTGTCCTCAGTTTGAACTAAGTTACTGGAAAAACCACAGCTTATTCCTGGAACCCAGACACCCCTAGCCATTCTACCCTTAGTAACAGCCAATGAGCTCCTAAGAGGAAAGTACCTAATATACCAGATGTGTTGAAATAGATTACTCAATTAACCATGACTGCTCATAACAAGTAATGAAATCATTACTAGCCAATAGAAATAGGCCAAGCTGCAATTTTCAAATGGTAACCAATCATGTAACTGCCAAGATGGAAAATTCCTTACCCTGCTGAAACTATGATAAATAGGCAAAGCTTTACAAGCTTGGAGGCTTTCACACCCACCCACTGCTGTTGGAGAGGTTGGAGAGGTGCGAACTTGAACTTGAATAAAGACTCTCTGCTTTTGTATATGAGTTGGATTCCTGGTGGTCTTTGGTGGTGTATGGGGACACACAGAGATCTGACATAACACACAAAATGAACTCAATGGCATCATTGGAGATGTTGAGTTGTGGCTTTTTTTTAAACCTTACCAGTCTTTACATATTATTCCTGTTTCTGGTTTTGTGTTTTGTGGGATTCCTGTGTATGTGAACCATGTGTGTGTGTATGTGTCTACATCTATATGTGTTTTTTCTTTGTTCTCTTTATTCTGTTTGTTCTGTCCTATTGCAGTTTGTTTTTGCTTTATCTTATTATATTATTATTACTTAGGTACCTGATTTCTAAAGAGAGAAAGAGTATAGAACTGATTGGGAAGAGTTGTGGGGAGGAACTCTGGAAGAATAGGGGGAAGAGAAACTATCCTCAGAATATATTGTATGAAAAAAATCTAATTTCAATAAAAAGAAAAAATAGCATATAATAAATATTGCTAATGCTAATTAATAGTGGGGTACCATACTTTTGTTTGAAGGAATGTGGATTTGGGGACTTTGGAAAGCAGTGGAATGCTTTAAGTTGGGCTTAATGGGCTATCCTAGCAGGAATATGGAAGACTTTGTTGCTGAGTACGATTTGAACTGTGCAGACCTGGCCCAAGAGGTTTCAGTGGAGAAGAAACACAGAATCTGGCCTGGAGACTGTTTTTGTGGTATTTTGGTGAAGATTGTGGCTACTTTTTGCCCTTTTCAGAAAAGTCAACCTGAGTCTAAGGTAAAGAGATTTATATTAATTGCAGTAACAAAGGAAGTCTCAAAAAAGCCCAGCAGAGACTTTGTTGTCTGGTTAAGTCTCATGAAGAGCATTGTGAACAAGTGTTGCAAGCTTAGAAAGGAAAAAGATAAAATATTTGGTTCAAGTATTAAAGGGGCAGTAGGAAGTGAAGTGGAACTGAATCCTATGTTCTAGGAGATAAAAGATTAAGGGATTTTGGAGCAAGATCCTACCCAGCTGAATTTAGATCCAGGCATGGTTGTATACACCTTTAATCCCAGGAGACAAAGCCAAAGAGATCTCTGAGTTCAAGGCCAGCCTGGGACAAAACAGGTTCTAGGTGAAGAAAAGCTTAAATCAAGGCATAGTCATACACATCTTTAATTCCAGCATTACAGGAGACAGAGCCATGCAGATCTCTGAGTTCAAAGTCAATCTACAGAGCAAGTTCTAGAAAAGCCAAGCTTAGGCAGAAAGGGAGTTGGAAAACAGAAAGCTGGTAATAGAAGGGGTGGGGGCATGTCCCAGACCCAGCAAGCATCAGCACACGACAGCTTCGGCCATGTGGCTCTGGCTTTAGAGTGAAAAATAGAAGGGACTACTGGGACAATTGATGCTGGTTAGCTGGAGCTAAGAAATTAGTGATGACTAAGAAGAGCCCAGCATCACTGAGGTAAAATCTCCTGGGAAGTGTCTTCTGAGAGCACAAAAAAGCTGTGTTCCAGAGATAGCCAAGGTTGTACCTGGTAGTGCATCTGTACTTGGTAATATGTAAGAGTCACCCAGTTGTTGCTGGTTTTGAAGGCATGAAGGGGTCATGAAGAGCAGCTAAGGCTCGGCACTGTGAAAGGCCATGAAAGACCATTGGTGAAAGTGAAGCCTCAGTTACAGTTGATGGCCCAGGACTGAAGAGGTCATGCAAAGGATTTGAGGATTGGCATCATGAAGAGAGCCTATGAGTGGCTATTGGTAAAGCCTAGTTGCAGTGAAAGACCCCAGTGTATTGGAGATGCTAATACCATGGGATGATCACCAAGAGCAGCAGCAGCAGTGGAGTGGAGTCAACCAGAGCCTAGAGTGCTACAGAAGGTAGAAATGGAAATATGACACAAACCCCTTTGAAGGAGCCCAGAAGATTATATGTGGATCCCAGACATTGAAACAGGAAGCTGTAACATTGAAGTTGCCTTGGAAACCCCAAGATATTTGAGATGCCAGAGCCATGGGCTATCTTCTGAGAAGCTGCTAACAGGGAGTAGAGCCAGCCCAGGAGAAAGAACTTTGTTGCAGTCAACAAAGATGAAAAGGGAGTTGGAGATCTAAAGACTGCTCTGAGATCAGCCATGAAGATGCAGAGTTTGGAGTTTGCCCAGCTGATTTCTGGCCTTGCTTTGGGAATTATAGTTAAGTGATTGGATGAATCTCAGAAGAGACTTTATACTTTGTACTTTTAACATCGTTGAGACTGCTATAGCCTATGGAGGACTTTTGAAGTTGGACTAAATGTATTTTGCATTATGGCTATGTTTAGGTATGGCCCCACGGACTCGTATGTTTGAATAAGCCTATGGGAGCCAGGGAGTGGAATGTTATGGTAGTATATGCTCGACCCAGGGAGTGGCACTGTTAGAAGGTGTGGCCTTTTTGGAGTAGGTGTGTCACTGTGAGTGTGGGCTTTAAGACACTCATCCTAGCTGCTTGGAAGTCAGTATTCTGCTAGCAGCCTTCATATGAAAATGTACAACTCTCATCTCCTATACCATGCCTGCCTAGATGCTGCCATGCTCCCACTTTGATGATAATGAACTGAACCTCTGAACTTGTAAGCCAGCCCCAATTAAATGTTGTTCTTGCAAGAGTTCTCTTGGTCATGGTGTCTGTTCACAGCAGTAAAACCCTAACTAGGACAGAAGATGAGACACTATAGCCTTGTCTTCACAGGAAATTTAGAAGAACAGAGGTATTAGTTTGGCTAATCTCTAGAAAGGGACTGCAAGGAATAATGTCATCGATGTAATGAATAATCTTAGATTTAGGGAGGGACAAGGACAGTAGGTCAGGAAACCAGGACCTGGCCAAATAAGTGTGGATTGTTCCAGAACCCTTGAGGTAGGACAGTCCAGGCAAGTCATGTAAAGAAATAAGTGTCAGGGTCAGTCCAGACAAAAGCAAAAATGTTTGTGACTAGGTTTCCAGGGGTATAGAGAAGAATGCATCCTTGAGACCTAGGACTGAGAAATGGGTCCCTAATGGCATGGTGGAAAGAAGAATATAAGGGTTACCCATGACATGGTAGAGAGGGATCACTGTAGAATTAAGAAGCCAGAGATCCTGAACCAAGTGACAGGTCACATTGGGTTTCTTAACTGCAAGTATAGGGGTATAAAAGTGGGAAGAAGCTTTATTCTTAGGAGTTCAGAGATGATAGGTTTCCATGAGTTTGAGAGAGAGAGAGAGAGAGAGAGAGAGAGAGAGAGAGAGAGAGAGAGAGAGGTGAGCTTGCATGATGTACCAACTGGGTCCTGTACTTGGATATGAATGGGAGAATGCTGTTTAGAAACAGAGGTGTTCTGGATGTCTCAGATTTGGAAGTCCAACTGGGAGGCTGGCAAAGAAAGTGACGTGTTAGAGCCAGTATGTTGGATATCTAGAAATATGAGAGGTGCTGCTGGCAAACTTGAATTTGGGCAAATGGAGGTACCAAAAGAAATAGAGGCTCCTACTTTGGCTAGAAGATCTTGCCAATAAGGGGACTAGACACATTGGCACTACCAGAAAAGAATAGTAATAGGAACACCCCTAAAAATGCAATTGAATGCTGGGGTCTGGTGAGTTTGGTAAGGCTGTCCCCATATCTGACAATAGGAAAACAAGGAGAGGTGGGTCCCCAAAACTCTGCCTGGACTGAATAAATGGGCTCCAGTGTCCAAAAGTAAGGAGATGCCCTAATACACTAATAACTAGCTAGGGCTCCCTGTTAAAATGGTAGTGGTTGGATCAAGGGAGCTCAGGCCCCTTAAGTCATCCATGGCCAGGCCTAGTCTAAGAGTGACTTCCCTGTGCCACTAATGACACAAGGGCAATCTATAGTGCACTGTCCCTCTTTTTTGTTTTTGTTTTTTTATTATACTTTATTTACATTTCCAATGTTTCCCCTTTCTAGGTCTCCTCTTTGGAAGCCCCCTATCCCCTCCCCCTCCCCGCCTCTATGAGGGAATTTCACCTCCCACCCACCCGACCACCCATACCCTTATTCCCACCTTGACATTCCCCTTTACTGCGGCCTCTAACACCCTCAGGCCGAAGGGCCTCTCCTCTCCCTGATGGCCAACGAGGCCATCCTCTGCTGCATATGTGGTCCTAACCATGGGTCACTCGATGTGTATTGTTTGGTTGGTGGCCCAAACTCCAGGACGACCGGGGAGGGGGGGAGAGTCAGGCCCGTTGACGCTGTTGCTCCCTCCATGGGGCTGCAAACTCCCTCAGCTCCTTCAGTCCTTTCTCCATCTCCTCCATCTGGGACCTCACTCTCAGTCCAGCAGTTACTGTAAAGTGAAACTTGGGCATTCTGAACTTTTGGGCTAATATCCACTTATCAGTGAGTACATACCATGTTCGTTCTTTTGTGACTGAGTTACCTCGCTCAGGATGATATTTTCAAGTTCCATCCATTTGCCTACAAATTTCATTAAGTCATTGTTTTTAATAGCTGAGTAGTACTCCATTGTGTAAATGTACCACATTTTCTGTATCCATTCCTCTGATGAGGGACATCTGGGTTGTTTCCAGCTTCTGGCTATTATAAATATGGCCGCTATGAACATAGTGGAGCATGTGTCTTTATTACATGTT
>CM052702.1:6467520-6507326 GCA_028551405.1 Uromys caudimaculatus
ATCTCCGGCGAGGGATCTTTGTCCCGGCGCTTATTAGCTGTGGGGCCCTGTGCTTACTATATCTTCATTTGGATTACATTAAAAAAAAAATCGTTCACCATTTTTACCATTCATACACACTCAGCTCCCACATTAATGCAATCCTCCTTTTTGCATTTAATTCCCGTTTCAATTTGAGTGTTGTCCTTGTTAGCTTTTTTTTGTGTGTTCTTCCAACTTGGCACAGCAAGAGTAATTTGTGAAGAGGGCACTGCAATTGAGAAAATGCCCCCACCAGTTTGGCCTCTCAGCAAGCCTGTGGAACATTTTCTTGATTAATGATTAATGTAGAAGGCCCTAGCCCAGTGAGGGTGGTGCTACCCCTGAGCTGTATATAAGAAAGCAGGCTAGGGACGCCATGAAAAGCAAGCCAAGAAGCAGAAGTCCTCCATGGCTTAGTTCCCGCTGCCTTCGGGTTCCGGCCTTCAGTTTCCTGTCCTGCTTAGGTAAGTGCCTGCCCTAACTTCCCTCAGTGATGAATGTGTGTGAAATAAATCCTTTCCTGCCCATATTGCCTTTAGTCATGGTGTTTTTTCACATCGATAGAAGGCCTAAGACAAATTCGTGCTGGGTTTACAGACAGGACCGTGTTATGGGAGGACTGTAGACCTGATTTGAATTTTGGGCTGGAAAAACTGTTGAGTGCTCAGAGCTCACCGGGTGCTTGGAGTTTGGTGGGTTCTTCGAAGACACAAATGTGAAGAGCAGTGCAGGTCTGGCTTGCGAAGTTTCAGAGGGAAACGAAGATTCAACCTGCGTATTTCACGTGCCATTTTGTATTAAGACTCAGTAGTTCTATTCAGCAGGGGGGAAGAGTCAGCTGTCATTAACAAGACACTAGAACTATTTAAAATGAAATCTTTGCTTTATTAGGGCAATGGATATGGGTTATCTGAAGCTGAGAAATTAATGACGATTAAGAAGAGACCAGCATCATTGGGGTGAAATATTTTGAGAGTATTTCCTCAGGCTCAGCACATAGAAAGCTGTGGTCCAGAGGGGGCTAAGGCTGCATCTTTCTGCTGGCAGCTGAACTCGGCAATGTGTAAAGGTCACCAGGTACTTCTGGTTTTGAAGTCATGCAGGGGTCGTGGAGAACAACTGAGATTTGGCACTGTATGGCTGGGCCGGGGTCTGTGAAGAAAGGCCTCTAGGGGTGCATTGGCAATGGTTTAGCCTTAGTTTCAGTGGCCACCCCAGCATATTGGGGGTACCAGTACTATAGGACAACCAAAGAGAGGAGCAGCTGTGCATTTGAGCCCCACTGAGCGGATGAAACAAGCTTTGTACTGTGAAGAGCACAGCTGGAGAAATGTGACTCCTTGGAGCACAAGATAGTAAGTCCCAGATCTCAGACACTGAGCATCTCTTGCTGTTGGACTTTGATTCTGCTTTGATCTGATTGTAACTGAGCCCTGGCTCTTCGTTTTTGAAGTAAGAAACTGTTTAACCTATTTTTGATTTTACAAGAGTTAAGAGATTTTGCAATTTTTAGAGAGAGACGTAGGAAAGAGATCTTTGAATTTTAAAAGAAACTTTGGGCGTTTTAGAGAAACTTTGGATATTTTAGACTTTCTTTGAAATTTGAAAGAGACTTTGGATGTTTGAGATTGAGCTTCTAAAGTGTTTTAATTTCCAAAGACTGAAGATTTTAAAGTTTGGAATGTGTTTTATATTGAGATATTGGTATTAATATAAGATCTTGGAGATGAACAACAAACAAAAGGTTCTGGTTTCATAGCAATGTATTTCTGAATGAAACTGACCAGGGGTTAATTTTCCGGATTAATTTTCTGTCAGAATAACACAAGCTGGAATCATTTGTGAAGAGGGAACCTCAGTAGAGAAAATGTTCCCACATGATTGGCCTGTGGGCAAACTGATGGGATATTTTCTTGAGTGGTCCTAAGTTGTCTAAGAAAGCAGGCTGAGCAAGCAATGAGGAGCAAGCCAGTGAGTACTGCTCCTCCATGGCCTCTGCTTCAAGCCCATAGGTTTCTGCCCAGCTTGAGTTCCTGTCCTGACTTCTTTCAGTGCTATATTGTTGCCTGGCAGTGTAAGATGAAATAAACTCTTTCTCACCAAGGTGCTTTGGGTTATGGTGTTTTATCATAGCAATAGTAAATCTTAACTATGACAAAAATCCTTCACTTAATTTAGAATATAATTTAGAAACATAGAAAGCTGTGTTTCTTTCTTGTAATACTCTTTGTCCTGTTGGTTCTAGTTTTAATCTTTCTTATTCTTTTCTCCTCATATTTAGTCGTTCAATTGTATTTTCTTAATTTGGCCTCTGTAGGAGACGTTAGTCTCCCCATCTATGATTCTGCTCTTCACACCATTGGCTACATGATCTACTTCACAAGGGAACCTAATCGAACAGATGTGAGTATTTAACGAGGATAACCAATATAGTAAATACGTTAAATACATAGCGTAAAATAGTTTGCATTTATTGGTAGAGTGTACGACACTCGAATAAATATTCCTTAAAGAAATATTTACTATAGGGTTGGTTCCTAGCCCATAGAATTATTGAAAGGAGGTAACATTTAAGAATTGGGACTATAGAGTGTCTTAGGAGAGGGAGAGTGCCCTCTAAGTGGACTGTGGGTTCTTGGTGGCTTCTTCTGTTCATTTCTGGTCTTAAAATAAACATCTTTATTCTTCTATGTACTCTCAACATGGTTTGCTGCTTCCCTACAGACCAAAAAGTAACCGGGGCAAGCAGCCACAGACAGTACCCCATAAGCTCTGAGCAAGATAAACCTTTCCTCTTTTTAAATTGATTGTGCCAGATGTTTCATTAGAGTCACAGAAAGCTGATTAACAGCATGACAAAAATCTTTTCCTCCTTTTTTCTCGTTTTCTGTTTGTATTTAAGGGAAGTAGAGTCTTTAAGAAGGCAAGCTCCTGTGTACTGAGTATATCTGGTTCCCATGTGCCTCTACTGCTCAGTGTTCATTAGTTCACCATGCAGTGGCACCATGGTGTTCAGTGTTCCCATGCAAGGTCCTTCTGTTGCACATGTGTTTGTCACATATATTATGAGTGTCTATATGTTTGTATTACTTAAATTCATATGTTGAAATATTAATGTTTAAAGTCATGAGACATGCTTAAGTTACAAAAGCCTTATGAACTAATGATAAAATTTACTGCCATGATAAAAACAAATATGAAAGAGCAAACAAACAACAATACTTGCTTCCATAGCAGGCACAGCATCTGCATCCATCACCTGCACAGCAGGTGATCCAGTGGTGTGATCTGGAACTTCCCAGTTCTCACAACTGCTCAAAGTAAGTTTTTGTTGTTTATAAACTACACTCTTGATGGTATTTGTGCTATAGTTGACGTGTTTATAAAAAGATAAAGAGAGGAGGAATATGTTTTGCTAGATGTGTAGTGAGGTATGGGGTGAGGGAGTGCCTTGGCAGGCCCATGTTGAGGCATTTCTTCCCCCTGAGGGACCAGCCACATGATAGTATAGTATAGAATAGAGTTTATTCAGGGCATGGGGAGGGGAGTTAAGAGGGTAGTAGAGGTGGAGAAAGGGAGAGAGAGAGAGAAAGAGAGAGAGGGGAAGAGAAGTAGAAGAGTAGAGGCAGGCCATGAGCAGGTAGAGAGAGGGGAGAGGTGAATGGGGAGAGACTGGGTGTACTGGCTGGGTTTGTGTGTCAACTTGACACAACTGGAGTTATCACAGAGAAAGGAGCCTCCCTTGAGGAAATGCCTCCATGAGATCCAGCTGTAAGGCATTTTCTCAATTAGTGATGAAGTGGGGAGAGCCCATTGTGGGTGGTGACATCCCTGGGTTAACAGTCTTGAGTTCTACAAGAGAACAAGCTGAGCAAGCCAGGGGAAGCAAGCCAGAAAGAAACATCCCTCCATGCCCTCTGCATCAGCTCCTGCTTCCTGACCTGCTTGAGTTCCAGTCCTGACTTCCTTTGGTGATGAACAGCAATATGGAAGTGTAAGGTGAATAAACCCTTTCCTCCCCAACTTGCATCTTGTTCATGATGTTTTGTATAGGAATAGAAACCCCCGAGTAAGACAAATTGGTACCAGCATAGTGGGGTATTCCTGTGACAACCTGACCATGTTTTGGGGAGGACTGTGAAAGGACTTTGGAACTTTGGGCTAGAAAAGCCATTGGGATGTTAAGAGCTCTGTGGGGTGTTGTGTAGGAGCTTGTTAAGATAATGTTGAGAACAGTGCAGAAGATGGAGGCCTGGCTTGTAAAATTTCAGAGGGAAGATTAAAGACTCTTATCAGGGCCATTGCTATTTTGATTGTGATGATTCTGTGGTTTTGGTTAGCTGGGGCTGAAGAATTAGCTGTGAATAACAAGATACCAGAACTACTAAATCGAAAACTTTGCATTACTGGGACTATTGATGCTGGTTAGCTGGAGCTAAGAAATTAGTGGTGATTAAGAAGAGACCAGCATCATTGAGGTGAAATCTTCTGGGAAGTGTTTTCTGAGAGCACAGAGGCTGTGTTCCAGAGATAGCCAAGGTTGTACCTTGTGCTGTGGCTGGACTTGGTAATGTGTAAGAGTCACCCAGGTGGTACTGGTTTTGAAGGCATGAAGGGGTCATGAACAGCAGCTGAGGTTCCTCACTGTGAGAGGCTGAGGAAGGCTACTGGTGAAGGTGCAACCTCAGTTGCAATTGATGGCCCAGGACCTAAGGGGTCATGCAAAGGAATTGAGGCTTGGCACCATGAAGAGAGCCTATGAGAGGCTGTTGGTGAAGTCTAGTTACAGCGGAAGACAGTAGTGTTTTGGAGATGCCAGTACCATGAGATGACCACCCGGAACAGCAGCAGCAGTGGAGTACAGGCATCTGGAGCCTAGAAGATAAGGTGTGTGGTACAAAGGGCAGAGCTGGAGAAGTGACTCAAGCCCTTGGAGGAGCCCAGAAGATCGTGAGTGGATCCTAGACATTAGACAGTTGGAGTTTGATTTTTGCTTTTGATTGTGACTGTGCCCTGATATGTTTCCCTCTTGAAGGAAGAAGGTATTTTAGTGGAGCCCACAGTTAAGAGACTTTGAATTTTTAAAAGACCTTGAATTTTAAAAGATATTGGATATTTTAAAGGAATTGAACTTTTAATATGCAAGACTGTGGGACTTTTAAAGTTATTTAGATCTTGAGGATGAATAAGAAAGTAAGGGTTGAGGCTTAATAGTGATGTATTTATGTGTCAAGTTGACAAGGGGTCAATTGTACTGGCTGGTTTTGTGTGACAACTTGACACAAACTGGAGTTATCACAGAGAAAGGAGTTTCAGTTGAGAAAATGCCTCCATGAGATCCAGAGGTAAGGCATTTTCTCAATTAGTGATCAAGGGGGGGAGGGCCCATTGTGGGTGGTGCCATCTCTGGGCTGGTAGTCTTGGGTTCTATAAGAGAACAAGCTGAGCAAGCCAGGGGAAGCAAGCCAGTAAGAAACATCCGTCCATGGCCTCTGCATCAGGTCCTGCTTCCTGACCTGCTTGAGTTCCAGTCCGGACTTCCTTTGGTGATGAACAGCAATGTAGAAGTGTAAGCTGAATAAACTTTTTTCTTCCCAACTTACTTCTTGGTCATGATGTTTTGTACCAGAAAAAAAAAAAAAAACCTAACTAAGACGGGGGAAGGGGCAAGAGAACAGAAGAGAACAAGAAAGCAAGAGCAAGAGATCGAGGAGAGGGCAAGCAGCTCCTTTTATAGTGAGTCAGGCACACCTGGGTGTTGTCAGGTAACTGTGGGGCGGAGCTTGGACAAAATGCTAACAATAGTATCCTGAATGGAATAATCACACCTACACACACACACACACACACACACACACACACACACACACACACACACACACGTACATATATTTGGTTTTTCAAGACAGAGTTTCTTTGAGTAGTCCTGTCCTGAAACTTGCTCTGATCCAGGGATCAATGATCACAAACTCGTCCTAAACTCCTCCCCCTTCCCCTTTCTTTCCACCTCCACCAGAGGCAGCCTCTGTATCCCTACGCAGTCCCTCAATAAACCTCCCACATGAGACCTGTCGCATGACGTGATTTTAGGATCCTGTTGCATAGATCCAACATGTACAGTATTCAGTTAGAACTGTCCATATGCATATGGGTGTGGAGTCATCCACTGGGGCATAGGAAACTTAAGTAGTGACTACATTCCTAGAGAAAAGTGAGCCATCCTCCCTCACCCAGCACGATAGAGGTGGAGTCTCTGGACCTCCACCCCCCAATGCTGCAATTCTTAACTTGCCTGAGCTTGTGTAGGTTTTGGGTAAGTAGTCACAGCTGCTGTGAGTTCCTAATAGGTAAATAGGTATGTCATGTCCAGAAGACGGTCATTCCTCCCAATCCTCTAACTCCTGCATTCCTTCTTTCTTTTGAAATATTTCCTAAGTCTTGATGGTGCCTGTGTGTGAGAGTGGGTCTGATATAGATGCCCCATCTATGACAGAGCACTCATGATTGCTTATTCTTAGCACTTTGTACAGTTAAGAATTTCCGTATTAACTATTACCCGCTACAAAAAGAAGCCTCTGACCAAAATTGAGAGTAACATCAATGTATGGGTATAAACATAAATATTTGCAAAGTACTTTGATAACATAACTGTCATATTCAAAGGGCCCCTGGACTTCATCCTAAATTGAGTCTAAGGTCAGTTTAAGCTGGATTTTAGAAGAATTTCTGGCATTTAGATTAAAGCCAGCATTCATTAGGAACTTGTAAAACTGGTTCAAGTCCACCAGAAGAAGCCATTTTTTTAGTACCTCTGGCAGAAGGAACAAAGGCTCTATTGTCGTACAACCAGGTACCTATCAGCATATTAGAGTCCAGGCTGGCCTCTAGGCTTGTTCAGCCCCCATTCATGCATACTTGTTACACATCTCAGAGCACTCTGGCCGTTCTCGGCTCCTCCTCTGCCATAAACCCCAATGCTGCTCCAGTTAGCAGGCTTCCTTCCCCTTAGCTATTCATCTTCCTTACAATCTGCATGGTTTCTTTCCATGCCCCCACTTCCCTAGTCTTGGCCATGCCCAGTCTTTGTCATGTTCTCTTGGTTCTGGACTCTTCCAGATGCCTCTGGATGCTTGATACTTGATGCTTGTGTCTGTGACCCTGGCCATGGATTTTTTTTTTTTAAATCAAGTTTACTATTTACTATACCAGATATAAATTCCATCCTGTGAAACAAGCATCAAATCCAATCAGAAAGTGGCTGGTTACCATAGAGCAGTCATGCCACTAAGATCACGGACATGAACCACTATGCTCATCTTATGTAAATGATGGGGATCCAAACTTAGGTCTTCATGCTTGCACAAGAAGCTCTTTACCAACTGAGGCACCTCCCCAACTTGGTAAAGAGTAATTTTAAGTCCAAGAAAATTCCTTGGCATAATTATGCTCAAGTTGAAACACAATCAGGATTTTTTACTACTTCTCCTTAGGAGCAGTTCATTCTTGCAACAGGCAATCCAAGACATTGGTAGTTACAGCATTTCTAAGCAGTTTTGAGGGGCTAACCAACTAAACATAACACCCTATGGTCAATTAACCCATAAACCAAAGATCTAACTGTTGTGTTTTATAAAAAAGAAAAAGAAGCCAGTGATATGTTTGGTGGAGGTACTGTATGGTGTGGGGGAAGGGAGTGTCTCTGCAGGCCCATGCTGAGGCATCCCTTCCCCCTGAGGGACCAGCCACATATGGTAAAGTATAGAATAGAGTTTATTCAGGGCATGAGGGGGGAGGTGAGAGGGTAGTAGAGACAGAGAAAGTCAGACAGAGAGAGACAGAGACAGACAGACAGAGTGAGAGACAGACAGAGTGACAGAGAGACAGAGTGAGAGACAGAGTGAGTGAGAGACAAAGTAAGTGAGAGACAGAGTGAGTGAGAGAGAGTGAGTGACAGAGAGACAGAGTGAGAGACAGAGTGAGAGAGAGAGAAGAGAGAAGTAGATGCTGACCGTGAGCACCAGGTGGGGGGGAGGGGAATTAGAGAGGGGACAGAGGGGGAAGAGGGTAAGAGCAAGAGAAGAGAGTGAGTAGGAGGCAAGCAGCCTCTTTTATAGTGAGTCACGGACACCTAGCTATTGCCAGGTAACTGTGGGGCAGAGCCTAGAAGAAATGCAAACACTAACAGGACCTGTATGGTTCTGCCTAACGGTGAGGCACTGGTGAAAATCAGTTCCTCTAGACATAATCATTTTAGGCTGTAGGAACATTGGATTACCCTGAGGTTAAGAATTCTGCCCAGTTTTTCCTGCAGAACAGCTCAGCTTGTATAAGAAAGTATAAAATGGGCCAGGGTTTGGGACTAGTAAACACAGCATTGCTCATAGAGTAATAGAAAGCAAAGCCAGAAACAAACCTGAACAGTAGATGAGCAAAACAGGACAAAGAAAATATGCTGCTTTATTCTTAGTATGGGGAATGAGCAACTTGAGCCATCTTACTTTTGGCGTTTAAAAGAGTCACAAAGTGTTGTCCCTTTCTTTTGCTGTGAAAAGCAGGGAGGAAGGACTTCTTTTCCCTGGCACTTTCAGAGGCTCAGTACACAGAGTCACTTGGTTTCTGTCACTTCTAGGGTTGCTCATGGGGAGGACGAATGTCATGGCAGGGAGTATGTGATAGAGTAGAGACGCTCAACCCCTGGGAGACAGAGGGATATAAAGACACAAGGAGGCATGTCCCCGTGAGGTACTTCTTCCAGTGCGGTCCAGATTTGACCTGGCATGGTTTGCATCCTCATGCACTCTTCTCCCCATAGCTTATCCCACTCCAGCCGTCCACTTCTGTCCAAATAATTACAACAGCCTGCCAAGATTTTTTTCATATCCTTTCATAGCATAATAGCTTCCTATGGGTTGAGTGATACAGAGTGATGCTTGACAACAAAGAACAATTATCATTATCTTAAGGAGTTTTCTATAAGAGTCATGGAAGGCCAATGGAATCAGAACAGGCTCATGTGATCTAGATAGAAACAACCTGATTCGTTGTCATAGAATCGTCCATATTCTATCACAGATAACAGTTTAAGGGATACTTCAAGTAATTTGCTTATTCTTTAAGTGGCTTTTTTTTTTATAGCCTATGGTTATCTGTGTATTTCCAGAAAAAAATATTTTAAACATCAATCTGTACTTTAACTTGAAGGTTCCATGTCTGTTAGTTTCAAAGCATTCATTAGCAAAACAATAAATCTCTCATTATAGTAATTTAACATTGATAGAAGCATGTATCAGTTAGCATGCCAGATTATTGTCATATATCATAAATGGAAAGAATTCTTATGTGCTCTGACCCTTATCAGATATAGGAATAAGTGAACTTTTAGGGACCAGTGAAAAAGTAAAATGATGGTACAGATGGAATAAAATTTTTACTTGTTCATTCAACTTGAGTTATTTGGATTCAGTACAGTGCTAATCTTTTTTTTTAATTAATTTTTGAAATATTTGAAAGGACAAAATACATAATTTGAATACTTATTAACACTGTCTTATTTAAAGTTACTTTCGTTGTTCACGCCACATATATAATTCAATAATATAAAATACTGGTTTTTTTGGTGGTGGTGGTGGTTTTTTTTTTTTTTTTTTTTTTTTTTTGTAATAAAAGGGAGAGAATGGTAAGGTAGTAAGAGCAGAGAGTCCTGTGAGGACACAAACTGAATGTCGGCTGTGGACTCAAGCCTGCCTCCTCCTAGCAAATTCAATAGGGTGATGGGATCACAGAATACAGGATCCCTAAAGCAGGCAAAGTCCAGTCTCAGTGCAATGTCATTACTCCTGGCAAAGAGCAGAACATTCAATTTTTATTAGGACACTGGATGGGCCAGCTTGAATAGCGTCCCTCCTTCTTCACTGAATGATTTCCTAGCATCCCTATGGTCCTTTTTGTACCAATGAGAGCTTGTCTAAGAAGAAATTGCAGCAAGAACACTTGTCTGGGAGAATCATGAGTCTGGACAGCTCATGAACGGGCTAACTCTGGAGCCTGGTGCTGGCTGGCTGGCAGAATTAGGGGATCTGAGAGCATGCTGGCCCTTCAGGAACGCCATCATAAAGAGTGCCCCTCTCAGCAGAGTTTTTGAGAATTGCAGTTTAGGAGCAATCTTCCTGACAAGAAGCTGGATGTGATAATTTACGTTTCATTTATGGGAACTTTTCTCCACAGGTCTCACTGTTACTGAGGACAGTGACATCCTCTGTTGAAGCTGCCTAGCTAACAGGACACTGACCTGGCAATTTATCAATCATGCAGGCTCCATTTAGGCTTGGCTTGTGATATGTTCAGAGAATCCATTAATTTCAGTAGGAACTCCTTAGTTTTGCACATGCCACAAGTTCTATAGCTATTCAAATAGTTCAATGGTTTCCCTCTCTGAGGGCTGTCCTCAAGTCTCAGCGATTTCTTTAGCTTTTCCTTAATTTTCTGTCTTTTTTCTCTTCAGTTCTCCTCAGCAATGCTCGCTTTTGCTTTGCTTACTCCTGTGTATCCACATCTCTTTTCATCACCAGCATGAGGTGATGAACTCAGGAGCCACCATCTCAGGTTAATTTTTTGTGACAAGTGAGTTTCTGGCACCTGAGTTCCTGGGTCCCATGCATTTGGAAAACCCTGCAATGCTCAAATAACTGCATTAGTTCCAATCAAAATGGCCTCAGAAATAAGGCAGCTCCTGAAAAGTCATTCTCATTGAGAAATTTGTGCTTACTCCATGTAAGATTACTCAGAGGCAGATGAACAAGGGTGTATTCAGCTGTAGTTGCAATGAAAAATTCTTAAACTTTATTGAGGTCACCTTCTCTTCTTTCTGTTCAGTTTGAACCATCTACTTAACCTTTCCTGGTAGAAGGCTTTCTGTTTCCACAGAGGCATTTCTAGGCTAGTTCTCTGCCTTGATTTCAACATCAGCTAGGATACAGTTTTCACAGTAAAACTCCAGATAGTCTAGCATTGGATGGGTGCAAACAGGTAGGATACTGTTGAGAAAGCCTGGTGAAAGAGGACTCCTGGAACCACCTTCTGAGACACAATATGATGTAAATAATAGCTACTGATTAATAGTCACACAAAAGCAACTTCCAGTCTTCAAGTAAGCCTTCTAGTAGTCAATGATTTCCTCCATATCATCCCTTTCCTTCTCTTAGTCATGGTTATCAAAAAGGCATGACATTAACACCAAGTATAAGTGGGATTCCTCCCAAGGACTCTCCACTACAGATGGTTTTAGCCACATATTCCATCACTCTTCAAGGGTGACCTACAACCACCATGATAGCAAGAAGGCCCAATATCACAAACCACATAGTGAAAGTTAGCCCTAGTGAGATTTTTTCCCCTGTGGACACTCCCACTCACATTTCAGCCTCCCTTACGTGTCTGAGTATCCCTGGCAAGGACTATGCAAATACTCCTTCTGAACTCATCTTTAGTTCTATCAGTCCCTGTCTGGGAACCAGTTATATTCTGGAACTTTACATAGGTTAACATGAACAAATACCTACTTATTCCAAATATGATGCCATAGGCAGGCCAAAGAAATTATTCTATTCAACTCTAGCTTAGAGCGAGGGGCTGCTTATAGGAGCATGGTGACTCAAAGACAGCTGAATAATAAAACATCCCACCCTCAGTATTCATGGCTTGCAGGCAGCTCTGTGGGTTGTAGAAAACTGCTCTCTTTCTCTCCCTCACTAGCCCTCACCCCTTGCTACTGCTTGTATAACTGTGAAAAGGGTATTGTGATTCTTTGGACTTTTGGGAGCTCCCTGAGTGTCTTTTATTTTCTTTACTTCTTGAGGTTTATGTGCTTCCTTCTTTCCTCTCGGAGAGAATGTTTCAAATGAGATGAAATAGTTATGTAACATCACCTAGTAGACAGTGTTGGCTTTAAACCTCTCAGGCTCTTGAACTGCCAAATATAATTTCCTGGCAGAAACTTTGGAGGAAATTCAGGTGGCAGGTGGATTTGACTAAGGTAGAATATGGTCATTCTAAGAGGCTGACAATTCTGAGGAGAAGGCCTGTGTCTCAAGACCTGTTCCAAGATCGACACTTAGAATCTCACCATGAACAAGTAAGAAAAGGACAAGGCCAGGGATGCTTTTGATAGAGAAAATGGATAGATATTTTGGTAACAAAGAAATTGGACAAGCATTTAGGTTTGGAGTCTCTTGGTCGTTTGGTGACATATATATTTGTGGACCATTTAAGGTATGCAGTCTCACAGAAAGAGGGGCTCATGCTTCTGTGAGTATTTCTAGGGATTAACTAGATCTCTACTTTGTTGTCTAGAAAACTCACATCATTGGCCTTTCAGAAAATAACCTTGCAAATAAAGAATGAAACCTTTATCTACTTGAGGCTCCTTTCTGCAGTTCCTATGCTAAATGCACCTTTTAATCTTTTCCCCACGAAATTAAAATTGTGTATTGGAACTCCTGCAGCAAATTTGTCTGAGATCCAGATTGGTAGGATCTGTACATCCTACCTGAAGAGTGACTGTGGTTTGATACTTCCCTAATATTGCATGAACATGTGAAGAAAACATGTGAAAAAAAAATAAAACCCTGGAAATTTGTTTAAGAGTTAAGTAGCATAAAGTTTAGAATTTGAGGAACAATTTAAAATGTTTCTACATATACCCTAATATCTGCCTTGAAAATGTAAATATTTTCCTTTTTCTAATTGCAAATAGATTTTTTCAAATAATATATTCTAATCAAGATTTTCCCTCTGTCATCATCATCTCCCAGATCCTTCTACAGAAACCAATCCATACCCTTTTTTTCTGTCTATCATTAGAAAACAAACCAGAAACTAATACACACACACACAAAACAAACAACAAACAATAAACAAACAAAAACAAACAACTCAAAAAACAAGAAAAGCAAAACAGAATAGGACAAAACAAACAAACAAGCAGGAAAAAGGAGCCAAAGAAAAAGTACAAGAAACACATCCAAACAAGCATACACACACACACACACACACACACACACTCAGGGGGATTTGATAGAGATACTCCTGTTAGGACTGAGTTCTCCAAGATCTTACACTCTCTGCACATTTTCCAGTTGTGGGTCTCTGTATTTGTTCCTATCTGTTTCAGGAGGAAACTTTTCTGATGATGGCTGAGCAAAGTACTGATCTATGAATATAGCAGAATGTTGATAGGTCATTTTATTGCTCCATTCCTATTGTTCTATTTAAGCAGAACAGGAGTATTTAGTTTTCCCCTAGGTTCCTTGTCCATTTAGTCCTAGATTCTTGGCCACCCAAGCAGTGTCTATCTCATGGAGTGGGCATTAAATCCAATCAGATACTGGTTGGTTGCTTCTACAACTTTTGTGTCACTATTGCACTAACATATCTTGCGAGTAAATCACCATTGTAGGTCCCAGGGTTTGTAGCTGGGTTAGCATTTACCATTCTCCTCTAGTAGTGAACAGAGTAACTTCCAGTAGCATGAGTGGGGCTAAAGGCTGTAGGTAGGAACCAGCTAGACTTCTCAAGTTCAGTGAATGATGTGGGATTTTGTATTCAACAATAGGACTTCTCCATCAGTTGTAGAAAGCAAACAATAGCTTTGGCAATAACCTAGGTGGATTGGAGGTGTCTACAGGACGTCATTGGCCAAGAACTCAATTAGATATAACCTATTCTTGGAACTAGATGTTTCATTTGGTGGCAATAAATGTCTAGTTGGGGTTTTATCTTTCCTGTTATGTGGTTATTCCAAGTGTGTGTGTGTGTGTGTGTGTGTGTCTGTGTCTGTGTCTGTGTGTGTCTATGTGTGTGTGTGTGTCTGTGTGTGTGTGACTGTGTGTGTGTCTGTGTGTATGGATATATATATATATTTGGTTGTGAGCCTAGCCTTTAAGGTCTGAGCCATCTTTCCAGCCCAAGAATATATATCCTTAAAATTAGCAATTTAGGAAGTTTGGGTCATCAAAGGTAATTTTTAGACATGATAACCATGACAATTTGACTGAAGCTAAAACCTCCATGAACCTCAAACCACTGACTATGAAACTCTTATTTACACATGTTTCTGCCAAATATACTTTAGTAAAATTGTAGAAACCACACAATTAAAGATGTATGGTTATGACCTTTGAACTTCTTGTATGTCATGTATTTAAATCTTCAAGTAAAAATAATTATATATAAATGTTTATAATAGAGTAGTATAATTTTTTAAATCTATTAACAGTAAGCATTGAATGGATATCTATAACAGTCCATGGTCTTCAATGGAGGGAGATGTAATAACTATATGGAGTAAGTCAAGAAAGCTGGGAATTAACTTAGGATATATGCTTTCTTATGATTACAGAGCATTGGGGCTGGAGAGATGGATCAAAAGTTCATAGCTCATACTACTCTTGAAAAGGACCCAAATTCCATTCTAACCATCCATATAGGGCAGCTCAAAACGACATGTAATTCCAGAAATAGGAGGATCTAACTCTTCTTCTGGCCTTCATGAATACTGGTACTTACATGCAACAAACCCTATATACATAATTAAAATCTTAATAGGCATTCAATAATTACAGGATAACTGCTTCAGCATACAACGTATGTTAGCCTTAAAGGGGGATCTCTTGTGGTGAGAATTATGACCTTGTAATTTATCCAAACACATTATACTTTATTACCTTTTAAAATTTCATTTAAAAATGAGTGTGACGTTAACTTGCAAGGGTAAATTAAGGTATCTTTGTTTAACCTTTTTACTGAATTGTCCCTTTAAAGCATATTTTATCATAGTTAATTTCTTGAGAAGTACATATGTTGGTTAAATTATAAATGCATGTTGAAAATAAGAGGAAAACACAGAAGGACTTTTCAAAGGTGTGAAGGGATTTAAGACTCTACCTGTGAATCAATGCCTATGCAACACTACAGCACTAGTACGGTGATCAGAAAAGGATGGTCCAGAGAGTAGGAGAGGACCTCTTATTAGAAAGGACCTTCCAGTGTGGAAGAAATAGAGAAGACAATCAGATTAGAGCAATTCTTATCCTTGGTCAGGGGAACGTCTCTTTGTAGACAGTAACAGTTAATACAGAGACCACTGGTCTCTGTAGTCAAAGTGCAAACAATAAGTGACTATTGGGTGCCTAGCTCTAAATAGGACATCTGTATCACCCTCCTCCACAGCCCAGGGAATACTGGAGAGGAGGGATAGGAATAATGAAAGAGCCAAACAACGTGGAGGAATGCTATGAAATGCTGTCTTCTGGTAACATGGCCACTGTACTCATCAACTCCTAGTAGCTGTGGCTACTCTACATGTGTGTAATTGAAAAGAAATTTAAAAACTGAGAAGAATATCTTATGAAGCTGGCAGTGAGTACACATAACTATTTAAATAATGGATGGGATTAAATGAAACCATAAGACCTGTATTTGTCAGGGTTCTCTTGAGTCACAGAACAGAACTTATGGGTAGTCTCTATATAGTCAGGGAATTTGTTGATGACTTACAGTCTGTAGTCCAACTCCCCAACAATGGTCAGCAGCAGAATGGAAGTCCAAGGATCTAGCAGTTGCTCAGTCCCACAAGGCACCCAGGCGAAGAAGAGCAAATCTTCCTTCTTCCAATGTCCTTATGTAGGTCTCCAGCAGAAGGTATGGCCCAGATTAAAGGTGTGTGCCACCATGCCTGGATCTGGGATTTGTCCCAAGCTGACTTTGAACTCAGAGATCTCCTTGCCTCAGTCTCCTGGTATTAGGAGCATGTACTACTTTGCCTGGGCCTAAGCTTTTCATGGCCACTACACCTCAAGATTTCCATGCCAAGATCCAGGTCAGAAACTTGTGTCTTCCAGCCTCAAGATCTGGATCACAGGTGAGCCTTCTAATTCTGGATTGTAGTTCACTCCAGATATAGTCAAGTTGACAATCAGGAATAGCCACTACAAGACCTAAGCCCTTAGTTGTTAATAAAGACTGTTAGTGAATGCCACTAAGTTGGAGTCCCTTCATCCTTCTTGCTCAATTAAATGTCTTTATAAATTTTATTTATTCATCAGAAATGAATTGGAGTGTTTAAAAATATTTTCTTCCACAATTGCTTTTCATATTCTCTGATAAATTGAGTGTAATTACTACTGTGGTTGTATTATGCAAGTAATAATTGTAATTTTATTCTTGTATATGTATTTATTCTTTGAGAAATAGCTGCCACAGAATGTGGTGTGGTACTTAATATTAACATATGAGAAAAGAAGTTGCACTTACCCAATTAAGATATGATTTTTAAAAAACCTGTGTAAAAGGCAGTTCTGCCTACTCAATCATTTTGTTCTTTGTAGTTTTAGCTAATCCTTGTAATTGAGAGGTTAAATGTTGAGTAGATCAGAGATGTTTATATTGTTTTTGCCTTCATTTTTTCTTTAGCTGGAGGAATTTGAGTGTTGTCAAGTTCTAGTTACTATGCCAACCTAGAAGTCAACCTTTTGCCCTACTATTTCCATTTTATATGTTAACTGTAACAGACCTTTTCATAACACAATTAGTAGGTGCTTATATTAGGTAACATATTCTGAATTAGACCATGTAAGACCACATTCTTTTGTTAATTTCCCAAGATACCTGTCAACTAATGATAGTAGTGGTATGCATATTTGTGAACTGTTGTAGAATGTCTTCTGGGCTACCTCAATTCAGGTGCAGCTTTTACTTTTTAAAAATATTTATTTATTTATTTATTTATTTATTTATTTATTTATTTATTTATTTATTTATTTAATGTTATGAGTACTCTATTTGCATGTACACCTGTGTGCCAGAAGTGGGTACCAGAACCCAGTACAGATGGTTGTGAGCCACCATGTGCTTGATGAAGTTTAATTCAGCACCCCTGGAAGAGCAGATAATAGTCTTAAGAACTGAACCATCTCTCCAACAGCAGCTTCTTTTATTTAAGCAGATGCAAACTGAAAATAATGGGCTTTGAATGCCAGACCCCAGGAGAGAATAATAAGAGACTATCTACACTAGCTACTTATGCCTGAGAATCATGGCTACAGACCTTGCTTTCCTTCATGGAAAGTGCTAATGAGGAACAAGATGGAGAAGGTTTCTGTAAGGTACAACTTGTTTTTGTGGATCCTTATTTTCAGTTAGGTCCTTTCGGAGCAGTTTTGTCTATGATCTTCCCTAGACTGGGGTTCAGTTTCCTTGGGAAGCCCATTGAACAACCGTCCCCATAAGCACTCATAAGAGAATTTAAAAGACATAGCGTGTGCTTTCCATTGGCGTATTTCTACATCTAGCTGGAGGGATGAGTGTTCAGTTGCATTTGGCTTTGACCTGAAGCTGTCCTAAGAAGTCACATATATGTTGAAGATCTTGAAGACCAATTGACTGACTTAACATCACAATTATAAAGAAATGGAATGTTACACATGAGAGGCAAAATTATCTTGGGGACATATTTTGTTCCCTTTAACAGCCATTTCGTCAGCCCAGGTATTTTTTCAGAACCATTACAGTGACTGAACTAGTCTTTGAATATAATTACATAGACCTATATTACCTTTACTTTGATTGCTAGATAGTTCTATTAGCAAATAATGCAAAGTTCAGGGATTATTTTGCTCCTGAAAGCTACCATATTATGACTCTAGCAAGCACTCTTTCAGATGAAACAATCATCTAATTAAAATGATTAGTTATAATTATACCTAGCTTTTAAATTTATTAATTTTAATTAATTTAATTTAATTTATTTATTATAATATTATTTAATATTAATATTATAATATTAATTTGATTTATTAATTTACTAATTTTCATGTGATGTGTACCCTTGCCCATGCTAATATTTAACATGACAAAGCACAGCTAAGGAACCTCTTAAATACCATTATCTGTCACTTACCATATATTTAGTGTTGGAATCTAAGGATGCCAGTTTTACCTAACTTACATTAAATTTGATATATTTAGTTGAATGTATTGTTATTCTAGTGAAAAAAATCCTCTTTTCCATAAATTGATTCTCTTGAAAATAACTCTCTTTCATTCAATAAAATATTCAGTTATTTTATTGCAATTATTCAATGCAATTATTATCACCTAAAATATTATTGCATAAAATAATTATTCAATGCAATAAGCCATTTATATACCCAAACTAAGCTATTAAGAAGATTTCTGCTAAGGAGCTCATAAATGCTATGTGCTATGTTTATGTTTCCTTAAGAATGGGGGTAAAATATCATATTAACAGTGTGTCTCTGGGTGTGGTGAACATGCATGCACATGTGTAGGCCAGAGTCAAATATTGGCATCTTCTTCTGTTGCTCTCTACTATATTCCAGGAGACAGTCTCCCATTGGATGTTAATCTTACTACTTTAGCTATGCTGACTAGTCAGTGAGCTATTGGGATTTGCCTGTCTCTTCCCTCTAACTCTACAGTTCCAATTGTTCACAATTTTGTCAAATGTTTTTTCAGCATCTAATGAAATGACCATATGGCTTTTTTTCTTTGAGTTTGTTTATGTAGTGGGTTACATTGATGGATTTCTGGGTATTGAACCATCCCTGCATCCCTGGGATGAAGCCTACTTGATCATGATGAATGATCATTTTGATGTGGTCTTGGATTCGGTTTTTGAGAATTTTATTGGTTATTTTTGCACTAATATTCATAAGGGAAATTGGTCTGAAGTTCTCTTTGTTGGGTCTTTGTGAGATTTTGGTATCAATGTAACTGTGGCCTCATAGAATGGATTGGGTAGTGTTCCTTCTGTTTCTATTTTGTGGAATGGTTTGAGGAGTATTGGTATTAGGTCTTCTTTGAAGTTCTGATAGAATTTTGCACTAAACTCATCTGGTCCTGGACTTTTTTTTGGTTGGGAGACCTTTAATGACTGCTTCTATTTCTTTAGGGGTTATGAAAGTGTTTAGATGGTTTATCTGATCCTGACTTAACTTTGGTATTTGGTATCTGTCTATAAACTTGTCCATTTCATCCAGATTTTCCAATGTTGTTGATTATAGGCTTTTGTAGTAGGATCTGATGATTTTTTGAATTTCCTCAGATTCTGTTGTTATATCTCCCCTTTCATTTCTGATTTTGTTTATCTATCTTGTTGATTTTATCAAAGAACCAGCTCCTGGTTTTGTTGATTCTTTGTATAGTTCTTTTTGTTTCTACTTGGTTGATTTCAGCCCTGAGTTTGATTATTTCCTGTCTTCTACTCTTCTTGGGTGCATTCGCTTCTTTTTGTTCTAGAGCTTTCAGGTGTGCTGTTAAGCTGCTAGTGTATGCTCTCTCCAGTTTCTTTTTGGAGGCACTCAGAGCTATGAGTTTTCCTCTTAATACTGCTTTCATTGTGTCCCATAAGTTTGGGTATGTTGTATTTTCATTTTCATTAAATTCTAGGAAGTCTTTAATTTCTTTCTTTATTGCTTCCTTGACCAAGTTATCATCAAGTAGAACATTGTTCAGCTTCAATGTATGTGAACTTTCTGTTTTTGTTGTTGCCATTGAAGACCAGCCTTAATCCGTAGTGATCTGATAAGAGGCATGGGATTATTTCAATCTTTTTATATCTGTTGAGGTTTGTTTTGTGACTGATTATATGGTCAGTTTTGGAGAAGGTACCATGTGGTGCTGAGAAGAAGGTATATCTTTTTGATTTAGGATGAAGTGTTCTATAGATTTTTGTTAAATCTATTTGGTCCATAACATCTGTTAGTTTCACTGTGTCTCTGTTTAGTTTGTGTTTCCAAGATCTGTCCATTGATGAGAGTGGGGTGTTGAAGTCTCCCACTATTATTGTGTGAGGTGCAATGTGTGCTTTGAGTTTTAGTAAAGTTTCTTTTATGAATGCGAGTGCTCTTGCATTTGGAGAATAGATGTTCAGAACTGAGAGTTCTACCGGTAGATTTTTTCCTTTGATGAGTATGCAGTATCCTTCCTTTTCTTTTTTTGATGACTTTTGGCTGAAAGTTGATTTTATCTAGTATTAGAATGGCTATTCCAGCCTGTTTCTTGAGACCATTTGCCTAGAAAATTGTTTTCTGGCCCTTTACTCTGAGGTAGTCTTTAACACTGAGGTGCGTTTCCTGTATATAGCAAAATTCTGGGTCCTGAATATGTATCCAGTCTGTTAGTCTACTCTTTTTATTGATGAATTGAGTCCACTAATGTTAAGAGATAGTGACTGTTGTTTCCGGTTATTTTCGATGTTATTTTTATGTTTGTGTGGCTATCTTCTTTTTGGTTTGTTGAAAGAAGATTACTTTCTTGCTTTTCCTAGGGTGTAGTTTCTCTCCTTGTGTTGGCTTATCTTTTGTAGGGCTGGGTTTGTGGAAACATATTGTGTAAATTTGGTTTTGTCATAGAATGTCTTGGTTTCACCATCTATGGTAGTTTAGAGTTTTGCTGGGTATAGCAGCCTGGGCTGGCAGTTGTGTTCTCTTAGGGTCTGTATGAGATCTGCCCAGGATCTTCTAGTTTTCATAGTCTCTGGTGAGAAGTCTGGTGTAATTCTTATAGGTCTGCCTTTATATGTTACTTGACCTTTTCCCCTTACTGCTCTTAATATTCTTCCTTGTTTTGTGCATTTGGTGTTTTGACTATTATGTGACAGGAGGAAATTCTTTTCTGGTCCAATCTATTTGGAGTTCTGTAGGCTTCTTGAATGTTTATGTTCATCTCTTTCTTTAGCTTGGGGAAGTTTTCTTCTATAATTTTATTGAAGATATTTACTGGTCCTTTAAGTTGGGAATCTTCACTCTCTTCTATACCTATTATCCTTAGGTTCTGTCTTCTCATTGTGTCCTGGATTTCCTGGATGTTTTGGGTTAGAAGATTTTTGCATTTTTCATTTTCTTTGAGTGTTGTGTCAATGTTTTCTATGGTATCTTCTGCACCCGAGATTCTCTCTTCTATTTCTTGTATTCTGTTGGTGATGCTTGCTTGCATCTATGACTCCTGATCTCTTTCCTAGGTTTTCTATCTCCAATGTTGTCTTCCTTTGTGATTTCTTTACTGTTTCTATTTCCATTTTTAGATCCTGGATAATTTTGTTCATTTCCTTCACCTGTTTGAATGTGTTTTCCTTTAATTCTTTAAGGGATTTTTGTGTTTCCTCTTTAAGGGCTTCTAGCTATTTACCTGCATTCTCTTGTTTTTCTTTAAGGAAGTTATTTATTTTTCTTAAAGTCTTCTAGCATCATTATGAGATGTGATTTTAAATGTGAGTCTTGCTTTTCTGGTGTGTTGGGGTATCCAGGGCTCACTGTGGTTGGAGAACTGGGTTCTGATGATGCCAAGTTGCCTTTGTTTCTGTTTCTTATGTTTTTGTCCTTGCCTTTTGCCATCTGGTTATCTCAGGTGTTAGCTGTCCTTGCTCTCTCTGACTGTGTCTTGTCCCTCCTGCAAGCCTCTGTGTCAGTACTTCTTGGAGACCAGCTCTCTCTGAGAGGAATTTGGGTTTGGAGAGCTGTGGTGCAGGGTCAACTCTGGGGTGCAGATAGAGACCAGAAGGATCCTGGCCCCAGCTGTTCCTTGGTTCCTGTGTCCTGATGGCTCTGTGAGGGTCCCTCTTGAACCAGGAGTTTGAACAGAAGTGGTGGTCTTGCCTGTGCTCGAAGGTGTGTTGGCATTCCTGGGAGACCAGCTCTCTGCTGGCACTATTTGGATATGGAGCCTTGTGTCACAGGATTGGCTTCCCAGCCACAAAAGGAAACCAGAAGGCCACTCCTCAGTCCCTGTGTCCTGAGGGTTCCAGGTGGGTCCCTCTGAGCAGAGGTGTTGGTATTACCTCTGCTCACAGGTCTGTCTACACTCCTGGGAGGCTAGCTCTTTCCATGTGCTATTTGGGTATGGAGCCGTGTGGCACAGGACACAGGCGTAATTTGGAATGCTCCTGTTCCAGGCTGCTTCTCCGTCCCTGTGTCCTGAGGGTTCTGGGTAGGTACCACTGAGCAGTGGTGCTGGTCTTACCTCTGCTCACAGGCTTGTCCACACTTCTAGGAGGCTAGTTTTCTCCTGGCAGTATTTGGCTATGGAGCCCTGTGGCACAGGCTCAGGTCCCCGGCCACAGATGGAAATCAGAAGACTCCTGTTCCAGGCTGCTCCTCCCCACCTTAGTTTTTAAAAACATTTCTAAGTAGAAAATTTTACCCAACCGTGTAGTTTGTTTTATACTGTCATAGGTCACCTTTTGATTCAAATAATGAAGGTTTACTATGGACAAATTCTAGATTGTTTTTTTTTAATCTTACATAATAATCCACATGTTTCAGAATTTATCTTTCTTAATTATAACAATCTGCTTGTTTATATTCATAGTAACCAGTAGAGGGAATAAGTCTAAATTTCCATCAACAGATGAAACACAGATAAACTGTGGCACACATAAGAGTTTGTGCTGTTATAAGGAAAGATGATATTTTCAGGAGAATGAACATCAGTGGACATCATTATATTAAGGGAAATTCTAGACTCAGGCAACAACTTCATGTTTTTGCTCATATATGGAAACTGAGCTTGAAGATTATGTGTACATGTATGTATTGCTTAATGAATATTTGTAGCTAATGAAACTAGAAAGATGATCATGAGAGAGGAGGGATGAGATCTTGAGGGAGGTAGAAAATAGGTTAAAGGAAAACAAGTATGGAAGAGCAGAAAAACAGACTAGTTGGAAAGATAACCATGTAGAGGGGATCTTGGGGAGGGCAATTGGGCAGAGGAACAAAAGAACAATGAATAATCACATATATCTGTGTCTATGCAGCAACGAAACCCATTACTTTGTTTTATAATATAAGCATAATCTTTAAAAAATCATCCACTTAAATGTGTTAATTTTCTGCTATATGTGAGTTCCCTTATAGCAAGGATCTTTTTAGTCTTATTCATAAAACAGTAACTGGTGTTATGTAATAAACAGCAACAAAACATAGTGACTTGAATGTTATTGTGTTGCTTCCAATGGAGGCACAAGAAATTCAATCTGATTCTGATGAAAAGTTTACTTATTTTAATGTGTGTGTGTGTGTGTGTGTGTGTGTGTGTGTGTGTGTGTGTGTATGTGTGTGTAGTTAATGAGAATCTTAATTATATAAAGCATTTGATAAAAAACACAATGCTCTCAAGTCCTCCCTGGTCACCTTTGGCATGTACACATTTTCCAAACACATAACATCCTTTGAAGGAAGCATGAGAGCTCTTTGCCAAGTATGAGCATGGCTGTCTTTGTGATGTCTATGTTCAATCTCTCATGCAACTCCTTCTTAAGCTTCCAAGTAAGGCTCATAACTTGGGAACATTTCTCAGACCTGTAAGGCTCAGGGAAGGTAACATCCAGTCTGAAGGTTCTGGGAAGTTACAAACCTACCTCAGCTCTCCCCTATTTTCAAATGTATATAAATTCACTGTTTCCCCTTGAAACATGGATGCAATAGCATGCCCAGTTAGGCACTGAAAAGAGACTTTTTTTTCTGAATTTGCAATGTCTTTACTAGATTGTCCATGACAGTATCATTGTCTAGTTAAAAATTTTCAACAATAAAATTGTTCACTTTCTTTTGTACCTTTGTAGAGTTTGGAGATTTTTATTTTTGCTTATAGTTCCTCAGCAATTGTGTTACAAGGATTTCACTTAGAGAATACTATTCAGCCAATTGAAGTACTTATCCCAGCTCTCTGGGACTACACTCATACCAAGTCCTGCATGAGCATTCAAGAGGTGGTATGACATGGTTTCCATCCTTGGAGCAGAGCCAGCAGGGTATAAGCCTCCATCAATGTCAAGCCACTAGGCTTAAGGCTTGTTTGTGTATTTTACTTTATGCTACTCCTTTGGAGGAATGTCATCTCTATCAAAGTTAAGGACTCCATGATAATCAGAGACAGCATGAGTTCGGGAGGCAAGGATATATCCTATATCCCTAGCAAAACTGTAAATGCTGTGACCTTCAGGTCATTTCTTAAGGCTGTGGGAAAAACTCTGAAAATATAAGTTCAGAATGTATAGTTTCTCAACTATGCAAAATATAAGAATATAATATGAATTGTATGAAGGGCTTCACTGACCTAAAAGAACAGAGGCAGCTGTGCTATGAGCCAGCTTGTCAGAAAGATATTAAGGAAAGAGATACAGAAATTTAGGGAATGATGATCACAGGGCAAGATCCCATCCAGTTAAGTTTTCCTGAGTTCAAGGTCAGCCTGGACCAGATTGAATTTATGTTCAGGTGTGGTAGGAATGGTAATCCCAAACAGGATCCCACATAGCTAAATTTATTGTTTGTGCTTACAAAGGCAGGCAGATCTCTGAATTAATTTGCAATGTTAAAGAAGTGTACTTGTCATCTAAGAATTAAGGCGGTAAGGTCATATAATGCTAATTTGTGGGATAATGAAAAGGGAACCTGGAGCAAATGACTGAATTGACATGTAAATAAAATAATGGGTTTTGATCTGCAGGAGAGAGCTATCCAGAGAGAACTGGTTGGACAGCGAACACAGCTCTTTTAGAATTTTTCTAGCAGGATTTCTGACTTTGGTTGGAAAATCCAAGAATTTTTTTCTAGAAGCTTTTCTAACTTTGGTCAGAAAACCCATGTCTATCCAGAGAGCTTTTAGAAATTTTCTATCACCAGACAGCTGTCTCTAGCAGAGAGCTATCTCGAGTAGAGAGCTATCTCAAGCAGAAGCTGTTTTGAGCAGACTATGAAGCTAAAAGCTATCTATGGAGAACTGTTTAGGGAGCCATCTCCAGCAGACTACAAGACTATCAACTTATACCCTTGATTGACTTTGAGTTGTTCTTTCACTGTTCCCAAACACTCCTTCCTTGGAACCCCTCTTCAAGCTGAGGCTTGTCCTTGGCACACTCAGGTATTTGGGACTCAAGTGCAGTGCTGAGTTTTTAGAGTATGGGGATTTTAAAGGCAAAAAACACATCCTGGTATCTTGCTTCAGAAGCTGCATAAGGAGGTTTTGTATAAGCAAGCAGTTTAACAGAAGCTAAGATAAGGTATCTGTAGCATCCTAGAATAGAGTTGGGTAATGTTCCATCAGATTCTCCATTAAGGAGATCAAATTCTGATTAAACCCAAAATGGTTCCAGCAAGAATACAAGATGTAAGAATCCCTGAACTATCTTGTCCTGTCACTTTTCCCACTTATTCTATGAGCATGAATTAAATTATTGACTCATTCTGTTCTAAGGGGATATTGTTGGTTCTAAGGACCAGTAGCTTGGCTGAGTTTATTCTTGATTTAATGGAATTGGCTATGAAGTTGAGGATGCAGGGTCCCTTCATTAGCCCACTCAGGATAACAATCAGCAGTTAGGCTAATGCTGACACTAGGGTAGTCAGCCATGATGACTAGATAAACAGAGACTGATACCAATTATCTAATTAATGTCTTTTTTTTCAATTTTTAAAGGTTTTCTCTGACAATGGCAAGATTTTCCCTAATTACCCATGATTAGTTGGCATAGAAAGAGCAAGTTTCTCCTAAAGCCATGCAAAGTACATACAGCCTGTTTCATAAAAAGGAGGTTTAGCCACCTTTAGTTCTATAGGACTATCTCTTCTAGGTAGTCGACTTGGCCCTCCTGCCTGGAAATATAGTTCTCCAAATGGCCTATGTCTAAATCTATTTTGGAATTGATTTCCCTATAGTTTTAGTTCCCACAAGGCTGAGGTGCCTATGGCAATTCCACTGTCTATTTCTGTCCCTATTAAGATTGAGACCAGAATTGGTTATGTTTGACCTTCATTAACATTGATTCAAGGCCAATATTCTCCATTATGGGTACATACATGGGAGATAACACAAACCAGTAAACATAGAGTGGTAATATGACTTTCCAGCAAGTCAGAGAGGTACATTTAGTCAAACTGTTATAACAAGCAAGCCAGATAATTTGAGGACATGATACAGGTACTTGTCTTAGGCTGAATGATTCACCATTGCCACAGAATGCATAAAATTATAATCCCTGAAGGCCTTTGTCTAGCCAGTCTTTTCTACAACTTGATTTACTTATCCCTATCTGTAAATGAGTTTTATTCTCCTGTAGTAATAGTTGTCTCTGAGGCTTACTGCCTTAGTCTGATAACATAGGCCTAATCATAATTCTGTATGATATTACTTAGGCCTAGATGTCTTCATCTTCTGAGACTTACTGCTGAATAAACTCACCTCTTCCTAGTTCTTTCTGAGTTCAGAAAGCTGACTGGTTAAACTCAGCTGTTATGGCTTCAAATTTCTCTCCTAGCTAATTGATTCAGTTTGGCTTCTCTCAGCTTGTAACTGAATTACTTGACTTGGTCTCAAAACTAACTCTGGCAATTTGTTCTAATCTTCTGGCTCTCTTATATTCTGACTTGTTCTGTCTTCACATGTGTCTTGCTTATTCTCTCTATGCAAACTATCTCTGTGTCTGGTAAAACTGTCCTGGTAAAATTGCCTTCTCTTGTCTCTCTGCATTGCCTCTTCAAGTAGCTTCCCTTTCCTCTTTCTTCTTGTGAGAATTGTGCATAGTCTATTCTGTCAAATCTTTCTCTGATTCATCACTTTGTCTGCCACTCAATTAGACATTACTTTCAAACATGGGTGCTTTGTTCTACAACCTAACTTTACCTTCATTGTTTGGGGTTATAGATGTGTATTTAGGGTATGACTGTGTTCCAGCCAGAGGGATTAAATGTGTGTGCTAAGGGCTGAGCCACACCATAAGTAGAAACAGGTTCTTTTCAGTAAATAACAGAATTCCAGGTTTTGAAGGGTGATCAAATATCCTGCAACTCCCATCCCCTAGACCCATATTTTTCTAACCTTGGAAAGAACATAAGAGAGCAAAAGTCCACCTAAAAGATAATTTCCCATACTCAGGTTTTCTGAGTTCCCATGATCAGGTTTGAGGCTAATGGGGATTGTGTAACCCAAGTAAGTGAACTTTGGACAGTCTTCTCTTTTAAGAGAGGTCTAGGATCCAAGCATCAGTCCATGTGTCTTCATCCTCAATAGCCTTTTGTAAAAATTTGGATTGATGAAGCAAAGGAATGGAGCCAGCCACTTTCACAGCATTTGGGGTGGTGAGGATACCTGCATAAGGTCCATTCCAGATAGGTTCAAAGGTCTGGGCATGAATCCTCTTTATCCAGACTGAGTCTGGCTGGAACTGGTGGGTGGGTTTAGAGGTGGCAGATGATGGCAGGATTCCCTTCACAGTCTGGTCAATGGCACTGAGAGTTTCCAGAAGAGCCAGCAAGAATTTAAGAAGGGAGTGATTACACATTTTTGCCTGGGGAATATCTCAAAGTTTGGGAAAGATGGGAAGTGGTCCCCCAAATATAGCTTCAAAAGGAGTAAGTCCTCCTCCCTCAAGTAAGAAGTATATCAAGCCCTGAGTAGGGCAAAGGGGAAGAGGCTGGCCCAGTTTTTATCAGTTTCTAAGACTAAGTTGGTCAGTCTCCTTAAGAGTTATGTTCATCCTTTTTGAAAATTCGAACCTGAACTCTATACATATAATGTAATTTCCAATTAATATTTAATACCTAGATTTTGAGACACTTTGGTCATAAAGGCCAGGCCATTGTCAACCCCAAAGTCAGAAACACTTCAAACCTAAGAATTATTTCCTGAAGAAGTTTCATAGCAAGTACAGGAACAACTGCTGTTTGGGTCGAATAGGCCTCTGTCCATCGTGAGTGTCTACAAACACTAGCAAATAAGTATAGCCAAAACCAGAAGGCCTTTTTTGAATAAAGTCCAACTCCCAGTCTTCCCCAAGTCTATTTCCTTGTACCTGGATCCCTCATGGGATCTTTCTTCCCCCTTTAGGGTTTACTGAGCACAGAGCACATCTAAAAGTGATGCCTTTAATCAGGCCTTCAAAAGTTGGAACATAATACCTGGGTCTGAGGAGTTCAGCAGTTTTTATGGCCCTATGTGGTTGCCTTGGTGGAGATCCATAACCAGTCACTTTTCCAGACTCACGGGAAGAATAGTTTGCTGTCTGGAAGCATCCACCATCCTTGTTTATCTGTGTGGCCAGTTCATGTTTAGCTGTCATTCTCGACCAGTGTGTATTCTGGATGGTTCCATAAGCTGGGCTCCAGCAGGGGTTACCAAGACATGGAGAGGCCCTACTGATTCTAGGGTAGCCAAGCTCCATTACCTCTGGCTTTTGGGCAATTTTATTTTTTGTAACTTTTTAAATAGATAACGGCACCCTCCTGGGTAATCAGATAGCTTCTAACAGGGCTAAGATTTCTTTCCTATTTTGACTTATTTTCCTTCTGTGGTTAGCAATCCTCTTTCCTTGTATGGATATGGGCTGTAGTAAAAGCATACCAGCTATCAGTGTGTATGGTGATAACCTTGTCTTTCTCCCAGCAGAGTGCCCAAGTTAATGCTAAAAGTTCAGGAGTTGGGTTCTTTTCCTGCTGAAAAATTATGATTGGATAGCCTTATCTTGGGTCACCACCTCTGTTCCTGCATACCTGATCTTGTTTTTGACAAAGCTGCTCCTATGAGTGAATAATACCCCATCTGGTATCACCAACAAGATGAAAGATTGGAACAGGTCAATCACCTCAAGTTAGTCATACGGGGGACCTATGGGGTCATCATTTGTCTGGAGACTTGCAGGAGACTAGCAGGGTTGAGGGTTGAAGTCTTGTGAACTCAGTGCTGGGTTGATCTAGATGCAGGATTTGATATTGGGTTACCTGGGTATGAGACATCCACCTCGCAGATACCTCCTGCCCCCATCCCCTTAAGAGGGCCTCAACGGAGTGTGGGACTGTCAGGAATAGTTCATGCCCTAAAATTAATTTGTCAGCTTCTTTTACCAGCTGCATGGTAACAGATATGGCCCTTATACATGCCAGCCATGTTTAGAGTAAGGGTTTTTTAAAGGCAAAAACCACATTCTGGTGTCCTCTTCAGCAGCTGCAGTGGTAGGTTTTGCACAAGCAGACAGTTTAACAGAAGCTAAGTCAGCTAGGGTATCCTAGAATAGAATTGGAAGATAAGTTAGCTGAGGCATCATACAATAGAGTTGGGTAATTTTTCATTTGATTCTTCAACAAGGGGATCAACTTCTAAATAAAATGGTCTTAGCAAGAAATACAGGATAGTTGCTGATCAGACATCCCAAGGAGCAGCCACATCAAGCCCTTCTTGACCACAGCAACAGTGTAAGGTTTGGTGTCTGCAGACAGGATGGATCCCCAGGTGGGTCAGTGCCCGGATGGCCCTTCCTTCAATCTCTGCTCCATTTTTTTGTACCTTTTCTTCCATTTCTGAGTTAAGAAACTTTGAGATGGGTGAGTGCCCCCATCCCTCGACCAGGGGCCATGCCTATCTGCTGGAGGTGGTCTCTACAGTTTCTATCCTAGCATAGGGAGATGCTGGAGTAGTGGGGTGGGAAAGTGTGGGTGGATGGGGGAGCACCCTCATGGAGGCAAAGGTGAGGGGGGGAGAGGGGGATGGGGGTTTGGTGGAGGGGTAACTGGGAAGTAGGACATCGTGAGATGGGGAATTGGTGGAGGGGTAACCAGGAAGTGGGATATCATTTGAGTTGTAAACAAATGAAATGATTAAAAAAGAAAAAAAATACAGCACTGTCTTATCCTATTGCATTTAGAGCACTATAGACTACAGTTCTAGCTGCATTTCCCCTTCCCCCAAACTAATTTTTTTTTACGTCTTTAAATAAATGAACATGTTATCCCCTTTCCTATTTGCAGTTGTCTTCAGGTTTTGGGGGTTAGTCTGGTGCTGCTATGTGTTCAGATGCTAAATACTGGCTCCCAAGGTCTGGTTGCTCCTGATGAACTCATCCTCATGTACACCGAGTACGTGATTTTAAATGTAAAGTTATTGGTTAAATAAAAATGGTTACAACCAGTTACTGGGAAGAATAGAGTCAGGCAGAGTTTCAGTTACTGGACTGGGGAGTCACAGGTAGGAGCCACATGGAGAAAGAGAGGAGGAAGAAGAGGGAGGAGGCCACCACGAGAAGAAATGGACCATGAGCACATGGCCAGGAGAAAGGGACCTTGAGGACAGGATGATGGAGCAGAAATAACCCCGGGTAAGACTCAGACAACAAGTACTTGGGGAGCACAGCTAGGAAATCAACAGTCTAGCACATAGATAAATGGATTAGGGGTACTTTGCCTAGTAATTGTGCTACTTGCTGATTTAAAAAAATCCACAGATCTCTACCTCAATAATTGGGGGTTTGGTGGGTCATATTAATAACTAATAGAGTTATTAAATAACATTTAAGAATCATTTACAATTAATTAGATGTGTAGTACAATGTAGAATAAACAGCCCAAGAAAAATAAATATGCAAAGCTTTGAATGGGAACTGATCTAGACATGACTTTGATAGGGATTCCATGTACCTTATAGAAGGTCATTGTTTTCAACGACACCTTACATTAATCTCCAACAGACCAGGTCAGCAATCAAAGGGCATTCCTCCTGCTGAGGTCCTGTCTGGAAGCTGATGCCTTCAACAACCACAGAGAGATTAGGACTACAGAAAGAGTTTAAGACTAAAGAAAGGGCTCCATTTCCGTTGATAATGAAGTTCACTCTGCCTTTAAATACACTGTGCCTTTCACAAGAAATGGTAACCCAATGTCCTCTCCCTGAAACTAACCATTCAGTTCTTTCCCATTTGTCACTTTGTGCTGGCCTTATATGAAAAGTTGAATCTATTTAAAAGTTTCTGTTTCTGCTTTCATCAGCCCTTCTTTGTTTATAGAAGTAGGCTCCTGTGAGTGGCTGATTGGAATACCAGTTCCATTTCATGAAATGAGGTGCTTTCCAGGTCAGGA
This sequence comes from Uromys caudimaculatus, assembly GCA_028551405.1. NCBI lineage: Eukaryota > Metazoa > Chordata > Mammalia > Rodentia > Muridae > Uromys > Uromys caudimaculatus. Next base: position 6,498,459 of record CM052702.1, read on the forward strand.
ATAGAAAATAAAAATAACTAAGAACTTAGGACCAGCTGGGCATGGTGGCACACATCAGTGCTTGGGAGGTAGAGGCAGGTAAACTCTGTGAGTTTGAGGTCAGTCTGGTCTACAGAGCAAGTCTGGGATAGCCATGGCGGTTACACAGAGAAACCTAGTCTTCAAAAATAAACAAAACAAAACAAAAAGAACAACCCCCAGAAAACAAACAAACAATCAAACAAACAAACAAACAAAACCCAAACCAAAACAACAAAACAAACACAAAACAAGACAAAATGAAAGAAAAGGGAAAAAAGACTTAGGACCAAATTGTTTTAATTTTTATCTTTTGATAAGAGAAAAATCTATCAATAAAAAACTACTGGACATTGTGTTAAATATTACTTTTTCAAGGACAAACAAAAGCTAAAAGAGGCTTAAGTTTTCATGTTGAAAAGGCAGGAAAAATGTGCTCAGTCTTTCCTGTTTGCAGTTTCAAGGCTAGCCTAAAAACAACCTTGGAATTTGATTCTCCTGACTCTCCCTTCTCCAGGGCTGATAGTATAGGTTTGCATTCTACCTACTGAGCCTACCTCTACCTGATTTGTTTTACTTTTTTTGTTTGTTTGTTTGCTTGTTTGTTTCTGAGGATTTATTTTTTAAAACTTGAAACTACTTTCTTCTCTGAAATGTACAGATAGTTTTCGAAAGCTTGGATGATGGATTGATGGTGACCATCATTCTGACTCATCTATAACTTCTCAAGAACTGCAGAGCCATCTCTTTATTACGTAATCATCTAGGAAGATACATTCCACATAGCACTCCCTGCAGGAGTGCAGGTGCCTCCGAGGGCACCTTTCTCTAGGCAGTGAAAACAGAAGCTATCTATGAACAGTTGGCTTCTTCCTTTGGATAAACTCCGTGACAATTTTAACTGAAAGAAAGTACACCAGGAGACATTAACCAGGTGTTGAGTAGGCTTTCCTTGAATCTGCCAGCCTGCATTCAGGATCGGAAGAGAGTACACATGCCCCTCCCCCCTCAGGGGGGCAAAAGTTACAGAAGTGAGCTTTTTTAGGGGGTAGAATAGTGGTGTGCTTAAAGGTTAGCTAGTCAGGTCCTGATTGGCGACAGATAGAACACTTCTAAATAAGAGCTTGGTGGTAAGCTATTTGATGCAAAATGGTGAATGCAGAAGACAGAAGGTTTTGTTTTCCCCAGTGGGATGTGTTCATCAGAAGATTTGAAACACATCATCTTCTTATGAGCAACTTGGTGATGAAGGTGAACTAAGACAAATGGTGTCACCAATGTTAAGTTCTGTCAGAGACTAGAGGACTAGAAATGATTGGTGCTGACTGGAAGTCAACTTACTCAGGACGAGTTATTGTTTAAGGGATTGTGCCTACTTGGCTATACAGAAGCCTGGGTGTTGGGGTCCAGGAGTTGTGTCACAAATCATTCAAACACTGATTTTAGACAGATAGGGATAGTTTATTGATCATATATGCTCCAGGACTGACTGGTCAGGACCATAGTACAGACTTGGGAGCTGAACTATGACCCCCGAATCAAAATACTATAGGGTTTTTTAAGCCTGAGATCTACAAACATCTATGCCAAGTCATTCCACCAATCAGGATTTAGGGATAGGGAATTTTCTTAGGAACATGGCTTTGTTGTACATCTATTCTGCTCTCTTCATTTGGGGCATTCAATTGCAGCAGGGGACTTGCCTTGCCTAGCATTCATGTCTTAAAGTTGCCAACCAGGATGTCGGTTACCCATCTACATACTTCTTTCTGCCAAGTAGGATGTCAGTTCCCAGGAAGGCTTTGGGAACTTAGATTTTGCTGGACCCCTACTCAAAATGAAAGTCTTATTTCAAATAGTTTCCTATATTGGGACAGGTGTCTGTCTTATGTTGGGGTCTATCCCAGGGACAGGTTAGAAAAGAAAATGCCAAAAAAGCTCACACACAAGTGCAGGAGATGCTGCTGGATGATTGGTTCAAGTCCAAGCTTATTGTGGCTAACTATACAAATCAGTTCTAACTGATTTCTATTGTGATTGGTTTCCAAAGGCACAGAACATAACAGAATATGTAATCAACTTGGGCATGAGAAAGTTTCCTAGTAACAGCACAAACAACATATGAGAAATTTTTCTTATAATATTAGTAACTGCACAAAATGGCAAGCTAGACAAGTAACAGTTATCTAGGCCTTAACATTTTACGTAGGCCTTAACGCTGGTATTGTTTTCTGAGTTCAAATTTTTAACAGTTGCCTCTGATGTGCATCACATCCATATCTAGTGTTTATTCCATAGCTTTTTCCCCCAAAGTCCTGTGGTGAATAGGATTTGGGTTTTACATTATTTTCCCCCAACATTTTCAAACACAGTACAATATGAAATAAATACTTGGTTTTTATGATTGCAATCGCAGACATAAAATACCTTTAAAACTAATAATTCTTATATGCTTAGACAACTGTGTCTCTAAAAGCTATTGTTTATTATGTAATCAAGTCATTGCTAAAAATAAACCCAAGCCAGACATATATACAAAAGTTCTTTATTAGTTCTCTCTCTCTCTCTCTCTCTCTCTCTCTCTCTCTCTCTCTCTGACATACACACACACACACACACACACACACACACACCCACACACACCCCAATGATATTTACTTTGCGGCTCTTATAAATGAGTCAATTCCAATGGTGTTTTAGGAAGTAGAGCCATGGTAGTATTGGGAATTCGCATGTCTCAATATAGTTGTGGTGTTATAAATGGATCCACCTGGTCTACTTCCACTGAAGACTCGTAGTTCCCCAGAACAATGACTTCTTTGTAAGCAGATGCATGAATTGTTTTGGAAGTAGGTAAATATTACATATGCAATAGGAATTAATTTGCATAATTAGCTATATTTGATCCCTCTTACCCTAAAGATGGATTTTGGGAAAGTAACTCTCAGGAGAAAGAGAAGGGAGAAAGGAGGAGGACGGAGGGAGGAAGTACGAAGACTGTTATCAGTAATCATTCTTATGCAGGTCTACAATTAAGAAGAGCAAGTGGAGTGAAAAGAAATGTGAAATACATTCTTTAAAATGAAAACACACCAGGATATTTAATCTTCGAGCCAAGGCTTGTGCCAGAAGAAATGAGAAGATTAAAGAGAGGCCTTTAAAATAAAGGCAGAAGGAATTTTGTGCTTCTTAAAAACAACCACAAATCAAAGTTGCTATGAATAAGATCCAAAGGTGCCACAGTTCACCTCTAGTTGGTAGTCAAACTTGACAGTGTCACCCATCTGGTTCTGGCTTTAGTGTCATGGAAGATATAGGAGGAAATGGGCTGTAAAATCTTCCTCTTTGTTGAGGAGAGCTGCTAAGAAAAGGTGTGTGGTAAGGGAGACCCTGAGAAGCCATTGTGAGAAGCTGTGAAACTGAGGCTTGGCTTGCACTGGAAACCCCATCATTTTGGACGTTGGAGGGTTGTGGGATATTTACCACAGAGAGTTGCATACGAACAATGGATCCTACCCAAGAGAGAAAACTGTGCAGGCATGGAGCCACAGAATTGGAAGTTTGTCCTGCAGGGTTTCAGTCTTGTTTTGGCTAAGTATTTCATCAGCATAACCCTATTACTCTCTTTTAAAATGGTAATTTATATTCTGTGCCATTGTATTTTTGAAGTGAATAATTTTCTTTTTTTCTTTTACCAGGAATTGTAATTAAGATACTGCTTTGAGTTTCAGAAGAGACTTTGGACTTTTAAACTGTGTTGAGATTGTGAAAGACTATGGATTGTTGGAATTTATACAAAAGGCATTTTGTATTATGATTTGCTTGCAGCCCTATGGGGGGCAGGGAGCAGAATGCGGTGGTTTCAATGAGAATGGCCCCAATATACTCATATCTTTAAATACTTGGTCACCAGTTGGTGGAATTGTTTAGAAAGGATTAGGAGACATGGAGTAGGTATGTCACTGAGGGCAGGTCTCAAGTAATTTCTAGTGCTGACTCTAGGACATTGTCATTGTAGATTATAATGTAAGGGCTCAGCTGCTTCTTCACTCTGTCATTACGGATTTTAACCCTTTGTGCTGACTAGTTTTATGGCAATTTGACATAGGCTAGATTAACTTGAGAACTGAGAACCTCAACTGAAAAATATCAGTACAAGATTAGCCTGTGGGTAAGTCTGCAGGGCATTTTTAAAATGCTTGATTTTTAAGTTTTTGATGTGGGAGGGCCCAGCCATTATGGGTGTAGCACCCATAGGCTCGTGGTCCTAGGTGCTATAAGAAAGCAGACTGAGCAAGCCATGGGAAGCCAGTAAGCAAAGAACACTCTTGTATGACCTCTGTATCAGCTTCTGCCTCCAGGTTCTTGTCCTGACTTCCTTCATAATGTTCTATGATCAGGACATGTAAACTGAAATCAACCTTTTTCTCCCCATGTTGCTTTGGGTCATGGCATTTTATCACAGAAATAGAAGTTCCAACTAAGACACCCTCTGAAACTATAAGCAAAATTAGATGATTTCTTTCATAAGTAGCCTTGGTCACAGTGTTTTCTCATAGCAATAGAACAGGAACTAAGACAGACATCTACTACATAGAGAGCTGCAGTGGTCAGAAGCATATGTGAGTCTTAGAAAAGCGCTTTCCATTTGCCTCTTTTTAGAAAGCAAACTTTGACTAAAAGAAAGTGCGATATTCTTGAAAACAATGGAGGATTCCTAGGTTTTTTTTTTTTTTTTTTGATACTTTATTTACATCTCAAATGTTTCCCCCTTTCCAGGTCTCCCCTTTGGAAACCCCCTATACTATTCCCCCTCTCCCTGCCTCTAAGAGGGTATTCCCCCACCCACCCACCCACTCCCATCTGGGCTCTAACTCAGGAATAAGGGATCTGGGTGTTCATGGTCAGAAAAAGTATCCACTGAGTTATTAGTTTGTAAGTCCTTGTCCCATGAATTCCAAACATTAAATTCATCAAATAGGAAGGTGTGTGTGTGTGTGTGTGCGTGTGTGTGTGTGTGTAGACAGTAAGAGATAGTTATAGTTCTTTAAACAGTCAACAATTTATCAGCAAATTATGCATAATATAATGTATATAAGTATATACATATATAAGTATATATAAAAATATGTGTATGTATATGATATATACATATATATATATATCTTCATCTTCTGTGTTTGTTGTCTTTCTATTGCTGTAAAAAGGTACTTAAGAAAATCAACTTTCTTTTTGTCTGTTTTTGAAATAATGTTTCATATATTTCACATTGATCCCAAACTCACTATGAAATGAGTCTGTCCCAGAATTTCTCATCCTTTGGTCTCCCAAATGTCAGAATTGTAGGTGTGACTTCCATACCTAGCTAATAGAATCACCTGAAACGAACATTTTACTTCAGCTCATTACTATAGAGTTTCCATCTATGTTTTCCTGGTTTCACCACTGTAGGCTTGAGGCAAGTCTCAATGTCGTGGTGGGCAGAAAAATTGCTCATCATGTGGCTGAACCAGAAAAGCATGGGAGAAAGAGGCAGGGGAAAGTTCCTAAGCATGCACTCTAGGAACCTAGGCTTCCTCTCCTAGGTTTCTATTATTCCCTTTAACAAATCAGATTATGAATTCACCAATAAATGAATCCATGGGTGAGGTCAGAGCCCTCAAGGTGGAGCATTTCTTACCTTTGAGTATTGTTACATGAGGGTCCAGATTTCAACTCATGAGCCTTTGGGGGATATGCCACATCTAAGCTATACAGTGTCTGTATCTAAGAATAAATTTATATTGGACAGCTGTACACAGAGAATGCTTTTTGTGGTGATCACTCCACTTGTACTATGGCATAAAAGGAATCTTGTTTTGTAGCTACGTGCTATTGAGCCAGTATGAAATTCCCCTACTCATACGCAAAAATATATTGTAGCACTGCAGAGAAACTTATGGGGAAATGGCCACTTATATATAGCCATTGTGGGTGTTCACATTTTAAAACAGATGGAAAGTAGTGTCTTCTAATTGCACACAGAGTGACGAGCAAGCCAATTACACTTCAAGAATCTTGATATAAGCATTCTTTCAAAGGATTCAATCATAGGAAATATATGGGGTTTGAAAACCTTTGGAAAAACTCTTCACAACTGAAGAAACTCTTCACAGCCTTCCTGAGAGGTAGGGTTTCTGGTGATTTGCTAGCTACATGAACATCTTGCTGACCCTTTCTGGGTCAGGGCTCTCAACAGCATCAGTACTCAGTAAATGTAGCCCGAGAAAGAGGGAGGAAAGCAAGTAGTGCAGAAAAGATGCTTGCAAGTTATTGATAGAAATAGCTGGTTTAAGTTTCCTAGGTGAGAGGAGAGAGTGTAATTTAACTATGTAATGACTGTTTTGTTTCACTGTTTCTGTGTTAATTGCTTTGCTTCTATGTGAAAGCCACACCAGATCTTTTTCTCAGTGCTAAGGTTGCTCTATGTACCGGCTGTCATAACTAAACAACTATAGTAGGGAAATATAGATGTCTTGGGAAATTAGTGCCAGCTGCTAGGGGCCAAGATTCTATGTGTTTAGATTTGTCATAAACAAAGAAAGAACCTCTCTACATAATTTTAAGTAGCCAAGTTTACTTAAAACTTTTGATTATTACTAGTTTGCGGGCAGAATATATTTCCTGTCTTATGTAGCAATAATTTAAAAGATATCTAATTTAGAATAAAATGCGATCCCTGCTAACTTTGTGGATCTACATTACAGCAGTTCAAGAGAACTGGCAGAATAGGCCTGGCTGTCTGCTTATGCTTTTGTCTGTGGGAGGACATTCAGAACAATGGCTGCCCTTGACAGCTTTCCTGTTACAGCTCTCAGCTCTCCTATGGTTCTTCAGATATTTAACCCAGCCTCCCAACTGTGTTATTTCTTTGAAAAGGAATATCTAACTCTAATAATATCGACCTCATTCTAAATCACTCTGTCTTTGGCACATGCACCCACAAAGATGCCAGCTGGTGTTCTGGGAAGTACAGATCTGCATGTGCTGAGTCCCAGTGAGGTGGATCATTGTGGTGGGTTGTTGCCCCTGGGATCCTGCTGCTGAAGTGAGCTTTAAGCAGACATGGTATTGACATAACCCAGTATCAGGCACCATGCCTCTCTCTCCTGACTCTTTCATGTACAATATGAAAAGATTCAGGAATTATAAAGCCACATTTAGCCAACTGGTAATAACAGCCATGGAATCCAAGCTCCTTTCTTCCATCTCTCACGTGGGTGTAACAGTAATGGACACACATTCTTCTGGCCTTCAGTAAAACAGGCCATGTGATATATAGGTTTATAGGAAGGGTTAGATCACAGATTTACGTAAGCTGAGTTCCTAATCTGTCTGCAAGGTGGGGGCTCAGGAAAGCAGGTGATGTAGTTATTCCCCAAGCCAGTGACCTGAGAAAAAAGGGTCTGATGATCTGAGTGTGGAGTCTGCTGTCTGAGAACAAAGAAGATGGATGTCACTGTTCAGAAAGTAAAAGCTAATTTGTCCTTTATTGTTGTTGTTCAGGACTTTAAAGGATTAAATGGTGTCAATTTACACTGTTAATTTGACAATATCCAATATTAGGTTCCCAACTAGAAACAGACATCTTAACCACAGAGACTGCTGCCAGGTCCTATCTTAAAGGAGTCACGATCTCCTTAAAACTCCTCACATCAGTTTGAAATCACTTATTTTCAGTTGAGGAAACTAAAGCCCAAATGGGTTTGCTGGGGAACGTGCTGACTCTAGGAAGCAGAAGAATACGAAGCAGAAGTGTGGAGTAAGCACCACATCTGTGCCAAGTCATTTGCATTTCGGGGACTGTGAGTTTTCACATGGCTTTCAGAAGGGCATAAGAACAACTTATTTCCATTTTTGTTCGAATATTTCCTACATATCATGCATGGTCTGTTATAGGAGGAACAGGAGGGACACATGGGAACACTTTTATAATATATTAAAGGTCTTAAGTAGTTAATGTCAGATCGTTAAGCCAACTACAGGACTCTTGCAAGGTCAGTGCTGGGGATGCACGCGCCAACTCATGAAACCAACTCTGGGCCAGAATTTTAGAGGGATGCTTTTGTTTGTTTTGCTTTGAATTTTCAAGACAAGATCTCATGAGTCCTGGCCTCAAATTTCCTATGCATTCACTAAGGAGAACTTTGAACTTCTGCTCCTCCTGTGTCCATTTCCCTGGTACTAAAATTACAGTTATGTGCCACATGGCCAACTACAAGACAGCTTTTCAGAGGATTTTGCATTTAGTAACAATATGTTGGTTTAAAGTAATAGCAATAATAATACTTGAGAGGTAGAGGAATACATTTTGCATATACTATAAATCATTCCAGAATGGGTTGACCCACTGCTCCTAGTTCCCATGTATATTCCAAGATTTGTTTGAACATAAAAGGAGGAGTTACTCAGATAGAGACCACTACCAAAAACTACAACCAGCCAAAATGCAGAGTTGTAGAGCCCAGTCCCAATAGATATATCTACATAACACTCTGCTACCTAAGGCTCAGGGAACATTCTGGAAGAAGAGGCAGAAAGATTGTAAGAGCCAGGGAATCAGGGAGTTTCTTGTGAGATTGTGTTTTCCAGTAGCATCAGAAGCTACACCACTAAAGTCTCATCAACATGACTGCTGAAGCATGAGCTGAACAAGGGTGACACCAATGGACATCCAAAGTTGATGGGGGAAAGCCAAAGACACGCCCCACAGCTCACCAGACCACAGAGACTGACCGCCAGCAGCTTCCGGCGACGGCCGGAGACCTCAGCTTGGGCCACAGGGCCCCACAGCTGATCAGCGCCGGGACA
>CM052702.1:6507826-6560619 GCA_028551405.1 Uromys caudimaculatus
GTCTTCTTCGATTTCTTTCTTCAGAGACTTGAAGTTCTTGTCATACAGATCTTTCACTTGCTTGGTTAGAGTCACACCAAGATACTTTATATTGTTTGTGACAATTGTGAAGGGTGTCATTTCCCTAATTTCTTTCTCAGCCTGTTTATCCTTCGAGTATAGGAAGGCTACTGATTTGTTTGAGTTAATTTTATATCCGACCACTTTGCTGAAGTTGTTTATCAGCTACAGCAGTTCTCTGGTGGAGTTTTTTGAGTCACTTAAGTATACGATCATATCATCTGCAAAGAGTGATATTTTGATTTCTTCCTTTCCAATTTGTATCCCTTTGACCTCCTTTTGTTGTCTAACTGTTCTAGCTAGAACTTCAATAACTATATTGAATAGATGGGGAGAAAGAGGGCAGCCTTGTCTAGTCCCTGATTTTAGTGGGATTGCTTCAAGTTTCTCTCCATTTAGTTTGATGTTGGCTACTGCTTTGCTGTATATTACTTTTACTATGTTTAGGTATTGGCCTTGAATTCCTGATCTTTCCAGGACTTTTATCATGAAGGGATGTTGAATTTTGTCAAATGCTCTTTCAGCATCTAAGGAAATGACCATGTGTTTTTTTTCTTTGAGTTTGTTTATGTTGTGGATTACATTGATGGATTTCTGGGTATTCAACCATCCCTGCATCCCTGGGATGAAGCTTACTTGATCATGATGAATGATCATTTTTATGTGTTCTTGGATTCGGTTTGCGAGAATTTTATTATTTTTGCATTGATATTCATAAGGGAAATTGGTCTGAAGTTTTCTTTCTTTGTTGGGTCTTTGTGAGGTTTTGGTATCAGTGTGATTGTGACCTCATAGAAGGAATTGGGTAGTGTTCCTTCTATTTCTATTTTGTGGAATAGATTGAAGAGTATTGGAATTAGGTCTTCTTTGAAGGTCTGATAGAATTCGGCAGTGAACCCATCTGGTCCTGGGCTTTTTTGGTTGGGAGACTTTTAATAACTGCTTCTATTTCTTTACTTATTATGGGACTGTTTAGATGGTTTATCTGATCCTGACTTAACTTTGGTATTTGGTATCTGTCTAGAAAATTGTCCATTTCATCCAGATTTTGCAGTTTTGTTGAGTATAGGCTTTTGTAGTAGTATCTGATGATTTTTTGAATTACCTCAGAATCTGTTGTTATGTCTCCCTTTTCATTTCTAATTTTGTTAATTTGGATCCTGTTTCTGTGCCCTCTGGTTAGTCTGGCTAAAGGTTTATCTATCTTGTTGATTTTTCTCAAAGAACCAACTCCTGGTTTTGTTGTTTTTTTGTATAGTTCTTTTTGTTTCCACAAACTCAGCCCTACAAAGGATAATAGATGGTAAATGTCAACTCAAAGCTTTTTCTTAACTTAATGCCTGGCTTTTTCTTCTGAGCCCTTGATCCTCAAAGAACTGTGGGTCGGAACCCTTGCTCAGGAATTTGCTCTGGGCTCTAAACCACAGCCCATGATCCTGAAACTTTATTAACTTAAAAGTAAACCTGCTAAGAAATGAAACTCTCATTCTTCCTAAGACCCATGTGAAATGTGCCATGGGCTGCAACAGACAAGAAAGAGCATTCGAGAGGCACAGCAGGGGTCAGCCCTAGAATTTATTCAATGTTACGATTCCAAATTATACATATTATAATTATAATATTAATTATGACATTAATAAATTAATTAATAAATATTATGATTATAAATATATGAGAGAGGCAGAAAGGCAGACAGAATAGGATGATACACAACTTGGGGGACATTCACTGAGCCCAATCTTCTTAGATGGTTTCTTCTGGTTAGCCACATTTCCGTGGATCAAGAAGCCTTTGCAGGAACTGCTGATTAAAGTGTGAATGTTCTATAGGACTATGGGGAAGTATTGCATCAGGTATAAGACATCCTTGGGAAGCCTGCAGCAAGGCTAGCACAGGCATAATTTGGATATGGCCAAAAGATACAGTAGGAATTTAGAACAAGGCATTTGTTCATGGGAGTAAAGTGAATATATAAATGTAATCATTAAGAAATGAAGTCACAAAATGAGAAAATATCCTCCATGATCCATCACTAATACAAGGGCCATGAGACAGGAGCAGTGTTGTTTTACCTGGGATGCCTGTTTTCAGTTGACCTACATGATCAGTTCCATATGACCCTCCATTTGGACATCATGAATCATAATCTCCACCTCGCCTCCATTATTCAGAGGTGATTAGAAGTATTTATTCGGATTTGAACAAAGTCGGTCCAGGTCAGTAGCTGGTTTCCACATACCAGGGAGAGGAGGGCAGGGTTGTCTACAGTGACCAGGTTTTAGGGTCGTATTTAGCTCTTCTTAGTCTTGTAAGCACCTAGACAGACTACATAGAAGAGGAAGTGGGAAAGGAGAAAGTAAAGAGCTAGAAGACAGAAGGAAAACAAAACAAAACAAAACAAAACAAAAAAAGTTAGCAGCCACATTATGAAGTCATTGAGAGGCATCGTGAACAGGTGGAGAGCAATGTTTTCAAGGTTGGTAAGTTCCTGGACTGTAAATGTAATGTCCCGCCACGTGTACTTTCATATGGCAGCCTGTTTCTTCCACTTAAATTGCTTATCTCCAGCCTCCCCGCCTCCCCCCCCCCCATGAGAGTGTGTTGCTAGCTTGCTAGCTGGCACTCTAGGCACACACAAGTGTTTTTTGTGACCTAGAGTTATACAACAGATAGACCATAAATGTATCCAGAAAGCCTTGATGTGTTTGATACCCTGACTCTCTTTACCCTGAAACACAACCTTCTCTTGCAACCAGACTTGAAGACACAGCCACACATGAGCCAATGCTCAGAACACAGGGCAGATGGTTACAGAACATTCATTGCTAGGACAGAATGGTCTAATAGGGTGTGAAGTAGTTCCGGAATTCCTCCTGGATGCTTAGTTGTTTTGAGTCACTGGTTCATGTTGCTAACACTGTTTTGAGGACTTTGTTGAACCTTGACAAAGGTCTTACCAAAGGAAGTGTTTTGCTCCGGGAGCTGGGTAGTCTTGGTTATGGCCTGGTCCTAGTTCAAGCTCATCTCCTCTGCTTCCTGCCTGGCACCTCAATGCATCTATTTATTCATGTTCCTGCTGTAGGCTGCTCTAGCACCTTAGCATCCAGACCCCTGTGGTAGGTTGTATCCCCTGAACAGTGAGCTAGCACATCAAAACCTTCCTTCCTGAAGCTGCTTTACCATGTGTTCTGGTACAGTAGGGAGAAAGAAGATCAACACTGTGCCGGACGAAGAATTTGGCTGGTCCTGAGTAAAAGCTGGTCAATTTGTCCTACTACTCAGCCAAGATACGACTGTCAGTCATTTAGATCCACCGATATATTTTACAGTTTGGAAGACGGAGTCCATAACAAATAGTATTTGAAGAGTGGGCTGAAGAGATCACTCTGTGCCTAAAGTGTTTACTGCATAAACATGAAAATCTGAATCCAGATCCCCAGCACTCACAGGAAAGCCAGGCATGGAGGAAGGCCAGGCATGAAGATATAGACCTGAAACCTAGTGCTGGGTGAGTGAAAAAGCAGATACGTAAGTCTTGCTAGCTAGCAAGTCTAGCTGACACTGTGAGCCCCAGGTTCAGTGAGAAAAGAAGTCTCAAATTATTAATAATAATAATGATAATAATAATAATAATAATAATAATAATAATAATAATAATAGTAATAATGTTAAAGGCGATAGACAACAACATTGACCTCTGGTCTCCACACAGGATGTGCTGACAAGCAAATGCACAACATCAATACACATGTGCAAATAAACACACACACACACACACACACACACACACACACACACACACACACACACACACTTGAAGGACCAGACTGCACATGGAATAGCTCTTCTGAGTTGCTAGTGCACAGAGAGGAAAGGAAGCCCATTGTCCCAGGTGAACTTTTTCTCCTCTTGAGAAAATGGCCAGAACACCTGGTTTTTTGATCAAACAAACAAACACTGATTTAACCAGCACTCATTTCTTTCTCACAAGGATATCAACATAAGAAGGGCCTTGTTAGGAAGAAGAATTTCATCAGGAAACTGGGACACAAAACCACAAGGTTATTAATCTCCATTTCAGGAAAAGACATCTGCATGGCCAAATTCTATCCACATAATATGGATGTTAGTCACAAAGGTAACTTCTAGGTATGGTCCATAAACACCTCTCGGGTGTTTTCACACATTCTTTCACATACTCACTGCTTATTAGCACATTGGCATTTACATGGGAACAATACAAAGAGGCTCATCATCCTTCTCAACCATCTTTTAAATTTGCTACAATGGACATCACTGCTAACGTTAGAAGGCAAAAGGACTAGAACATGACTGAATTAAGTTGAAGAATGGGTATCATAAGTGTGCATTCTTGGTTTCAAAAACACTTTGGAGATTGGAAAGATGGCCCAATTGGTAATGTGCTTCCTGTTCAAACATGAAGACATGAGATTAGGTTTGGGACCTCATGAAAGCTAGGCACTAGGGAGAGGAAGACAAGAGGATTATTGTCTAGTTAACTCAGTGAGCTCCAAGTTCGTTGAGAAACTCTGTCTCAAAAAAGTAAGTTGGAGAGCAACTGAGAAAGACAACTGATGTCACCTGTCAACCTGTGGCCGATAAATGGGTACATGTATATACACACGTGTGCACACACGCATACTCATGAAAGCAACCTTTGTTAAACTCAATTAGACAAAAGACAAAGGATATCAAAGTAAGACGGGCCTTCTTAGGAAGAAGGGTTTCATCAGGAAACTGAGAATACAGAGGTAGAGAGACAATTGTAATGGTATTGGTAAAAGAAAAAAATAAAAGAAAAAAGAGCAGAACTAACTGTTAGAGAAGCAAGTCCCAACATCAAGGGGAACAGAGGAAGCCACTGAAAACAGAGAAGTGGGTAAGGAAGTTTAAGCCAGAAGGCCCATAAGTGGATTGGGTTGCTGAGCATAGAGACAGTCAGATCAATTGAGCAGATAGGGCAGCAAAGATCTCCCTTCCTTGGGTGATAATGGATGGAGTTCGAAAGGCATAAAGAAAACGTACAAGTCCAGACAATGTCAATCCTCACCTCCAACAACCAGCTGCCCACATTCTAATTTCTTGAGGTCTCCATGCCTGTCTTACAAACCAGTCCTTGGCATTTTTTTCTCTCTCCTTAACCTAGAGCTGTGTTTCTACAGAGTTTAGGGTTATATTACAGACTAGAAGATGACTGGTGTTGAAGATACTTTATTCTACTGACTATGGTCAGTGGAAAGAATGCATGTCAAATTACAGGCAGCTATCCAAGGAATCACCAGGGCTAGTCACAATGTAGGAGAGTTACTGTGGGGTAAAAATTTGATGATGGCTTCCTTAGAAAGGAATCACTTGAGCCAGGAAAAGAGATCTCCGGACTAGCAAATTTGAACAAATTCAACAAGAATGGGGCATAGGTAATGTCCCCGATTGTCTGATATCTGATTATTGGACAATTGGGATAGGGTAGTATAGTATCTGCATCACCTATCAGACATCAAAATAATGATGGCTGCCTTGATGTGACTTGGTGTGGATGTTCTGTGGTTTTAAAATGCAGGAACAGCCTTAGCCAGGAGCTGACAAATGTAACTACTACTTATAACCTTTACTTTGCTTGAGCCAGTACTGCTTGTTTATTTAGAATTTAAATCCTTTAGTACTTGTTTATTTGTGGAAAAGAGACAGTAGTCATCTTGGTCAAACAGATTTCTGAGCTGATTTTAAAAGGTAGAGCATGACCTCTGTGTCCACCCCATGAGTTTTCTCTAACTCTGCTTTTAAGGGACCAGCCATCTTTGTTTTACAGATAGGTTGGTGTGTGTAAGTTCTCTAAACATCTGCAAGACTCCAGTCTGATTTGGCTGTCTTCTTTTCTTTTTCTAAACTTTTTTTTAAAAACTAAGGCAGCTTACTGTTCTGATGGGATGCTAATGTACCTTTGCATCTATTCATCCATGTGTCATGTCTGGGATTGGCTCTTTATTCCCAGTGTCTTCCTGGCAAAGACAATGAGCATAGTGAGCATATTAATAAATGTTACATAATAACAACTATTAAATGTTCCTTTGAAACCTCAAGCAGCCTTTTATCTTTAGCTCCTACTTTGAGATAATTATACATTTCCCTAAAGCTATTAATAGCTCCAGTCAGGAAGAACAGCTGAAAAGAAATGAGTAGAGTCCTGCCAAATCTGTGGCGCAAGTGATTTCAAATCCGCAGAACTGTGGGAAGTGTTAAAAAATGGTATTTGACATATAGATGTCAAAAACCAACAATAGAATGTTTTCCCAGACACATTTTTAAGATAGCATAGCTTACCGAGATAGTACGCATCTGTCCATATCACCGGCATCATTCATTTACAAAGACACTTAGACCACACAGAACAGAGGCACACAGTGCCGGGCATACACAGTCCCTCAGAATGAGCATCATGAGTCACGTCCTCCCTCTGTCCTTTGAAAAGCAGAGGTGCTACACATTTAATCAAGACCACAAGACAAAGTCACAGACTAGCCTTAAAGGAATGTGGCAGATGGATTCCTCTGTGCTGTGCACTAGAAATCACAGAGTCAAACACTTGTAGACCATTCTTCAGGTTTTCAAGTCCAGAAAATAGAGGTACCAACCATCTCCCTTGGCGCACCCATTCCTCACCTTATTGGACACATTAGAGGGAAACATTAAAATAAAACCAATGAACAGGATTACTTCCTCCCATTAAGGAAGAAACTAGTGGAATAAGTATGCCATTGGACTGCAAGACTCAAGACCTGAGCCCTGACTCAGCTCTTGTGGCTTACAGTCTATGATTTTGCCAAGACTGTTATCAGAAGGTTCATTTTCTGTACTTTTTGGGATACTACTCTGTGTGAGCAGTCATGATAAAAGACGGAAACAGTGAACAAGCACAGTGCTCCTGCCCCTAGGAATGGTAGCATCCAGGAAATTGTGAAGCCAAGGGGAAGGAATGGAGAGAAATGCCTGAGAGATCGTTGGTTGCTATCATTATACCTCTGAGAAGTCACACTTCTGTACTTCATTTTTCTGCCTCCATTTGGTTTTACAATGCTTTTGTGAGAAGCCATTTGTCTCGAGATTACATAGAACCTGTTTATTGCGCAGCAATAGTAGTCTTCACACAGAGTAACCTAAAATATTGCAGTTTCTTACCATCTAAGATAATCACAGCTTTTGAGACTATACTTTAGCTGAAGTTGCACAAGAAAAACCCGTCTTTCTCCCTGTCATGGAAAAATGTTTTCTGTATCATTCATAGATGCTATGCTAATAAGAACAGCCCAGAGAGATATCAAAGCAGAAAGAAATGTCTGCCAACAACTAACTTCCCAAAGAGGATCCAGTCAAGGGAACAAAGGTGATAGCAATGAATTCCAGAACAGCTGGAGGGTAGAGTCAGCTCCAGGATCTCAGGAAGTCCAGGCTCAGATCATATTGCAGGTCCAACTACTGAAAAGCAATTCCTCACCTCACCACACTGGTTCATTTGATTCTCTATAAACACATCCTTTTTCTTAGTCGTTAGGTTTGTGTGATAAAAATATTAAAATCATAAGTAACTCAAAATTCCATTACTCTCTACTATACTAACAAAAATGAATCTATTAGGGCTGGGGAAATAGGTAGGTTGGCAAAGTGTTTGCCTCAAAAGAGTAAAAACCTGAATTTGAGTCCCAGAACTCACATGGAGGAGGAGGAGGAGGAGGAGGAGGAGGAGGAGGAGGAGGAGGAAGAGGGGAGGAGAGAGGGGAGGAGGACCTAAGCTTAATGGCATATGTTCTTGTCAAGATTCCTCTGAGTTAATTAAAATCCTTAAAAGCCAGAGCTAAGTGTTCTCCAAAGAAGAAATTCCAGCCATGAACACGTCCCATTTGAATCAGTCTGTCTGTCCATTCTGCCATATGGTTCTGCATAGCCAGCCCTACAACTGTGTTAACTCACTTTTTCAAATGTCATAACCTCTTACCAGAGTTCTCTTTCTGGTTAGATATGATTCCACACAGCCATGGCACTTGTTTTCATTCTACAGTAAAGCCAGCTGCTTACAGTTTTACGTGTTAAGGTAGAAACTGCTGTGCGCTGGCCCTAATATAGATGGATCCATTGTTTTCAGATATGAGTAGCTTCAAATGCAGCATGGTATTCTATTTTGCTAAATTGCCCTTACCTTGTTTCAGAAGAAAACAATGAGTATATATTCAGTGTAACCTTCCTTTGTAAGTTTAATAAAGAAATGCATTCAACTGCATATGAAAGACAAGAAATCAGGTCCTCACATCTAATGGGCACAGAGCCACAACTCTAGCATGGAGATAAATACTCCCTGTATTTATCTAAAGGGACTTCTGGGATTGGAGTTGCAGCGTGAATCGTCTCATCCACACAGCAGCAGCCTCTGCTTCACAAATGCTGATAATTTTAAATGACTCAGCAGTATATTTTCAAAACTCTCCTAGACAGAATTCCTTGACTGTCTCTTAACACTCATCATGTCTGTCAAATTTCATTTCAGCCAGAGCTACTCCAAGAACTTCTAAAACACAGTCACATGTAAACAGACTGGACAGCTAAAACCAAGAACCCAAAGGGAGCAGAATTTGAAATGAAACTCATATTTCCATTATTCGTAACACAATTTTCTAGGATGAAATGAAGTCTTTAAAGAAAAAAACAAAAACAACTCCACTTTAGAAATAGTAAACATTTATTCATTTTTTATTGGTAGCTCTTTTCTTGGTTGTAATAAGAATATTAACAAATAAATGTACTTTCGATATTTAAATGTTACAACCCCAAATTAAAAGCTTTTCATTCATTTAAAGGCTCGGTGCCATTTTAAAATAAATTAATTTTAATTACAAATGACAAGTACCTATAGATAGCTAAGAAATGTACTAACATTTATTTGCGATAACAAACATGTGCTTTGATATTTTTATTATTATAAAAGCTGTGTCTTCAATGAAGTTGAAGATCAGTTCATCAAAATTATGATTATGGAAATAAATTTGAATCTAGTAGTAATTTAAAGTCAAATAAAAATCATGACAGGATAAAACAGCAAGCATGTGGAAATGTTTGTGATCTACACCTACACATTCTCATGTAAACAAAGCAAAGATCAAAGAAATTAAATATCTCTGTCACCAGCAAAGGTACAAAGACTTAAAGGTTATTTTATTTTACTTCATGCTTCAGCTGAACAACTGGTCTGAGCAGAGACCTAGGAATCAGATGCGCCTTTATATTTCCCTCACTCTCTCCAGGAAATTACATATAATAAAAAGATGCCCTATAGAGACATCTGCAGGAAAGAAAGACTATACTAATTAGCCTTCTGGAAGTCATGACTTACAATTGTGAGTCACTGGTTGACCCCTACTGTGAAACCACATGGTTCATCAGACTTCACCATGAAAAGAAAGTAAAGCTGGCGCTGGCCAAATCCGCGCCAGGACACAGGGCAACCCGACAGGCACGCACCATGTAGACTTCGTTTCATTGTGTATCACTACTGGCTCCCAACGCACAGCCACTTTAAGATAAAACAGACAGTATTTAAATGATATTCTTATTTTCTACAGGAGTGTTTCTTGTAACTATGCTCTGGGGACCATCTGAACCAGATTCAGGCAAAATACTCAACAGAAAGAAAATGAACATTCCCGCATCCAACCATTGAGCCAGGGGCCCAGGAATTTGTATTGTTAGCCTTCCTGAGGATATTCAAACACGTATTAAATTTAAATATCACTACTGCAAACTATTTGAAATTTATCTTTACTCTTTTTTTGTTTTTTAACAACAAATATTTTCTTATCTCTTTCATGCATCATATTAGATAGGAAAAATAAGTCATTTCTGAATATGTCAGTCA
Organism: Uromys caudimaculatus; assembly: GCA_028551405.1. Lineage (NCBI taxonomy): Eukaryota > Metazoa > Chordata > Mammalia > Rodentia > Muridae > Uromys > Uromys caudimaculatus. The sequence continues at coordinate 6,517,809 of CM052702.1, forward strand.
GCAGTGGTTTGTAGTGGTATTTTCCCCATCAAGAAAACATGAAATAATAGGTAACATGCAATTTTATACCTAAATTCCTTAACGTTGCACCACAGTGTTTTTCCTAAAATTTTCAAAATGTATATATAATTAAAATATTTAAAGCGATCTGTAAACTGTAGTCTGACCAGATTATCCAGTGTAGAGAGCTACTATGTCTCCTTCCCCATGGTTGCTCATGTTAGCTCTGCAGTCTCCCAGAGCACTCAGCAAGTGGAGCTGCCTATGAACCAGAAGAGAGTACCTTCAACTGCACATAGGCAAGAATGCAGAATGCAAAACCCAGTTCAACTACAGTCACAAAAGAAGTCTCAAACGCTACCAGTATGCATCAATATTCACAGCACTGTCTTTGCTGAAAGTTGAACTTTTAACATCTGTATTAATATCTGCCTAAAATCCGGTTTATATTGGCAACGGAAAACAAAATGCATTTCAATGTACTGCTCACATCTACTACAGTCCTAAGTGATCCCAAGGACATAGTTACCTTTGATAAATATAAATGAGAAATTAAAGAGGTAGGTGGCTAGCATATGCAGTGGCCTCAACATAATGTGGCAAATAGCACTGTCCCTAAAGCTATTTAGGCAGACGGTAAATTACACCACCACTGCAATTGCCTCAAGGGCAGGCTTCCCAGGTGTTTTGTGCTGTAAACAAATTTCCAACATCCCAATTCCTGATCATGATGTCAGAGAGCTTCAGACACCCATTTTAAGAAAAGAGCTAACAAAGCCAATGTAAAGTAATACTAGAGACCAGACAACAGTTATGCCATTGGCTGGGCTCTTCCAATTGTACTTACATGGGGGGGGGGGAGTGGAGGGGGTGACAAAAAACCCTCATGGTTGGGTAAAACCTTAGCAATTCTTGCAATCTAACTTGCATTTTTTGTAATTGAAGAAACACAGGCTTGTTTTTCCCAATGGCTCAGAAAGCAGTAAAATTCTGAAAAGGTGCCATACATGAGTTAAGATACTGCCTTAGCCCAGGACACAGTCAGAAGGCCAAGCTTTCAGTCCCTTTGGCTTCAGTCTGCAGGTCCATCCCTGCTGGCTGTTCCATCTGTACCACTGGTAACAGAGAGAAGCTGACCAAGGTTCTAGATGCACCAGGACAGGCAGACAACTCAAGAAAAAAGAATGAGGAATCCAAAGCCTGACCTATTAAAGTTAATCTAAGCTCAGACCAGGGTTTACCTTCTCTTCTCTGTGGAAGACTTACCTGAGTTTGTTCACTTCAGCTCTGCTAAGGCAAGTACAGAGTCAAAAGGCCCTACTACTGAGCAGCTAGATTGCACTCAGTAACTGTCAGTCACTTGCTTTATAGATTCAAGTTCATATTCATCACCAGAATTTTGAGTTCCATCTGAAAGGCTGGGTCTGCTGTTTGTTTCTTTTAGAAATTCCAGGTCTTTCCCAGACACATAGCAACTTCAAGACCTACTTGAGCTTCATGCAATGCTGTCTTAGTCTTAGAAAGGAGAAGACAGGAGATAGGAGAGAGAGAGAGAGAGAGAGAGAGAGAAGAGAATGTGAGGTTCCCCTTGACTATGGCAGGGTCAAGAAGAGCGAGGAGTCTAGGTGGCACAGTAGCAGAGCTGTGTTTGCGTCTCAGATGTCTGGAGCCCAGCTCTTCCAAAATCCGTGGGCAGGACAGTTGTCCCTCTGAAACTTGGCTTTCTTCACCCTTAAAAAGGAAATAAATGATGCCTACCTCACAAAAAAGCCATGAGGATAGAACTGCACAACGCCTTGCATACCGTACCACTGCAGAGTGTGGTCCCTCCACTCTAAATTGGTGGTGAAGTTTGAATCAGCAGGATGGCCACAGGCTGGACCAGCCACCGTCTCATTCTGCTTCTCCCTGAAGTTCACCATGGTGGTGTGCCTCCTTAGTGTTTCCCAGGTGCTCTGAAAACTCACCATTGTGCTTAGAAACATCCCTGCGTGTTCATGGTCCCTTTAACATTCTGCATGCAGCTAAAACATTTTTAATAAAAGCTGTCTACCTAGACATCATAAGCACATACCTCCCACCAAACAACATGTCATGTACTAAAACCGATTCTAAGAAATACAACCGAATGAATCTGTACATTGTCTCTTAAAGTGCTCAAAGTAAACTGTAATAACCTTTAAAACGCCACTAACCTCCTTGGGTTTTGTTCTTAAATAAAACTATCTACCAACTGAGAGGCAGAGGGATTTGACTCCGATATGATAGCAATGAGCAGCAGTGGCTTGTAAAAGAGGAAAAGGAACTGATCAACTCAACCAAGCTTCCCTCAGCAGCATAAAAACCACCTACAATTCAAGTTAACTGCAGGTTCAATGAAGCACAATCCTGATTCATGCTACAAAAATAAAACCAGTCAACTGAACTAACAAAATCCACCCACGACACACACACTCTAAAATTTTCTTAACCTAGAGGTAAACATATATGACCAGTTTCAGGATCAAAGTATTAACCATTCCTTTTACACGCCCCCCCCCCCCACACATATACACACTCTATAAAAAGCGATACAACTTTAGAAGCCATATGGAAAAAATCCCAGTCAATCAAGAACCATAATCACTCAATACGTCTCAAGAGTTCGGGTATTCACAACACCGACCGATGTTCCCCACACACGTAGACCGCACTAGGGCGAATCCGTCGCCTTGTGTGAGCAGGAAGCCGTGGCAAGAACTTGAAGGATGCCGGCATCATGTCCAAGCAGGCATCATGGAACTTCTTAATCCTCCAGTAGTATATCAGTGGGTTCAATGCAGACTTGAGGTAGCAGAGCCACAGTAGCCAGGTGCTAATCTCAAAGAAGTTGTGCTGATAGTAAAAGTGCTTACTGAAGGTAGCCACGAGGCTGTAGGTAGTGAAAGGGGCCCAGCAGACAATGAAAACGGCAAAGAGGATCAAAATGGTGGTGAAGGCACGTGTTTTAAAGCCCATGTCGATGCTCATTTGGAAGGGTCTCTGTAGACTCATGAGACCAAGTTTGCTGGCCTGGCTGAGGCATATCCCTTCGGGGTAGCTATGAATCCTCAAGGCATTGTGCCGAAGGGTGTTGAGGATACCCATAAATGAATATAATATCACCAGGAAAGGTATAAAGAAGGAAATGAGTGAAATCAAAATCACATAAGCCTGGTATCCAGAATTGGTTGTGTACCCAAACACACACTGGGGGGCTCTGGAAGGTATCTGCAGATCAGGGTTTCCCACAGCCAAAGGAAAAGCCACAGAAAAAGCAGTTGCCCAGGAGACTGCAATGAGGACCTTAGCCCTGTATGGATTTAGCTTATCTTGCCTCTGAACAATAATCAGGAACCTATCGATACTAATAATGAGCAGAATGGCTACTCCCTCTATCACAAACAACCAGAAGAACATAGCAGACAACCGGCAGAAGAATTTCCCAAATATCCATCTGGTAGTAAGAATAGTTACCAGGGCAAAGGGCATGTTCAGTACTGCAAGCAGCATGTCTGCAAAAGCCAGGCTGGCAAGAAGGATGTTAATTGCAGAACGCATGGCAGCTTTTTGGTAAACCATGAGGCAAACAACCAAGTTTCCAAGGAAAGATACAAACAGAATAAATATCATTATAGCTGAAAGGATAATCTGGAGAGCTAAGTTTAGGCTCTTAAAAACTGCTGGTGTTGGGGTCACAGCTGTGCTGTTCACTGCCAAGGAACTAAATCCAGTGCTAGTCATGGTTTCCAGGCTGTATCTAAGCAATGGACCAGCGCTAGGATGCTGAAATGGTAGAGGGGCCGTAATATTCAAATGGGAGTTTTCATAGACTACAAATGTCGTGTTGGATGTCCCAGTATGGGGTGCAGTCAACACTGCCGGAGCAGTCAACACTCCTGAGACAACCATGGTTTTAGGAGGATGGCAGGTTCAGGCAGAAATGTGGTTCCTCTTCGGGCATTTCCATACAGCACTGTCAGGTCAGGTTCCACTGATGGGCTCGAATACACATTCTGGAAAATGGACACAGCTCCATCTTCCACAAGAATCCTTTTGCCTAAAAATAAGCCCAAAGAACATGAGATGAGATTAGTAAATATCCTTCAGTTTGTTGTATTGCTCATCGAAGTACTAGCAAGGGCTGTGCATCCCCGTTTAGCTCCTGAGATAAGACGAGACTGTCTTCAGGATAGTGTGGCTGTAGATACGTTTGACTTTATCTTTTATCATGTAGGATCATTCTTTTTCTTTCTAATCCTCTAAAACTCTGTTCTGTAACCTAATCATCGCTAAAATAAGCATCGTTATATTGTTTTAACTAAACATGATGGAAATTTTATAGGACAATCTTGAAATGCATTTATGAAGCAAGGATGGAAATCAAAACCTTAATGGCTGATGCTTTCTAAAAGATTGCAGTAGCCCTCTCTAAGGCTCAGACCACTGAGGAAGAAGGAACAGAAAGACTGTAAAGGTTGGAGGTCAGCGAGGGCCTGAGAAAAACTCTCCTTTCGGATGTGACAAGCTCATTGTACTCATGAACTCATAGCAGCTAGGGTTGCCTGCACAAGATAAAAGCCAGTCAGCATTCTAGCATGGAGGAAGAGGGAGATCATGAGACCCCATTCCTAACTGAGGTGCTATAGATAACTGATAGCTCTCATTGGAGGGGGAGGGTTTTCTTTAATGGTATCGTTCCTGGTAGGCTGATGATGCTTTAATGCATGACTTTATATCCAGAAGTAAATGAACAGAGCAAATTGGACTCAATGGGTTATTGAATCAAATAAGAAGACATGAAGCTGGGGTATGAGGAAGGGTGGTGGATCTGAGAGGACTGAGGAGTAGGGGTGAATAGAATCAAAATAGATTGTATGAAAATCTCAAGAATGGATTAAAAAAAAACATTAAAAAAACAAACTTCAAAAGTTTGTAGCATCATAGCTTTCCACAGTCATTACTGATGCACATTTCACTAACTCTCTCAGGGGACCAAATTGTAATAGTTCTTTTCTATGGGTTCTTATTCCTCCTTTACATTAGCATAAAGCTGGATGTCAAAAATAACATAACCTCAGTTCCCAGTTAATGCTGGGGTACTAACACACGTTAGGTCTGACAGCTCTTAAAAGAATAGGGTTCTTTTCAGTTAAGCTCTGAAATTGTCTTGGCCTTTCTTCCTTCTGCCTCTTTCCTATTCCGTCTTCCTCCACCACCCACCTTTCCTCTCTATTTCTTTCTTTCTTTCCCTTCCTTAAGATCATTTCTCATACTCACCCCCTTCCAGAATTTCCCCACTAACCACGCCAAAAAAAGAGCCATTCAGGGAAAGAAGTCATTCCTAAGCTCTTTCTCCTATTTTCTCTTTTCTTCTAAGCCATCATTTTCATCATTTTTTCTGAGATGCAGACTTTTATTTCTTCTCCCATAAACTGAACTACTATTAGCAACATGACAGGAGATGCTAACCAAGTCATAAAGATGAGGGTGCTAAGGAAGATGGGTAGAGAAGTACCGAATAACCAGCAAATATTCAGAAACTTACAAAGATATTTGACTATCTTTTCTCAAAGACTTGTTTACCTTTTATTTAGTGTTACTCCCAAGCTCTCACCAATTTATGAACCCTTCAGCCTTACATAAAGGGATTTCTTATCTACGATCCTATCAACCCACGTTCTGACATGGTTTCCTCTTTTTGTTAGCCTTATTGGGGGGTAATCTTTTTAGTTACAGAGCACTGGATTTCTGGATCAATTCCTTCAACAAATCTACAATTAACACATTATACAGCCTTATGCTTAGTCATTGATTTTTAAGGATAATTGTCAACATTTCATTCATCCATTTCTTGGGGTGTTAAGGGAAGAGATGCGATCTCATTTATAAGATCCAAGACCCAGCATCCCTAGCCAGATCAAGTTCTTTTTACCATCTTTGCATCTATAATCCACTACCTTATGTAGGGTTGCTTTTATGAATAAGAAAACCACAGTTTGCATAAAATACTGATTTTACTATTTCCTCTCATTCTACAGCTTAATTTCGTTATTCCTACTAGATCTTTCCTCCCATGTTCCCTCTAAAATGCTAGCACATCTTGTCAAAATGCTACATTAAATTAGTGACTATCAGAGTCTATGATCCCAAAGAGGCAGTGGGACAGAAACAAAGATTATAATCAGGTCAGTCTATTCAGAAAGACCTCACATATGCAGTGTTAAGATAGTACATAAACCAGTATTGCTACAAACTACCTCCAGAGAAAACTCTACATAGACGAATCCAAACTACCTCCAGAGAAAACTCTGCATAGACGAATCCAAACTACCTCCAGAGAAAACTCTGTAGACAAATCAGTCCTTTAATCCTAATGCAACAGCTTAAATCACATTGGCCAACTGTGTTAAAGTGTTTAAAATTGTGGCAAGGTGGCTCAGGGAGTAAAGGTGATTGCCACCAAGCCTGACAATGTAAATGTGATCTTTGGGACCAATGTGGTAGAAGGAGAAAACTGATTCCCATAAGTTGTCCACTGACCTCCATAGGTCATATGGCATATACATTCTCCTGCATAAGTGTGTGTGTGTGTGTGTGTGTGTGTGTGTGTGTGTGTGTGTGTGTCTGTGTGTGTGTGTGTCTGTGTGCATCTGTGTGTGTGTGTGTGTCTGTGTGTCTGTGTGTGTCTGTGTGTCTGTGTCTGTGTATAATATATACATATAAGTAAATTAATAATCAAATGTAAAAACAATGTTAAACTGTATTTCAACAAACATCTATTGAACCTGCAGTAGTAAGTTTGAAATACTTAATATCCTTGGGGCTAGAGGTACAGAGGTAGAGCCCTTGCCTAGCATGCAAAAAGCCCTGGATTCAACTCCCTGAATGGCAAAATTAACTGATTAGAAATAATTAATTAGATGTAGGTTTTTTTGATCATAAAGAACAATTAAAAACGGAAAGAAACAAAAGCAAAATATTAACTTAAAGTGTGTTTTTTAACTTTTTATAGTTCCATAGACAACCAAAGTATCTTTTTTTTTTGTTTTGCCCAGCCTCTCATTACTACATACACAAACTTATAACTCAATTCATTCACTTATTACTCAGCCTTCAGATATTTACGGAAGGCATGTTATGTTCTAGTTACTAAAAGGAAAATTGTTAACAAATGGTCCTAGATTTTGGGTTAAAGAGAGACGAGTGAGCAAGGATACCGTATTTTGAAATTCACTTAGAATAGATTTAATATCAATATAAAAAGAATAGGATTTATAAGTTTAAAGTCCATTAGTAAAGAAATTTTTGTTGTTGTTTTTAGGCAAACAAACAAAATAGATTGTGTTAAGGTATCTGGTTCCACAAAACAGAAGAGAGAGCATTTCATCTCCAAACTTCCAGAAAAGTTTGATTTGAAGAAAGTAAAATATGTGTAGACCTCCAGAAAGAGTCTGATATAGCGATGACCACAGGTGAGACTGAAAACAAGTGATTGAAAACTAAGGCACTGGAAGCTCATGACAGGCCCATGATTCCTCCCAGTGTGCAATCAGAAGCAATCACACATCTCCATTCAAGTAGCTCCAGGCTAAGGCAAAACTGAACCCACTAGCACCACTCCGGGAAAAGGGGCATCCAGGCTACAGATGGGGTCAAGTCAATACTAACCCTGCATAAGAATGGTAGTTCTTTTTCACCTTCTTCCTTAACTGCTGGAATCTAGACCAGGCTACCCACCCAGGCAGGTGGCCCCATCCCGGAGCAACTGTCACCAGTTCAGCCCACAAAGTGAAACACAAGGCAGCACGGACTCATTCTAGGGATAGAGCTCTGGAATATGAAAGCACACATCTCTTAAAAGTTCCACCACTTTCCAACAGTGCTATACTGGGGACCAACCCTTAGCATGAATTTTGGTGGGAACAACCCACAGTGAGACCATAACATCACCCAAAAACTTCTGATATGGAGGAAAGGTGAAAAGCTTTGTTTTAGTACCCATAAGGAAAAAAAGGAAGAATAAGCATTCAAAGTGAAATCCATGTTCTTTAGAAGCAATTCAATTTAGTCTAACTTTAGCCAGATTAAAAACAAAAAACAAACAAACAAAAAACCAAAAAACAAAACAAAACAAAAAAACCTTAGCTGTTTGTTACATCTCATCTCCTCTTTTTCATTTTCTCTCATTGTTATCTAAACACAGGTAATTGTTTCTATGGCCCAAACCCAGTTTCTGAGTTCTAGCCTTAGACATTTATGTGTGTACCCAGGCGTGAGTGCACAGAGGTCCCTGATCTCTGCACAAGCCAAACCCTTCTTTCATTCAGTCACCATGCTTTTGTCTACTTCTGAGTGACAGCACTCAGTGAACAGTCATTGTACTGTTTAGTTCTTGTTAATTAGATACAAACCTACATTTATCTCAGAAAAGAGAACCTCAGCTGAGGAACTGCCTCCATACGACTGCCTTGTGGGCAGTGCCACTGGGGAGGTCATCCTGGATAATTTAAGCTAGTAGACTGACCAAGCCATGGGGAGCAAGCCAGCAAGCAGCATGTCTTCCGGGTTCTGCTTCAGGTCCTACCTCCAGATTCCTGCCTTGGGCTCCTGCCCTGACTTCCTTTCATGAGAGATAATAACAGTAAGTTAACATAAACTCTTTGCTCCTCAGGTAGCTTTTGGTCTGTGTTTTATCATAAGAGAAAGAAAACTAGGGCAGTCATGTTACACCTCCCTTCCTTCGTGTCCATGAGGGTTCTTGGGGAACAAACAGGTGATTCTCCAAGTATTCAGAGTGATATGATTTGGGCTGGGGGCTGGAGGAGGAAGATGGGGTAGACATGTTTTTCTTAACCCGGTTAAAAAGTTTAACATTTAGTATATACTTAGCAAAAATCCACCGAGATATTAATTGCTGTCCTTGCACTTAGAATTCTTTTTAAACTTCCTGTTAGGAAATCCTTAAAAGCAGAGTTGTTTTTATAGCTGCTTTTGGGGAATCTACTTTTCGAATTCGCTGTTGCTGTTCAATAGTTCCTTAATAAAATATTTGCTGTGTGTTATCTATTTGGAAAGCAAGCTGCAGATACTAGTTCAGTAATATTAACTGAATGGATGAAATAAAGTGGAGTCTGTCTTCCTAAACAGTGAACCAAAGAAGAAAATAAAAGAATGCAATGATATTAAATGAATAATCTACAAATTATGTTAAATGGAAGTATAAGGTCCATACACACTAGAAATATGGAGCTAAGACAAAATCTGACCAGTAACAAAAAATTAAATAGTATAATAAAAATCAGAGCATTATAAACACACAGAAACAGGAAACTAGGAACAAGGCTAAGGTTGAAGAACGTGCGCTACTGTTCCAACACAAGTACCTGCTCCTGTGGTCACAATTCTCTATATTTCCCCTGGCCTCCAAAAATCCTCTGGGGCTGAGATCCTTGCCTGCATCTTTCCCTTAGAGCCCACAAAGTTTCCCCTTACTTCACTCACATCTCAGCTGTTACTGTCCATACCCACTGTAGGGGGCAGAGTGGCTGCCCAGAGTGTGTCTGTAATCCAATCCAGGAGTTGGGGTTAAGCAGCTCTCCACTGGAGAGACACAGGAGCCAAAAATCTCCTGATATCATCACTTGACTGGCCACCAGGCCCAAGGAATAGATATGGAATAGATTATAGATATAGATTATATAGATATATAGATATATAGATATATAGATATAGATATAGATATAGATATAGATATAGATATAGATATATAGCTATATAGCTATAGCTATAGATATAGCTATAGCTATAGCTATAGATATAGATATAGATATAGATATAGATATAGATATAGATATAGATATAGATATAGATATAGATATAGATTCCATCTGGAAGGAAAAACCATGCAATGAACTCTGTCCAGACTGGAAGCATTACCTTGAATATGAGCCTCCCCCCCCCCCCCCGCCTCAGTTCCCTGTCTTCAGTCCTATTTCTCTGGGACTGCATGCCTAATATAGCTCTCTGCTTAAATGGCTTTGCCTTGAGAAGTAAGCTTCTGAGGAACTGGAAAAATGGACACACTCATCAACGGTACTGGCTCACATTCACTTAACCGACCTGTGACCTGAGAGTCAAAGACCAGTTATTTCAACAGTTCTTCTCACCTTTCTACCAGGACTCAAGACCTGTAACCGCCCTGTCACTTCCCTCTCAGGAGTATCACCGGCCTCCCCCTCTTTACCACTGTGGCCATGTCACCTCTACAGTCTGACTTCCCCAGCCTTGCCTCTTCTTTTAAATCCTCCAAACTACAACAACAGGAAACTGTATTTTATTTTATGAAACAGGCTCTCACTATACAGCTCTGGTGTCCCAGAACTCACCATGTAGAGACCAAGCCGGATTTGAATCATAAGGGATTCCCTGCCTCCTGAGTGCTGAGATTAAAGCTCTGCACCACCACACTCAGCCGCTTGAAGAGCTTTTAAATTATTTCCTCTTTTAAGATTATAAATACAGCATTTCTCCTTCTACTCACTCAGCCCCAACCTTCTCACATACTCTCCTTGCTCTCTCTCTATTCATGACTTTTTCAGCTGTTATTATATCCATATATGTAGATACATATATATTCCTATTTCTAACTACATGAAGACACCTCAGCCTTAATGATGTTACCTGTATATATGTTTTCAGGAATGAACCTTTAAATTATAATCTTAATTGTTTAAACCATTTATAAATCTCAACCAAGTATGGCAATGTTACTAAATATTATTTCAATCATAAACAATCTTAAGCAATCCAATAAACTCACAGTTGAGCAAGTGTGTAAGGACTGGAGAACACTGAAGGGGGGTCACCTACAAACCCCTTGTCACAGTACATGAGGGACAAGCACTCAGCTGGGTCCTTCCTCCCTTTTTTTTCTTTCCCAGATTATAGTACATTCTGTTGCTTCTTAATAGCACCCTTCTTCCAATGGTTTGCCCTTAGTCATGTGACTAAGGTCACATGATTGATCAACACTCCATCTCCATGAAACAGCTGATCTGATGACAGGCCAATTGACCTTCTGGTCTCTTTCTCCAAAGAACTACATTTTTCCTCAGATCAGTCTTACTGCTTTAGTTCCTTTAGAACATCATTCTCTCCAGACATTTTCTCAAGGGTGCTACTTGGAGAAGGCACACACCTTCTGCTCCAAGACCACTGCAGATACAACTGCAGGTGAGTGCTGTGCTCCAGTGACAGAGACTCCCCAGAGACAAGGCGCCAGTTAGAGAAATTTTCTGTAAGACTTCAGCTAAGACCATGAAATGACTGGGTTTTTGTTATGTTTTGTTTTTGTGGATTTTTTTTAACCCAGCAATTTGGATTTCCTTAAATACATTCTGTACATATAACTACCCACCAGTAAAATACTATTTCAGTATGAAGTTCTTTAAGTATCAAAAATCTTTCACACATTTTCAAGATTTAGACATAACAATAAACTTACCAAGAAATACTTCCAAGTAGAAAGAATATTTTCTTTTCCTGATCAACTATTTCTGCTTCCCACTTTGCTACATATATTGCAAACTAAAGAACCAATGTTTAGGTACCTTATTAACTCAATAAAACATAATTAAGTAGCTTGAAGCCGCAGCCCTGTAATCCATAGAGGAATGCTTATAATATGATGTTCTTTGAATAAGCAGTAACACGTCATGTATACCACAACTCTTTCAGTTGAGAGAGAGAGAGAGAGAGAGAGAGAGAGAGAGAGAGAGAGAGAGAGAGAGAATATGAATTACCCAGATGTCAAACTTGAATGTTAATGGTGGGTAGAATATGGCCTTTTCTGTTTTCTATTTCATGAATTATATTAGGTTTTGATTACTCTTAAAAGAGAAATAATTGCCTTCCATCTCCATAAATATGTTCAATGCATTTAAAAGAAAACATTACAATGAGGCCTCAAGATTATAATGTAGTAAAGCCAAGCCTCGGGGTCAGGAGATGGTTCAGATGGAAAAGAGCCTGCTAAGCATGAGGACCGGAGTTTGTGGCCCCAGCACACACTCACACAAAAGTGGAGCTTGGTGGCACACACCTGCAATCTCACAGTTAGGGAGATGAAGACAGGACGATACCCCAGCCTTGCTGGCCTGCCAGTCTAACTAAATTAGTGAGATCCAGGTTCAGTAAAGAGATCATTCTCAAACCTAAAGTGGAAGGTGATAGAGAAAGATACCTGATGTCAACTTATGGCCTCTACATGCATTCACTTGTGTGTGCACTTGGACACATACACAAACACACACATGCACACGTGCACATGTACACACATACATACTTATGCATTCACTGAAAGAAAAAAAAAGGCCCTGAGTCTAAAACTGAGAGTGGACACTTAAAATTGAGGGTAGAAACTCAGGCTTAAAATCCTAGCACTCTGGAGCCTGAGGCAGGAGTATTGATTTGAGTATGAGGGATACCTGGGATACCTAGTAAGTTCCATGACAACCCAGGCTACCCAGCAAGACTATCTCAATACAAACTCGCAAAAGACCTAAGTCTATGAGAAACCCTCATATAGCTGAGTGATCCAGCTGACAATGAGGTTAGTAAGGAACATAACCATCTCCCTAACAAATTCTGACAAGTATGGTTCCCTTCCCATTATGCTGCAAAGTCATTAAAGTCAGAGATCAGACGTGGGGTGGGGGAGAATGACCCGGCTTCACGACACTTCTGCTGAACATCTTCAGAGTACCGGAGACCACAGAGACAGGTTCTAAATGTTCCGCTTCTCTCCATGGTAGAGGTGTCTCTGGGAATGGTGAGCTCCACAGGAAGCCACAGCAGAGCATGATCCCCAGGAGGATCCCAATCGTGGTGCTTTCAGGGGAGAAACTGTTGGGGGGGTTGGTGAGGGAACTGAACCAGCCACCAGCTTCCAATGTCTCCTCTGGCTTTCAGTGATGTCAGCACACTCCCCAGCTTCTATATCCTGCAGTATAGGTGGCTGATGCTCCTGGAGGGACTTCCCTGCTAGCAAAAGCTGTCCCCTTTCCGTGTATGGTTTTCTCTCTTATCATTGCAGCCACCACTTTTGTTTTAATGTTCAAATCTTTGTTTATTAAAATAAGCATGCTACTTATGGCTTGATGGTATACATTTTTGATTTTTTGATTTTTTTATTAATTAATTATCTTATTTATTTACATCCCAAATGTTGCCCTCCTCCTAGTCCCCCTCACAGAGTTCTTCCCCCTTCACCTCTGAGAGGGTGACACCCCAGGCACCATATCTCCCTGGGGCATCACAGGGCATAAATTTTTAAGAGATGATTACTTTTACTCCAGGATATGGATTATTCCTATTGGACAATTGTTCTTTCTTGAGATACTAAACTCTTTATTCCAAAGAATAACTTATATCTGTGCTTCCTGATATGTTTATATATGTGTATATATATACATTTATATACATATATAAACATATCAAGAAACACACACACATATATAAAACAATCCTTTGGAATAAAGTATTTAGTATCTCAAGGAGGAACAACTGTATATATTATATATGTATATACATATGTATATGTATGTAAATACACACACAAGCATTTTAAGGATTTTAAGTATATTTTGGCTACTACTGCCTCTTTAAAAGCAAACAAATAGGTTTTTCAAAATCCTTATCTTATCCAGGCCTACATGAGAAAAAAACTGTTAATTTTTTTTTGTCAATTTTAAAAGCTACTTTGAGGCTCACACAGACACCTTAGAGTTTACGAATCTTAATATACTAATCTATGATGATAGATATTTTTAATTGCATTTTTGAGATTATTATACAGTTACATTTCTTCCCTCCAAATTTCCCCACTCATCCCTCCATGTTCTCCTTCAAATTCATGGCCTATTTTCCACTATTATTGTGTGTATATATGTATATGTATTGAGGAGAGTTCTTTAATGTGAAGCCAGAAGGTAGCTTTGTTTCTTCTCCCTATTTCTTCTTCCTTAGAAAAATACACACAACTTTCTTGAACTTGCTATTAAAGAGCATTTCGACAGACAGCTTCCATTTGCATGGAAGCTTCCAGGAAACAAATCCCATGATCCATATCTGCTGAATCGGAATTTCCTTCTTCAGGACACTGAGGTGATGTCCATGCACACTAAACAGAACAGATCCAAGGAGGTTTGGGCTAAATTGTTTCAGTCACCAAGCCTTTGTAGCACCACTTACCAAACTAAAACTGTTCTGACTTCAGGAATGGTTAGAGACTACCCACTACACCTTCACTTTGCCAGTAAAGCAGGGAGGGTGTCCTTGTTAGTGCCTTGGGGTAGAAACAGCATGCATGAAAATGGGCAGACTGTCCATATTTATACTTCAAAAATGGGTTTAATTTTTTAAAACACTACTGCAAAAACTGGAGAAATTTACGCAAAGCACAGTTGGAGGCAGAGGAACCAAACCCCACCATTTACTGTCTTTCACACTAGTTTTTAGGGAACACAAACACTAAAGAAATGCACACAAAATGCAAATAACCCTAGCTCATGCTTTCATATGAACTAATTGTTAGCCAATCCATGGATGGACACAGTAAATTAACTTTAAACCAGTTGCTGAATCCTTTTCGCTCCAACATAAACAGATCTTCTCCAGGTTTTTAAATAGTATCTGGATGTTGGAATCTCAACTGCACACCAAGTGACGAAATGAGCATTCTTTTCCCAGTGGAAATGTTTGTTTTCAGATAACAGCAAGCTCACATGCAGTTAAAAGAAATAAGGCAGAGATCTCACTTGCCCTGATTTTCCAGAGCCTTGTGACACTAGGCAGTTTACAACCAGGATGTTACCAGTGATACAGTGCAGACACACGACAGTTCTCACCAGCACAGCCTTCCATGACACGTCCCCATCACTCCTATTCCTCGACTACACCTGGAATGAGACAAACACTACTCTACCCTTAGGCTATAATGTCATTCTAAGACTGTGATAGTACTGAGGGACTAGGAGTTAGACAGATCCTGACAGTCAGATGGGATGAAGAGCCATAGACAGAGAATCATGATGGCAAACGTCTGGCTTCTTCCTCACCTTCCTGACTTGAAACAAAAACCAGCTTAAAATAACATCCTAGTAGGCTTTTCTCCCTCCAACGGGAAAGAGAGAAACGCACTGAAAGGCAAATGGGAGCTAGATCATGTTACTTCTCTCTAGAAGCCTTAACGATCTGCTCTTCCCATAACTCAAAGATTAATCTGAGTTGAAAGCTGCCTCAATCCATTTTGCTAGTTTCTCATAATTCTTTAACCCAAAGAATCCATTATGCTAAAGATTGATTATCTCTCCGCATAATAAACGTTTCTATTATATATGTGACTTTTCTAGTTTCCTGTCTGTTGCTATGATAAAACACAGGCCAAAACCAGGTTTGGAAAAGAAAGGATTTATTTATTTAAAAGAAAGGACACAAGAGAAACCAAGGCAGGAACTAAGACTCCAAAGAGGAAAGCTGCTTCCTGGCTTGCTCTCCAGACTTGCATTCAGCTCTTTCTTACATCTCCCAAAACCATCTGCCCAGAAGTAACACCACCCATAGTGCACCAGACTCTCCCACACCAATCAACAGTCAAGAAAATGCTGCACAGCCCTGCTTACCAGACAGTCTGATGGAGGCATTTCCTCAGGGGAGGTTCCTTCCTCCGTAATGACTCTAGTTTGTATCCTTGACAAAACAAACAAACAAACAAACAAACAAACAAACAAACCCTACACAGTGACCTTCTGATTCCTTATC
The DNA here is from genome assembly GCA_028551405.1 of Uromys caudimaculatus. NCBI lineage: Eukaryota > Metazoa > Chordata > Mammalia > Rodentia > Muridae > Uromys > Uromys caudimaculatus. Next base: position 6,533,649 of record CM052702.1, read on the forward strand.
TTTTTATGTCTTTTATCTTTTTATGTCTTTAATAGTTTCAAGTATTTCAATATCAGGCCAACTTGAGTGAGCTTGTCACTTGGCACTTTTTCAGATTTTCTTTTCAATCCTATGTTCTGGGGATTTCTTTTTTCTTTCTTTCCCCCCACAAATTGGGCTTTTTTTATTCACCACTATTAAAAATGTGAATTATCACACGATTTTTCGGATGGTGGTTCAGAATCTCTCTTAGTCCCTGTTCTATGCCTGTGTAGAGATACCACAAACAAGGCAACTTATAAAAGAGATCATTTACTTGGGGCTCTCTTACAGTTTCAGAAGTTAGTCCATTATCATGTCAGGGAGCACCATGCCAGGCAGGCATGGTGCTGGAGCAGTAGCTAAATGCTCATATCTGATCCACAAGCAGGAGGCAGAGGGAGTTGGCCTGGCATGGGTTCTTGAAGCTTTAAAGTCAAGAACCTCAATGGCGTACCTCCTTCAACAAGGCTACACCTGACTCCTAATCCTTCTTAAACAGACCCACCAACTGGAAATCAAACATTCAAAAATAAGAGCTTATGGGAGCCATCCTCATTCAAACCACTACACTCTACTCCCTGACCCCCATAGACTTGTTGCCACATCATAATGCAAAATCTATTTAATTCCGTTTCAAAAGTCCTTATAATCTTTCAGTCTCAACAAAGTTTAAAAGTCTTAAGTCCAGTCTCTTCTGAGACTCAAGGCAATCTCTTAATTGTAATTCCCTATAAAATCAAAAGCAAAAAGCAAATGTATGCTTATGACATGGCACAGAATACATATTACCGTTCCAAAATGGAATGAAAAGAACATAGTGAGGAAATATTGGACTAAAGAAAGACCAAACCCAGCAGGGCAAACTCCAAATCCTGTAACCCCATGCCCAATGTCAAAGGATGCTTCAGGTCCCCCACTCCTTCCAGCTTTGTTGACTGCAGCACACTTCTCTCTTGGTCTCACTCCGTGTATGCAGGTCTCAGACATGCCAAGACTCTGGCATCTCCCACATCTTGGTGTTTCCAATGCAATCCAGACTTCACTTAGGCAGCATCATGCAATGGCCTCTCTGAGCTTCCATGCAAGGTCTCCCCTGCCAAATGCCTAGTCTCAGTAGCTTTCCTCAGTGGCAGAGGTCAATTCCATAAACCTTTACACCAATATCCTTCTTGATAAAGCCAGAACCAGGTAGCCAAAGCTGTAAAGTTCTGCTGCCTGCTGAGGGCGGAACCTGGCTCCTCCTTGGTTTGACTTCTTGATGCTTTTTAGGTGGAGGAAATCTCTTGGACCTTTTCCTTTCACAGATTGCATAATTCTATGGCTGGGCTGGGGTAGGGCAGGGTGTCTCCCTAGGGCACCACTCCCTTTATTCCATTTAGCATCAGTCCTTCTTTAAACTTCTCGTTGCCTTGAGCACAGGAGTTAGCTCCAACATTAAATGTCCTGGTACTCTGTTTTTCCTCAAACTTTACATTTTGTATTTCTTTTTGCCCAACTTGATCTTTTCCGTTGTAGATTTGCATAAGAGTGATTATTAATAGCCACGCAACAGAGTGAAAATTAAGTCATCTTGAAATCTCCTCTACTAATAAAATCAGTCTCGAACTTCAATTTAGCCTCAGGCAGATTCAGAGAAAAAACAGTCAAGTTGTTTGCCAAAATTTAAGAATGGTCTCTAGTCCAGCTCAATTCTTGCTCTCAGCAGTCCTACCTTCCAAATGCCTTCTAGATTGGCCCATTAAGGCCTACTTAAAGCATGCAACTACTTTTCTAATACAAAATCCCACTGTCTTTTATATTTCTCTAAAAACCATTATTGTCAGACCTGTTAGCCACAATCAGTGCTGGGTACCAATTTCTGTCTTAGTTACTGTTCTATTGCTGTGAAGAGTCATCACCAACAAGGTAAGTTATAAAAGAAAACATTTAATTGGAGCTTGCTCACAGCTTCAGAGGATGAGTCCATGATCATCATAGCGAGAGCAGAATAGCAGGTAGGCAGACATGGTGCTAAAGCTACAGGTAAGGTTCTATGTGAACTACAAGCAGGAACAGGAAGAGTGATACTGAGCCTGTGACGGACCTCAAAGACCACCCTCAGTGACACACTTCCTTCAACAGTGCTACATCCCCTCCCTAAGCCTTCCTAAACACTTCCAGGAACTGGTAACCAAATATTCAAATAGAGAAGCCTATAGGAAGCCAGTCTGATTCAAATCACCACAGTATCAGCTTAGTCAGCTTTAGCACCTTTTCTCATCATCAGTAGCTTTTCCAGAATTATTGTCTTCACCACAGAATTCCATGAGTTTTTCCATTTCAAATATGGGTCTCTTTAGCATTTTTATCATTCTAACAAACACATTTTGAAGAAGATAAAAGAACTGGCAAGCCCTTTTTATGCCTTTCCCAATGCTGTCTGGAGTGACTTTATCATCTATTCCTATCACATACCCGGGGTATCCCCCCACCCAGAAACATCAAGTGTCTGCAGGGATAGGTGCATCCTCTCCAACTGAGGCCAGACAAGGTGGCCTGGTTAGAGGAATGGAACCCACAGACAGGCAACAGATTCAGGGACAGTCCCCACTCCAGTTGTTGGGGGATCCATTTGAAGATCGAGCTGCATATCTGCTACATATTGCAGGGTAGTCTAGGTCCAGCCCATGTATGTTCTTTGGTTGGTGGTTCAGTTTCTGAGAGCCCCAAGGGTCCAGGTTAGTTGACTCTGTTAGTCTTCCTGTGGAGCTCCTATCCCCTCTTGGGGGCCCTCGATCTTTTCCCTCGTTCTATTAGAGTCCCTAAGTTCTGTCCGATGTTTGGCTGTGGGTCTCTGCCTCTGTTTTAGTCAGCTGCTGGATAGAGGCTCTCAGAGGACAGTAATGCTAGGCTCCTGTCTGCAAGAGAAGCAGAGCATCATTAATAGTGTCAGGGACTGGTCCTTGGGGTGCATATAACCCTTAAGGGCATCAGATGCAATTTTGGTTCCTTGACTCCTGTAACTAGTGTTTTCCAGTGTTTCTAATGTTGAACATAGCTTCCGCTTTCACATTGTACCAGTCTTTCTTAGAAAATGGATCAACTGGCTTTCCTCTTGGCTTCTACCCTTTTGCCACTTTTTCTGAGGTGCTTGTTCCTGCTGACCAATGGTTGCTACTCAGAGCCAGATAGGAGTCGGATATTTTCTACAGTCCTTGGGATTTGAATGTAAAATACCCCTCACAGCCTCATCCTTTGGAACACTTGGTCCCCAGCCAGTGGTACTGTTTGGGAAGATTAGAGAACCTTTAAGTGAAACCTTGCAAGTCTATGTCACTGAGGGCATGGTTGATGTTTTGTAGACCAGCTTCACTTCCTGCTCCTCTCTCCTTTCAGATTGCTGATGCAGTGTGAAAAGTCAGTCTCACGTTTGAGCTCCCATGGCTTCCTTGCTAGGACGGACTGTATCCCTTCTGAGACTTAAGTAGAAGCCCTTTCGCCTTTGAATACTTTTATCAGGATATGACAGAAACAGAACTAAGCAAGTCATCTTTCTGGTTCCCAGAGAAGCTGTTTTGCTTTCATGGGGTGTCTTTCTCACTCTCTGATTGCTCCCACTTTATGACTCTCTCATCTTTCATATGCTACCTTATTAAAAGGCCCCAGAAGATTCCATTTATAGTCTTCCTGTTCTTGACTAGTCTGTCTTCCTTTCCAAGTACTAACCAGATTGCTAACCTACTTAGCTTCTGAAATCAGACACAATTAAGCCTGTTCATGATGGTACAGATATAGACAATTTCTTTTCTTCCGGGGATATTAATTTTGTTAAGGTTTCCCACTTTTCCATGACACCTTATTTTTTCCTATTATAGCTTGTACCTATTTCTGAACAGTAAATATAGATTTTTTTTTTTCATTCCTTGAAGGCTGTGGCTTTCCTCTGCCAACTGATATGCAGCTGTGGCTTTCTGTGGGTTTCGAGTAAACAGCTGGCAGAAACAGTGTGTGTGAAGACACTGGGACTGCCAGGAGACAGGCTTCACTTTGGGGTGAGCAGAAGCTATTGGGGAGCACATGCACACCCTACCTGCCCCAATTCTCTCCACACATTTTTTGTGTTTTCTTGGGAAAGCAGAGCCTTAACATTTTAACTTGGGAATAACATGCTGGGCTTCCCAAGTTCCCATGCTCTTACGTAACACCACAGGGAGAAGAAACACAGCACTTACGGGGCATGCAGCTCAGCTATTCATCTGTCATGTCCACTACTGCACTTACTAACGGGAATCCTCCTCCAGACTTAAAATACTTCCTAGAACCACTAGAAGCCTGGGAGTGGGGGAGTTGGCAAACATTCTTTAAAAAAAATTATCAGTTTTAGAAGTATTTTCAAAATTCATGCTAAGAAATTATTGGCAATTCTGTTAGGCTCCACCACAGCTTGCATAGCCTCCTGCTAGGTGAATACCTGGCCTACAAGGACTGTTTGGCTACTCTCTCTCCCGCCTCTCCCTCTCTCCATCTCCTGTATTATACCATCGTTTCACAAAACACAACAAAAGTTACAGAATCCATCCACTTCTATTCTTTCTCCATTAAAAAATAAAAAAATAAAAAAAACTCCCAAAAGCCTCTCCTTGCCAGGTTTGGTAGTATATGCCTTTAAACCACAACTTGGTAGACAGAGGCAGGAGGGTCTACATGAGGTCAAGACCAACCTGGTCTATGGTCTACACAGAGAATTTCAGAGCACCCAGCACTACACTCTCACAAAGAAGAATCTTTTGTAGAGCAGTGGGAACCGGCTCAGTGGGTAAGATCCCTTGCTATACAAGCAACAGACCTTTGAGAGTTCAAATCCCTGGAGCCAGTGTAAAACATAATAGCCAGGCAGAATGTGTGTATATACCTTCAGTGTTGAAGGACTGAAACGAGCAGATCCCAGGAGCCTGTTGGCCAGCTAGCTCAGCCCAAATGGCAAGCTCTGCTATCAGTGAAAGATTGTGTCAAAGGTCAAAAAAAAAAAAAAAAAAAGTAGAAAGCAGTAAAGTGAGATACCACAGGACACTAGAAGTTCTCCTCTAGTCTCTTCATGCACACACATGGGAATGCACATCAGCGCACACAGGCATATACAATACACAGATACACACACACACACACACACACACACACACACACACACACACACACACACTATAGAAACAAAGTCTGAGGTGGACAGAAAATGCTCGCCATTAGAAGGCTTTTCATTTCCCACCTTATAGATGAACACGATATGGAGTCTGTCCTGTGAGCTTGTTTTACCTTTGAGATAAAGGGATGAGAGACAGCTATGTTTTACTTAACTGAAGAGTGTGCCATCAGGGTGGCATACGGACATTTGCTCCGTCTACCAGGTAAGTACATCTAAATAGAAACAAGGCCTCACCTGAACACTGGCACTACTTGGAATGTGGGGTATAAAAGAAATTATTTTGAAATGATTTAAGTATTCGTATTTTCTGTGCATTAGTGTTTTACCTGCATGCATGTCTGTGTGAGGGTGTCAAATCCCTTGGAGCCGGATGGCATTGGAGCTGCCATGGATGATGGGAATTGAACCTGGGTCCTCTGAAAGAACAGTGTTCTTATCCTCAGAGCCAAATCTCCAGCCCCAAGATTATTTTTAAAAATCAACCAAAAAAGATAGCTCTAGTATTCTTCATACTAATTCAAAACAACAAAAACAGTATTTTATGCACAATTGAATGGTACTAAGAAACGAGCCACAGTAGACTTGTTTACATACAATTTCATATGTAAATCACATATTCCACTTATGCACATATTTTCCACACAATGGGTGGTTTTGAGATCTGGTATGGCACATTGAAGTACTTTCTACCTGAGAATTTTTCTTTTTTTGTTCACTTGCCTGACAAAGTATTCAACAGAACTCACTTTGTAAAACTACTTGTCCACAAATCCCCCCTAGCAGTAAGCTAAGGTAAAAATCCATCATTCTAGAAGTCCTCCCCTGAAGAGCAGCCGTGTGGACCAAAGGCTGTTTCGGGGTCGCCATCTTCCCCCCCTCGCCCAGGGAACTCCCACTCACCCTTGACTTTTCTCTCAGTCCATTGAGTCGCATGCAGCAACACTGCCTCTCAGAACATCTCTTCTCCCATGATGACTTCGTGCTGGATTTCAGTGCTTAGTATTCTTTACTAACTGCTCAGTGCTTTAATATTAGCGAGATGTTAAGCTGAGTCCGTTATAAATACAAGTCTAGAGGATGAGCATCAATCACTATCCTCATTTAGAGATGAGGAGCTGAGGTACAAAGAAAGTAGGGACCTTGCCAAGTACCTCAGAGCTAGTAAAAAGCAGCTCTGGGATAAGAACTTAAGAACTCAGCTTTTGTTGGTGAACTATTACCATACAAGCTGAATAAAAGGAAAAATTATTATGAAATACATTTTAAAAACAAGAAATGCAAATATGCCCACCATTTCTTTTTTTTCTTCTTTTTTTTATTTTTGATACTTTATTTGCATTTCCAATGTTTCCCCCTTTCTAGGTCTCCTCTTTGGAAACCCCCATCCCCCACCCCTCCCCCACTTCTATGAGGGAATTCCACCTCCCACCCACCCGCCCACCCACTCCCATATTCCCACCTTGACATTCCCCTTTACTGGGGCCTCAAACACCCTCAGGGCCAAGGGCCTCTCCTCCCCCTGATGGCCAACAAGGCCCTCCTCTGCCACATATGTGGTCCAAGCCATGGGTCCCTCCATGTGTATTCTTTGGTTGGTAGTCCAGCCTCCAGGAGGACGGGGGGGGGGGGGGGCAGGCCAGTTGACACTGTTGCTCCCTCCATGGGGCTGTAAACTCCCTCAGCTCCTTCAGTCCCTTCTCCCACTCCTCCATCTGAGACCTCACTCTCAGTCCAGCGGTTACTGTAGAGTGAAACTTGGGTATTTTGAACTTTTGGGCTAATATCCAATTATCAGTGAGTACAAACATGTTCGTTGTGACTGAGTTACCTCACTCAGGATAATAGTTTCAAGTTCCATCCATTTGCCTGCAAATTTCATTAAGTCATTGTTTTTAATAGCTGAGTAGTACTCCACTGTGTAAATGTACCACATTTTCTGTATCCATTCCTCTGTTGAGGGACATCTGGGTTGTTTCCAGCTTCTGGCTATTATAAATATGGCTGCTATGAACATAGTGGAGCATGTGTCTTTATTACATATTGGAGCATCTTCTGGGAATATGCCCAGGAGTGGTATAGCTGGGTCCTCAGGTAGTATTAGGTCCATTTTTCTGAGGGTCCACCAAACTGATTTCCAGAGTGGTTGTACCAGCTTGCAATCCCACCAACAATGGAGGAGTGTTCCTCTTTCTTCACATCCTTGCCAGCATCTGCTGTCACCTGAGTTTTTGATCTTAGTCATTCTGACTGGTGTGAGGTGGAATCTCAGACTTGTTTTGATTTGCATTTCCCTGATGACTAAGGATGTTGAACATTTCTTTAGGTGCTTCTCAGCCCTGTGAATTTCCTCAGTTGAGAATTCTCTGTTTAGCTCTGGTCCCCATTTTTTTGATAGGGCTATTTGGTTTTTTGGAGTCTAACTTCTTTGTATTTATTGGATGTTAGCCCTCTATCAGATGTAGGATTGGTTAAAATCTTTTCCCAATCTGTTGGTTGCCGTTTTGTCCTATTGACAGTGTGCTTTGCCTTACAGAAGCTTTGCAATTTCATGAGGTCTCATTTGTCCATTCTTGATCTTAGAGCATAAGCCATTGGTGTTCTGTTCAGTAACTTCTCCCCTGTACTCATGTGTTTGAGACTTTCCCCCACTTTCTTTTCTATTAGATTCAGTGTAGCTGGTTTTATGTGGAGGACCTTGATCCACTTGGACTTGAGCTTTGTACAGGGAGATAGGAATGGATCAATTCTCATTCTTCTACATGTAGACCGTCAGTTGACCAGCACCATTTGTTGAAAATGCTGTCTTTTTTCCACTGGGTGGTTTTAGCTCCTTTGTCGAAAATCAAGTGACCGTAGGTGTGTAGGTTCATTCCTGGGTCTTCAATTCTATTCCATTGATCGACCTGCGGGTCGCTGTACCAATACCATGCAGTTTTTATCACTACTGCTCTGTAGTACAGCTTCGGGTCAGGGATGCTGATTACCCCAGAAGTTCTTTTGTTGTTGAGAATAGCTTCTGCTATCCTGGGATTTTGTTGTTCCAAATGAATTTGAGAATTGCTCTTTCTAAGTCTATGAAGAATTGAGTTGAAATTTTGATGGAGATTGCATTGAATGTGTAGATTGCTTTTGGCAGGATGGCCATTTTTACTATATTAATCCTCCCAATCCATGAGCATGGCAGATCTTTCCACCTTCTGAGGTCTTCTTCGATTTCTTTCTTCAGAGACTTGAAGTTCTTGTCATACAGATCTTTCATGTGCTTGGTTAGAGTCACACCAAGATATTTTATATTGTTTGTGACTATTGTGAAGGGTGTATATCAGTCCTTAGCACTGATTTGAATGAAGTTTGAATGAAATGAAATTAGTGGTGATTTGAATGAGAACAACCCCCATTGGCTCATATATTAGAATGTTGGTTACCCAGTTGATACACTGTTTGGGAAAGAATGGGACATGTGGCCCTGCTGAAGGTGTGTCTCTAGGGTGTGGGGATAGAGGTTTCAAAAAACACACTTCCAGGTAGCTCATTCTCTCCTCCTCCTACTTGCAGACAAGGTTTTGAGGTCTGAGCTACCACTACAGTACCATGCCTGTCAGCCTGCTGCCATGCTCCACAACACAATGGTGTGTGCTCACCCTCTGAAACTGTGTGATAGCTTTCTTGCTTGTCAGTTTGACTACATCTGGAATTAACTAAAACCCAAGCAGCTGGGTACACCTGTGAGCTGTGAGGAATTTTTTTTTTTTTCTTAATTAAATCATTTGAAGTGGGAAGACTCACTTTTAATCTGGATCTTTTAAAGTGGGAGAGCCACTTTTATCTGGACCACATCTTCTGTTGGCAGCCTATGTAAAGCACATGGGGGAAAACTCTTTTCTCTTTGCCTGTGTGCGCTCTCTCCCTCTCCCTCTCCCTCTCCCTCTCCCTCTCTCCCTCCTTCCCTCCCCCCCCCTCCCTCCCTCCCTTGCTGGAAAGTTCATTCCTCCACTGGCTATAAGACTCTGGGAAGTCTTAACTTACCGAAGACCCTCCAAATGGACACACGGAGTCGGGGATTGATGCAAAATGCAAGAGAAATTTATTGATTCATCAGCCTGCTGAGGTCGCTCTACATACCAAGACGGGAGGGCGACCTCATGTAGCCCATTCAGGGACCTATATAGGATTTTAGAGCAGCTGCCATTAGGCACAATGTGATTGGGAGAACAGTGTGACTTTTAAACTGATTGGTCTTTAGGGAATGAGGTAGCAGAGGCTTAATCAGCCCCTCCCTTCCAGCCTACATGCTTTCTAACCTGTTTCTTCCATGTGCTCAGAGGGGGAAGGGGACCCTGGTAGAATATCTCAGAGTTTCTGAGCTGACCTCTCATGGCATTAGAATATCTTCTTTGGAATTGTGTCATATATTGAAGACCAGCTAAGACATTCAGCCTCATGGACTGAACAACTACTGGATTCTTTGACCTACTGTTGGTACACAGCCATTATTGGATTAGCTGGACTATAGCCTATAAGCACCCCCTATATATATATATTTGTGTGTGCATGAATATATGTATATGTGTGTGTGTATATATATATTCATGCACATATGTGTGTGTGTGTGTTTGTGTGTGAAATTGTGAAAGTGAAGCCTAGATTGTACTGGATACCCCAAGATGTCTGAGATGCCATAATTGTTAGGTGTCTGCCAAGGAGAGTTGCTCACAGAGAGTGAGACCAGCCCAAGAGAAAGAAATGTCTGCAGTCAGCAAAGCTGAAAGGATGGAGCTATCTAAGCTCTTTAACACTAAATATAGAGCTGAAAGACCTGACCCCCTTATGAGGAAAGTTAGACCCCTAGCACACTTGGAGCCAGAAACAGAAATAGGACTGAAATTACATGCTTGGCCAAACCCCACCTGGCTGCATTCTTTCCCCTAAGAAACGGTTGACCTTGGCCTGGCCCCAGGGCCAGAGGCACAATGTTCCAGGAACTAGCTAACCACAAAAATGTTTGTGCAACTGCCTTGTGACTAACTTAGAACATTCTGTACTTCCCCATAATGCAAATTCGTTCCATTCCCCACCCCTTGCTTTGTGGTTTTTTTCCTTTAAATACCCCTGACTTTTACTGCTCAGGGTCAAACTCCTCTGCCCCTGCGTGGGACACGAGCTCGGCCCCAGTGCACTGGTTCCCCGAATAAACCTCATGCATTTGCAGCAAGAACAGTCTTTCGTGAGTTCTTGGGGGGGGGGGGTCGTGCCGTCCGATGATTTGAGTGAGGGTCTCCCCAGCTCGGGGGTCTTTCAGAGCTACAAAATTTAGAGTTTGCCTTGCTGAGTTTTGGTCTTGCTTTGTTCCAATACTTCCTCACCATGCCCCATTCTTTCCTTTTAGAATGGAAACATAGTCTATGTTGTTGTGTTAGAAGTATATAATTTGAGTTTTGCCTTTACATGAGTTTACAATTAATTAGATTGTTTTTGAGTCTCAGAAGAGACTTTGTACTTTTCAACCACTTGAGACTGTGAAAGACTTTGGAAACTTCTGAAGTTAAACTGAGTAAACTTTTGTATTGTGACATGGCCACAACTCTATGGTGGTCAGGGAGTAGAATGCAGTAGTTTCAATGAGAATGGCTCCCATAGTCTTATATATTTGGATGTTTGGTCTCCAGTTAGTGGAACTGTTTGGGAAGGATAAGGAGGTCTGGGCTTGTTGGAGGAGGTGTGTCACTGGGGGAAGGATTTGAGGTTCCTCTGTCTTTACTTGCAGATAAAGATGTGAGTTCTCAACTACTGCTCTAGTGCCATGCCTGCATGCCTGCTGCCCTTTCTCCTGCCACGATAGTTGTGGGAAAACTCTGCTAACTAAACTGAAGTCCACCATGACTGGACAGTCTTTGGGCTCAGCGCAATATGGGAGACTCCATTAGCAGAGCTTCTCCTTCTCTGACCTTGTCTGGGGAATTCTAAGCCCCCACATATGCCTCTACCTGAGGAACCTCATGTAGCCTCAATTAGATTACAGGATCAATTTCCTCTCCCCTAATAAGAACCTGTTCAGCCAGCACCTAAGATTCCTGAAATGCTTCTGTTGTGGTTTGGTCTTTTGCTATGTATTGTAATGCTAAATGATGGTTCCCCAAGGCCCGGTTACTCCCAGGAACAGGAGAATCTGCATGGACAATGTGACCTTGCTCCTTAATTTAAAACTATTGTTTAAATAAAGATGCCTACAGCCCATAGCTGAGCAGAACTAAGATAGGTGGAGTTTGGGGTTCCCAGGTTTGGGGTCAGAGAAGAACCATGAAGAGAGAAGGAGAGGAGAGAGAGGAGGAAGCCACCACGGGGTAGGTGAGTCATAAAAATATGACCATGAGGGCTAGCGAATTAAAGTTAAGAACTACCCAAATGGAACATGGCAAATTATAAAATGGGGTTGTTGATGGGGAAATAAATTCTAATAGCATAGAGATACGTGCCCAGCTCTTGTGCTGATTAAGGCTTCCAATGACCTTTGCCTATCCTGGATGTTCCTACCCTCAAACCCCAATAAACCCTTCTTCTATTAGTTACCTTGGTTAGGGTGATTTGGCTTTGTAATAGCATAAATAAGACATTATCTAATCTGGGCAAAGCACTCCAAAGGCAGCAGCTACTTTCCCATTTTGAAGATAAGTAGACAGAGGCTCAGCAAGAGGCATGCCTGTAATCACAGTACTGGTGGGAGAGTTGGCAAAGAGCCCAGGGTTGCCTAGCTCCACATTCCATCCCTTTTCAAAACGCCTTGCTGCCTCTCTCATCATCTAAGGAGCAAGAGACTTCTATGTCATCACCATAGCAATCTGCAATGTCAGAAAATGCTGTCCCCGCATCTGCCCTACATCCCTGGTCCAACACCTTGAGGTTTTATTTTTAGATAGGACTTCCCTAGAGACTTCACTTTTCTTCAGAACATCATACTCTGAGGACTTAGGGCAGCATGAGAGTAGGCAGTGTTTTGCGCAGAGTTAATGAAATGACCAGAAAGACAAAAAGTAGGACAATAACTAAGCAAGGACATTTCTGTGAATATGGATGCACTTCAAATTTAAAAGAGCTCCGTTGTACTCATGACAATACTTAACGCATGGATATATCTCACCAGACATGTCTTTTTTAGCTCACAAGGGCTCATTGCTAGGTAAGACTGTTGATAAATTCCTTTCCCCTAGAAGCCTGTATATAGCACCTTTCAACTATGAAAGCTATCCAATAAGTAGGCAGCTTCCTGGTCAGCAACTTGATTCCTCTGTGTCCTAAGACTGAATTGTGTAGTGTCTTCAGCAATAGGGTCATACCATCAGGTTATGATGAGCAACTAAGAACAGTGGCAAGCACCTGTGTTTCATGGTGTCAGGACAACACCTGATCAACAACTCAAGAGTACGTGACACCTGACATTTTGGTAACCTATGGCTTCTAAGAGAAACACTATGCCCTATATATAGGTTAACTCCAATTAAACTTGTGTGTGTGTGTATGTGTGTGTGTGTGTGTGTGTGTGTGTGTGAGTGTATAAAAGCTAGGCTATAAAACAACAGGTACGGAGGGCTGGAAAGATGGCTTAGCAGTTAAGAGCACAGGCTGATCTTCCAGAGGACCCAGGTTCAGTCCCAGCACCCACATGGCAGCTTAAAAACATCTGTAATTCTAGTCCCAGGGCATCTGACACCCTCTTCTAGCCTCCACAGATATCAGATATTTTGTTACACAAACATACACCCAGAATAAATACTCACATATATAAAAATTATATTTTTAAGTGGGTTTCCATATGGCTTTTTTCTTACACACTAATATCCTTAGTATTAGTTATCCTTTCACCAACCCTTCCCCCACCCTATCCTTTTTCTTTCTGATTGAATGTAAGGCATGTTCCATCAAAGGAAATACATGGCTGGGTAATATAAACCCAACCAAGAAAGAACCCATGGCCGGAAAGTTCCCCGGCCCCAGAAGTGAACTTACTACTAGTCTTTTGTTAAGTGGACATGGTATCTAGCTGCCCTCTCTATTCATATCTCCCTAGCACAAATGAGTGCAGATCTCAGAGCTCATCCGAGAAGTTTCTTTGTGCAGTGGAAGGTGATTGGCCCAGAAACCTACAACTGAGAATGCCAGTAAAGAGCTCAGCCACAGTGGAACATCTATATCATACACTCCTGCCAAGGCTCAAGAGTCGTCTCTCATAAGAAGCTATGGAAGACCATAAGAACCAGAAATTAGGAACATCCAGAGAGAAACAGTGTCTTCTGGATATGACAGGACTAGTAAACTCGTAGAAGCTGTGGCTGCCTGTGCAAGACCTATTACAGAGATCAATCCAACCATGTTCCAGCTAGGACAGTAAAAGGACTCAGGAGCTCCGACACATAGTTGAGAATCTATTGACAGTAGGTGGCTTCTGGGAGGAGTAAGTTTCTCTTATGAATGTGGCCTCTGGTAGGTTGATCATGCTCCAGATGTGTTCCCAGATGTGATTACATGGGAAGCACAAACTGGACTTGCTGGGTTATTTTTAAAAGAAAAAGTAAGAGAAGTTGGGGCAGGGTTGTGGGGTAGATCTAGGAGTTTTAGGAGAGGATGTAAGGGATAAATGTAATCAAAACACGTATATATGAAAATCTCACAAAGTTAATAAAATATTATATTTTAAAAAGTAAATCAAAGAATGCCTAACCTAAGGAAAAAAAATCATGCTGTACTTCATCAAATACAGTATTTTCAAAAAGTTAACTAAAATTAAATTGTCTAAATGAGTTCTTGAAATCCAAACACAAGGTTAGAGTAAGATAAACTTTGTGAAAGAAGGTTTCAGCTCCTCAACATTTTATATACACCCTTTAGAATTCTGAACTCAGTCTGAAACTGTCCTATTCATAACCACCTTGAAGCTTCAACTTGTAAGGTTACCACTCAGTGTTAATATGATACTTCTGGTAATGAGACGAACTTCACTTCATATAAGGAAATAAGGCATATTAATTTGCTTTTCACATTGCAAATAAGGCACTCATCTTCAGTAAACGTGATATATGACAAAGAAGTATTTGACCTTAAATTAGTAACTTGTGTAGGTGTGTGAAGTAAGAGATGACTGAAAATGGGAGGCCTCTGATCCAATCATAGAAGCACCTAAAATAGTTGCACTTGTAGAGAGAGACCAGAATGTGGGCTTCCAGGGGTTAAGTGAGGCTGTGAAAATCAGCAATCATTTTTCTGTGGATATAAAGTTTGATGTGCAAGTTAAAATATCCACAACCCTTGCCACCCATTCTTAAAAATGTATAAAGATGACTAGGAAAACCAATTATTCTGAAGTTTGTTCATTTGTTTGTTTGTTGTATTTAAGAGACAGGGTCTCTCTGTGTAGCCATGCCCTAGAACTCACTTTCTAGACCAGGCTGGCCTTGAATTCAAAGATCCCCCTGACTCCGGAGTGCTGAGATTAAAGGCATGTGCTAACATGCCTGGCTACTTTGAAGTTATTACTGTAGTAACTCATCACTCTTAATAATTAAAACAGACAAAGTTACACACTTAAAGTTCCTTAAAGTTTTTGAAAAATAATGTTATGAATAAGAAAAATCATGAACAGAAAATGAAAAAATAATAATTTCAAAGAGCATTCGGCCCCACTAGAATAAAAATTATAATGAAAGTGGATGTGAATTTCTGTTCAGCAAATCTTCAAAGGTTTTCTTTCTTGCTTTAAATGAAGATAACAGAAATTAAAATAGATAGTCCACCAATGGAACTTCAATTTCACAGTAATTCAGAAAGCTGCATCAACTACCTTACAAACATCCTCCAGGACTTCCTCTTCTGACAGAGACAAGCTATGGTAAACCAATACACCAGCAAACACACGGCCATGGACAATGGATAACTGCTGAGAACCTCCTTGAAGATATCTAAGGGCTACCAGAGCAAGGGAACTTGAGGAACCCAGATTTCAGAGATTAAAACATAGGAGACAGTGAGATGGCGACTCTGTAGTCAATTGCACTTCTTCGAGATGCATAAGCCAATTCCAAAATGCCAGCTCAGATATATAAGACAGCTGAGAGGCTAAAAGCTTGAGAAGTGGCAGCTGAAAGGCTCACTAGCAGCTGTGAATCTGTGAAGTTGAGTAAATGAGGCAGCTGGCAGCTAGGAAGCAGCAGGGCAACCCTGGCTGGAAGAGTTTAGGCTCCTGAGAGTGTATAGAAGAGGACCTGGGGAAGACTGTGCTATTCTAGGAGCACAGAGAAATCAAAGGGCTCAAAGAATGACCACACACTAGTCTAGGTCGAGTTCTTTCCCTTAATTACATTTCCTAATCAAAGTTATTTTTAAAGACCCAAGCCAAATGTCAAAACACTCAACGTACTATGAAGAGGTTGACCAGTAGTCCAAAGGCACGGAGCATGAAAAGGCAACAGAAAGTGAGGCTCCTAAAATGGTGATCCTACTACGGATTTGCTAGAGTCTAGATCTTGATTCACTCCGAAGAGCCCAAGTGTTGAAGGCTGCATCTCTACAGCCTGTGGCTCAGTTAGAAAGCAGCAGAACTGTTTAGAAGGCAGGGCCTAGTGAACTGAAGGTAGGGTACCACGTGTGCCCTTGAAAAGGCTACTGGGGTCCCAGCACCTTCTTTTCCTTTGTCTCATTTTCTGGCTACTGTGAAGTGAACAGTGTTGCTCTACCACGTGCTCTCCCCCTACATGTCATATCACAGCCTCCAGAACAACAGAGCCAAAACCATGGACCAAAATAAAACTTTCCTACCATATAGGCTGACTGGCTTGCATCTTTTGTCATAGTAACAGAAAGCTAACATGTGACTCGTAATTCCAAATATGTGTGTGTGATAATTTACAAGAAAAACGCAAGCAACCAAGTTGGAAGATAAGCAAAAGAACAAACACTAAAACATCCAAATAAGGAAAAACAAAAATTGGTGTGTGTGTGTGTGTGTGTGTGTGTGTGTGTGTGTGTGTGTGTGTGTGTGTTGTGTTGTCTCTCACCAATCACCAGTGAAATGCAAATACAAATCGCACAAACACAAAATAACTAAAGCTTAAAAAGTAATGCAAAAGAAAATACTGTTTCCAGGACGGCATGGAGATGGGACTTCCACGCATAGCTGTTGGGAGTAAAAATCGCTGTGCTTTGCCACCTACTAAAACATGCCATCACCTCATCTCTGCCACACAGCAACCCACAAAGCACTGACTGAAAAGACATGCTCTCATCCTTCTAGTAAGTGGCACACGTGTTTCACTAGCAGCACTGTTTGTGATGACCAGATATCAGAATAACAAGTACCTGTAAGCAACAGAATTAATAATAAAAAAAATCTCTTCATATAATGAAGTATTATACCACCACAACAAAGGAGCAAACTACTCAGAACAGCACCTAGATGAATCTAACAAAAATAAGACTGAGAATAAGGCACAGACACAGAAACACATTATACTGTATAGCAAAGGCAGGGTCAACATGGTGCTAGAATTTGTTGGATGGTTCCTCTAGGAGAGGGGTGACTCAAGGACAAGGAATGAACTTTGGGGATTGGAACCCCTGAGATGATGCAACATTTCCTTAATCTCTGTGATGATTGTACATATGAACTCTCCGTTCAGCTTTTACTAAATTGTCCTTTATGATTTTTATATCTTTCTGCCTATATGTGAAACTTCTATTTAAAAAAAATTCATTAAAGCACTTGAGTGTTAGGGCATACTAGTAACCCAAGTCCTCAGGAAGCAGAGGCAGCATGTGGGCTTCAGGTCAATCTGAATGATACGAGGAAACACTGTCACAAAAACACCAGGGCTTGTGCATGTAGCTCAGTAGTAAAGTGTTTGCCTTGAACATGCAAGGGCCTGGGTTCCAGCCTTAGCAATAAAAATAATGAATATATTAAAAGTTCAGATATTTAATGTCTCAGAAGTAACCTTAAAAGTTAATAATATAATTAAAATATCTGTAAAAAAGCTTGAGACCTTAGGTCAAAGAATTCATATCTAACACCAAAACAACTGTTCATTAAAGAAAAAAATTGAAAAAAAATTGACCTCATCAAAATTCTAAATTCTTGCATTTTTAGAAGACATTAAGATAATGAAAATTCAAGTAGCAGACTGAACATAATTTCAAATCATGCATCTAAAAGACTTGTGCCCAAATCTTACAAAGAACACTTGTGTCTTACTTAAGGTTTTTACTGCTGTAACAAAATACCATTACCTAAAAGTTGAGGAGAAAGGGTCTATTTGGCTTACATTTCCACAAAGTAGCTCATCACTGAAGGAAATCAGAACAACAACTCAAACAAGGTAGGAAACTAGAGGCAGGAGCTGATGCAGAGGCCATGGTGGGGTGCTGCTTACTAGCTTGCTCCCCATGGCTTGCCCAGTCTGCTTTCTTATTCAACCCAGGACCACGGGGATGGCACCACTCACAGTAGGCTGAGCCCTCCTCCACCAGTCACAAATTAAGAAAATGCCTAACAAACAGATCTTAACGCATTTTCTTGAGTTTCTCGACCTTTAGAAAGTCTAGCTTGTATCAAGTTGGCAGTCAGCACACTTGACCCCTTGTCAACTGGACACACAAACAGATCACTGTCAAGCCATAATCTCTTTGCTCATCTCCAACATTACACATTAATAAAGACATCACAATACAAAACATTTTACAAACTTAAAAAGTCCACGACCTTACAAAATTCAAACACTTTTTAAAAGTTGTCTCTTTAAAAATATCCAGTCTCTTAAAATCCAAATTTTCTGCAAACCTCCAAATGAAATCCCCAAATTCAAAATCTCTCAACAGTGGGCTCTTATAAAACCAAAAATAAGTTAAGTACTTTCTTACTTTAAGAGGGAAGAACTCTGGCACAGTTATAAATTTGAACAAAACCAAACTTCATGTCTGGAACTCACTCACAATCTTCTGGGCTCCTCCAAAGGGCATGGGTCACTTCTCTAGCTCCACCCTCTGCAGCACATATGATGGATTATCTTCTAGGCTCCAGTTTGCTCTGCTCCACTGCTGCTTATGTTCTTGGTGGTTATCCCATAGCACCGGCATCTGCAAAACTGCTAGAGTCCCTTGCTGTCAATGGGCTGCACTTTCACCAATAGCCTCTTAGAGGCTCTCTTCATGGTGCCAAGCTTCAACTTCTCTGCATGACCCCTGCAGTCCTGGGCCTTCATCTGTCACTGAGACTGCACCTTCACCAATGGCCTTTTCTAGTGCCAAGCCTCATGGCTTTCCATGACCTCTTCATGCCTTCAAAACCAGTACCATCTGGGTGACTCTTACACTACTAAGTACAGCTGCCAGTGTGAGGTACAACCTTGACTACCTCTGGATCACAACTTCTGTGTGCTGACTCTCAGGAAAACACTTCACAGAAGATTTCACCTCAGTGATACTGGTCTCTTCTTAATCACCATTCATTTCTCAGCTCTAGCCGACCAGCAATGAGTATTCCAGTAAGGCAAAGGTTTCAATTTAGTAGTTCTAGTATCTTATAAATCATATCTGATTCTTCAGCCCAGAACTACATTTTCCAGCTAACTAGAACCACAGAATCTTAATTCAGAATAACAATGGACCCGATAGGATCTTAAACTTCCCTCTGAAACTCTGCAAGTCAAGCCTCTGTCTTCTGTATTGCCCTCAGCATTCCCATTTACAAGCTCCTGCAGAACAGCTCACCAAGTTCTGAACACTCAGTTGCACAAAGTTCCAAAGTCCTTCCACAATCCTCCCCCAAAACAACATGGTCAGGTCTGTTGCAGCAAAACCTAACAATCCACGTACTAACTTGTTTTTGTTAAGGTTTCTATTGCTCTGACAAAACACCATGGCCAGAAGCAAGCTGGGAAGGAAAGATTATTTGGTTTATACTTCCATAACACAGCTCATCGCTGAAGGAAGCCAGAACAGGAATCAAACAGGGCAGGAACCTGGAGGCAAGAGCTGATGCAGAGGCCACGGAGGGGTGCTGCTTACTGGATTGCTCTACATGGCTTGCTCAATCTGCTTCCTTATAAGAACCCAGGACCACCAGCCCAGGGATGGAACCACAATGGGCGGGCCCTCCCCATCAATCTCTAATTAAGAATATACCTTACAGACAGATCTTATGGTCCATCAACTGATGAGTGGATAAACAACAGATATTACAGTTACAGCTATACAGTGGAAAGCTAAACAACAAAAAGAAATAAAGTGCACGTGTGCTGTGCTATACACAAACCTCAACTATATTCAAAACTACTATAAGCAAAGACACTCAGCCACATAAGACCACATTATACAGTTCTGTGGGCTTCCACACTGCACTGTGACTGTGACATCGCACCTTGTTTTTCATTCCCTAACCTTATATGTGCCATAAATAGCAACTCTCAGTAATTCCTTTCCAAATAAAAAGTCAGGCAGACTCCCTATCCCTTCATCCCGCCTCACTACCACTGAAAGGTGCATCTTCCGACACAGTGTAATAGAAACTAGGCAGCATGGACTCCAACGATCTCTACACCACCATAATACAGGTACCTCTTTCTTTGTCTTTTAATTGCTTCAAAAAAAAAAAAGCCTCTATGCTCCCTACTAGATTTTTTAGAAACGTCCTACCACAAAGGTACCTAGTTTGTTCCTAGATCCCCAGGAGACTACAAAATAACTTACTTGTTTTTTATAACATCACATTTTGTTTCTGACCAACTCTTCCTGAGAGCTCAAATCAAGCCAACAAATATGTCTCAGTCATCAATGAGGTTTAGGCACTGTACCAGGAGATTGACAACTGACACCGATATATGGCATGCCGGATTCTGAAGTCAAATAGGGCTGGGGAGGTGGTACAGTTTACAAAGTTACAAAGCAATAGGACCTGAATTTATACCTGCAACACCCACATAAAAAGTCAATAAAGGAGGTGCATGCTATAACCCCAGTGCTGCAGGTATGAGGTGAAGACAAGCACACTCCTAGAGTTCGTGGCTCAGCCACAAATACACACATCCACCTGCACACATATCTACAGGAACATATACACCCAGAGAAAGAGAAAGGTAAAACAAGAAGATAGGCAAATATTGCATACACCATGGTGTCTCTTTACTACTTCAAACCCAGACAATGCCTCCGAGATAGTTCAAGCACATTATCAAGTATCTTGATAATACAGATAGTTGGTAGACCCCTACATACACAGCTTCTCCATCCCACCTCACCCCAAGCACAAAGGCACAGCTTCTCACATGGTATAATAGGAACTTCATGGCAGGTACTCTAAAGACTTTCACAACATCAGAGACCTCAAAAAACCTAAAATCTTATATGTAACAATTGGAGCTGGAGAGATAACTCTGCGGTTAAGAGCACTGACTGCACTTCCAGAGGTCCTGAGTTCAATTCCCAGCAACCACATGGTGGCTCACAACCATCTGTAATGGGATCCAATGCCCTCTTCTGTTTTGTGTCTGAAGACAGCTACAATGTACTCATATACATAAAATAAATAAATATGTAACAATTGGTCATTAAAAAAAATGGATCACCTTCCCCTAGCTGAACTACCTGGTTGGGCCTCAGTGGAAGAGGATGAGTTTAGACCTGCTTCGACTTGATGTCCCAGGGCAAGGTGGTAACCAAGAGGGGATTCCCCTTCTTCTCTAAGGAGAAGGGTAGGGGTAATGAGAGGAAAGATTTGTGAAGGTAGGACTTAGCAGGGAAGGGGGCCTTGATAGGGATGTAAAGTGAATAAATAAATAAATAATGAAAAAAACTACTGAAGTAAAGGTAATTCAATTAAATAAATGCAGATCATATGTAAAAGAAAAAAAAAAAAAAAAAAAAAGGACAGGCCTTTGGCTCCCTGATCCTACACTGTGTAAATATATCTCAGTATCATGGTAATTTCAACGATGAACACAGAGGGACATATGGAATTAGCAGTCTTTTTTTCCTGAGCAGGAAGCTAGAAAAGTCATGCAAGAAGAGAAGCACAGAACTAAAGATCACAGGGCTCTCTATGTGTCATTGCAGCACAGGGCTGGAGACCCAGCAGGGACTCATGGCAGAACGGGGCGGGTCTGTTCTGACCTCCAGTCACTGCCATGTCTCAAAATAACTCCAGCAAGCTCAAGAAGATTCAAATGGTCTAAGGTCATACTTAAAATACTAGAAGCTCAAAATTTATAAAAGATGACTTTGGCTTTAGTATTTGAAGTAGTTATGAGACAAAAATACAAATGCCTACAATGTTACTATATACCAAATAAAATTACCTTTACTCACCGTGCCCCAATACACAATCTTTTCAATACGACCTAGTCCTTTAACACACACTTTTCAAGTTACTTACTTCATTAAGATCCCTTCCCCCCTTGCTCGCTCCCTCTATATCAAAAGTATAGGTTATCATCTATCCAAAATGCTTAGGAGCAAAGGGTTCCACATTTGGCAGCATTTTAGAATTTGGACCATTTTGACATCTGAAATTAGAAATGTTCTGCAATCTAAAACTTGAAAATAATTGGATTTTGGAGCATGCGGGACTTGAGAGTTTCAAACTGTGACATCCAATTTGTGTGCAGTGTCTGCTCCAAGTTTGAGAAGGAACCAAACAGGAATCTCCTGAGCTTACAGAACTTGGAAGTCTAGTGAGGAGACTCTCAAGAAACACTCAATAGTCACTGGGCTCCACCATGTTTCCCATACTGGAAACGCCAGGCTGCTCCAAGACTGCAAAGTGAGGAAACATAATTCATCATTTACTCTGTCATGACAATCACTAAATCTTATACTTCCAGGAAAAATTCACATAATGAACACGAGTACATATTTTGTTAATATATTATATATATATATATATATATATATATATATATATATATATATATATATATATATATATATAATTTTAAAACCACACTAAACTTAAATAAGATTTTAAAAAAGAAATATGGGCCCTGACCAAAATATCCTTTTTATGTTTTTTTTTTTTTTTTTAATGTGTATGAGTGCTCTATCTGCATGGGCACCTGTGTGCCAGAAGAGGGCATCAGATCCCATTATAGATGGTTGTAAGACACCATGTGTTTGCTGGGAATTGAACTCACTACCTCCTCTAAACCACGGAGCCATCTCTCCAGCCCCCCTTTTTATGTTTTCCAAAACTCAATTGTGAACAAATAATTTTAAGTACAAGAATATTTTGTGTGTCTTAGAATTTCACTATCTGAAAGATTCTCTACACTAACTTCTGTCACAAGGTCAAATTCATTTATAAAATTATCTCCTCTAAGAACACAATTCTTCTATTTCTAAATTCTGCCTTTCAATAAGGATTACTGTGCATAAAGTAACCCAGTAGGACTGGTCCAGTAAGAAGGGCCACCATGACTTACAGGGTCACTGTGAATTCAAAATATTCCTATGCTTTCCAAAATATTCCATATTCCATGAACCCTGCTCAGTGCCAAGAAAAATACCTTAGCAGAGAAGAAACCTGTTAAAAGAAAATCTGCAATAACCATTTTCAACTTAAAAAAATAAATAGTCAAGCAGACAGTGACATGCTTCACCAGGTGGCAGGAGACACTAAACACCTAGGGCTGTCCTCTCAACTCCACACAGACAAAATAATTTTAAACGTTAAAGACATTTCAAATCTATTTTAAAAATAAAAAACTTAAAAGCTAAATTGCAAACACCAAGAAAATGTATCTCAAGCATCACAAAAGTCTAAAGAGAATAAAGTCTAAGGGGGCCCAGTACTTGCCTGTCACTGAGGGTCCCACCTGTAATAGCATAAGGGTGTTGTCATTCGGTAAGGTCCCTGCTGTTCTCAGACAAAGGAACCAGCAAGGGCTGGGCAAGTTCACAAAGTGCTGATGCAACTGAGGAGAGACTGAAGACCCAGAGCCCAGAGGGAATTCACTGGCCCTGTGTCAAGTGCACACAAATGGCCAGAACTGTGAGTCCTGAATGTCTCCTTAACAAAAGAGGAAAGAAAAGGCACCAAATAGCACTATAAATACCACTATGCTGTGTAAAGTTTGTGAAGCTTTATTATATCTTACTCATGCCCTTTTCAAGGGATTCTTCCAGCAGAACAGCCTATAAGAGTAATTGATGCTACGAAGTGGTGTATATGTGTGCCTGCACCCAGTATATATTCAATACTGGCGAGAACATTTGCAGCAGTGTGGCCCAAATGTTAGAATTTGCCTAACAGCTAATAAAATAAACATGAAAATTCTCTTTATATTCACGGTTTCTCTTATGCAGGAAATTGAATAGGAAAAAGAAAAAAAATTGAATGGTGTTTTAGAAAAAAGATATCATTTACTGAATGACCACATCTCCATTTAAATTAGATACAAAGGAGACTGACCCTTCCTTTGAGCTAAACTGATATAGAGTACAGCTCTGGAGACCAGCACCTTTCCATTACCTGCCAGAGAGACTCATTTTCCTGGAACTCTGGTACAAGGGGAATGAAATTATAATTTAGGATTAAATCTTAAACTAGAATCTAGTTTAACTAAACTAGTTCTAGATTCGAGAGAACTTTTACTCAGGTGTCTTTTTTTGTGTAATGTAAAGAGAATTAAAATTAAAAAAATATTTTAATGCTAAGAATGCAGGGCCAAATTATTTCCCAAAAGAGCATGGCAGAATCTACAAGAGTAACTCTAGCAAAGACTCCTAGTAACAGAGGACACAATGCCTGAATCAGCCATCTTTTGTAACCTTGCAAGGCCTCAAGTGGATTGATTTGGACACCAACCAAGCCACAAAACCTTCAACCTATAGTTTGTCCTGCCTGCAAAATCGTCCAAGAGACCAGAGAGACTTCATCCAGAAGCTGATGGGAGCAGATGCTGAGTAGCACAGCCAAGCACGAGGTGGGAACTCAAGGAGTCCTGTGGAGGAGAGGGAGTAAGGATCAGAACCAGAAGGATCAGAGACAAACCAAGAAGACATGGTCCACAGAATCAACTGACTGGGACTCATGGGAGCTTGCATAGATCAGAGCCTGTAGGAGTCTGACCTAGGTCCTCTGCATATCTGTTATGGCTGAGTAGCTTGGTGTTCTTGTGGAAATCCTAATAGTGGAAGCAGGTGTTCTCTCTGACTCTTTTGCCTACTTGTGGGACCCTGTTCCTCCTACTGGGTTACCTTGTCCAGCCTTGATGTGGTGGTATGTGCCTGGTCTTACTGAAGCTTGTTATGCCGTGTTTGGATGATGTCCTTAGGAGGCCTGATCTTTTCTGAGGGGAGGCAGAGGGGGTGTGGATGTGGGAGAGAGGGGAGTTTGTGGGGAGATACTGACGAAAGGGGAGGAAGGAGAAATGGGATTGGGATGTAATAAATGAGAGAATAAAAATAATGGAGAGAGAAAAAAAGAGTACAGCAATGGACAGCCATTCTAATCACTGATGAATGGAATGGTGACAGAAAGAGAGCCGAGCCAATAGCCCATTTTGTATTACCTTTAAAGAGTCATTTTCATTATTTTCAAGTTATGTATACTTGTATCGGGATATGTGTATATGAATGCAGGTGCCAGAGGTGTTGGACCCTCCTGGAGTTAGAATAACGGGTAGCTGTGAGCCTCCTGACATGTGCACTAAAAGCTGGGTCCTCTGCAGAAGCGGTAAGTATGTGGTCTTAGCTGCTGAGCCATCTCTCCAGCTCTTATTAACCATCTCTGTTTCACCACTGTGCTTGCATTTATTGCTATGTTATAGTAAATGTGTATTGGGTAACACAAAGACTGAGGTCTTTAGCCTCTTTCTGTTTGTCTATTCATAACAAAAATGGTACCCACGTTGCTATATTGTATAGGGTAAAAGAAAAAAGTAAGTATGTTTGGCTTAGTCCATTTTGGTTTCATAGGATAGAATAGAATATCTGAGATTAATAATTTATGAGGAGAATTTATTTGGGTCACAGTTCTGGAAATGATTAAAAGATTCTGGCATGTCAAGTGACCCTCTGTGTGGCACCACATGGTACAGGAAAGAAAAGCATGACATCTATGCCTGAGAGACAGAGAGAGCAAGGACATATAAAACAGCTACAAAAGCCAAACAAGCCAGAGACATGAACCAGCAGTGAAGAACACTGGCTGTTCTTCCCAAGAACTCCTAACACATGATGCTTTCAATTGTTTGTAACCCCAGTCCCACAGGATTCAGGATGCCCTCTTCTGGCCTCCAAAGACACAGGACACACATGGTACAGGCACAGGTAAAACATCTACACATGTAAAATAAAACAAATAATTTTTACAAAGAAACTCTGAGAGAGCCCAACTCACACTTATGAAAAAAAGACGTTTTATTTACTTTGCATTTTTATGTGTACATGTGGTTATTCTCATGAGTTAGGTACATATGTATGCAGGAGCACATGCATATGTGTGTGTTCACATGGAGACCCAAGCTGAACTCAGATGTCATCATCAATCAAAGCAATGAGCTCAGTAAAGAGCAAGCAGGAAGAAGGGGCATGTCATCCTGATTGACTTTATCTGTCAACTTGATAGAGCCTGGAGTCATCTGAGAGGAAAGTTTATATCATATTGTCTTATGGAACTGTCTGCCGGCGATTGTCTTGATTACTAATTGATGTGGGATGTCACAGCCTATGGTGGGCATCTCCATCCCTAGTCAGGCGGTTCTGGACTCTATAAAAGCCAGCTGAGCATCAGCAGAAAAAGCACACAAGCAGGACTCCACCTGAGTTCTGCTCAATTCCTGCTTGAGTACCTTCCCTGACTCCTTCAGTGATGGACCGTGACCCGGAACCTAAGCAAATGAACCCTTTCTGCCATTGATTACTGTTGGAACAAGTGCTTTTCCACAGAAACAGAAGGGAAGTTAAAACACAAGCCACAAAGACTTCAGGTACAGAAACTATTTGACAAGGAATACATTAAACAGTAAGGGAATATATTAAGCAGATTTGGGGAAGTACCAAACACTAATGGAGAAATACGCCTGATATTAACACTAAGTCAACAAAACAGCCTGTTACTAAAGTGAATTAACTCTACCTTAAAATGGACAGTTCCCTGGATGCCATAAAAAGCCATATGTGAGTGAGAAGTGAATGAGAAGAGGTATAAGAGATGAGACAATGAAACATATAAAAGGACTAATAAACTTGCAACCAGAGGGTAAGATGATCATAAAATAATATTTATAGGATAATCAATGGAAGGTTTCAGAATTACCAAAAATGCTAATGTTCAAACAAAGTCAATCTGATGCCTAACAGGATGGCTGTTTGTTTTAATTCCCACTCAGAAACAACAGATTAAAATTTGTAACATACATGTGCACACACAAAGACACACAAGTACCCACACAAGAAACTATCTTTTGTCCCTCATCAGAGGAATGGATACAGAAAATGTGGTACATTTACACAATGGAGTACTACTCAGCTATTAAAAACAATGACTTAATGAAATTTGCAGGCAATGGATGGAACTTGAAAATATCATCCTGAGCGAGGTAACTCAGTCCCAAAAGAAGGAACATGGTATGTACTCACTGATAAGTGGATATTAGCCCAAAAGTTCAGAATGCCCAAGTTTCACTTAACAGTAACCGCTGGACTGAGAGTGAGGTACCAGATGGAGGAGTTGGAGGAAGGTCTGAAGGAGCTGAGGGAATTTGCAGCCCCATGGAGGGAGCAAGAGCCTCAATG
>CM052702.1:6560719-6571024 GCA_028551405.1 Uromys caudimaculatus
GGGGTGGGCAGGTGGGTGGGAGGTGGAATTCCCTCATAGAGGTGGGCTGGGGAGGGGATAGGGGGTTTCCAAAGAGGTGACCCAGAAAAGGGGAAACATTGGAAATGTAAATAAAGTATCAAAAATTAAAAAAATTTAAAAAAAAAAAGAAAGAAATGTAAAAAAAAAAAAAAAAAAAGAAAAAGAAACTATCTTTATGGAGAGAATGTCTTTAAAAGATCTAAAAGAAACTATTTCCCTGACAAAGGAGGCAAAACGGGCTTGGGTGCTTAATTCTCCACAGCAATAATAAAATGTTGAGGATAATGGAATCATACTTTGTGATATATTGCAAGTAATTATCTATCAAAAAGGAATTTAATACCCAAAGGACCTCTCTTCAAGAAAGAAGGTAATTAAAATTATTATTATAAACAAACTCTCCCCACACACTCATTCAGCAAAGGAAAGGTAAGAATATCTGTCAGACGAAGAAAATTCCCCAGACAGAAGACCTGCTACACAAGGAAGGTGAGAAAGTACAGTCACAACACACAATTACATACAAGTGCTGGGTATAACACCAAAAAGATAATTTTAGAAGGAAAAAAGCTTACTACATCATTAACAAGAAATAAACTGGAGGTGGGGTTGTATGCATTGCTCTTAGGAATTAGTAATGTTAATAAGGAAGGTTAGAACTCATTAAAAATACAGCGTCAGTGGATTAAACAATAGAAAAATTCTCACATTTCTTCACTTTGGAAGCGAAAAGTCCAAGATGAAAGTAGCATCAGAATAGGTTCCTTCCTGTCCAACCTTCCTGTGTCCCTCAGCAAAGCACTTTCATGTGGCCTCTCCTCTCAGCATGCAGAGAGGAAAGAAAAATCTCTGCCTGGTCTTACCAGATCAGGGCTACCAATAAAGTTCATTTAACCTGAATTACCCCATTATAGGCACAATCTCCAGACACTGGGACTTAGGCCTTCTATACACATTTGGAAGGACACAGTTCAATTCTACAATAGGGGGTGAAGATACTAATAACCACAGATAAATAAAGATGAAAATTCATAATAAAATTATCTGGGCCATCACTAAAAGAATACAGAGCATCCAGCCAGTACCTTAAGCTCATTTAGTAAACAAAATACTAAAAATAAAAGGGAGAATCAGTCTATCCAAAAGGAGGTTAAAACAGGAAAGAAGATGCAGAAAAGGCAGGAGAAAAAAATACATGATTATGGATCATAATTAAATCTGAATTTAACAATCTTCACTCCAAATACAAAGGACTAAATTCTCCAGTGAAAAGCAGATTCAACTACATCATATTAACAAGAGACACATCCAAAACTATAAATGGCACACATCCAATTTCAACTGCAGAAAGAAAAATGGCATATAATACCAAACATAATCTATATGGAACACTGTATTGTTTCATTAATATCAAAGGGAAAAGATTTTTAAGTCAAATAACAGTATCAGAGATAAAGTCATCATAGATGGCAAAATGGTTTAATTTACTACAAATAAATATTTAAAATTTAAACTTGCATCTAATAATAGTCCTCAAAAAGCAAAATATTAATTATCCAGATGAAAATGATAAATCCATAATTAAAATCTCAGCAGTTAAATTTTTAAGCAGACAAAAACATTGCAATACAAAAAGAGTTAAACAACACAATTAGAAACAAAGCAATACATATTGTTTCCAAGTGACATGTGAAACCTTTATTAAAATAGAGTATCTGCTGTCACCCACAACACTAACAAGCATCAAAGAACTGGTACGATACAGAACAATTTGCCTTAGCATATCTCAAACAGAATTCAACAAAAACAGCAATACATATCCAGAACCTCCAGTCTTAAGAACTGGAATCAAAAACATAACAGATAGGGCTGGAAAGATAGCTCAGCAGTTAAGAGCACTGGTTGATCACCCGGAGGACCCAGGTTGGATTCCCAGCACCCACATGGTAGCTCATAACCACCTATAACTCTAGTCCCCAAAAATCTGATGGCTTCTTCTTCCCTCCACAGGGACTGCACTCACCTAGTACACAGACACATGCAGCCAAACCACCCATACACATGACTAATTGATTAAGTAAATAAAAAGAAACCAGAGAAGACGCTTAGAGATGCAGGATTTTTTTTAAAAATTATTCTGATAAAGAGCTAAAACGGTGATGTGAGGGGAATCTATATATAGTCCTCGAATAAAGCAAGAGCGAGTGAGCCACGCAAGCTAAAGGATCAGAATAGGGTGAAAGGAACCTGAACGCCATCAAAGAGAAGACACGCAAAAGTTAGAAATAAGCACATAACAGAGATGGAAGGCTGGAAGTTTAGAGATACAGTACAGTATTTAAAAAGGGAAAGGGATGGAGGAGAAGCCCAGGGTAGCCGCAATGGGAGGGAAATGCCGCAAGGTTTCACAGCAGCCAGAAACCCGTTTTATGATACAATGAAACACTTGGTTCTGTCTTTTGAAACACAGCAAAAGTCTCTTCATAGACGTATAATTAAATTGTGAAATTTGTAAACACACACACAAGAATAAACTTTAGTCCAAATGACACTGATAAATTCCAAAATCTTAAAAGTGAGACCCACATAAATGTAGTTAAATTGGCATAAAGTCTCCAAGTAAACAAAAATAAGAAATCAGCTATTTTAGGATGAGGCGGTAGTAAAATTGTTTCCTAGAAGATAGTCTGCACTTTCCCATAAATGCTGAGCCTCCTCATAAAAAGAAATGTACCCGTTCAATCTGTGTGTGTCTACTACACCCATGCCAACATACAGAGACATTGCCCCCAACATTCACATGTTACAGGTTGGTCACCAGGTAGTGCATCACTTAGGGACTAGTGGATCTTAGTGACTCTTGAGCCAGCACAGAATCAGCAGGAAAAGCTGTGTATGCAGTCACATCTTTATGACTTTACTGGGGGTACTGAAAATTCTGTGGATGAGACCTAGTTGGGAGAAGTAGGTCACTGGGATACTGTCCTTGGAGACTATATCTTTTTGCTGGTCTCTGCCTCTTTGCTACCTGACTTTCATGAGGTGAATCCTACCTCTTCCTCCCATAGGCTCATTACACCATGAGATAACCTTCACTTTAGTCCCAAAGAAACAGAGACAGGTGACCTTAGACTACAACTCCTGAGACCATAAGTAAAATAAAGCTTTCTAACATCAGGCCATTTTTATTAGGTCTATGTCCCAGCAACAAAATACAAACTAATACAAGTACAATATTTTTGTAATATTAAACAGAGAGAAATGATATTCAGCTAAGCAAAGAACTTGATTTCAAGTATAAAGTCATAGTAAAACACCAGCTTGGAGAAAGCACTCTGCACAGCTGATGCTAAATTCTACAAATAAAGAATGGGCATGAAACCCACAGCCGTGACGTACTTCTGAGAGTCATGTTAGATGGTTAAAGATAACCAGTTCTGAGCATGAGGGAGTCTCACACATGCTCTTTTCCTGTCCATGCCCATTTTGCATCTCTTGTTCTGCTACTGAAATGAGCACATTTTAAAGATAATCAGCAGGGCATGTATCTGGTCTCAAAGGGAACCTCCGGCTAAGAAATCATTTTATATTATTGACAGAAGAAAGAAAGATCAATACATGCATATGGATAAAATATGGGCCCACATGTGCAGACAGAACTCAAAGCTAAGTTCTGTGCATTTAAACTTCATAAATTTATTATCAAGGTTAAGGGTATAAGAGCTGATATCATAGGTAAGACAAACATCTTTAAGTTTTAAACATGACTACACAATAAGCAATATTCATTAAATCCCAGAGCAGCTATGTATGCCTCAAAGTGTGGACCAGAGGACAAGCATGAATAAAGGACACTGACATTGCAAAGAGCTAATACTCTCACCACGCCCTGGCAACTGCTGTATTTCCTTAAATGCAAGTAGCGTTTACAGCTGTGACTGGGATTAAGGCTAAATCTCTGTGAACGTCTGGGATTATTTCATTTACAGAAATTGAGAACAGTCTTGAAATTCTGAATTGGGCCTTCTTCTATCTGAAGAAAAGCAGAACCTATAGAGGAAAAAGAAAGAGATGCTAATGGGTGACTAGACTTTTCCACTAGGAATAATGAAGTACCTTCAGGTCAACGCCCATATTTCCCCCACAGAACTCTGCAGTTAGGATATTACTCAATATAAATAGCCTCAGATGAGTGTAAAAATTGGTTTATAAAAAGAGTCTCCCTGCCCTATAGTAGTAGAGGAAGAGGAGGAAGAAAGGGAAGAGGAAGAAGAGGAGGAAGAAGGATAAGGGGAAGGAGGTGGAGGAGGGGAAGAGGAGGAGGTGGAAGAAGCTGAGGTGATAACAGTGACAGCACCCTGTCATGCAATAAATCATAACATATCCATAGAAGACAGTATTCAACACATCAATGTTGCGTGTCATTTCATGACCTGGAAAGTGGCTACCGAGCAATATATAAAGTCAGAAAGTAAAATATTTTCTACATGCATATGAAACATACAATAAAATGCTAACAGTAATCATCTTCAGTATAGTTCGTTTTGCTTATCTGGATAGATTTTCTATACTAAATACATGTCATTTCTACGATGAGAAAAATATTACCATGTAAGAATGCAGAATAGGGAGCCAAAGCCTTAAACACAAATATACATGAAATAAAGAAACAGAGGGAAGACAATATCAACAGCATTTCAGCTTTAAGTGGGGGCAAAGTTACCCAACTCATAGAAAACGGGAAAACCTTGAGTTGAAAACTGCTAATATATCATGGAGGTAGACAATCCAAAGAAGGTAAGCAAGTACTGAGAGGCAACGAGCTAAAAAAAATCAGGAATGGACTCTTGCTAGTGTTTGACCCTGAAACTTCAGATTGTCGAGGTTCGTGTGGGTTTAATCAAAATGGAGCAAGCAGAACCCATCCCTTGCCACCTGGATAAAGAGCAAGTGAGTAAAAACAATGTTAAGAACAGAACACTTCCCTCTGGAAGGCAGGGGACCATGTGGCCTTTCCTGCCTCACTCCCCTTTGTACCCAGCATCCTTCCTAGACCAGCAGAGAGCACAGAACTTGCAGCAGACACCTTCAGCCGAGAGGCAGAACCAAAACTCCAGCAAACAAGTAACTTGATTCTTAGGTAATCTCCAGTCAAAACGCTAATTCTCATCCAAACTCGGGCATTTAAAAACCACTACTAATGTTCTTTCTCTAAAATCTCCTAGGCAATATTTTTTCTTTAAGAAAGTAGGACTAGATGGGGTGTCTCCCTTTGTTGATAAGCACTACAATGCAAAATGATGTCCGTCTTTTCTGCACCAATCTCCTCAAGGCGGATTCCTCTCAGTCCTTCCTACAGACTGAGCTCACCTGGTCAAAGTTAACCAAAAAGCTTTGGCCAAAACTCTCCAAAAGGTATGTAAATTACATGAATAAATAATGAGGGTTCAACTAGAAATTACCCAAAAATCGATCAGCATGTAGGTCAGGTGATTGATACAAGATCTGACTGGTTACCTTCTTAATATCAGTTGGACCTAGATGGGCATAATTTCTTTTGCATCATTTATGAAATGCTGAAAACAGTGACGTTATTATTAATTTCAATAGGCAACCAGAAGTTAACCCTCTTAACTGCAAAAGCACCACATTTATCCCCCAAAACCTTTGAGCTGAATTAAAATCCCACCCAGATGGTCCTCCTATTTACAGCGACCGTGAATGAACGTTCCAGTGTACTGGAGTTTCATTCTTTAAAGTACTAAACCTTCTGACATACAAACAGAAATGCACACAAATTCTATTTTGCCAGTTTTGTCCATATCTATTGGTGTAGAGGCAAGAGGCACTTTATCCTATGTGCCAAGCTCAAAGGCAGAAACAGTCTGTCATCAACTTGAGAAACCATCTTTAACAAGCAGGGCCTGTTGCCTCAAGCCAACTAAACACCAAAGCATGCTGGGCTGCCCACACTGCAAATTATGTGGAATGTTCTCCATGTTTTGTGGTTGCAAGAGTACTGATTTTGTTCATCACCCAGTTCAAATTAAAGGACACATCTGACCTTACACAGAAATTTCCCAAGTAATTCAAACTAACTGACAAAAATCCCATTAGCTTTTAAAAAAAAAAAAAAAAGGCTATTTGCTAGTTAAACATTTCAAATGTGATTTTTTTTTTTAAGTTAAAGAGACATAATGTAAATTTTGAGAAACCTCTTAAGGTATTTCAAGAGAACAGTAAGGACTCACTCTAATCTTGGTTGTCTAAAGCAGAGAGAGGGAGGTCATGATGAAGAGCACTTGCAACAATGTACAGAGCATTTGTAGCAAAAGCAAATTGCAAACCTATTTCCCAAATAGCTCGCAAATTAAAGCAAACATAAAAAACCACTCTAATGGGTTACTAATTCCATCTCTAATGCTCATGTAGATGCTGAAGTGCCTCAGCATTCACTGTGGAAAGTGACTGTTCTAAAGGAAGAAGGAAGACGGTCCTGTCACCTTTAATAGTGACAGCAGCACTGTATTCTGGGTACTGTTGACTGAAGCATCAGTGGGCCACTCTCAAATCAGACAACACTAAAGAGTTTTCACAGAGAACAAAGAACTTCCTCCAGGTTGGCACCTGAAGTTAACTTTCTAAGTTGTGAACTTGAGAAGAATCACCAGAGATCATTTCTGATGTGCTGAAAAACTAAGTTTTATCCAGAGAATCACCTAGTAATGGTAAAATTTTTTGAACCTGAGAAAAAGGCCTGATTCAATCAACCCAGTGGTGGGATTGCTTTGATAGATAAAAGTGTGTTTAAGATCTTTGGTAGATGGCATGCTAGTCCAAGCTTTCTAAGAGTTGAGGTGTTTGTTAGAAAGCAGTATTCTTTAACTAAAATGTTCCAAGATGACAAACCCTAGCAAGAACAATTTTTAGCTTCTAACCATTTAGATCTGCTATTCTTAGTGAACATACATCATTGTGTCCCTGAAAGATTTCCCTGTGACAGGTGACAGAGCTACATGACAGACAAATATGTATGACATCATTAAAAAGAAGTCGCACTGATCAGAACTCAGTCACTACCGCCTTTAGAACATCAGACTCTTACCAACTTGTCTGAAGCACAACCGACTTAAGGGACAATTGCAACCAGAGTTAGAATTTTATGTATGAGACTTCTGAGCACATTTTTCTCCAAGAATGTTGACAGAAAATGCTTAGAGAGTTGTTTTAATCATCAGGTCTGATGTGTATGTATAGATAGATATGTATAGATAGATATGCATGTACACATATACATATATATACATATATGTAACAACAAAGTGACACAATTATATTGCAAGACAAAAATCAATGATATATATATACACATATATATGTATATATGTATATACATACATGTGTGTATATACATATACATACACATATATATAAATATATATATAGAGAGAGATATATATATAATTAGTGGCTATTTCTGTTATTTCAAAACTTCCATGGTGAGGCATTTCCTTAGTTATCCTGACTATTTGAGTAGCAACTATCTTTCTTCCACATATATGAAACATATACCTAACAACTTACTCTGAACACTTCAGAATGTAAGGGCAAGAGTTTGATTATAATTGTTCCAAGTGAGCTAGAAGATACAATCAACGGTGTCACTAAAATGTTGGCTATGTGATACTGTGTCACACAGCACAGAACTCTTTATCGGCACTTCTGATTTCCAGCTGACATCAGATGACCACACTGACTGGAGAATACAGACTCCATGAACAGAAAGGTGAGCATGCGGGGCTTCCTTCACACATGGGACACATGGAGAAAGACCGTCCGTGCAGTAGATGAACTCTCTATTAAGCTTCATCAAATGATTACTTACCTCCTCCATGGGTAAAACTGTCTGAAGTAAAGTCATATTATACAACAAACCAGGCATTGTTTACCATTCTTAGAAATATTACTTCTAAAATCCTTAAGAAGTTGGAGCATTCTTAATCTAAGACATGAGGAAAAGCAAACTTGTCGATAAACAAAGAAAATCCTGTTTTTAAAAGGATGCCGCTAAACCTCACCCCTACCTCAAGGGGGGGGGGGGGTTGCATTCTAACGCGAAAGCCTGTATTTCCTAAGTATTGCAGACAATCCAAATATTTAATCAAAGACTAGATCACTTTTGAAAACTGGATCAGCCCTGGAGGACATCTCTCATAAAGCTACGTTGCTGAGCTTTTTAAAACACCGGGCGAACACGATGAGTCTCAGCCCAGAGTGGAGAGCCCAGGGCGGGAAAGTTCCCGAGGGTCCCAGCCGTCCGCGAGGTCTGCTCGGCGGGGCCCCGGCTGGAGCGCCGGGGATCAAGGAGGCCCGAAGCAGCGCGGGGCGTCTGGTGGCCCCGGGAAGCCGCGCCCGCGCTGGGAGCCTCTCCCGGGTGCGAGCTGCCGAGTCAGCCGCTTCCTGCCGCGGGGACCGGGGAGAGCTGCGCTCCGCGCCACCCGCCCGCCCGCCCGCCCAGGATGCGCTCGCCTGCCCGGGACGCGCTCACACCTCGCACAAAAGGCGCCGCGGAGAGACAGCGGGGAGTTGGCGACCGCTGCCTCCCGGAACTTTGCGGACATCGCACCGCAGCTCCGCCGCTCCGAGCCCCCGACGCAGGAGGAGGCCGAGGCGGCGGCGGAAAGTCGGGGCATCGCCCGGCTGTGCCTCCGCCTAGCCGGCTGCCGGCGGCTCCCGCCCCCGGTTAACCAGCGCTCGCTCTTAAAGGCGCCCGCTGCTGGTTAGGCCGCGAGGTAAGGAAGAGGAGAGGAGTGGGGTGGAGGCGAGGAAAGGGGGAGGGGGCAGCACAGACTGGATCCCAGGAGTCTTCTGCAGCCTATACTCAGACTCCTCAGACTCCAGGTCCCCAGGTCACCCCACCCCACGCACCTGGGCAAAAAACAATCTAAGGGAGTAAGTGCTGAGACCCTACACCAAGGATACTTAGCCGCTGCTGACTAGCCAGGAAACCTCACTTTTGCTAGAACTGCCCACACCCCTGTTAAGGTCTTGATCTTAACACCCCATCTCTACGCCACCCTTGCCATTGAGCTAAAAATCAGTGCCCAATGGGACTGTGCTTCCCTCCGCTGATTGTGCAGCCTCCCGGGTGGTTCTTCATTTCCCACACTGTGGTGAGGCTCTCATCCGGAGCACTTCAAATGAAGACCAGCGTGGACCCATACTTGGACCGCTAAAGGAGTCTTGAAGTATAGTGGTAGACATGCCTTGCTTTGACCCACGCTCTGTTCTTTCCAATAGCCACTTGCCAGGTGAATTGCTAGGACCACTGGCATTCTTGATGACCAAACTGGACTCAGGAAGACCCTGAAGGAAAGATACCATTACCAAATCTCGGTAATGGTGCTTTGGAAATGTTGCTTCCAAGTGAGAAATGATACTGTTTTCCTAACCATCATCAACATTGTGGTGAGAGGCAGAGTGGAGGGCCCAGGAGGCTCAGAGCACCAGCAGTTGCCCTGACTCCACAGCAGACCAGCATGAGGGACCATTCATCCAAAGCTGTTCTTCCACCTGTTGGTTTCAATCCTTGCTTGAGTCCTGTAGTGCCACTCTAGCAGAAGTGGAAAGGAAGAAATTAGGCAATTAAGGGTTATCATCCAGCCTGGGCTCCAAAACGACAGTCCCAGCAAAGGACTCTGAGGGTGTGAGTGACATTTTCTCATTCAAAGGAGCTTGCCACCTTTTAGCCTGGCTTCAGTCAACTTGCTTCTTACCCTCAGGCCACTGTAGAGTACAGGACCCCGCTTGCAAGAGGTAAAAGTAATTTTTGTTACCAGATGGAGAAGAACTAAGTTCCAGGATTTGAGGAAAAGAAAGGGGAGGGGGAGAAGGGAGGGGAGGGAAGGGGAGAGAGGAGGGGAGGGGAGGGGAGAGAAGGGGAGGGGAGGGGAGGGGAGGGGAGGGGGGGAGGAAAAAGAAACAGCAAAGAAAGCTAGCTGGGCAGTGGTGGCGCACGCCTTTAATCCCAGCACTTGGGAGGCAGAGGCAGGTGGATTTCTGAGTTCGAGGCCAGCCTGGTCTACAGAGTGAGTTCCAGGACAGCCAGGGCTACACAGAGAACCCTGTCTCGAAAAACCAAAAAAAAGAGAAAGAAAGAAAGAAAGAAAGAAAGAAAGAAAGAAAGAAAGAAAGAAAGGAAGGAAGGAAGGAAGGAAGGAAGGAAGGAAGGAAGGAAGGAAGGAAGGAAGGAAGGAAGGAAGGAAGAAAAAGAGAGAGAGAGAG
>CM052702.1:6580452-6603547 GCA_028551405.1 Uromys caudimaculatus
TAGGTGGGAGGAGGAATTCCCTCACAGAGGCGGGGAGGGGGAGGGGACACGGGGTTTCCAAAGAAAAGGGGAATCATCGGAAATGTAAATAAAGTATCAAAAAAAAATAAAATAAAAAATAAATAAATAAATAAATAAATAAATAAATAAATAAATAAACAAAAAAAAAAACTCAGTTTCGTTCCCCTTTAGTCAAATTCCTACAGCGGGGCTGAAGAGATGGCTCAACCATTAAGAGTACTTTTCCAGAGTTACTGAGTTCAATTCCCAACAACCACATGGTGACTCATAACCATCTACGATGTGATCTGATGCCCTCTTCTGTCCTGCAGGTGTACACTCAGTTACAGCACTCATACATATAAAATAATGATAAATAACTCTTAAACAGGTGTTTAAAAGGAAAGAACATTCTGGGACTGGAGAGATGGCTCAGCGGTTAAGAGCACTGACTGCACTTCCAGAGGTCCCGAGTTCAATTCCCAGCAACCACCTGGTGGCTCACAATCATCTGTAATGGGATCTGATGCCCTTTTCTGTTGTGTCTGAAGGCAGTGACAGTGTACTTACATAAAACAAATAAATCTTTTTTTTTAAATCCTATATGGATTTTGTCCATTTTTATTTCTAGTGTAGCAAAGAGCTCGACGTGTCTGATTGAACAAGTCTAAATGCTTATAGTCTGCCTCATCAGTTGAAGGACCTTAAGTCTCTCTCATATTTGTCTGCCCCTCACAAGCAGGTTAGTTCCACATAATCTTTATCCCCAGACTTTTCTCTCCCTCACATCATGCAGGTACCAGGAGTATTCCTGTTCTCTCATGCTTATTCTCTAACAGTTGATAACCTTTGAAAGGAGATTTTGTATTTTTCCCATGAAAATCCACCATACCTTCTTTTCTCTTTAATTTCTATCTTGTGTGTATGCTACGGAAATGTATATATGCTCTTGTATGCTCATGAAGGTACACAGGTCCAAGTGCCTGGTGGAGGTCAGAGGTCATCCACCTTGCGGTTGTTCCCAATTACAAATGCAGGCTAGCTGGCCATCAAGACCTCAGGAATCCACTCATCTCCACCTCCCATAGGAATGCTGGAATTACAGACCTGAACTACTGTGCGCATGTTTTACATGAGTTCTGAGGATCCAAATTCTGAGTCTGATTCTTACCTGGCAAGTGCCCGTATGCACTGAGCCCTCTTCCCAGACCCCTCAACATTTCTCATAAGCTATCCCCAAATATGGACTCTCCTCCTCTTCTATGTTACTTTTCTCTTTCCTTTTTTGATTTGTGTATATGACCTATGCAATTTATACATGTGTGTGTGTGTGTGTGTGTGTGTGTGTGTGTGTGTGTGTGTGTGTGTGGTGTACAGGCATGAACTCAGAGATCTATACCAGGTGACCATCTCTATCACTCTCTGCCTAATTTTTTGAGAGTCTTTCACTGAGCCAGAGGCTGATAGATTCAGCTAGACTGGTTGGCCAACAAGCCCTAGGGATCTAACTGTTTCCACTCTCCTAACGTAGTGATTACAGATATGTATCTCAGCTTGGATTTTTATGTAGGTATTAGGTATCTGAACTTTGAGTCTTTTTTTTTTTTAAGACATATTTATTTTATGTATAGGAGTACACTGTAGCTCTCTTCAGACACACCAGAAGAGGGCATCAGATCCCATTACAGATGGTTGTGAGCCACCATATGGTTGCTGGGAATTGAACTCAGGACCTTTGGAAGAGCAATCAGTGCTCTTAACCACTGAGCCATCTCTCCAGCCCTGAGTCTTTATTCTTGTATGACAAGCACTTTACCAATGGAGCCATGCCCCAGCCCCTCATTTTTCTTTTTTTAGTGATGAATTTTTAGATAACAAGTACTGGATATGCTTATATGTATTGTTTTCATATATGTATTGTTTCTGGTTCATCTTATAGAATTAGGAATAAGAAATGTAGTAGACACAATATCCGTTTGTGAATATTTAAAAAACTGTGATAATACTCATGGGCTCAAATCCCAGTACCTAAGGTAAGAGTGGGTACAAAGGTACTCTACTCTGAATTCTTCCTGTAGTTACTTTGAGCACTTCCTTCCTGTTTGAGCATGAGGTAAAACTGAGAAATTCTGCAGCTAAGTCCCAGCTACTCTATTCATTGAGGGAATTATACACTCAGCCCTGAAACACAAACTAATCTCCATATTTATTAGCTTCCAATATACTCCTCTCAGCAAAGGGACATGGCACAAATTGCATGCTTAAGGCTTTGTGGCTTTTCATCTTATTTATAATACTAGTTAAGACCATTTTAGCAGTAAGAAATAAAAACAACCCAAGGGCAGAACCAAATCCAGGAAGCAGCAAATGCTGAGGATTCTCTCCTATCTTGGTCTGTCTGCTGGCTTCTTGCCTCTCGAAACTGGGATGTTTCACTCTTCCTTTGCTAGAACAGTTCTCACAGGAGAGATCTTTTTCTGTCTGAGCTGTTGGTTTTACTCACAGGAAGTGGCTGTTTTTACAGATTCCAGCCTAAACCCCACTTTATTGAGAAACGTGTGTATTATTAAACCAAGACGAACCTAAATTTAGAATCTCAAATAATTTGTTTAAATTTTGGCAAATATATTTTGTAAGCACTAAACAAAGAAAACAAGCAAGTCTCTGAATGCAGCAGCATCGAGGGGTCTGGATTCATTCTGTTACCGGTGAGGAATTCAAAGCAAACAGTACAGGATTGCTCTGGTCAGATTTCAGACTGGGTTAGAGATCACCACTCTTTTCACCGTTGTAAAGGGCATAAAGAAGTGAAGTGATCCTGACTGGCTATGAGTGTAGCTTTCATGGGAGCCTCCAATAACTTCATGGAATCCACATGCTGAATCAAAAGGAGGCCAACCCTCCCTCAGGAGTAAGCCTCCTTCCTCCCAGCCAAAGAAAGAGGAAAGAGATGCCCAGAGCCCAAGACAGCATCTATTTGGGCACTTGGAAGGATCTTAGGGAAGTTATATTTTTCTTCTCATATTCAATTACTTTGTTCCCAGGCTTTTCCTTGTTTCTTTACACAATCACCAGAGTCTGAAATCTGCATAGAGTCTAGAATTTAAGTTTACCTCCGAATGTCCTAACAAGCTCTTCTTGGACTGAACTCTCATCAGCCTGCCAAAGAAAAGGTGTTGGTGTAGCACGATGAAGCTGCACATTTTCTCACCATCATTAATGAGAGGAAAATGCCAGGTAAGACACTCCCTGTTGATCAAAGAAGACACGCAGAGAGAATGAAGGCTGAGCTACAGTGTGCTGAGATCTAAGACAAGACGCACAACCTGATGCTCAAATACAGCCTGAAACACTGGGGTCCGATACCATGTTTTCACCAAAGGATACTATCTAAGTGATGCCATTGTGTCCATGCAAGATTACTAAATAGGGGTGGTTTGCTACTTTTAGCCAATATATAACTTGGAATCAAATGCCTTTTCAAGATTTCTAATTTAATACAAAGGGCACACTTGTACTGATTCCCACTTCCTCATGGCTGAGGGTGGCCATAACCAGGACTGAAGGACCTCCAGCATACAAGCAGCTCTCTCGTCACCCTGTTCCAGGTGAGGGGACACTTGTCCAGTGGTAGCCTTGTAGATCCTGGAATAGGACGACATGTCTCATTCTCCCAAATCCTCCACTTTGACCACAAAACTCACCTGAATCTTCATTGTGACAGTCTATTCATCTCAAAAGTGGGCTACATGAATTAGGTTCCTTAAGCAGATGCCTGAAATTGTATAAACACTTGATGATCTCAATGCTATCTACCATTGTAAGAGCCATGGGACTTTGACATTCGTAGGGAAATGTTGATACATAAACAATTTTAAATCTTTTTTCTATTGAAAAAAAATTTTTTCATGCTATATATTCTGATCATGGTTTCCCCTCCCCCAACTATTCCCAAATCTTCCTCACTTTCCCACCAACACAACTCCAGGCCTTCTCTCTCTCTCTCTCTCTAAAACAAACAGGCAAACAAACAAACAGAAACAGGAACAAACGAAACTAGAATAAAAAATAAAAAGAATAAGATACACACAAGACCAGTAAGACTCTACCTCAAAAAAAAATCATTTAAAAAAAGGAGGCAGGAAAACCTGCAGTGCATGTTGAGTTATTGGCCAAAGGGGCCTCATATAAAAACCCCCAAAATTAAGACTATTGCCAAGGCAATTGGTTTCCACAAACTGATGGTAAGCCCTATTACTGAAGAAATTTAAATATCTCATTGAACATGGAGAAGTCAAGCTTAAGAAGTCTAGTGCTTAACTAGAGCATGTGACTAGTAGTCATGCTACTGAAAGGTACTCTGCATGCCGCCAAAGGG
This sequence comes from Uromys caudimaculatus, assembly GCA_028551405.1. Taxonomy (NCBI): domain Eukaryota; kingdom Metazoa; phylum Chordata; class Mammalia; order Rodentia; family Muridae; genus Uromys; species Uromys caudimaculatus. The sequence goes on from CM052702.1 coordinate 6,584,831, forward strand.
AAAAGGTAGCCACCAGCCCAGTTACAAATCCTTCAGTCTACAATAGTGACCTGCCTACCTCCATGATAAGCTAGTGAAATAGTGGCACAAAAGTTGTGGGAGTAACCAATCAATATCTAATCGAAGGGCTACATGAATTAAGTTCCTTAAGCAGATGCCTGAAATTGTATAAGTATTTGATGATCTCAATGCTACCTACCATTGTAAGACCCATGGGACTTCAACATGCATTCGACCCTCCATTAGATGGAACCCATACCTCACACTACTTGGATGGCTAAGAATATGAAACTAGATAAGAAATCGCCCTATAGGGAAAACAAATGCTATTGTTCTGTGAAAGGAATGCAGCAATAAAATGATTCCTAATGATATTCTGTTATACCCATAGATCAGTGTTTTGCCCTTTCTTTCCTCTTGTAGAACCTTCCTCTTGTAGAAGATGGGAACTAATGCAAAGATTCACAACTGCATAATGTGCAGAGAGTGAGAGATTTTGGAACACTCAGTCCTAAATGGGATATCTTCATCAAACCTCTCTTATCAGAGGTCAGGGAACTTTGTGGAAGAGGATGCAGAAAGACTATAAAGACAGAAGACAGCTCTTCACTAAGCCTACATCCACAGAGGGCTAATATCCAACATATATAAAGAACTCACAAAGTTAGACACCAACAATCCAAATAACCCAATTAAAAAAGTGGGATACAGAGCTAAAAAGAAAACTCTCAATAGAGGAATATAGAATGGCCAAGAAGCACTTAAAGAAATGTTCAACATCCTTAGTCATCAGGAACACGCAAATCAAAATTACCCTAAGATTCCACCTCACACCAATCTGAATGTCTAAGATCAAAAACTCAAACAACTGCACATGCTGGTGTGGATGTAGAGAAAGAGGAACACTCTTCCATCGCTGGTGGGATTGCAAACATGTACAACCACTCTGGAAATTAATCTGGTGTTTTCTCTAAAAATTGGAAATAGTCCTACCTGACGACCCAGTGATACCACTCCTGAACATATAGTCAAAAGATGCTCCACCATACCATAAGAACATATATTCCACTACATTCATAGCAGCATGATTTAAAATAGTCAGAAACTAGAAACAACCCAGATGTCCCTCAACTGAAGAATGGATACATAAAATGTGGTTCACTTACATAATGCAGTACTATTCAGCTATTAAAAACAAGGACATTGTGAATTTTGCAGGCAAATGGATAGAACTTGGAAATGTCATCCTGAGTGATGTAAGGCAGACCCAAAAAGAATGCATGGTTTGTACTCACTGATAAGTGGATATTAGCCATAAAGTACAGAATATTCATGATACAACCCACAGACCCAAAGAAGTTAAGCAAGAAGGTAGGCCCAAGTGAGGATCCTGGAATCTCACTTAGAAGGAGGAACAAAATAGTCATGGGAGGGAGAGGGAGGGAGGGAGAGGCAGAGCCCTGGAAAGGAGGGGAAGGAAATAGAGGAGCAGGAGCAGGTGCTGTAAGAGACAGGAAAGAGGCCCAGAGAGCAAGGAAACTGAATACAAATCTGCGGCTGCCCAGGGTCAGGGGATGGGGGAAATTTCTAGGAAGTCCCCAAGACCTGGGATGGGGGAGACACCCAAGAGTCAATGCGGGCTACCTTAACCGAGATGCCTAACAGTGGAAACATGGAAGAGGCCACCTCCTATAGCCAGGCAGGACACCAATCCACCCGCAAAACTTTTGACCCAAACTGTGTCCTGTCTAAAAGAAATGCAGGGACAAAGATGGAGCAGAGACTAAAGGACTGGCCACCAATAACCAGCCCAACTTGATACCCATCCCATGGGCAAGCACCAACCTCTGGCACTATCAATGACACTATGTTACGATTACAGACAGGAGTCTATCATAACAGTCCTCAGAGAGGTTCTACCCACCAGCTGACTGAAATAGCTGTAGATAATACCACAGCTTGGATGGAGGTCAAGAACCCTACGGAATAGCTGGGGGAAGAACTGAAAGCCCTGAAGGGGATGGGAACCCCACAGGAAGACCCACAGTCAACTAACCTGCACCCCTGGGAGCTCTCAGAGACTGAGCCACCAACCAAAGAACATACACGACCTGGACCTAAACCCCCAGCACATATGGCCGAAGGCTGTCTTGTCCAGCCTCAGTGGGAGAGGAGGCACCTGCTCCTGCAGAGATTTGATCTGCCCCAGAGTGGGAGAATACCCAGGGTGGGGCCACCCTCTCAGTGGTGAAGGGGAAAAGGGACTCTGTGAGGGGAAGACTGGGAAGAGAGGTAGCATTTGGGATGTGACTTAATTAATTAATTAATTTTTAAAAATTGTAAGAGCCAGAGGGTATGGATGGCACAAAGGAAGCAGTGACTTCCACACACGACAGGAGTGATGGACTCTGAACTCACAAATACTGTGGCACCAAGCCCAGAGCCTGCGCAGGTTCAAGCCAGATAAGCTCCCAATATTGAAAGATTGAAGTGGATGAAGGCTCTCTCTCACCCTAACCAAGAAGTTATCTCCAATTGGGATCTGCTAGCAAAGAAAAAAATTCCATTTTTCTAATTTTATTTATTTATTAATGATTGACTTATCTTTATTTTATGTACATTGGTGTTCTGTCTACTTGTATGTGAGAGGGTGCTAGATGCCCTGGAACTATAGTTATAGACAGGTGTGAGCTGCCACGTAGGTGCTGGGAATTGAACCTGGGTCCTTTAGAAAAGTAGCCAGTGCTCTTAACCACTGAGCCATCTCTTCAGCCCAATTTGCTCCTGTTTTAAATCTTGATGTCCAAACTATAAGAATAGCGTTTCACCAGTTACCCCATAGTTACACCATAGTCAATATCACCAGCTAGCTCAAGTTAGTGTTTAACACACATTCAGGGCCATCTCAAAGGAAACATTCAGTTTCTTCTGTTTCCAAGGTTAGTATATTTTAGAGAAACAAGGATCCCTGCTTCATGCCTTTCCATCACAACTTCCTGTGATCATGACAGAGAGCTGAGCATGCTTGTCACCAAGATACCTTGAGTAGCTGACCTCAACCATTGTTCTTCTCTGAGCTAAGACAGATCTGCTATGCTGACAAAAAAATTAATTTGTCAAATACTTTCAAATTGCAAAAATGCAAACATATTTTAGAAACAGAAACAAAACAAGACAAAATCTCCCCATTTCCAAAAATATCCAGCCACTCATGGCTATTCATAAAAACTAACAGATTCCAAACTTGGAAGCTTTCTTTCCCTTTACTTCATGAGATTAATGAAATTTAATGAGTTAGGCACCTCATAAAAACATCAGTAAGAAAAAGGTGTCAGGAAATAAGTTTGAAAAGAATCCAAGAAATCTCAGTTTGCAAACATGAACCCACGAGAAATTATGACATCTATTACAAAGATTTTTGCCTTGATCATGAAGTGCAAAGTGTAATCCTTAATGTGCTATAAAAACAAATTCTCATTTTTCTAGACTATGGCATAGTTCTAAAATTATTCTTTTATGTAGAGATCATTCAAAGATAATAAACAGAAACAAATTGGTGCATTGGGATATAACTTAAAAGAACACTTTTCTGCCTTTATTTTTGTTTTACCTGGTTTGAACACAAAATTTTAGGAAAATACTGTTTTCTCTTTATTAATGATTAAGGCATTTTATTACAGAGAATTGAATTTGAGTGTAACCACTAACATTTTAGTGATGGTCCTGAAAGTCTTACTAACTGCAACCAGAACTGAAAGCTTAAATGTTGCTGCAGAGTTCAGAAGGTACCATCTTCATATCATCTCAGACTTTCAGTTGCTCTTTAGACAGCCAAGTGAAGAGGAAAGAAAATTTCAAATCAGAAGAAAATGGTCTGCGAGGCCCTGGGCAGAGGCATAGAAAGGCTTAGCGGAAGCTTATTATTTTTGCTTTTTTTGTTTTGTTTTTGGTTTCATTTTTTAAGGAGTGTCAAAAGTAGACGGGATGTCCAGAAAGACAGCTCAGTAGGAAAAGTGCCTGATGATGCGTGGATTAAATGGATTGATGATTAGCTCTGAGTCACCAATAATGGATGACTATAGCATTAAAGAAAGAAATAGAAGCACTTCCCCTCTGAGCCGTTTAGCCAAGAGTGTGTCTAGATTTGAATTCTCTACTTCATGCTCCTTCTGTCTTCTGTCTCCAGCTGCCTATGGCGAGTCCGAGTCTCAGCCTGCCTGAAAGCTATCTTGTGGATTTTTCCGTGTCTGTGTCTTCTTTCACTGTGCCTGTTGTGTGACTGTGTCTGTCCATGTCTGACTGTCTGTGTATGACTGTTGTATAACTATTCCTAACAAAGGGCTTTGCTCGCTGTCCTGTCAAACAGCACAGAAACCATTACCTGGAGAAGTAAGGGGAAACTACTTTAACAGAGTTTTACAAGGGATTAAGTCACTGACTCCAACTGATCCCAACTGACCAGACGACAAGCACTGTTATCAACCAATATCCATAAATATTATATTCAGTCTCTATGGTTGATTTTAGGAAGTTGCTTTCAACATCTGTATTTGCTGCTTTCAGGAAATGATAGCATGCATTTTTTTTTCTGGGTCAGGGGTGTGGAAGAGCACGTAACTTAAGAGCATAGCTAGGCATTAGGCTAGGTTGTAAAAATTCATGGGAAACGCAAGACAAGTAAGGTTGACTGGTACACTGTTCTCTCTGGGTTGTTTTTTTTTTTTTTTTTCCCTCAGTCAAGGGGAGGTTTTGCTTGTTTGTTTTTATTTATTTTTTGATACTTTATTTACATTTCCAATGTTTCCCCCTTTCTAGGTCTCCTCTTTGGAAACCACCTATCCCCTCCCCCCCACCTCTATGAGGGTATTCCACCTCCCACCCACCCGCCCAGCCACTCCCATATTCCCACCTTGACATTCCCCTTTACTGGGGCCTCTCCTCCCCCTGATGGCCAACAACGCCCTCCTCTGCCACATATGTGGTCCGAACCATGGGTCCCTCCATGTGTATTCTTTGGTTGGTGGTCCAGTACACCGTTCTCTTAAAGGCAGGTTAAACAAACAGGCTGAGCACACAGTAGGATGGAGTCTAAGGTGATCTTAAGGTGTATTATTAACTTTGGCTATGAGATTCAGCAAATGTTGCAATCTCTTAGCGTGTAAGATATAGCTTCATATTAATGAAACACCGTGGATGGCCTATTCTGATCCCCAGAACCTTCGTTTAAAACAACAAAAAAATCCCGCTGCACCAAGGCGGTGAAATCTATGATCTCAGCACTCCTACAGAAAGATTAAAAAGCGGAGCCAGGAGAATCGGCAGGAAGCCGATCTAGCCTGGAACACAGCATTATGGAAACAAGGTTGGCTTGGCCCTGAATCAATAAGGTAGAGGGTGAGAAGTAACTCCCAAAAGCTCTCCTCTGATCTCCACATGCACACCGTGTATGCATGTGCCCACACGCCTACAGTCATCAAATTAAAAATTAAAAATAGATGTGTATATTAATCATTTCCTTAAAAGATATAACTATAAAATAAACAGCTTTTGTTCCCACCTAGTTAACCATGAAACATCTATTTTAAATGCTTCCATATCATTGGTTAAAGCAATATTGTCATAAACACACACTGAGAATACAACTCACCGACACATAAAAAATACTAATAACAATGGGAAGCATAGGATGAGGTCTAGATAATCACACAACAGAAGAAAGAGGTTACATTGCTTCTACCTCGTGAATTAAAAAGAACCTCTAGAGCCAGGCAGCAGTGGCGCATGCCTTTAATCCCAGCACTTGGGAGGCAGAGACAGGCGGATTTCTGAGTTTGAGGCCAGCCTGGTCTACAGAGTGAGTTCCAGGACAGCCAGGGCTACACAGAGAAACGCTGTCTCGAAAAAACAAAAAACAAAACAAAAAAAAAACCTCTAGGTCTAGACATCCTTCCCAATGCAGAGGTGGTTTTTGCTGGAGTATCAAGCAATGCTCCCTCTTTATAGACCATTTATTTGCCTGCCATGGTTAAACTGGAAGATTATCAAAATTAGCTAAGCCCTGCACTAGCATGTCTGTCATCGCAGCTACGAAAGAAACTGAGGCGGGAAGATCCCAGATTCAAGGATTGTTTCAGCCATTGAATGAATACAAGGAAAAGGTAAATTAGTAGGAATTGGGGAGAAAGGGAGAGCGAGAGAGCGAGAGCGAGCGAGAGAGCGAGAGCGCGAGAGCACGAGAGAGAGAGAGAGAGAGAGAGAGAGAGAGAGAGAGAGAGAGAGAGAGTTGGGGATATGACTCAGCTGTAGAGCACTTGCCTAGTATGTGCAAGGCCCTGGATTCAATCCCATATAACAGAGAAAGATAGAAATTTTAGTAAAATTATCAAATACATTAAAGTAAATGTCATCAGCATGCTATTGTACTGGCCACCATAATCTGTGTCACATTATAAAAACAACGATCAACACACTTCCTGAACCTTTGGTTAGACCTTCCAGCTGAGGCAGAAATCCAGTTCCCAGTCAATAACCACAGACACAGTTATTGGAAGACTGCTGACACGTATTCACCTGCATGGGGGCAAATGGGGGCGTCAGATGTGGCCGGTTGTGTATGGAGTTAGAGCAGGTGTGTGCCCTGTTCTGATCTCTGGCTTAGGCTTTGGCTTCCCTGGGTGTACTAAGAGAGTAAGAGGACACGGGGGCCAGAAAGTTCCACTGAGCAAAATCCAGCAGAAGAATTAGGTGCATACACAGATGGTCTTTGTGTCAGTCATGACAGGGACCCAAGATCCGAATTGGCATTTGTATATTTTCTCCACTTTTCTTTTATTTGGAAAAAAATGTATTTACTTTAATTTTGGTTTATGTATATTGGTGTGTTGGCTTCATGTATTTCTTTCTACTGCATGTGCACAGGGCCCCAGAAGGACAGAAGTGGGCAATTGGATCCCCTGAAACTGGAGTTACAGACATGGGTGAGACGCCATCTTGGTGCTGGGAACCAAATCCATGTTCTCTGGAAGAACGGCCAGTGGTCTTAACCACTGGGCTATCTCTTCACCCCACATTTTTTTTTCCTAATAAGAGGAATGTTAAAGGTAAAGAAATGCAAAAGTTCGCAAAGCAGAAAGACTCTCCATCTTGTCCAGCATGTACATTGTATCTACCCCCTAAAAATTCCAGTATTTTAATCATGGTTTATATTACTCTAGATATGCTCCAGTCATGTATAAATATATAGTCACATTATTTATATGCACATGTGTACTTTTTTAACCTAATGTCTTTCAGGCAAAATATATTTTGGATAATTTTCCATGACGGCACATATGAATCGTTTTCAAATGTAGAGTATTCTACTTTATGATTCAACTAATTTCTAATTTATGAATATGTGTTTCCAGTTTCCTCACATTTGAACAGTTTTTCTGTCGTGTGTATGTGATTATTCAAATGACATCCACACGTTGAATCCATATATCTTTTTAAGCTGGTTGCCTTACACATACATCTTGTCAAATTGATAGCCCCTCCCACAGTATAGACAAGGTGAGAGATCTCTACCCTCAACACTAGCAATACAGCAATATCATCAGATTGGCTAGCAACTGAAAGCATATGTGTCACGTATATGTTAGGTAAGGTATGTGGCTATTTAAAACTATAGTATAAAGTAATAACCATTGAAGAGTAATATTAAGAATAAAAGCAAGGGGGCTAGAGAGATGACTCAGAGGTTAACAGCATTGACTGCTTTTCCGAAGGTCCTGAGTTCAAATCCCAGCAACCACATGGTGGCTCACAACCATCTGTAATGGGATCTGATGCCCTCTTCTGGGGTGTCTGAAGACAGCAACAGTGTACTTACACATAATAAATAAAGAAATCTTTAAAAAAAAAAAAAAAAAGAATAAAAGCAAGGTTCAAAGTGTAATATAACACAATGATCTTTTTAAATATTTATTTTTAAAGATTTATTCATTTTAATACTTGTGTGTGGGTGTTTTGTCTACAGGTTTGTCTATACAACCATGCTGTGGGACTGGAGTTACAAATAGTTGTGTACTGGCACGTGGGTGCGGGAATCAAAGCCAGTTCTCTGGAAGAGCAGTGAGTGATCTTAACCTCTGAGCCATCTCTCCAGCCTCACCATGTTCTTTTAATAAAACCTTTCTGAACTTTAACTTCCTCAGTAATAAAATGAAGATGGTACCAGCTCATCCTAATGCATCAGCAACAAAATAAATTAATATTTATGAAAGATGAATAAGCCATATAGTTTCTGACAAATTATAAGACTCCCCAGTTAAAGCTGATGCTCAAGTTGTCTCCAAAGCTTCCCAGTTCGTGGTACAAGGCAGGATAGCCCACAGGACTTAGGGACATAAAGCCAACCAGAGGCGAGGGTAGCAGAGGACAGCGTTAGTATGTGCACGGTAATAAACATGGAAATCGCGGCCACACACAGCCATGCCTGGGGCAGCTCACACAGGCTTGCCCACAGTCTGAGTTTTCCAGCTCCCATTGTCAGTCTTTCATTCTCCAAGTGCTTACACTTTTCATAGGCCTTCCCATGTGCCCCGCCCGGGACAGCTTTTCCTTCTCTTACCCTCCATACATCCGAACGATGAGCCATCCCAAGCCTTGCAATGCCCTATGTCGTCTTAGAGGAATAGACTCGGTCCAAATCTCCGTCCTACCTGGGTCCCATATAACTTCCTGGGCCCTTGGTTTTTCATCTCAAACTAGAGAGACAGTTCAATTTATCTTAGATTATGTACTGAAGGTTCCGTTCATCATGCTTGACACAAAACAATGTTGCAATAAGTATTAATTAACACTCTTATTACTGCCATTCTTGTTTCTACTGCTCTTTTTTTTTTTTTTTTTGGGGGGGGGGGGTTCGAGACAGGGTTTCTCTGTGTAGCCCTGGCTGTCCTGGAACCCACTCTGTAGACCAGGCTGGCCTCGAACTCAGAAATCCGCCAGTCTCTGCCTCCCGAGTGCTGGGATTAAAGGCGTGCGCCACCACCGCCCGGTTCTACTGCTCCTTAAAGGCAGCCATGAGAACTTATTCCCGCAAAATTTCAAACCCAATTCCTTTTTTCTAAACTAATTTATCTAGATTTTTATATGTTTTTATAAAAGTGACCCATTAGTCCCTTTTAGATTCCTTTATACATTCATTTTATACACTTTTATACATTCATATTTAAATTCACAATATTAAAATAAAAAGCACCAAAGGTTACACATACTTTTTGTATATTTCAAAGACAAATATTGAGTTTGTGTAGAAGATGAGAGAGTTAAGAAAAATGAACACACATCATTTTCAAAGGCATGCTCTAGACTTGAGACATCATTAACCAGTTCTCAGAGCATAAGAAAAGGAAATAAGATCTTTACACAAAAATCCTAAAGGTGAGAGCTCTCGGTTTACATCCGAACAAAATGTCTGCACTAAAATTTGACTTAATGATGTCAGATAGCTCAAAGCAGTTTGCATTCAGCGAAGCAAAACATCAGCACACTGGTCTCAGGGGTGTGCTCACTCGGAGAACAGGGACTGCGGTGTGCAGACACATTTGCACGGAGAGCTCTCGCCTTTAGGATGATTTCAACAACCCAAAGGCCCCCTTTGCTTCCTACAGCCTCACTTGCATGTTTTTAACACAACTGTAGAAAAAATGCAATGCTTGTTTTTAAAATCCTGCTCCTCATTTGTGGCTGGTAACAAGCTGCATCGGGGCAGGGCTGCTAATTGGCAATTTTAAACACACGTGGGGCCAACAAGGTCTCCTAAGTGGTGATCAACAGGCCTGACATGTAATGAGAGAGGGAACCCTGGGAATTAACAGTAAAGTGTGTCCATTATTATATTTTGAAGAATAAACCATATGAAGGCTTCTACTCTATACTTGGAAAAATACCACTCTTGTAGAGTTCTTTATCTAGTATTAAATAATAAATTCAAATATATTGTATAACGCTATACTAACCCCACTAAGTACTTTGAGGTGGAAAGACTCAAGGAATTTAAACTCATTGTTGATCTAATTTGGAGGTTTACTTAGACTGGATTAAATGGAAAGTGCGGATGTAAGAATAAATTCATTGACAAGCAGCAGCGTCTACAGGAGAATCCCTGCAGCATACTGAGCATTGACTATGTTTTTAACTTCATTACTAGCCAATAAGCAATTGAGCATAATAAGCAGATGGCTTCTGGATGTTTGCAGAAATGATAGTCTTCCACTAAGGGCAGCTAAGTTTGCAGAGACAGGGAGCAGAAAGAAGGAAAGAAGAATCCTTCCGCGTTGTGAGCGCTAGGAACGATGCACAGGCTTGGCTCTCCCCACAGCACTATGGATCTGCATGTGGTTGCTCCAGGGCCCCGCCCACAAAAAGTTCCATGCTCAGAAGGTCACAATGCCTAGAAGAAACAGATCCGTAAGATTATAAAGCCTCTCTTCTAGAAAACAAACTCTTGGGAAATAATTATAAGAGAAGAGACACTTGGCACCTGCTGCCATCATTTCCATAAGGGAGTGTGGGGTTCTGAAGTCAGAATATATATATATATATATATAAATAAATTTGAATAATTTAAAAATAAGTTTATGCAAAATTTTATGAATCAGCCACGTGGATTTCATTTTGTCATAGAAATTTTGAGGGTGATCTTAAAGATACCTTCAACACAAAGCATTTATTCATATTAGTGTCATGTCTGAGGGGATGCCTACTCAAAAGAGACGTCATGGCTCTCCCATGTCTCGATTTCTTAAAGCTTTCTCTACTGGTGAAATTTTATACAATTTAATTTAATTTTAATATTGAAAACTGTATGAGACTAATTTTCAGGGCTATTCTATTACTCAGGATTCAAAGAAAAAAAGCTCTGTAAATTCAGACTATTATCTGGTTTTGTTCCTCTTTTACCATTTAAATGTGAGATGAAATTTGTTTTAGTGTTAAATAGCAAAGTTGAAATTAGAAATAAGGCTAAAGTGCTGATTAAATCTGCCCATAATATATTGCTTGGAGAACTGAACTTATATTCAATAAAATATTTTGATAATATCTGTCTTAAGAAAAACATTGTAAATAAATGACTACCATGATCCATTTAACTATTTATCTGCTTGGGTACATAGGAGTGAATAGGAAAATCTATAGCTATGCTTTTCATGTTATAAAACCTCAGGAATAGAAGAAAATCATGAATTTCTCACAATGACTTCATACTGGTCCTCAGTGACCTGTGTGTTCCTCACAGAACCAGCAACATTCTAAAAGCTAATAAATATTAATTAATTAACAGCTAATAAATATATTACTAAATTACCCTTTGATGAGTTACCTGCACATAGGCACTAGGGGCAGGAAGATAGACACAGTTGCTATGCAGACAAAGCTCAGGGAAGGAGAAACTATTATTTCTATTTTCAGGTTTGCTACAAAAAAGCAAAGAGCTGTACAAAAGAAATGCAAAGTAACGGTAAAGTAAGGACCATTGTGTTTATGCAAGTGTACATAAAAAAAACCACTACAATCCCTCAGGAGAACATTGTTGAAAGTTTAAAAATAAATAGTGGCATATATCACGCAGAAACATATATTTATACACATATGTATATTGCATGTGTATTCCCAACAACGATACAGATTGATGCAACTTAAGTTGGAATTTTTCTGTATATTGACATATTTTTAAAATACTCAACATTCAGTGGCTATTACTTGAATAATAACAAAAATTATTATTCAGATACAAAAAAATCTTAAATTAGAGTTTTAAAATGTTTTCATGTCTTTAAAATCTTGCTTATCATTACAAAATTAGAAGGCATATCTTATAATCTAGGAATCTAATAAGAACACAACTAGTAGAACTCTTTCTGCATTTGCATCATACCAAACCTGTCTTTTTACCAAACTGAAAGACTAGGTGGTGATGTTACTATTTGTGTTCTGGGCTTCCAGACACTATTATGGTAAATACTTCAATGTGTGAGTGAATTAAAACTTAATATAAGTGAAAAATACTTCTCATAAATATGACAGCTGTGCATAAAATGTATACCTTCTTTATTTTTAAAAATTCAGTAAACTTAAATGTGTCATAGAAACCAATTGCTTCCATTTCACATGACCAGTAATATAAAAACATGTGCAAATAAAGCTGGTTTTGTTTACTCCATTTGTTTTATTCAACACTTGCTAATTACCAGCCACTACACTGATGTTTAGTCATCCAAAAAGGAAAGTAATTAGTGAGAAAAGATAATCTAGTTTTTAAATCTATGACTCATGGAAGAGAGACACTTTGTAAAAGACGTCTAAATGTCCAGTGAATGAATAGATGTTTGACATCATTCCCCTTCAGAAAAATACAAATGTAAACCATGTTATACACCACCAAATGCCTGAAACTAGAAAACTGTCCACACCACTTGTTGGCACAGCAGTAGGTCAACTTCAGGGTTCATCAGTGGTAGCCGAACATGATGCTACAACTACTTGGGAGAAATACTGATAGTCTCTAATAAAGGCAAATATACACCCACCCTCAGACTCAGCAGCTTCATTCCTAGGTACACACCCAAAAGCAATGAATGCATGCCTTCCCAGAAAAACACAAGAATAATCACAGTACCTGAAAATTGGAAGCACCATGAATATTACCCAATGGGAAAATTAAGAGTAATGCAATATTAAACACAGTAAACAATGCAATGAACGGCACAGTGACAGATGAATCTCAAACACAGTCTGTACAGTGGAAGACATTCTGAATGATTCACTTAGAGTTCAGGGACAGAAACAAACTGTGTGATGGAAGCTAGGACAGTGGGCACAGTGGGACAGAGGCCTGAGCACTTCTGACCACAAACTGAGAAGGAGCAGAAGGAGACTCAGGGTGCTCTGGGTCTTGAGCCAGGTAGCATACATATGCATAAGGTATAGTGTGCATGAGCAGAAACTCACTGATCACACTTAAAGGTTGCACATTCTCCTGCAGGTTACAAATAGCCTGATTCTAAAAATCGGATAATTGAGTCCCTACTTCCAAGAAGTCAAAATATGTGAACTTCTGGTCACAGAGAAGGGTAAGTGATAAACATCTGGAAGAATGTCCATGGAACTCAGAGGGGGTCACCCAGTTCTGCCTGAGGAAGGCTCAAGGCCCTGGAAGCTTATGTGGAACTAGTGTTTAATAATGTTCTCAATGAAGTCTTAACATTTTCCTGTCCACGACTAAATATTCATCCACCTTGACCCAATGCATTATAGACAAAAAAAATTATAGTTAGCTTTCATTTGTTATAGTCTGATACACACACACACACACACACACACACACACACACACACACACACACCGAGAGGAGAGAGAGACGGGAAGAGAGAGAGAGATCCCTGATATTAAGGGGGGAAGGGTTAGAACACAGACAAAATTAGCATAATTCTTGCCTCCAAGAGCTATACACCACTGTGGCACACTTCTCCATACCCAAATAGTGCAGGGAAAAAAGTAGCCTCCCAGGAGTGTGGACAAGCCTGTGAGTGGAGTAAGGCCAGCACCTCTGCTCAGCGGGACCTGCACAGAACCCTCAGGACACAGGGACCTAGGAGCAGTCTGGGACAGGAGCCTTCCGGTTTCCATCTGTGGCTGGGGACCTCAGTCTGGGCCACAGGGCTCCATAGCCAAATAGCCCAGGGAGAAAGCTACCCTCCCAGGAGTGTGGACAAGCCTCTGAGTGGAGGTAAAACAAGCACCACTGCTCAGCTGGACCCGCCCGGAACCCTCAGGACACAGGGACATAGGAGCAGTTGGGGACAAGAGCCTTCCAGTTTATACCTGTGGCCTGGTGCCACACTCCTCCATACCCAAATAGCACAGGGAAAAAGCTAGCCTCCCAGGAGTGTGGACAAGCCACACTCCTGAGCTGGGTAAGGCCAGCACCTCTGCTCAGAGGAACCTACCCAGAGCCCTCAGGACACAGGGACTGAGGAGTGGTCTTCCCGTTTCCTTCTGCAGCTGGAGAGCTGATCCTGTGACACAGGGCTCCATACTCAAATAGTGGCAGGAGAGAGCTGGTCTCCCAGGAGTGCTGACACACCATCAAGCACAGGAAGACCACCACTTCTGTTCAAATTCCTCGATCAAGAGGGACCCTCTCAGAGCCATCAGGACACAGACACCAAGGAACAGCTGGGGACAGGATCCTTTTGGTTTCTGTCTGCATGCCAGAGCTGACCCTGTACCACAGCTCTCCAAACCCAAATTCCTCTGAGAGACAGCTGGTCTCCAAGGAGTACTGACACAGAGGCTTGCAAAAGAGACAAGTCACAGTCAGAGAGAGCAAGACCAGCTAACACCAGAGATAACCAGATGGCAAAAGGGAAGGGCAAGAACATAAGGAAGAGAAACCAAGGCAACTTGGCATCATCAGAACCCAATTCTCCCACCACAGTGAGCCCTGGATGCTCCAACACACCAGAAAAGCAAGAATAAGATTTAAAATTACATCTCATGATGATGATAAAAGATTTTAAGACAGAAATAAATAACTCCCTTAAAGAAATACAAGAGAACACGGGGAAACAGATAGATGCCCTTAAAGAGAAAACACAAAAATCTCTTAAAGAATTACAGAAAAACACAATCAAACAGGCAGAATTACAGGAAAAGACAATCAAACAGGTGAAGGAAATGAACAAAGCCATCCATGATCTAAAAATAATAAAGATATCACAAAGGGAGACAACCCTGGAGTTACAAAACCTAGAAAAGAGATCAGGAGTCATAGATGCAAGCATCACCAATAGAATACAAGAGATAGAAGAGAGAATCTCAGGTGCAGAAGATACCATAGAAAACAGTCAAAGAAATGCACAATGCAAAAAGTTTCTAACCCAAAACATCCAGGAAATCCAGGACACAATGAGAAGACCAAATCTAAGGATAATAGGTATAGAAGAGGATGAAGATTCCCATCTTAAAGGGCCAGTAAATATCTTCAACAAAATGATAGAAGAAAACTTCCCCAAGCTAAAGAAAGAGATGAACATAAACATTCAAGAAGCCTACAGAACTCCAAATAGATTGGACTAGAAAAGAAATTCCCACCGCCACATTATAGTTAAAACACCAAATGCACAACACAAGGAAAGAATATTAAAAGCAGTAAGGGGAAAAGGTCAAGTAACATATAAAGGCAGACCTATCAGAATTACACCAGACTTCTCACCAGAGACTATGAAAGCTAGAAGATCCTGGGCAGATCTCATACAGACATCAAGAGAACACAACTGTCAGTCCAGGTTGCTATACCCAGCAAAACTCTCAACTACCATAGAAACCAAGATATTCTATGACAAAACCAAATTTACACAATATGTTTCCACAAACCCAACCCTACAAAGGATAATAGATGGAAAACACCAACACAAGGAGGGAAACTATACCCTAGAAAAAGCAAGAACATAATCTTTCAACAAACCTAAAAGAAGATAGCCATGCAAACATAAAAATAACATCAAAAATAACACGAAGTAACAATCATTATTCCTTAATATATCTTAGCATCAATGGACTCAATTCTCCAATAAAAAGACATAGAATAAGAGACTGGAAATATAAACAGGACCCAACATTTTGCTGCATACAGGAAACGCACCTCAGGGTTAAAGACAAACACTACCTCAGAGTAAAGGGCTGGAAAACAAGTTTCCAGGCAAATGGTTCCAAGAAACAGGTTGGAGTAGCCATTCTAATATCAGATAAAATCGACTTTCAACCAAAAGTCATCAAAAAAGATAAGGAAGGACACTTCATATTCATCAAAGGAAAAATCTACCAAGAAGAACTCTCAATTCTGAACATCTATGCTCCAAATGCAAGGACACCCACATTCATAACAGAAACTTTACTAAACCTCAAAGCACACACTGCACCTCACACAATAATAGTGGAAGACTTCAACACCCCACACTCATCAATGGACAGATCTTGGAAACACAAACTAAACAGAGACACAATGAAACTAACAGATGTTATGGACCAAATGGATTTAACAGATATCTATAAAACATTTGATCCTAAATCAAAAAAATATACCTTCTTCTCAGCACCTGAAGTACCTTCTCCAAAATTGACCATATAATCAGTCACGAAACAAAAAACAACAGATAAAAGAAGATTGAAATAATCCCATGCCTCCTATCAGATCACTATGGATTAAGGCTGGTTTTCAATGGCAACAACAACAACAACAGAAAGCCCACATACACATGGAAGCTGAACAATGGCCTACTCAATGATAACTTGGTCAAGGAAGAAATAAAGAAAGAAATTAAAGACTTTCTAGAATTTAATGAAAATGAAAGTACAACATACTCAAACTCATGGGACACATTGAAAGCAGTGTTAAGAGGAAAACTCATAGCTCTGAGTGCCTCCAAAAAGAAAGTGGAGAGAGCATACACTAGCAACTTAACAACACACCTGAAAGCTCTAGAACAAAAAGAAACAAATACACCCAAGAGGAGTAGAAAGCAGGAAATAATCAACCTCAGGACTGAAATCAACCAAGTAGAAACAAAAAGAACTATACAAAGAATCAACAAAAAGAGGAGCTGGTTCTTTGAGAAAATCCACAAGATAGATAAACCCTTAGCCAGACTAAGCAGAGGGCACAGAGACAGAATCCAAATTAATAAAATCAGAAATGAAAAGGGAGCTATAACAACAGATTCTCAGGAAATTCAAAAAATCATCAGATCCTACTACAAAAGCCTATAATCATCAAAATTGGAAAGTCTGGATGAAATGGACAAGTTTCTAGACAGATATCAAATACCAAAGTTAAGTCAGGATCAGATAAACCATCTAAACAGTCCCATAATGCCTAAAGAAATAGAGGCAGTCATTAAAAGACCCCCAACCAAAATAAGCCCAGGTCCATATGGGTTCACTGCAGAATTCTATCAGACCTTCAAAGAAGACATAATACCAATACTCTTCAATCTATTCCACCAAACATAAACAGAAGGAACACTACACAATTCATTCTGTGAGGCTACAGTTACACTGATACCAAAACCTCACAAAGACCCCACAAAGAAAGAAAACTTCAGATCAATTTCCCTTATGAATATCAATGTGAAAATACTCAATAAAATTCTCGAAAACCGGATTCAAGAACACATCAAAACGATCATTCACCATGATCAAGTAGGCTTCATCCCAGGGATGCAAGGATGGTTCAATACCCAGAAATCCATCAATGTAATCCACTACATAAGCAAACTCAAATAAAAAAACCACATGGTCATTTCGTTAGATGCTGAAAAAGCATTTGACAAAATTCAACATTCCTTCATGATAAAAGTCTTGGAAAGATCAGGTATTCAAGGCCCATACCTAAACATAATAAAAGCAATATACAGCAAACCAGTAGCCAACATCAAACTAATTGGAGAAAAACTTGAAGCAATCCCACGAAAATCAAGGACTAGAGAAGGCTGCCCTCTTTCACCCTATCTATTCAATATAGTACTTGAAGTTCTAGCTAGAGCAATTAGACAACAAAAGGAGGTCAAAGGGATACAAATTGGAAAGGAAGAAATCAAAATATCACTATTTGCAAATGATATGGTGGTATACTTAAGTGACCTGCAAACTCCACCAGAGAACTGCTGCAGCTGATAAACAACTTCAGCAAAGTGGCCGGATATAAAATTAACTCAAACAAATCAGTAGTCTTCCTATACATGAAGGATAAACAGGCTGAGAAAGAAATTAGGGAAATGACACCCTTCACAATAGTCACAAACAATATAAAGTATCTTGGTGTGACACTAACCAAACAAGTGAAAGATCTGTATGATAAGAACTTCAAGTCTCTGAGGAAAGAAATCAAAGAAGACCTCAGAAGATAGAAAGTTCTCCCATGCTCATGGATTGGCAGGATAAATATAGTAAAAATGGCCCTCCTGCCAAAAGCAATCTACAGATTCAATGCAATCCCCATCAAAATTCCAACTCAATTCTTCATAGACTTAGAAAGAGCAGTTCTCAAATTCATATGGAATAACAAAAATCCCAGGATAGCAAAAACTATTCTCAGCAATAAAAGAACTTCTGGGGGAATCAGCATCCCTGACCTCAAGCTGTACTACAGAGCAGTACTGATAAAAACTGCATGGTATTGGTTCAATGACAGGCAGGTAGATCAATGAAATAAAATTGAAGACCCAGAAATGAACCCACATGCTTATGGTCACTTGGTCACTTGACAAAGGAACTAAAACCATCCAATGGAAAAAAGACAGCATTTTCAACAAATGGTGCTGGTTCAATTGGCAGTCAACATGTAGAAGAATGCAATTTGATCCATTCCTATCTCCCTGTACAAAGCTCAAGCCCAAGTGGATCAAGGACCTCCACATAAAACCAGATACACTGAATCTAATAGAAAAGAAAGTAGGGAAAAGTCTCGAACACATGGGCACAGGGGAAAAGTTCCTGAACAGAATACCAATGGTTATGTTCTAAGATCAAAAATCAACAAACGGGATCTCATTGCAAAGTTTTTGTATGGCAAAGGACACTGTCAATAGAACAAAACGGCAACCAACAGATTGGAAAAAGATCTTTACCAATCCTACATCCGATAGAGGGCTAATATCCAATATATACAAA
>CM052702.1:6603647-6621692 GCA_028551405.1 Uromys caudimaculatus
TCCACTGTTGGTGGGATTGCAAGCTGGTACAACCTCTCTGGAAATCAGTTTGGTAGACCCTCAGAAAAATGAACATAATACTACCTGAGGACCCAGCTATACCACTCCTGGGCATATACCAGAAGATGCTCCAACATGTAATAAAGACACATGCTCCACTATGTTCATAGCAGCCATATTTATAATAGCCTGAAGCTGGAAACAACCCAGATGTCTCTCAACAGAGGAACAGATACAGAAAATGTGGTACATTTACACAATGGAGTACTATTCAGCTATTAAAAACAATGACTTCATGATATTCGCAGGCAAATGGATGGAACTTGAAAATATCCTGAGTGAGGTAACTCTGTCACAAAAGAACAAATATGGCATATACTCACTAATAAGTGGATATTAGCCCAAAAGTTTGGAATACCCAAGATTCAATTCACAGCACCGGTTGGACTGAGCATGGGGTCCCAGATGGAGGAGTTGGAGAAGGGACTGAAGGAGTTGAGGGAGTTTTCAGCCCCATGGAGGGAGCAACAGTGTCAACTGACCTGACCCCCCAGTGCTTTTGGAGACTGGACCACCAACCAAAGAATACACATGGAGGGACCCATGGTGTGGCCACATATTTGGCAGCGGAGGGCCTTGTTGACCATCAGTGGGAGGAGAGACCCTTGGGCCAGAGGGTGTTAGATGCCCCAGTATAGGGGAATGCCAGGGAGGGGAGACAGGAGTGGGTGGGTGAGTGGGAATATCCTCATAGAAGCAGGGGTATGGGGGATGGGATAGGGATTTCCAAAGGAGAGACCTGGAAAGAAGAAAACATTTGAAATGCAAATAAAGTATCAAAAAAAAAGCTATACACCTTCAAAATACTTTTTGTATTCATCATATGATTTGATGTTGTTTGTCTCCCAAGATTTAGGAATTAGACCTTTGGTTTCCATGGTTGGTGTAGGTATTAGGAGGTGTACAGAACTTTAAAGAGATAAGATCACAGGAAAATCAATAGAGCTGTGTTCTGAAGTGCATTTTCTTCTTCCCCATGTGTTCTGGTGACGTCATCCTCCATGAGATCTGGTCAAGAAGAATCCTCCCCAAAGCCTTCGCATGCTATTTAAACTTTCTTTTCCAATGTTTTATTAGCATATACTAATTGTACATAATAATGGGTTTCCTATGAAATTTCTTGCATACATACAATGTGCAGTGTACTTCAACCACACCCCTCTGTAACCTTCTCTCGTGTCCTTCCTAGCAATTCCTTTCATTTTCCCCAACGCCCTTCTACTTTCTTGTCTTTTATTTATTTTGCTTGTGTGTGTGTGTGTGTGTGTGTGTGTGTGTGTGTGTGTGTGTGTGTGTGTGTAACCCAATAAGCTTCATTTGGATTTTAAACTTCAAAGCTTGACCTAAATAAGTCTTTTTATAAAGCTAGCCTGCCAAGGTTTTTTGCTATAGTAATGAAAATAAACGAGTATAACCCATTATTGCTACTAAGACCATTACTCAGTTGCAGTTTTCATTCCTATAGCACATAAAAAGTCACAGTATGTTTCTACCTAGTTTCCACAGTCCCAACTGTCCCAAATGCAGCTGTTCTTATCAAGCATCTTTGATATTTAAGGTCTTTGGGTAGCTCCTAGGATCCTGTCGGAGCAAATGTAATCTCCTCATAGAATGATTCACCTAACTTGGCACAAATCAAAATTCTCAATAATACTCCAGAAAAAGTATATCTAAATGGTACCATGATTTCACATGAGACTTCCATTCAAAACTCTTCTACTGCTGGGCTGTTCTTTGGAGATGAATGTCTTTCTCTTTGCCCAGACTGGTCTTGAACTGATGGGCTCGGGTGCTTTCTACCTCAATCTCCCAAGGAGCTAGAAGCATTGGTACCTGACTGCACTTGGCTTCTTTTCCTTCTTCCCCCCTTTCCTCCTTTTCTCCTCCCCTTTCTTCATTTTAATGCAGTAGTTTTTTTTTTTTTTTTTAAGATGTCTCATCTGTTTCATGTATCACGGCAGATGGATCCTGCCTATGAAATCTGCCACTCTGTGAATATATTTCTTCATTCAAAAAATCATTTTCTCATCACTTTCCCACTGCTTCATGTCAGAAGAAACAGAAATCCTACAGTGCCAAAGACAGAAATGAGAATACCTAAAGCATATATACATAGAGTGTCATGGATTTGCCTTTAAACCTTCATTATGTCCTCTTCTATACTGACAAGGACCACCAGCACGCCCAATAGTGCTCTGTGTACCAAACAGTTTCCTAAAGACAAAACATAGAGGGACTGCAAAGAGCCTCCAAACAATCTTTGCACATTCTAAAAATAAGATTTTAAAGTGAATTTGTTGTATTTAGGCATATATGTGTCTGTGTGTCTGCCACTGTGTCTGAGTGCCCGTGGAGATCAGAAGGGGCCATAAGACACCTTGGAACAAAACTCTCATTTGTAAAGATGTTTGTATCTTTTAAAAACAATCTGTTTCATCTTAGTTAATACTCAACAATTGAAAGGCCTTCTCTAAGCATCTCGTGTTGGTAATGCTGTGGACTAATGAAGCAAAAACGGGGTGGACTGTGGCTTACACCATCAATACTAGCCCTTAGGAGACAGAAGCAGAAGAATTGCCGTGGATCTGAGGTCATCTTGGGCTGCATAGTAAATCCCAGGCCAGCCTGGACTCAGCTCAAGACAAGGTCATTTAATTAAGTGATTAAAATAAAGCATATTAGCAGGTGTCATGTCACAAAGGCTGGCCACTTTCAGACATTCACCATCAACATTCCAGCGCTTTTCTCTTCAGCATCCCAGACGCAGTCTCTGGCTGTGAGATACGTGCAAGCATCAACTTTTTTGAGGTGATTTATAACCTGCAGTTTTAGGGAGATTCAGTTCCTTATCACTTTAATAAATGTCTATGCTAGTATTTTCCTCAAGTTCTTGTGGAAGCAAAACCCCTTGAAAAATTTCCAATCTCTGAATGTGAGAAATTTTGTTTAAATTACAAATTCAGAACAATAGCTGTGTTTATGCTAGGAATGCTACACTGATGTTTTAAATGGTTTATAAACTCAGCCAGTATACACAAATGAAACATACCTGCGCCTTCTATAGGATGGTGTACACACACAGGAATGCTTCTCAGAAGCCTGCTAGAACGCCAGATTCTGAGGAGAGCTGAATGCTGACGAGGCCTGGTACTCTGTGCCTTATGTGTGTTAACTACACATGCACAGACTCATCTCGCTTGCTGTGGGAATCCACTGCTCATGCTGCCATGGATCCTACTGAGGCTTTTCAATCTGTGGGCCCAAATGCCACTGTAAACCAAATATATCATTTTAAACAGAGAGATATTTTCCAGTACCAAGGCCAGGCCCTTACACATGCGTGTAGAAAGGTCAAACGTTGTAATGCAAATACTTTTGGCTCAGCTATCAAATATTAACTATCCATTCCATTATTTGAGAAAAACACATCTTATATTTAAAGATGATAAAAAGGAACTGTGGGGTTTACTATCCGGCTGTTCCTAGGATGTTTCTAGACAGTAAGACTAGGTACTAAAGGACTTTGCAAAATACCTAGAGGAAGTAGTTTTTACTGGTGTTTCACAAAAGGTGTCCTGAATTTGTGTACTCTAGAAGCTTTAAAAGGAGGCACGGGTTAGGATGCTCACTGCTTGGTTGGTTGGTTGGTTGGTTGGTTGGTTGGTTGGTTGGTTGGTTGGTTGGTTGGTTGGGTTTTCCTATTTTCTGTTGCTACAACAAAGTAGCTGGGTCTAGGAAGTTTATAAAATAAAGGGGTTCATGTGGAGTGCAGTTTCTGAAGCCAATGTCACACAGCCTGTCTGTCAGGACTCCAGTGAAAGCTACATCACATCACAATTAGAAAGCACAGGTACATGGTGCTTGCTTTTTGACAACCCACGTTGTTATCAAGAATGAGCCCCAAGAGACCAGTAGTAATCCTTTCCAAGGACACAGACTCCCTTCACCCAATTATTCCAATGAGTGCCAGCTCTTAGAGGCTCCACCCTGACAACAGTACCAAGCACTTTAAATCATATCCCAAGCCAGACTGCTAGGTAGAGGACCTCTTTGTCAGGCTGTTTTCCTTACAGGCACACATTTTCATCTTCTCTCTGCTGGAGGATGTTGAGAAGCAGGGCAGGATGGGTTCTGTGGAACTTCTCAGCCTGGAGACTTGGGCCCCTGTGAGAACCCAATTTCCTCTTCATGGAAGGTCTCTGATAATGAAACCCAGGGTCTGAACACAGTGAGCACAGGACCCTCAAGACAGAGAGTGTATCAAGATAACACCAAAGATTCCTTCCCATCTTGAAACCCATAAGCATCTTTTTTTCTTTTAACCCCCTCCTGGCCCACTACATGTCTTTTTGAAACAAGGTCTAGTGTGGGTCCGACTGGTCTGGAAATCACTGTGTAGTCAAGGATGACCTTGACTTTGTGATCCTCCTCTCAAGTGCAAGGATGACAAGCGTCACCAACCCCCTTTTGCCTCACAGATTTTCATCTCTTCCACATTTGTTACAGACCTTAATGGGAGTGCAGTCCAAACGTAAATTACTCTCTTTTTCTCTCTCTCTCTCTAATTGCATTTTCTTTATCAAATCCAACAATGACTCATTATATATTGAAATGTTTATGCAGAACAGTGAGAAATTACAGCTGGTTGGACAGCCAGAGGGCTTTCTCATTACAAGGAGAAATAAACACTGAATTCTGATGGTGACAAGCTGCATACTGCCTTGAAATAGGCATTGCATAAAATCTGCTTCCATGAAAACCTGAAGCCCTTATTCAGGTTAAAGTGAATAAGAAATGTAACAGCTCAGGAATGTGTGCAATTTTTAGATTCGGTGTCCTCATTATAGAGTAAAAATAGAAAAATCTAGATAGTATTACTGTCTTGTTCTAAAGCAAAACTATGTGGCTTCAGTTTCTTTGAGACTCTTCCTGAGAACATGCCAGTCATGAGGCCTCAAATATACATGAGAATAAATTGGTCAAATTCCATAACATATTAAAAATAAATACATAGCTGGGATTTTGCAAAATAATAACATAACAATGCTAGAGAGTCCTAGGAAAGAGGGTCTGAGTGCCGTTGTGTGGACAACGTGAGCTCCTTTCTCTATCCTCTCTGTGAAAATGAGAAAAGAACAGTCTACTGCAAATATTTGAATAATTTGAAAACCTTTGTAGTTTCTTCTCTACTTACTTCAGAATCATCAGCTTTCTGTTATTTCTAGAACCAAATGAACATATTTAAATATACAAATTTTATTATTGGAAAATTAAAAGTCCACAGTTCCAACTTCAAATTCTTGGCTGCTGCTCAAATCATTGTTTTGTTTGGTTTTGTTTGTTTTTAAGGACCTGATGTTTGTAGGGAAGGGACATTTTCAGGACATAAAGGACAAATAGTTTTGGTGCCTTACCTTTCTCTCTCCATCAGAGATGTTTCTAAAACAGCGTATCCACTTGCTTTGTCCCTGTCTTTGATGTTTTAAATAAGCCAGGGTGAAATCTAAGCCAACTCTGACTCTGACTACATCTGCCAAAATCTGAGTTTATATTAGACAATGTGGGGGCTTTTATCTGTTTCATAAGTAATAATTATTTAGTGGGAATTTATATGACTCCTAAGTGATAGGAATGGAGAAGCCACTTGCTATTAAATCCTAACAATGAAGGGTGGACCAGAAGAACTCACTACGCTGCTTTTAGAGCCTGACTAAAAACTTATGCCAAGCAAAAGAAGTTAGCCAAAGGTAAGAAGGCACAGGTGACATATTTCTTTTCTTACTTTTATGTGAGTGTGTGTGTGTGTGTGTGTGTGTGTGTGTGTGTGTGTGTGTGTATGTGTGTGTATGTGTGAGACACAGTGTCTCCATCTGTTTCCCTGGCCTGGAACGATGTAGACCAGATTGCCCTTGAACTGCCAAAAAACTACCCGCCTTTGCATCCTGAGTGTTGGGAATTATGGCACAATAGCCAAGGCCATTAATGAGAGTGAGTTTGAGAAATACACAGAGCCTATACTGACTTCCCTTCCAAGAGAAACCTATCACTACCCCTCCCCATTCAGTGTCTTCTTCCTGTCCCCATAGCAACCAAAATACCATAGTAAGCATAATAAGATTTATTGAGAGATGAGAGAGCTTCTGGTGCCTGTCTTTAGGTGGTGTGTCTCATTTTAGGGTGCTGACCTTCCTTTTCTGAGCACTTGAGATGCCTAAGATATGAATGTCTAATTACTCAACATTCAGTAGCCTGTATCAACTGATCACCAAGGAGACCACTGAGAAAGCATGAAAACACACCTTAAAGGTCAGCACTGACTCATTAAAAATGAGGCCAAAAACAAAAAACAAAACAAAAAAAAGAAACCATGGAGACTAAATAGAAAGACATATTCCAGAAGAAAAAAAAATGGTCCAGGTCCTTCAAGTCTGTAAAAGAAACAAAAAGCATAGTCCTTGGCAGGAAATAGGGATGTAGGATGAAGTGATACAGGGTAAAACAGGTTACTTGTGCATTCTCCATCTTGCTTCTAAACCTTGGCACATAAGTTATTCTCCCATGGCAAATTCTGTTCTCTCCTTTTCTGCCCATCTCAATGGCCACTTTCCCTGTAAGATTCAGTGTTGGATATGACATCTGTGTAAGCTGCCACCTGGGAAACTATTCTTTATACCAGTTGTTTTGTCTTTTAGCCTCAAAGAAGATTCTTGCTTGCTAGGAGGTTAGAATATAGGTGTGTAGAGGGGAAGAGCCAGCCACCACTAGTGTGGTTCAGATGAGGCCTCTAGAGAGCAGCCATGTCTGGGATAGCTTCTCTCCTATGATTTTCAACATAACCTTGAGTAGAGGCGTTTTATTTAACCATCCGATATATTCGGTTTTCTTGTTTGTAAACTGGTGGTAATAGAAATGAGCTACCCTATAGACTAATTTAGATTATAAAATGAAACCAGGAAGGTACTTGACATCATGCCAGGCAAATAACAAATACTTTATACATGCCATAACGGCAGTATCATTAACCATTGTGGGTCTACCATTAAGTTAAAGACTCATGAGTTTATAATATTCTAGAAAAGAATATAAGGCTTCCCTTTTGAGTTTCCCACAGATTATTAGCTGTATAAAGATTTACTTTCATTGCAATTAAAGCCTCCAGCCTTAAGGTTACCAAAACAGAAATCAAACCAACCACTCTTGCCTGTGCCCTAGACTACTTGCTGCTCAACATTATCTGCCCTTGGGGGTTGGAGATGAGGTGACGCATGGGAGCAGATGAGAAATGCAAGTTCCTGTGAACATTGTTGCAAGCTCCCTTAATACTCTTCACTGGAACCCCATTGGTCCCAAGAAAGCATCTCTTCTAAACACCAGTTCCCAATTGGCTGGCATTGTCTGTGTCAGCAATCCTTGGTCTCTCAGGCAGTTTTCTTTTCTTTTTTTTTCCTTTTTTAAAAAAAATCAGTTATTTTATATATTTACATTTCAAATGTTATCCCCCTTCCCAGTTTCCCCTCCACAAACCCTCATCCCTTCCCCTTCCCCTGCTTCTATGAGGTTGCTCCTCCACCCACCCATTCCCACCTCAGCACCCAGCTTCCCCCTATGCTGGGTCATCACGCCTTCATAGGACCAGGGGCCCTGCTCCCAGTGATGCCAGATAAGGCCATCCTCTGCTACATATCCATTTGGAGCCATGGGGGGCTGCCTTTGCTCAGGCAAAAAGCAGCAGAGAACTGAACAAGAGACAAGGTTTATATAGGGTTTCTTGGGGTTGGGGAGTGGGGGGCAGGGGCTGGGGTTGGAGAGACTATGTGGCCTGATCTTGAGGAAAGATCAGGGATTGTTGGAATGTCTTTTGTTTTTGTTTTGTTTTTGGCTTGGGGTAGTTGTTGTTGTTGTTGTTGTTGTTGTGTGTAGGGTGGAGCCTGGGCACTCACTCATCCCAAGGTTGGGAACAGTTGTTAGGGCTGTTAGGAAGAAAGTCTGGGGGTGGGACCAGGCCTTTGAGCTCCTCAAGAGTGAGGCCAGCCAGTGGAGTTCCTCAGGTGTGGAAGGTGTTGAGAGGGTATGGGGGGTGGGGGGAACTGGTCACTCATGGGCCAGCTGCCAGGGTACTGTAGGAGCCTGGCCACTAGAGGTCTCCAGGGGCTAGGCTTACAGGGAATCTGTGAGCAAGGCAGAAAAAACCACCCTGCCGGGTCCTCAGGTAGTATTATGTTCATTTTTCTGAGGGTCCGCCAAACTGATTTCCAGAGTGGTTGTACCAGCTTGAAATCCCACCAGCAATGGAGGAGTGTTCCTCTTTCTCCACATCCTCGCCAGCATCTGCTGTCACCTGAGTTTTTGATCTTGGCCATTCTGACTGGTGTGAGGTGGAATCTCCGACTTGTTTTGATTTGCATTTCCCTGATGACTAAGGATGTCGAGCATTTCTTTAGGTGCTTCTCAGCCCTGCGAATTTCCTCAGTTGAGAATTCTATGTTTAGCTCTGTTCCCCATTTTTTGATGGGGTTATTTGGTTTTCTGAAGTCTAACCCAGCTATACCACTCCTGGGCATATACCCAGAAGATGCTCCAACATGTAATAAAGACACATGCTCCACTATGTTCATAGCAGCCATATTTATAATAGCCAGAAGCTGGAAATAACCCAGATGTCCCTCAGCAGAGGAATGGATACAGAAAATGTGGTACATTTACACAATGGAGTACTACTCAGCTATTAAAAACAATGACTTTATGAAATTTGCAGGCAAATGGATGGAACTTGAAAATATCATCCTGAGCGAGGTAACTCAGTCACAAAAGAACGAACGCGTGGTATGTATTCACTGATAAGTGGATATTAGCCCAAAAGTTCGGAATATCCAAGTTTCACTTTACAGTAACCGCTGGACTGAGAGTGAAGTCCCAGATGGAGGAGTTGGAGAAGGGACTGAAGGAGCTGAGGGAGTCTGCAGCCCCATGGAGGGAGCAACAGTGTCAACTGGCCTGACCCTACCCCCCCATCCTCCTGGAGGCTAGACCACCAACCAAAGAATACACATGGAGGGACCCATGGTTCGGACCACATATGTGGCAGAGGAGGGCCTTGTTGGCCATCAGGGGGAGGAGAAGCCCCAGTAAAGGGGAATGTCAAGGTGGGAATATGGGAGTGGGTGGGCAAGTGGGTGGGAGGTGGAATTCCCTCATAGAGATGGGGGAGGGGGAAGGGATAGGTGGTCTCCAAAGAGGAGACCTAGAAAGGGGGAAACATCGGAAATGTAAATAAAGTATAAAAAAAACCACCCTGCCCAAGTTGACGTGACTAGTGGACAGCCAACAATAAGGAAACAGTACTCCTACTAGGAAAAGTCATGAGAGATGATTTTGGAGAGATAAGATAGGCCTGGATTTTCTCATAATTTAAGGAATTTGTAGTTCAATCAAAAAAAATGACTGGATGAATTTAAAGCGAATTGTGTAGTGGTCTTAGAGTCACAATTTTTTTTGGCAAATCAGTCTGAGGATCACGTGGGAAATGGATTATAGACAGAAGTGATGAAGTTGAAGTTGGATGCTGAAGTGAATTCAGAGAAGAGTTGGAGATGTGAACTTTAGTCCTGCAGCTGGGAGCTTAGAGGAACAGCTGCCAAGTATCCAATTGAGCACAGCGTAATAGGCACGGGGCTTCCATTCCGAGGCAGAGGGGCTGCATTGGCGTTTATTTTGCTTTGTTTTGTTTTTACAAATAGTACTTTTAAGTTTTGTTGAGGTTTTTAGCATTTCATTTAATTTTTGAGAACTTTTTAAGGTTATATAGTCTGGTTTTGACAAATGCAAAGTTTTAAATAAGATGATATGATACCCAGTGTGTCAGTCAGGGCGCCAGAGCCCCAGACCAAGAGAATATGTGTGTTTCATAAAAAGAGGATTTACTAGGTTGGTTACATTATAGGCACTGTGAGTATGATTTTTCTTATTATGTTAAATTATTAATTATACCATAGAAATGATATAAAATAGATTAATTTTAAATGTACAGTTAGATGTTTGCATACTTGTGTTTACTAATGGAATCCCTGATCCAGTGTTCACCTGCAAGATCGAAGACTTCTAGAGCTTCTCGTGTCCAGTCCGAATCAATAACCAGTTAACTTAAAGGGGGGGGAGTTGTAGATTTATAGTGAACACCTAGCAGATGCCACCTTAACCTATTTAAGTTAGCATAATCAAAATGGTGTAACTTGACCCAAATAAGCTTACACTTGCACTCTTTCTTACATTTTCTTTTAGAATGCTGCCAGCCACTGGGTTTTAGGAAGCCTATCTCATATGCATACGCTGTGTATAGAAGCTGGTCTGTAGCCTTAAATGAACCCCAACCGACAAATAATTGATTCCTGCCACGACAGTGCATTCTTTTAGATGTCCAGTCCAGATAAGCCTTCAGATGGCAACACTCAAGCTTCCAAAGGAGAGTCACTCAAGTGAGTTCCTGCTGTAGATCCATGAGAGGGAACAAGTAGCTCTTTTAAACTTTAAGGTCTTGGGATGCTTTCTTCTTGGAACAACTGAATTAACTAATGCCCCAACTCCAACGTCCAAGAGACTTGGGCCTTGGTTATTGTCTACACTATACAGTTTCTACATAAGTGCCTACAATGTAAGTGAATAAATACTTATGATAAATGAATAATTGGTATCAAGACTGACCTTAGAGAATAATTTAGCAGAGCTACCTATCTTTTTAAAAAAAAAACCTATTAAACAAAGTTTAAAATTTTGTCTCTTCTTTTACTTAACAACTTACATGAGCAAGCAGAAGAAGGTTTAAAACTGACTATATTCATTTTACATCTACATTCAGAACTGGGTCATGCATTTACCTTATCTAGAAGTGGGTCTCTTAAAAAATAGAATGTTGTGACCTAAATATTTAAGTGCCTCATTAAGAATGTTGTTTTGAGGCTTCACTCATTTTAAATTGGGTCTTTAAAATTTTGCAGATTAACTTTTGCTAGTTTTCAAGAAGTATCAGAGCCAGGGACAAACAAAACAAAACAAAAAACCAAAATAACCAAAAAACCAAAATTCCCTGAGGTTGGACTAGTACTGTTAGGTTGTGATGATGCTGTACTGATGGACTATTTCTGGATACTTGTAAAATACAACATAATATCTCTCTTCCTCCCCCTCCTTTCCCTTCACAAGACATTTTAAATATCGTTCCAGACTCCTGTCCGAATCAGCCTCATCTGCCATGGCAGGCTGTAGAAACAGAAAGACTGACACTGGCGTACATGACTGACTGATGGATATGAAACCTGAGCTACACTTCTGTGCTAGAGCACTGGCCTGTCGTGTGCAGATCTGAGTTCCAACCCCACTGGTGGACTGAAAACAGAACAGCAAGAAGAGAACAATGAATGTGCTCTAAGGAGCAGTAAACACTCAGGATTGAATGCATGGTGATACTGCGAGCATCCCCTACACTGATAATAATCTAAACCTCAAATTGTATCGCCCATTGTACTATATTGTATATGAGTAGCTATGAAAGAACAACTCTTTAAATATTTACAAGTCCATAATAAAGAACTGCCACATCATAATATCCTATATTGAAAACAAGTTAAATTTAAAGCAAATTAAAGTTATGTAGAACATACTACTGTGCAATAAGCATCACTGAAAAACGAAAGGCGATTATAGACAATTCTAAAGTAGAATTAGAGATCTTTATTTTATAGTTAAATTGTTGGATCGTTTGTGTTATATTTACCTTGTGAGGCAATGAGATATTTAAGGAAAAATTGGCTGCATTTCCCATACAATGTGCTACAAAGCATATTGCTACAGAGCAAAAATACTCAAACATCATTACTTCTAAATGGAATTTTTGCTACCAAGCATGTATTACTAAATTTAATCAATATTCATCCTTCTGGAAATAGAAAAGGGCCTGAGGCTTACTTTAGAAATCGTTGAGCTTGGGAAAGAATTCAGTCAGTAAAGTGCTTTTCCATGTGAGTATGAAGACCTGAGTTTGAGCCCAGAACCCACATAAAAAGATTGGCATGAGGGTCTGTGAAAGGAAGATGGAGACACACAGCTCCCTGACACTTTCTAGCCAGCCAGCTCAGCCTCCTGGGCAAGCTCCAGGCTATAGAGAGAGCTGGTCTCAAAAAGCCAGGGAGGGGTCACCTGAGGAATGCCTCTCTAGGTTGACCAGCTGGCCTATGTGCACACACACCCCATTTCCAGGCATACAAGAAACAGTAACTCTCCCTAGGAACCCATGTGTTCTGATGTACATGGCAACAGCCAATCTTGCTCGTTTCATCAGCTTGCTGGCTTTGGAGCAGTGAGCAGACTTCCTTTTGGTTGGGTTACTTTGTTTCTTCAAAACTCTGTATCTTTCCGAATGTTATACTTTCTCACACAATCAAGAAATGTTCTGGTCCAACAAGACTGTAGTCTGTTTCATTTCCACTCAGGAATTGTGTCTCAAGATCCATACAATGCAGACACCAAACCCAGATTCTATTGTGGAAGCCAAGAAGTGCTTGCTGACAGGAGCCTGATACAGCTCCCCTGAGAGGCTCTGCCAGATCCTGACCCATACAAATGCGAATGTACACAGTCAAACATTGGACTGAGTACGGGGACCCCATTGGGGAAGTTAGGGCAAGGACTGTAGGAGCTGAAGGGGTTTGCAACCCCATAGGAAGAACAATAATATCAACCAACAAGACCTGCCAAAGCTCCAGGGACTAAACCACCAACCAAAGACTACACAGGAGGGACCTATGGCTCCAGCTGGATATATAGCAGAGAATTGCCTTATCTGGCATCAATGGGAGGGGAGCTCCTTGGCCCAGTGGAGGCCTGATGACCCAGGATAAGGGAATGCTAGGCTGTCGAGGCAGGAGTGGGTGGGTGTAGGAGCACCCTCATAGAGACAGGGGGAGGGAGAAGGGGATAGGGAGGTTGGGGAGGGGAAACTGGTAAGGGGATAACATTTGAAATGTAAATAAATAAAATAATCAATAAAAATGAAAAATAAGATCCATATAGTGGCTTACACATATTCCATTTTGTTAAATTCTTGTCACTGGATGAGTTGTGAGGGCTAATCTTGATTGTCCATTTGACACACATAATAAGAGGGAACCTCAATTGAAGACTTGCCTTCAATTCTGTAAGGCATTTTCTTGACTACTGATTGATGAAAGAGAGCCAAATCCACTCTGGGAGGCACAATCCCTAGGCAGGTATCCTGGGCTGAGTCAGAATGAGCCTGAAAGTGGCCAAGTTGGCAGCATCCTCGATGCTCTCTGCTCAGTTTCTGTATCTAGGTTGCACTTGAGCTCTTGGCCAGGCTTCCCCTGACAATAGACTACAATCATCAGGAATCTGTAATAAACTCTTTCCTCCCCAAGTCGATTTGGGTCAGTGTTTTGTCATAGCAGCAGAGAAGCAAACTAGGATATCAGCCATGCCTCCTCTGTGGCTCTTATCCTCACAGGAAGCAGAGGAAGAAGTTTGTTACTACTTAATACATATTTCAGAATATCAGTGCTCTGAAAAATGACAGCACTTTGGGATTCTGTTCTAAAAGTTGAGTTCTACTATACTTCTGTTATATTCATATATGTCCCCATGACATAGTTTGTTCCACAATAATTTGGTCCTAGTATATGAGAACTAGGAAAAAAAGGCACATATTCAGGACTGCAAAGAGTGCAGTTTTATTGGGGATTTAATATGCTGCTACAGAATTGCTGACAATTAGGAAAAAGTTGTCTTCAACTACTCCACTGGAGTGTGACGTCCTTCATAATGGAGACTCACCATCTAGGTCAGAAAAAGACAGGCTCTTCCTAATCACCAAAACCAGAAGGCACTTACCTTCAGCTAAACTTCAACAATCAGGTATTTTCTTGGTACAAGCTCAAGGCCATAAATCTCCATAACACTCAAATGACTTTGGCTATAGTGTGCTATGAAATGGAAAACTGGCCAGCAACACTTCAGGGGGGAATCATAGGGCAATCATAGCCATCAAGACTGGAGGTGGCTGGAGCCGGAAAAGGCTAAATCCATGCACAGCATCCTCCTCCCTAGCTTATGAACTCTCCTCTGCCACAATGCCCTAAGCCCATTTGGGATTTTGGCACTGCCTGTGGAATAGTGTGATGTTACATGTCTGACTTGTAAGTCTGTGCCAGCCATATGACTAATACTTCTCCAAGAGCACCCACACAGCCAGCAAAAGTAGGTTTGCCTAATAGAGCCAGTGTTTGTTGCTTTAACATTGTAAGATGTTTTTGTTTCTCTCTCACTTCACCGACTCATCTGCTTGGTTATTTAGAGCAAATAAAGCACCAGAATACACCATGTGTTTGGTCCCAATCCTGGAGAGGATATATTATGAAATAAACTGAAGTCACTTCAACATGATATAAGAATCTATATCTCATTTAAGTTTCAAGACTTTGACTACCATCAGCAGGTTAACTCTTTTTCTAGAAAAGTCTTCTACTATATTATGGTTGTCCATATGTTACAGTGCCGTCCACAAGCATAAGGTCTCAGGTTCCTGCACAATTGTCAGTACAAACAATAAGCATCCCTGGCCTATGAGTCATCACCAGACATACTACCTATTAATTCTGCATGTCAGCTGATTTTCTCCTGCCTCAAACCAGACAGGACGAATGGCAGATTCTTAATACAGCTGCAGATAGATACTCAAGTTCCCTCTGCTGGTCTGTTGATACCAAAGAGTTTCAGGTCTGGCAGCTACCCTTTCTTGCACCTACTATGTCATAGTCCTGGGGTGGCCACCTAGGGTAGTCAGCCGTTTCAAAGGGAGCACAACTTGCCAATTAATAAGCTATGGTAAAACACACATTACTGTAAACATTCATATAACTCATTTATAGCAGGTGTTTACAGGAAAGAAGATTGAGGCCAGATAGGCCAGTTTGCATTATGACTGCTGTAGACCCCTGTACACTGCTGGAAACTGCTGTCATAAAAAGATTGTATCTAGTTTCAGCTCCTTTCCAGAAAGTAATCAAAACTTCAGAACTTTTGTCTGTGCTATTAAGGCCAGAGTCCAACTCATGCCATCTAGTGACTTTTAACTGCATTTGCACCTCGAATATTTCAATCTTATGTGGCTCCCTTCTTAATCTGCAGATAGTGTTACATAGGCGGAAAATTACACTGGAAAGGAAAACACACCAGTAACAAGAGTCTTGCAAAAGCTTATGCATGTTTAATGGTATGGGGCCTGTGCATGTTTAAGGGTATGGGGAGTGGGAAAGTTTGTCCTTTGTACTTTTCTGTGTCTGGAAGCAAACAGGTCTTATCCAACCAAAGCACCCATAAGAACTTCACAGATGGTTCAGGGCCATGACTCTAGGGGTTAGCAGTCTGTCCCCTTGTGCATAGGTGACAATATAACCATTCTACCATGTCCCCCAATAATCCTCCCCTGTTAATATGGCATCATCTATATTAATGGTAGTATGTATTGAGAAGAGTGGTCCCAAGCCACCATGATATGACTGACAGCCGGGTGGTGTCAATATCCCCAAGGCAATACCTAGGGTGGCCACCGTATTCTCACCCACCACCCAAGAGAAGACAAACTGGTCCTGTATGTGCTTTATTGTCCTGTATTGTGTGAGGCAATGTTGAGAGGAGCGTCAGTTAAGTCCATTAACAAAACCAAAGGCATGATTTGTTTTCTACTACTTTAGTCATGTTAGGTACCGTATCATGACCAGGAGACACCATCACAGCTCCCTGCAGTCAACGTCATTTTTAAATTCCACCCCACCTTTTCACCACCCAGACTGGGCGATTATAGGCATGGCAGGCAGAATCCAGAATTCCTTATAATTCTTAAATGGGTCCTATAATTGCAGCATGTCACCTGGAAACTTATATTGTCTGGTATTTATTAGCTGCTTAGTTGTGGGGAGGCTAACAGAGTCCTACTTTTCTTGATTAATGCTGCCTTTACTGCTTGAACTTTGGGTTAACCCCCCCCCCCCATAGAGGTTTGTAACACTGATCACTTTTCTGCTTTATTTTCTGCCCCAGATATGTCGTGCCCTCCCATGTCCCAGTCTTAGCATCTAGGCAGTTCAAGTCACAAAATGGTTGGCTGAAAGTGTTTATAACATTTAGAAATTTTGCATTAGTATACAAAGTCTTGGTTTCTAACACAGAAGGCTCTACACCTGAATAGTCAGTACCTTTTCCTAACGGACAGTCAAAACAGCAAGTGTCCCAGGTATGAGGGGCTCTTCCTTACTCCTCTCGAGGGTCCTAATATTTTACATACCATTCTGATTATGACTGCTCAGACCTGATCAAACTTGTCTTCTCTTGCTGTTCTAAACCTCTCAGTGGAACCAAGTGAGTAAGGGTTTCTAGCTCGGCATTCTGATCTTCCACTATTTCTGGCAGGAAAGAGCCCTCGGTGGGAAAAGATGCTGTCTCGAACACTGTACCCATTTTAGGATATGGCTATACTCACGGCCATGGGGACCATGGAGCATCCGGTGCAGAGCCTCCCCTTCTCTCATGGATTCAGACGACCACTTCAGGATTTCTTCATTCATTTCCTCAGTCTGTCAACTGCTTCGCTGGTTGTTCTGTAACAACTGTCTTGGTGTATGAGAATCAGTGCCATAGTGTTATGTAACAAGAAAAACCCAGGATGATTAAGATGCCCGTGCAGGTTCTGCACTGGCACCATACCTGACAACATGAGTTCAATCCCTGGGACCTACATGGTGGGAGGAGAGAAGCAACTCACCTCGTGTCCTCTTACCTTCATATACAGGCTCTGGAATGCGTCCACACATATATAAACACACACACACACACACACACACACACACACACACACTTGAAGAAGTAGGCAGATCTAGGATTGCAGTGCAGTTTATTGGGAACTTACTGACAAAAGCAGTCCTGGATGACATCAGGAGTTGGTGGATTCCCACAACACAAGTCGGAACAACAGTAGCTTATGAAAGTAGTCAGAGCAAAAGTGACTTCATCCAAGCCAGAAAGTACCTCGTTTGTCTCAAGCTGTTATCAGACAGACCCATCCGGTTCTAGTAATGAAGGTCAATCATTGCAATGAAAATCAGTGTTATTCTGGCAGTGATGGCAACTGGAATGAAGATTGCTATGGTCCAGTCAAGTTAAACCCATGTCTAGTGCTGTTAACACTACCCAGTAACCAAACACTAGGGGAGAAAGAGTCCATGGAATTACTCACCGAAAGGTTCTGTATTAAATAGCTATTTATCATATACAGATTCAGATCAAAGATCATAAATGTTTAAGGGCACTGAGTAAATATAGAAAGGAGGGTGTCCATGCCTGAGCAAACATGTAGCTCTTTCTGAGTGATGAGGCACTGAATAGTAACACACTGGAGCTAAGGACAGCGCTGGGGAGTGGGGGAGGGGCTGCTACAGATGGATTAAAGACTTTTGAGGCCAGCTTGGCCTACGCAGTAAGATATTAACTCAAACCCCGCCCCACCCCCACCCCAAAAAATAAAAGATAAAGCTGAAAGACCTGACCCCCTTATGAGGAAAGTTAGACCCCTAGCACACTTGGAGCCAGAAACAGAAATAGGACTGAAATTGCCTGCTTGATTAAACCCCACCCAGCTGCATTCTTTCCCCTAAGAAACCGGTGACCTTGGCCTGGCCCCAGGGCCAGAGGCACGTTTCAGGAACTAGCTAACCATAAAAATGTTTGTGCAACTGCCTTGTGACTAACTTAGACAATCTGTACTTCCCCATAACACAAATTCTTTCCATTCCCCACCCCTTGCTTTGTGTTTTATCCCTTGCTTTGTGGTTTTTTTCCTTTAAATATCCCTGACTTCAGCTGCTCGGGGTCGGACTCCTCTGCCCCTGCGTGGGTTATGAGCTCCACCCCAGTGCACTGGTGGGG
>CM052702.1:6622192-6639230 GCA_028551405.1 Uromys caudimaculatus
CTTCAGTTCTAAATGATATTCTTGGGCGATTTTCTCAGCAGTCCATGTTTCTGGAGAAAGTTTATGGTTATTGAGAAGGGTCAATGCTTCTACAACAGTAATCTTGCCTTTGGGAATGTCCGTGATATTCTTATTAAAGTGATCTCCTATCGGCAGTCTGAATTCCTTTGCTTCTTGCTGTGGTTTAACATCTTTTACCTATTATCAAAAGAAAGGACTTTAGGATAAAATATTTACATTTTCTATGACTCTTAAGTCTATACCATTTCTTTTCAAATACACACATATATACTTTCTCAAACTTTGCTTTTTCACTGTAGTTGTCTTTTCCTAACTATGGCTTACTATGACGAAGAAAACCTCTATAAAACTGTAACTGAATGCACACCATGATATCACAGCCAGTGAGCATTACTGAACCAAAAATGTGAGACCCAAAGTGCTCTAAAATCCAAAACTTCTGAACTCCACCATGATGTCCCATGTAGAAAATGCCATATCTAACTTCCTGTGATGGTCAGCAGTCAAAATGCAGGTACACTAAGAACAACCCATCAACTCGCCTTAAAGCTTTTTAAATCGTATATGAAACACAAACAAATTTCATAATTAAATTTGAATCCTACCACAAAGGTGCTTCATAATATATGTACAAATATTCCAAGATGAGATCTGTAAGGCTTCCGGTCCTAAGTAGTTAAGGAAACCTCAACTTGTATATGAGAAGAATGAGACCTTATTAGATTGACATTACACCTGTTTGGAACAAGCAACACTCTCACAGCGCCGTAATAGCCCCCTTGAAAACCGTCTTCCAACCTTCCCTCACTGATGAACGGTTACCTAGACGTGTAAGACAAACCGTTTCCTCGCCATGTTGCTTCTGGTCAGTTTTATCCCAGCAAAAGATAGCACGTGCATTCACATGCACGAACGTAGGGGCAAGGGTGCTCTCGCACTCACTCATACATATTTTGAGACTTGGTCTGTGCATCACAGGCATCCATAGGTAAGTGGATCTCTGGGAGTTCCCATCTAAACTTTGTGCTTACTACCTAAGCCGTGCCAAGAATTCCCTTTTTTCATTTTCAACTATACCTGCCTACACCACTTCTAGGCCAACATCTATCCTCCCCCCTTTCTTCAATGACTCCCCAAAGCCCTCCTGATAAATCTAAAATTCCTTGGCATGTACTTCACGATGTAGCCATCACCCTGCGTTCCCCTTCACGCTCCCCTTACCACACAGCCTCTAAGCAGTCTCTCAGACTCCACCTTCAGGTTCCCACTTGAGTTCTCAGGCACTGGCTCCTCCTACTCTTCCACTTCCTAAACCTCAAAGTGTCTCTCATCTGCCAAACTCAGGTACATTCACCTTCCCCTCCACACATACAGATCTGGCCTTTCTATTCAGTATTTCATATTAATCACTTGACACATAAAAAGATAATAAAATTTAACATCCTCTTTTCATTTAGTAGAAAGGCAGAAAAAAAATTTTTTTTTACAAATTCCACATAAATATAAAATATTAAGAAAACAAGAAACTGAAAAACTACTTCCTAGCAGAAACAATAACTAGTTAAATAGGCAGCTAGAAAATAAAAATCACTCATTTTCCCAAATGAGGGGAAGAAAATTTCTACTTAATAAAAACAACTTTCTCTCTTCCTCAAAGACTAAACAATTAGAAGATCTTTACTTTCTTCTAGTTAAATTGTGAATACAATCTAATTATAATCGAATCTAAACAAGGCTTACTAAAGACACTGACAATCTGATTCCCAAGTTCATTTAGAGGAAAGTAATTTGAGAAGAGACAAGCTTTTTGGGGTCATAACAGTCACCAGGATGTATCATACCACTTTATTGAGATAGTATGTGTCTAGTGGTAAGAAACAAAAACAAACGCACCAATAAGTCTATAATCAGAAGTCAGAAAATTAGTAAATAAATTACACAGGCGATTGATCACTGCTACAGACTAAATACTAAGGATCAAATATCTTTACACAAACATCACACATACACACACACACACAAAACCCAAGCTTATTATAAATGAGAAATCCTAGTTCCAAGTATTGCTCAGCTTAAAAATAACATATTATGGCCATCAATGTATTTTTTTGCGTGAGAATCTGGTGGTAACTGAATCCTACAGTCACTATTAAATTATGAGTATTATATAAGTAGCTGTAATTGCAGTCTTTTGCTTAGTATTAGATAATACAAAAAAATTTATAATGCAAAAACACGTTGAGAGCTGTGGCTGGTACTTCCTCTTCGGTTAATCTAACTCTTCACCTTCCAGACTGCCACTTCAATTCATACTCCAGGCCCAGGGCTAAATGTCACTTCCTCAGAAGCAGTCCCTCATCATCCCAGACCTGTAATTACACTATAGTTGTATAACTGCTCATCCGCTTAATGTCTGTGGCCCGCTACGTATCATGAGCCTCAGAGAGTAAGACCACGGTCTGTTTTGATCACTACATATAAACAGTTACACCTAACACTGGAGATATGCCCACCATTCCAGCATACTATATTAACTTACATATAATATTACATATCTTGTCGGGATATATCCTCAAAATATGAACATGCTCCCACCAACCCCCAAACACTGAGGCTGTCGTTAAGGGCATCTTAATTTACAGAATATGAAAACAGCTCTCAAAGTCATATTTGTTACTCAGCTAACCACTACAAAGCGCTGTAACCAAACTCTACAACTTCTGCAATAAACAATTCACACAGGTCCATTCAATCAATCCTTTCACAGGTCTTTCAGTATCTAAGTATCTAACCAGCCAAAGCCCTGTGTCTAGACTGCTGTGCTCTACACTGACCGACACCCCCACCCCACCCCCGACACACACTTTGCACTTTCACCCACTGCCCTCTTTTTCTTGATCACTTCCTCATGCCTCCGAAATAAACTGTTGACTTAATTAACGCATACATTACCCGCAAGGAAGGCACCGG
Organism: Uromys caudimaculatus; assembly: GCA_028551405.1. Taxonomy (NCBI): domain Eukaryota; kingdom Metazoa; phylum Chordata; class Mammalia; order Rodentia; family Muridae; genus Uromys; species Uromys caudimaculatus. The sequence continues at coordinate 6,625,184 of CM052702.1, forward strand.
ATCTTTGGAATCGACATATACATCTCTTAGTAATGACAGCAGCTTGTTATCTTTTCTAGAAACTTCTTCTTCGATGTCTGGATACTCTAAGGAAAGAAAAAAAAAAAGTCATATCTTTTTTAAAAAAGAAAAAAATGTCTAAAATCATAAACATGTGTGAAGATATTAAAAAACAATCTTCTGGACATCTAGGGACAAACGCTAGGGCGAGACTCTGCGTGCACCGTGCTCAGACCCCTTGAGAGAGAGCGCGGGCCATGGGCTCCAGGATTCCTTCTAGCCGCCACCACCCGGGCCCGAGCGGGGACGACCTCAATGTCACCGGAGGCCTGGAAGGGGCCGCACTCACGACTCAGGTGCTCCTGCAGGAGGCCGCGGGTGGAAGGGTGCTTGGGTGCCATGGAGGGCTTCCTCTTGCTGATCTCCCGCTCCGCTCTTTTCTCCACGTTGAAATTCCTGAAGGCGCGGGTCACGCGAGCCCCCATCTCTACATAATGATGCCCTTAGTTCACTACGCACGTGGGGAGACACCGGCACGGGTGACCTCTGTGCGCACGGAGCATGCGCACACCAGGGGTCAGGCACGGGTAAAACGCCGAGGACGCGCTCCTCGCCCCCTGGCGGCCGGGAGGACACACGCTGGACTCCCCCACCCCCCTTTCCGCAGGGGCGCATGCGCGGACATCTATGGGCGTTGCCAGGGACGCCCGCCGGCGACTCAGGAGTGGTTTAAGTATGAGCTGACCGTGACCCCACGGTTGCAAAATCCCGAGTGGCCAAAGTCTGAAGCGAAGATCTTCCAACCTCTTCAGAGAGCAGAGCGCAAGGTCAAGGTTCTGAATTTACCTGCCTATGCTTTTGAGAAACGAAAATAGAAAATAGTTGTTCTCAGCCGCTCTTCCGTTTTGATAGCCCACATTTTCCTGTCCCTTACCTGGTGCATTTCTGAGCCAATTTTGTTTTTCACTATCTTCGCATACCATTTCCCCGTCACTTTGTCCCTAATGCTATGAATTTTAGGTTTTTCTTCCCCTTTTCTCATAAGAATTACTAACTTGACGTACTCCTCCATAAGTGCTGAATCGCCTTGCTCTTCTCAGCCCCATTTCTCAGCTCTGCTGCCTCTCTCAATCTCCATCATCTTGAGAGACCCTGGTGTAACTTGGCCTCAACGGTGTATTTGGGGGGGAAAAAATCAACATTACACATCCTATCTTCCTTTCCCCTCCTCTTCCACTCCTCTTTGTCTCTTCCTTCCATTTCATTTCTGAAAGGATTCAATGTGATTGACCCATACGTTTTTAAAGCCCATGAGCAAGAAAATAAGTTTCCAAATTAATATAATTTCTCCCAGACCGTAGTTGTGAAAGCTATTAAAGATTTTAGCCTGGTTTATTAGGTGAATAGATTGGTTGTGTCTAACCAATCTAAAGCAAAAATTAGGGGGAGGGGTGTTAATTTTTTTAAACCATTATTATTAATTAGACTGCTACATTTTAGGGAAAACACTAGGAGGTAAAGTTCTCACTGTTAAAACCATGTTCCGTGAGTTGCTAGTTATCCTGAAGGTGGCAGTCTGCTCCAAGATTTCTATCTGAGAGCTTTTAAACAAGTTCATAACTGGGTGAATTTAGAACCAATTTCTCTGGGTGCTAAGAAATGTACCTTAGCCTCATTAAGTCTGTTGTGTGCGTCAAAAATTATAGTAGCAATTCCACTCATTGCCTGCCAAGTATTTCAAAAGTGAAAATCTCATTTTTATGTGATTCCACTAGACTTAGGGTAACCTGAAAGTAATCTTCTAAGGGAGTTTTGAGTGAGCCCAGGATAGCAGCGAGTACAAAATTAAAGATCTGTTAATTTCTACATGCAGGCAAAGCTTGGATTTGACACTGAAAGAGACATCCTACTGCTTTATCTAGCCCTGGCCTGGGGTTACTCAGACCCTTAAAGACCAAAACAAAGCAGACAGGCTCCAGCAGAATCCACCTTTGGCTATCCTACTTTGGTAATCAGATTGGAAATAAATCCTGGACCATAAATGCATAATTTCAGCTCTTTTTGTCAAAACATACAAAATAACAGGTCTGAACTTAAATTTTTCCTTCTGTTCTCTTTAAGGGTTGAAAGCAGATCCTCAAGGGAAGTCAGAAGTGTGCTTTTCCCTCAGCTAAATATTGGATTAAGGTTGATAGCTGATAATGAATGATAGTGATGAGCTCCAAGTATCGCCAAAACAGTAAAATGCTAGTTTTTGGAGAAGAGACGTTTTCCTTTGCTTTGTTTCGTGCTGTATGCCCAAATGGTGCTAGAACAAAGCAAGTGCTTATGCCAAGGTCAGTTTCGATTGCTGACTAGCATGCTCTTTCTGTGTGATGGTGTTATTGAACCCAGGAAGGCTGGAAGATCAGTAGGAATTACATCCAGAGTTTAAAATGCCATCTGCCTTTGCCTGGCACTCGAAGCAGTCATAGTCATCAGGCAGATCCTACAAGCTTCCTTCACTGTGTGTAGAAATGTCCTCCTGGTTGAAAACTTCCCTCCTGATAAGCAGGAGGGATGCTTATGAGACTCAGGAAGTCACAGAGCTCACAAGTCTACATGATTAAAGAAGCCCATTGAATAGTGCTAGGGAGAGGAGGCTTGGAGCTGAGGAGCTGCCTGCAAGTCAGACAGAGAGCTCGGGCATTGCTGCCTTGGTGAGCTGTCATCCAGACTGGAGTGGGCTTCTTGGTGAAGTGGCTCCTTATGAGTGAACCCTGTTCCTCTAATGTATTCCGATGGGTAACCCCCAGTCAATTCACTGGCTTCCCAAGTTGGACTCTGGTGGAATTATTCCTTTATCCATTCATTGGCTCCCTAGATAAAGTTGGTAGACATTTCTTCATGTCTTCCCAAGAAGTGTCCACCACATAATACTCATCCTCTCCATTCTTCTCTCTGCCTGGACTCACCATTACACACTCCTTCCTTTGGACTTCAAGGTCCTACAAGGCATTTTGGAACCTACTCTCAGGGAATAGGTGACTCAAGGCATACCCTAAAGACGTCATAGTGAGCAAATTGCAGCTGTTCGTGGGTCTCAGAAATTTATGGAGATGTGACATCCTCATGGGGTATTGATGTTGAGAGAGGTCCTCTCTAAAATCTGAATTACAGTCCAGGAGTCGATGGATTTGTAAGAGCCCAATTCACATTATTTCTGAGGTTCTAAGTTTGGCCAGTTTTATAGTGACACAGAGTTACTTGTTTGTGAAACTTGGAACTGGGGTCAGAGGCACCCAGACTCCAAGCTAAAATGCATTAGTCTTTTTTTGAAGATCTAATACTCAAACTGAGAAACTATGAATCTTATAAATCACACTGACAAGAAACACAGCTCTCAGCTCAAAAGAAATATGATATTATGAGCCAAATATAAATGACCATAGCTTGGGAATATAGATTCAGGTTGTCCAAAATAGCGTGATCTAGTGTGGAAGGGGGTATGTGAACTTTTCATAAGCCAGAACAAAAGAATCATAAATTAATGTGTTTACCTAATTTACTTGTGGAACATCAGGTAGGCAGGTTACAGCAAAATAGAAAATGCTCTGTTATAGGTCTCAAATACTATCTGATGACACCTTAAACTTTTGGTTTTGAAAAATTAGTAGTTTGTTAATACATTAAGATAGTTAAAAGGATATTAGATTAGACACTTAAAGTGAGTGATAAATGGGTACTTGTAAGACTAAAGATAGCCTGAGCTAACTTTGGTCCTTATATTAACTACGAATCACATTATTGTGGCAAAATTACCTGATAATCACAGCTAAAAGGTCTGTTTGTTTTGGTTTATAGTCCAAGGCTATACAGACCATCAAGGCAGGGAAAGTGTGGTAGCAAAAGTGAGCCAGCTAGTCACTTCGCATTTGCATTCAGGAAGCAGAAAAAAATAAACCCTGGTGCTCATCTTGCTTTCTTCTTGTTAGATCATGCTCCAAACCCATGAAATAATTTCACTCACATTTAGGGTGGGCTTTCCCATTGCAAGGAACCCTACCAAGATAGGTAGGCCCAGAAGCTTGACTCTCTGGTGATTGTAAGTCCTCTCAAGTTGACAGCCAAGAGCCATCCCAAGTCTACCCATGATTAATTTGACACCATAGCACACCATTTTTTAAGTTACAACAGTCTATCTCTTGTCCTCATAGGCTCATGGCTATCTCATAAAATACGTTTAGTCCAACTTCAAAAGTCCCCAAAATCTTTAACAATCCCCAAACCATTCAAAACTTCAAATGCAGGGTCTCTTCTGAAATTCAAGTAGTCTCTTAACTATGAGTAACTATAACACCAAAACACCAGTTACAAACTCCCACTATACGATGTTACAGAGTAAGCAGTTCCATTACAAATGGGAGAGATAAGAGCATAGCAGGGAAGGAGTGGGCAAAAGGAAGACCAAAAATTGAATAGGGCAAGCATCAAATCCTACAGCTCCATGTTTGGCACCTAAGGCCTGTGATAGAATCATCTGTGCTCTAAAGGGCTCAGGTAGCACCAACCCTCTGCCTGAGGCACATTCACACAGTACTAGTATCTTTAGCATACTGGATGCTTCACTATAGCTTAGACTCTACCTTCACAACTGCCTGCATTGGCCATGGGGCTTCCTTGTAAAGGCTCTATCCCTGACACATACTGCTTGGCCTCTAAGGCCGTGTGAAACCTTGGTGCGGGCCAATATAACTTTCACAGTCTTCTTCCCAACAAAAGCAGTACATGAATGATACTGCCAAGCCCACCCTTAGCTATAGCCTGGCCCCCTTGGATCAGAGTTGTGTGGCCCTTGACATGTTAATCCCAGGAAAACCATTCCCTAAGGGATTATTTTTCAGTCGGAAATACTTTCATTAGCATTAAGTTCAGTCTCTTTCAAATGAATTTGTATTTTTCGAAGATGTCACCTTTCATGGGTGGGATCTTCCCCTCAATGTAACTGTTGTAACTGTTTCTCTTTAATAGTGTTGAATTCTTTAATGATTTCTCTCTCTCTCTCTCTCTCTCTCTCTCTCTCTCTCTCTCTCTCTCTCTCTCAGATCTGTTATCTGCAATTTAAAAAAAAAATACTTTGTTGTTTTAATTATTTGTGTATGTGTCTTTGTGGGGCTATGTGTGTGTGAGTGCAGGTACCTGCAAAGGCCAAAAGATGATGTGTGGTCCCCCGGAGAAGGAGGCACAGGTAGTTTTAAGTCGCTCAATATGCCAAGACCTGAACTCTGCAAGAGCCACACATACTCTTAACTCTCCAGCCTTTGTTTGCAATATTAAACTCATTCTGTTCTGCATCAAAACCATAGTTAGAAAATATACTTTTGTTCCTTTTCTTGCTCTATATCACAATAAACCTGGTTAGAACAGTAAACAGCAAACAGTAAACAGTACGCATGCCAAAGTCCGAATGCTATCCTGTCTTGAAATTTACTGCATCAAACAACTTAGTCCCATAGTTTTCAGTTCAGCCTCACTGAAGCTATCAGGATATGGGTAGCATACAAGCAGTTTCTTTGCCATGATATAACAGGAATGGCATGAGCCCAGTTCCTGAAAGCATCCTTGTTCCCTCTGAAACCTCGTCCTTTGGGCTTCCAGTGCCTTTGTGTCTTTTGACCTGCCTATGTAGGCATACTGTTTTTGTACACCATGTAAAGGTTATCCTTGTGTTATTCAAATTCGATTTCTCTGCCCTTATATCTTGTCTAATCTGGACATGGCATTGTAATGCTTATGTCAAGAATCTCCTGTCTCAAGTTTGTATAGACAATACCATTTATTCTTTGCCTTGTCAATAATGCTGATCACCCAATGGCTGGACAGAAGAGAGAATAGGATGGGTCTTCCACCAGCCAGGGAAGGAGAGGGGGGGGGGGAGATTCAGATTGGCTATGAGAAGGAAGGAGAAAACAATTTATAGAGTTTATCTAGAGAATGGAAGGCCATAGATGCAAGTATTATGGAGATCTTGGCTAGAAGGTAGCCAGACGTTAGGAGTTAAGATAGATCATTTAAATGCCCAGGAATTGAGGTAAAGCTTGAGAATAACTCTTAGTCTCTCTGTGTAATTATTAGGAACTAGCTAGGATAAAAAAAATGCATCCATCATATTAAATTACTATATGTATTTATATTAAAAATAACATTTACATGCCTGTTTTCCAAATTCCCTTCGGAGTGGCTCATTGAGCTCTGTTTATGGTGTTCTAGGTCTTTTCTTGCCCCAAGTTCCAAATATTTCCTCATTCTTCACCTAAGCCAGTTTCAAGAACCTAAGAATCACAGGGTCAGGTTTACCCCAGCAGTGCCCCAACTCTTGCTATGAGGTTCCCTTATTAGTTACTTTTAATGATGCTTTGACAAAACACAACTTAAGGAAGTAGGGTTTAATTTCCATTCACAGGTATATGCTTTATCATGAGTAGAAGACATGGCGGTAGGAGTGTGAGTCTGGCGATATTACATCCACAAATCAGATAAATGAGTGCTCAGCTCATTTGCATTCCATTCAGGACCTTAGCCCTTGGAAGGGCTTCCCACCTCAATAAACCCGATCTAAGAATTCCCTCCAGACATGCCCAGAGAATCATCAGTTTCTAGGTGATTTTAGATTCTTTAAACTTGATAATCACAATAAACGAGCATCGCTCTAAATCAACATTCCAACTCACCACAATCACAGAATCTTAGTCATATAGAATCTTCAATATAGGAATGAATATTTTTTCTGAGAACTTCAGCTCACACTTAGAATTCTCAACTGGCATTTATGCTCACATGCATGCACGGCAGTTACTGTAGTCCACTGTTACCGTGGCGTTAGATTCCTGTTGTTGCTAGCAAGTTACCACAAAAGAATAGCTTCGAACAAATAACTTGGTACCTTACTTTTCTAGGGGTCAGAGTCCCAATGACATCTGTTGAGGATAAAATCAAGGTGTTGGCAGACTTTTATTCTTCCAGGAAAAACTAGAGGGAAATGCCTTTCCTTGCTTTTGGGTTTCAACAGGCTTCCTGCATATCTAGCAGCCAACAATTGCACCACTTCACTGTAGATCTCCTGAGTGGGGCAGGATGGGTATTCAAAGTATGGCTTTTCTGTCTGTCTTTCTCTTTCCATTTTAATTCCATTATGACTGCATTCATCTTCTGTGTATAGAATAGAAGAGAATACAGCTCTTTTCATTACAATACCCTTAACTAAGTCACAAGTGAAATACACCTTTATCATGCTTTAGTATCCACAGAGTCAGGCACTAAACCTTACCTTTCCATTCTTTTTTGTAACTTTGACGTTTTCCTCCTCTCATTCTATATACTCTTTGAAGGCAAGAAAGTATTCATAGAAAAAGCACACTTGTGCCAGGAGAAAACAGGGGTGTGTGTGTGTGTGTGTGTGTGTGTGTGTGTGTGTGTGTGTGTTCAATATATCTCATAGAAAACTAGAAGGAGAGAAGTAAATGAAATTAACATAAGAATTCAAGTTAGCAACAGGAAAAGATTATTAAAATAAGCCCTAAATTTAAGGATTTGAGTAGGAATAATTGTGTAGGAAAGAAAACTAGAAGATTCTTGACACCTATTAGATTTGACTAAATAAGCAAACAAATAAGAGTAAAATCAAGGTTAACAACTAACAAAACCTCACAATTTTTAAAAAGTAAGCAATGTGATCACAAATACGGAGGAATTTTTAGAAGTTGAAATCAAACACTGTGTATCACTTAGTACTGTGGGAAGTTTACCAGCCCAGGAACTGCTTTCCCTTCATGACATGCGTTTACATAGTAAAATGTAACAAATATGAATTCCGTGGAGTCGAGTAGAGTAGAATAAAGCTGTAGGGCAGAGCAGGATACAGATAGAACATGCCCACACTCATGATGCACTTTTACTATATAAGATGATGTCTTCGGAGACAGGGAGAGCTTCTTTTTCTTGGTCTTAAGAGAAGCGAGCTGTCAAGTTGTTGAGCCTTAGGGAAAGCTGTAAGAAGTCACATGGACTTGAGACCTTTAAGAATGAGAAAAATCACCCAGTAACAACCAGCAAGACACAGGTCTCAGTCCTACAACTACGAGGAGACTAATTTTGTCAGTGATGACAGGAACCTGGAAGACTGTTATGCCTTCATTCCAGAACTGTATCCATCTTCCCACTGCTATATAGTTATTTCCTATTATTCTTAATTTAAATGTATTTAAACTTTACACCCATTGCTAACAATAAATATAGCTTAAAAACTGAAGGAAACTTCCTTTCTTTGATAAGTAACACAGCAACAAATACAGCAAACATCATATTGAACAGCAGCATGGTATAACAAACACAATGAAGTTAGTGTCTCTGACACTCGACCTAGTCTACATCTCAAACATCTTATATGACAAACAAGGAAAGGAAGAGAGTTATAAATGTCAGATTGCATTGTCACTTCTAAAATCATGACTTCTGTCTTGATAGAAAATTCAAATTATTCAAAGTACATTTAAGTATAATAAATAAATGTAAAAAGACAACTGACTAGCAAGCTATCCAGCCTATGAGTTGAAAAACATAATGACCAATAACAAAACTACTATGCAACTTCCAAAAATGTGCAGAATGCAAATGAAACAAACCACAGATTTTGTTAAAGAACCTTAGGAATCACTGGCTGTCTAAGATTCATTGTTGTGGCCTCAACAGTGAAAAGCATCCATTCACGTAAGAGTTCATTCATAAATTCAATAGCCTTCTTATTTCTTCTTTTTATGAATCAGGGGGTCTTTCCACATAGCCCAGACTGGCTGAAATTCTGGATCCTCCTGGCTTTATCCTCCAAATGACAGTAGGCATGAAATACCATGCCAGTATACTTTCCCCTGGTATTACAGTAGAGTTTTCTTTACATTTGTCTGTCTGTCTGTCTGTCTGTCCGTGTGTGTGTGTGTGTGTGTGTGTGTGTGTGTGTGTGTATGTATGTGTGTATGTGTGTGTGTGTGTGTGTGTGTGTGTGTGTGTGTGTGTGTGTGTGCATGTTCTCTGTGCATGCCAGAGAACAACTTTCAGGAGTCAGTTCTCTCCTTCCCATCTTTCTCATCTTGCTTTAAGGGTTCTGGGATTACAGATGTGTCACCATATCTAGCTTTAGCCCCTGGTTCCAGAGACTGAGCTCAGATCATCAACTTGCATAATAAGCATCTTTCACCCTGAGCTGCTTCACTGTGCTGGTTTGAATATGCTTGGCCCAGGGAGTGGTAAAATTAAGAGGTGTGACCTTGTTGGAGGAAGTGTATTGCTGAAGGTGTGGGCTTTAAGACTCTGGTCCTAGATGCCAGGAAGCCAGTCTTCTCCTGTTTGCCTTTGGAACAAGATGTAGAACTCTCAGCTCCTCCTGAACCATGCTTGCCTGGATGCTGCCATGCTCCAACCTTGATAATGGACTGAACCTCTGAACCTATAAGCCAGCCCCAATTAAATGTTGTCCTTATAAGAGTTGCCTTGGTCATGGTGTCTGTTCACAGCAGTAAAACCTTAACTAAGACATTTTCTAGCCCTGTAACAGAATTTTCTGTGAAAATTAACAACTGATACTAAAGTTCACCAGAGAGAGAAAATATAAAATGTAGCCCATAAATCTTTGAAAAACTAAAATGAGATTACTTTATGATATGCAGAGCTCTGTCAGTGGGCACTTCTTCAGAAGTAGGAATGGGAGGTTGAAAAGGGTTAATGAGCAACAAGCCTAACAAGGCATGAGAGCATTGTATATAGGATACTGTTTGAAATGATGCTGTTGGCAGCTCAATGATTTTCCACACCACTTATTTACCACTTCCACTGAACTATCATTGCAATATTCTCTTACAATCCTTTGGTGCCCTCTTCTGAGATGGTCCCTGAACCTTGGGAAGGCGGTATGTCTCATTCCTGGCTGAGCACTACACAGATACTTTTTTTCTGCATTTTACTTGAGCTTCTGCATTAGCCATCACCCACCGCACAAAGAAATGTCCCTGATGGAGTTTGAGAGGTACACTAACTTGTGGGTGGTGAGACACAAAGTTGACGGGTAGTTTAATAATATGTTTATTACTAGGAGTAGGTTTACTCCTGCACCTTTTAAGCTCACAACCATGGCTTCCTGAGAGATTTTTAATTCCAGGCATGTGATTCCTCCTGTGGCATTGGCCTTACATTCCAAAGGTGGGGTGGTTTGAATTGGTGTGACCTCCACAGACTCATGTGTTTGAATGCTTGGGCATATGGAGTGGCACCATTAGGCGGTATGGCCTTGTTGGAGGAAGATTGTCACTGTGGAGGCAAGGCTTTGAGGTCTCATATGCTCAAGCTATGCCAGGTGTGACATAGTCTCCTTCTGATGCCTGTGGATCAAGATGTTGAACTCTTGGTTTCTTTTCCACCACAACGTCTGCCTGGATGCTGCCATGCTTCCTACCATGACGATAATGAGCTGAACCTCAGAATCTGTAAGCCAGTCCCAGTGAAATGTTTTTCTTTATAAGAGTTGCTGTGGTCATGTTGTCTCTTCACAATAATAGAAACTCTTACTAAAACAAAAGATATTTCAGTAGGTCATTTGGCAGTCTGAGTGGTGGAAGATACGCTAAGCCATACATAAAGCATCCTTGCATGTTTTTCTTAGAATGGTTTTCTATCTTCAACTCTACCATTATAGGAACAATTCTTCCTTCTATTCTGAAACCTGCCCTATTGATTAATTTCCCCTCTCCACTTGTCTCTGAGAATCACACACAGCCTATTGCTAAGCTTTAGTAAACACACATGCATGTCAGAGGTCATTTCTGTTGGATGTGACTTTGTGAGCTATGGCAAAAAAGGCAGGTGTGATAGGTCAAATTCTGTAATGTCCAGTGATCTTGGGTATAGAAGGAGCGAGCCTCAGTGAACTAAAGAACTAAAGTGAGACAGTAACTATCTGCTGTTTTAAACCTCTAGTTAGGAAGCAACAGGAAATGAATGCAGCAAGATGTCTGGAAAGTGATGTTGGGGATCAAGTGAGTAGTGGGGACAGAGGCAGGTGCATAGCCAAAGCGAAACAGGGAGACTAGCCGAAGTCCTCACAGGTCAGGTGGTAGAAGGCTTTAAATGCAGGACTGTGGAGTTTGGTTTTTATTCTCCACAGGTAAAAGTCTCTCGATTGGAAATTAGGGAGTTGTACATATCTCTTAACAAGATGATAGGTACCTACATAAAAGATGGTTTGCAAGAGAAAGCCTGGGTGTGGTGCTATTACTGTCCAATTGAGAGGTAGGTGGTTTCCCATGTTCCCTGAGGCACATCTACCTAATTAAAGGGTTTTGGAGAAAAGCTGTTTAGATATGCCTTCCATTGTATCTGGACAAATACCAACAGAAGTATCCATAGTAGGATTTGTGATTAGAGGCTGGAGCACAAAACAGTCATTTTAATGTTCTCATACCACTCCACATAATTAATGCTTTTAAAATGAGCTTTAGAGTGAAAAGAAGCTTGGGATGTGTAAGTAGAACTGTGATGTGTTGAGATGTCCTGCCAGAGAAGAGTAAACATCGGGTTCTCCTTCCAGACCTCAGCAGGCAAGTGAATAAAAGTGTGTGCACGCCTGTGTGCGTGTGTGTGTGTGTGTGTGTGTGTGTGTGTGTGAGAGAGAGAGAGAGAGAGAGAGAGAGAGACAGACAGACAGAGAGAAAGAGAGAGAGAGAGAGAGAAATTTCAAATACACTTGAAGATACAAATTTAAAGACAATTATTCTCTATATATTCATTGGACATAGGCTATAATTATAAATTTATAACCAATTAAATTTCACTCTATGTATGTTCCCATTTACTTCTGTCAGTGATTTTGAAGCAAATGTACAATTAGGCTACTATGTCTGGATCCCATGAACCCAGGCAGCGTTGTATACTGCTGACGTTAATGTGCTGTGCTGATATGAAGTAATTGGTGGGAGGGGAACAGATACAGAGTGGCTATGCTGGGCAAAGCATTCATCCAAGTAGTGGCTATGCTGGGCAAAGCATTCATCCAAGTAGTGGCTATGCTGGGCAAAGCATTCATCCAAGTAGTGGCTATGCTGGGCAAAGCATTCATCCAAGTAGTGGCTATGCTGGACAAAGCATTCATCCAAGTAGTGGCTATGCTGGACAAAGCATTCATCCAAGTAGTGGCTATGCTGGGCAAAGCATTCATCCAAGTAGTGGCTATGCTGGACAAAGCATTCATCCAAGTCGCAGGCAGGACTGAGCGGGGCAGAGTGCAGTTCTGTCACACCACTAAGAAGAGGGTGCAACTTAAAATGTCTTCCTTATTTGTAGAATTTTCTACTTCGTATTCTCCGACTTTGTTGACAAGAGGTCAGTAAAATAACAGACCATGAAACAATGGACAATGAAGGAATTTATATAGGATTTTGGGTGGGTTTACATTTATTGGATTTTATCATCTTTTTTCACTGAGATTCATCAATAACGTGATAATGTGGCTATTAATCACGGTATGCACATTATAGTCAGCAGTGATCACCACAGCAATAGAAATATTTGCCGAGACATTTGCATTAACGTATGATCCCACATTTTGAAGCCTCTCATGTGCAGGTTCTTGCCAAGGAAGTAAGGCCAAAGATATAAGAATCTCTACCTTTCCTGCTCTTCCCTTCATGTTTGCCAGAGGCTCCCCATAGTTCACAGTCTTTCTTCCCTCTAAAAGACTGTGTAGTTCTTCCAAAGAGTGGTCTGTAATTTCAAGATGCCTAAACTTATCTCATTCAGCTCATTTCTTCCTAGTTTCTGCTAAAATGCCATATTAGGTTTCTCCTGGTAAGTTACAACAGATAAAAGGTAAAACATGATACGTGTGAGCAATATCCCACTCCTTCCTTACTGCCAGTCCTCTGTGGCATCCCCAAGTCATCATTCTGGCTGACAGCTCGACTTTGCATGTAAGTGACTAGTTATCTATTTTTCCAGGACAGAATTAACAAAAACAGAAGATCCACAGACTCATCAACAGTGAATATTTGGGATGTAGTGAGTGCTTTAGGCTAAAGGAGCAGGGGATGTCAATGCTCTGAGTCAGAAGAATGCTTGACATGGTACCTTGCTCATGTCTCTGTGATATCAAAGCCATAAATACCCACACAGGCCAACAAAGTCGCCAGTGGTTTAACTGTGCCTACATGGTCTACTATAAATACTCCTCTGTATTTATACTTGGAAAATAAGAAGAAAATTCACAATAAGAATTTTGTTTCTGTTCTTTTTTTTCTTTCTTTCTTTATTTTTGATACTTTATTTACATTTCCAATGTTTCCCCTTTTCTGGGTCTCCTCTTTGGAAACCCCCTATCCCCTCCCCATCCCCGCCTCTATGAGGGAATTCCACCTCCCACCCACCTGCCCGCCCACTCCCATATTCCCACCTTGACATTCCCCAGTACTGGGGCCTCTAACACCCTCAGGCCCAAGGACCTCTCCTCTCTCCCTGATGGCCATCGAGGTCATCCTCTGCCACATATGTAGTCCGAACCATGGGTCCATAGATGTGTATTCTTTGGTTGGTGGTCCAAACTCCAGGACGATGGGGGGGGGGGGGTCAGGCCCATTGACTCTCTTGCTCCCTCCATGGGGCTGCAAATTCCCTCAGTTCCTTCAGACCTTTCTTGAACTCCTCCATCTGGGACCTCACTCTCAGTCCAGCGGTTACTGTTAAGTGAAACTTGGACATTCTCCACTTTTGGGCTAATATGCGTTTATCAGTGAGTACATACCGTGTTCATTCTTTTGTGACTGGGTTACCTCTCTCAGGATGATATTTTCAAGTTCCATCCATTTGCCTGCAAATTTCATGAAGTCATTGTTTTTAATAGCTGAGTAGTACTCCATTGTGTAGATGTACCACATTTTCTGTATCCATTCCTCTGATGAGGGACATCTGGGTTGTTTCCAGCTTCTGGCTATTATAAATATGGCTGCTATGAACATAGTGGAGCATGTGTCTT
>CM052702.1:6639730-6660178 GCA_028551405.1 Uromys caudimaculatus
CACACACACAAATGCACACACACACAAATGCACACACACAAATGCACACACACAAATGCACACACACACACACACACACAAATACACACACACACAAATGCACACACACACAAATGCAAACACACACAAATGCACACACACACAAATGCACACACACAGAAACACACACACACACAAATGCACACACACAAATGCACACACACACACAAATGCACACACACACAAATACACACACAAATGCACACACACAAATGCAAACACACACAAATGCACGCACACAAATGCACGCACACAAATGCACACACACAAATGCACACACACAACTGCAAACACGCACAAATGCACACACACAAATGCACACACACAAATGCACACACACAAATGCACACACACACAAATGCACACACACAAATGCACACACACAAATGCACACACACACAAATGCACACACACACACACACACCCCAGACGTCATACCCACAGTGTAGTTTTTTTATCAGTTGGTAGGGGACAGTTTACAACTTCAGGGCAAGGGAACATGAGGGGCAATTAGCAGATGTAAGCACACATACCTGGATGAGATAGTGGGAACACAAATTGAGAAGTTCCAACAGCTGTAGATGGCTGCCAGCTGCTAACACATCCTGGATCACTCCTGGCTCCAACAAAATCTGTTTTTGTTTTCCAATAAAGAGAAAGTGATCAGCTACATGGAACATCGACATGGTAATGCTTAATTCATAGATGCCACATCATGTATTTACATTGCTACTCTACGAGGTTATTTGAATGAAAACTGTCACCATGAAAGTCAGTTCCTGTCTTTGTATCCTAATCATCATTAGACAGGCCCCTCTCAAATATGTGACTTCTTTTGGTTCTATGTGGGTCAACAGTTTTCCTACATCCCAAACTCTGCTTAGTTCCTTTCTTTTTTGTAGAAAAATATGAACATTTTCAAAGAACATAGTAGCCTCTTAGTATTCATTCTGCAACATAGTCATTCAATGCAAACTAAATCAGTTCTAGTTTCAAAGTATATTTCAGATTCTTTAGTTCAATCACAGTTTAGGGAGCAGGTGCTTTAGGGTAGGACATTTGTATATCCTCTAGTGAGAGAGGGAGGGGTGGGCATTGAGAGAGAGGGGTGGGCATTGAGAGAGAGGGGTGGGCATTTAGAGAGAGGGGTGGGCATTGAGAGAGAGGGGTGGGCATTGAGAGAAGGGGTGGGCATTGAGAGGGGGTGGGCATTGAGAGAGGGGGTGGGCATTGAGAGAGGGAGTGGGCGTTGAGAGAGAGGGGTGGGCATTGAGACAGGGGGTGGGCATTGAGAGAGAGGGGTGGGCATTGAGAGAGGGGCTGGGCATTGAGAGAGAGAGGGGTGGGCATTGAGAGAGGGGTGGGCATTTTTCTACTTCCAGGTCCTGCACAATGACAACCTTTCATTGCCTTCTTGTAGGTTTTGTTTCTCTAGTCTTTTTTATTTAAGACACAGCTATCATGTTCATGAAATAGTGAGCATCACAAGGAAAGACAACAAGTCATGCACCTGGTGATAGCCATTATCTGCTTTTTTCTGGTTAAACCTCACTATTTGACAGCTGATACTAGCCCACTGAAAAAGGCCAGAGAAAGCCAAACACCATGATGAAGAAATTCACCCCTACAAGGCCCTTAGTCCTGTCCTAGCGGTTGGGCAGGGCATGTCTCAGATCCATGGCAGAGTCAAAGCCTTCCCCAGATAAGGCTCGGGGACATGGCAAAGCCTTCCTTTGGTCCAAACACAAGTGTTTATGAATGATTGACCAGTGTGAAATAACTATCAACCATAGCGTCCTCTTCTGGGATGACTACAGCCTAAGATTACTCCCCTCCAAAGATCTCTAGCTGAGGTTCCACTATATAAAGAAACCTATCTCCTTGAGCCATATTATCAATAAAATTAGTCTTTTCTGAGTCATTCTCCCTCGGGACATCAGCTTGTTTCCATCCATCTTCTTTTAGACTTCTACCCAAACTGAGATTCTGGGCTACTGCCAAAGATGGTACCTTCCATCAAGGTGAGCACAGCCCACCCTATCCCAGCTTTGTCTTGCGTGTGTCTGAGTGTCTGCCTTTTCTTCATTCTCTTGAAGCCTCAGTTGGGTCAATCCGTCAAGCTAGGTAGATCCTGGCAACTTACTGCCACTGCAGCACGGCCTCTTAGCTGTCTAGAGGGCAGCTCAAACTAAGCACGCCCCAGACTAAACTCTTATCTTGTCTACCACTCACCAACCCACTCCTTTGATGGTCCTGCCATCTCAGCAAAAACCAGAACACTCTAGAGCCATTCTTCTTTTTTAAAAAATATAAAATTGTTCTTTGATAATTTTATACATGTATATAACACGTTTACATTCACTCTGTTTTTTTTTTAATATTTACTTTATTTACATTTCAAATGTTTTCCCCTTTCCAGGTCTCCCCTTCGGAAACCACTTATCCCATCCCCCCTCCCCCCCTGCCTTTTTGAGGATGCTCACCCACCCACCTACCCACTCCCGTCTTCCCTTCTTAGCGTTCCCCTTCACTGGGGCATCTAACATCCTCAGGCCCAAGGGCCTCTTTTCCCACTGATGTCCAACAAGGCCCTACTCTGCCACATATGTGACCAGTACCATGGGTCCCTCCACGTGTATTCTTTGGTTGGTGGTCCAGTCTCTGGGAGCTCCCTCCATGGGGCTGCAAACCCCCTCAGCTCCTTCAGTTCCTTCTCCAACTCCTCCATCTGGGACCCCACGCTCAGACTAATGGTTGGCTGTAAGCACCCGCTTCTGTATTTGTCAGAGCCTCTCTGAGGACAGCTTATCATGCTTCCATCAGCAAGCACTTCCCAGCATCCACAAGAACGTCCAGGTTTGGTGGCTATATATGGGATGTATCTCCAGGTCGGGCAGTCTCTGGATGGCCTTTCCTTGAGTGTCTGCTCCATACTTTGCCTCAATATTTCCTCCTGTGAGTATTTTGTTCCCCTTTCTAAGAAACACTGAAGCAGCCACATTTTGGTCTTCCTTCTTCTTAGGTTTCATATAGTCTGTGAATTGAATCTTGGGTATTCCGAACTTTTGGGCTAATATCCACTTATCAGTGATCACACTCACTCTTACTTACTACTAATTCTTTTCCTTTGTTTTGCTATATGCTTAACAAACTCGCTTATTAAAAGTGGAAATACAGCTGTCACTCATTCTTTGGAAAGTACAGAACAACACTATCCAAGAGTTTCTTTTCCTGACCATCCTATGGAAACTAGGACATCACTCCAAAATACCTATCTTATTTCCTATCTTTGTTTAATTTTCCATAGCACCTACAGTCTCTTGACACATTGCGTATTTATGTGGTTGCTTTCTCTTTCCCTACACATGAGAATGTTAGCTCCAGGAGATAGGAAGTCTGCCCTGTTCTGCACCCACAGCACATAAGAGCAACCTCTAGGCATGGCTGTCACTTCCCACTGAGGTGCTTATTTAGTTAAAACTCTGGATAAGTAACTGATTTCTACACACATGCTTATTTCAAAAATCTATTTTATTAATTAATCTGACACAGGGAAAGAGAAAAAGGAGATGCAACTTATATTTTTGGATCATTGAAGTAAACATGTGAAAAGTTAAGCAGAGGGGTCAAACATGCAAACACTCAGCTTATCTGGACTTTTTTTTTACATCTCTCTTTTCTGGTAAGAAGAGAAATTTAAATTTCTGCAAATCCTCAAGGAAGAGGCTTTGACTGACATTGAGGAAATGAGTACATCTCCCATCAGAGGAGCAAGAATGGCGAACAGCCTTGCAGAAGAGGCATGGCCTGAGGCAGAGAACAGGGAATAGATGGATTAGAAAGGGTAGTTTTAGCCTTTCAACCCTGTCAGTTGCGTTCATTTCACACAACTGGCATTCAGGATAACCTCCAAAGTGTGGTAATGCCAAACACAAAGACAGATATCACAGAGAGACAAGATGAATATTCCATAGCATGTGTAACACGTCCAATGGGCTCGCTGTGAGAAACCCTCATAGCAGGAACCCATACTGGGATTGTTTTTGCCTTTGTTTTTTATTTTTGTTGTGTAGGCTCTTTCTCCCCTCTCATTATAAGATTTTCTAAAAGAAACTTTAGCATAGAAAAGTCCCTAAGTTGGTTAGAGAGAACTCTGCCAGGAAAATTGGTTTTCAGCTAATAGAAACAACCAGCATGTATAAGCATTACTGGGCAGCATCTTCGCAGTTGAGCCCTGATGCCATTCTATGACGAACTTCTCTGCTGCGTTTTTCCATAGAATTTGTGCTTGGGCAGAAATAAGCTAAAGCTCAACTCCTTGTGTTTTAGAGTATAATGAATCTGAGACCTTCTTGAACAACTGGCCAATACAGCTCTTTAAAAAGGGGCCTCAAACACTCACTTTATAGTATACAACTTTCTAGTTGGTTTCCCTTTTGCTGTGATAAAACACTAACCAAAACCAACTTCAGATCCTTCAGACATTACAGGCATCAACATTTAGTCCAGCATTCTAACAGACTGGCTGGTGTTTGAGATCAACCTTCAGGAAGGGAGGTAGGTCCCCTAAAAAGCTGAGGGCATACTGTTAAAATAGGGGCTAATCTATGTGACTGGACATATCCACAGTCTAGAGGAGTTTGCCTCCAATGGAAGCATACAGATGTGAATAAGACAAAGCGATGAAGAAAATGCAAGAAATGTAAGACCAAGTGTCCTAGAACCCTGTGTCAGAGGGAAA
Source organism: Uromys caudimaculatus (assembly GCA_028551405.1). Taxonomy (NCBI): domain Eukaryota; kingdom Metazoa; phylum Chordata; class Mammalia; order Rodentia; family Muridae; genus Uromys; species Uromys caudimaculatus. Next base: position 6,644,511 of record CM052702.1, read on the forward strand.
AAAAATCTGGAAGAAGCCAACACGAGCTGTGGACTTCTCAATAATTTTCAGCTGTTCTGGCTGGGACAGAGCTGAGGCTCCTGCAGATTTCTAAAAAGGGGTTGAACCCATCAAGCATGTGTATAGATGGAGGCAAATGTCATATACGATCTATAATTCTCTCCCCACTACCCACCCACACTTGACCTCCATGTAGAATACAGAGAAGCTACAGTTGGCTGTGAGGAACGAGACAGTGATATCTGGGGTAAATGACAATCATATATGTAACTTGAGTCAAGCTCAAGGACTGTCCCCATAAGCAATGTCACTTGAACAAAGATGCTCTCTGATCCCAAATGCTGAGACCACGCTCTCATTTTTGCTAACTAGATAAGACTTACTCACTGGCTGTGAGCAGCTTGACTCTGGGTTGTGGGGAGCTGAAGAAACCCTGAGTAAGTGTGAGAAGGGCTGACAGAGTCCTGAGTGAGTGTGTGTTGTCAGTGTGGGCATGGCCTTATTAAGGACCCCAGTCCTTCAGCCCTACGGGAGTGGGAAAACCTTTCCACGGGGCTGAGGTTCAGAGGGATGGCAGAAACCTTCCGAGAGTCTGAGTGGGAATTTTGGTAGTGTGTGCAAAAACTGTAGGTAGCTTCTTCCAGTCAGACGGTTACAACTTGATTCCTCACCCACAGAATCTTCTTACCAAGAAGAGCTAACCCCTCCTCCTGTGCTGCCCGTGGTAAAAGTGCTGAAATTCCTTGCTTCTGTTACATAGTAGGTGTGCTCTCCCACAGAGACCGCATTACTTCCAACCCCAGCTTTTCTGTAGGTGTGCCTGTTCTTTCTTTTTTCCTTCTTCGCTCCAGTCTGGCTTCTAGGACAAAGCCCCACCGGCTGTGGTGCTGGACCCAGTAGTGTGACAAAATACTAGACTTTACATCCACAAGTTCAATAGGAGATGACAGATTCCTGAAACATTTTGACACAAGAACTCGGCAATAAAGAAATGGGTGCCACTGCCTTCCTGACAGGAGGGATTCTGGAATGCTTCGTCTCATTTGGTCAATGCTTGACGGAAGCTGGCTGTACGGGACTGATTTGAACCATCTATGAGGAACACCCCTCAAACTGAGAGAAGGCTTGTGCACCTGTCCTTACAGTATTTTTGGGCAGGAGATGGAGCTAAAAAGTTGTGAAAAAGGACAAGGATGGAGCTTGTTACAGTTCTACACAGGGCATCGCATACAGCACCTAGGAGGTGCTGGGAAAGTCAGCTAGGCCTGACAAATAGGAGCAGAGGCCAGCACATACACTCCATGTGCTTCCTGCTCATCCCTTAGCACAGTCTCTGGCGCCATCAATCATTCACCCCCCCCTCTTCCCAACCTTGCCTCCTGGATTAGCTTCTGGTAACACATGTCTTTGAACGCCTATGAAAAGTTTCAGTATGGCCTTCTCTCTGTCTGTGAATAACTGAATTGGTACCGTCAAAAAATTTGTAACTTTAGTTCTAGAAGGTATGCCCTGATTTCTTGCTTAGGAAGGTATTAGTTTACGGTCTTTTGATTTCATGAATAGAGCAGGCTAGGAGTGTGATAAAATTAAACCCAGACAACTTAGGTTTGCAAGTACATCCTTGAAAACAATCACCTTTCTAGCACAAGGACTAATGCATTTTAAGTTAGATGTGGTCTAATATCATTTAGCAGAATCAGTGAGGACATTTTCTCTTGACACATTTGAAATTCATTTTTTCATATGGTCTAGAAAACTGTCAAAATTAACACAATCTGAACTTATAAGGCATCAGGTAAACTGAACAAAGGGAGCATAAATAAATTTACTAGTCAGATATTCAACACATACAGACTTGTACGAAGCATTTCTATATAAGAAAAGTCATATAGGTGGAACATAAAACAAAATTTACTTTTGGCTTCAATATTATTTTACTAAAGATTGTTTATCCACAAGGTGGCACCCTTGTTTAAAGCAAAACGATTTTCTGTTTCTTGTGACCTTTATCAGACGTACTGTAGTTTTAAGAAGAAAATACAATTGAAATGAGGATAAGAAAACCTAAGAACTTACTTTCCAAGCATTCCTCAGTATCTTTACATGTCCTGACAATACTATCTACCTCAGAAGGGTTGTAGAGACAATGTACGTGTATGTTGGGACAAACGGAAGAGTGAATAGGGTAAATACCGGAGCTCAGTGTTTAAGTAAAGCAAGAAGATGCCGATGGGATCGTGACGGTGTGTATTTCAGTAGACATGTGATCCTGGAGGAGTTCTTGGCTAGGAATGCCAGATTTAATTGAAAAACCCTGAAGATGAATATGAAAAGACTTGGTCTTTTCACAGCATCGAGAAAACTCCATTTCTTATGGCCCGTTCTTCATTAGAATTATTCTGGCATTTCAAGGCCTTGAGATTAATAGTATTGTCAGCTAGTCATTTCCAGCATGGTTTTCTTCATTATATTTAAATGAATAAGATGCATTATTTAACAGAATGTAAAGATAAATTATACATACTTACATCACCTTTACAAATGTGGCTAATTATTTGAAAAAGCAGAATACATTTTTGATAGTTTCTAACTGTAAGAGAAAGAAGCAGTTGTAGCAAATTAAAGTATAATGAAACATGAAGGTCATTATAGGTTAAAAGAAAAGCTAGATTAATTATTAAGACCTACTTAATAACCAGTATTCTCTCAAATGCGGTGAAGATGGTAGATTCCATTCCTCAAATATAGCCAACTCCATAACACGGGGGCAATTCTCCATAACAGAGCCAGCTTCATAATACAGGGGCAGATTCTCCAGAACATGAGGGCAAAACCAGAGAGAAACCCTTGACTTTCAAATACTAGCACATGAAGATAGAAGATCTCTTAAAGAGTGTGTAGGGTTGATGCCAATTTTCTTTATTTTTGAGGGATTACTCTCTTTGTATTTTACGTGTACAGGTGTTTGGCCTGCGTGTCTGTTGACCATGTGCACGCAGTACTGCAGAGGCCAGAAGAGGGCATCATTCTCTGATGGTTTTCTGCCCCAACCTGAGTGCTGAAAACCAAACCTGGGTCCTCTGGCAAGCAGCCAGTGCTCTGGACTGCTGAATCATCTCTCCAGTCCCCTTGGCACCAATTTTCAAGTGTAGGGGTGACTTAACAATGTCACTGCTGGGTACTGAATGGAGAGAGAAGACGGAGCTGAATGCAATTATTAAGTCTGTGGTGTGACTAACGCAATGGCAGCATGCACTCCATTGCTGAGGGAGCTGGGGATTGAAGCTGTCTAATTTCATTAAAGATGTTGGAGAAATAAGCCGCAGTGTGCAAAGGGATCATCAGCACACAGCCCTGTGCTCATTTGGGGAATTCCTTGCGCGAGCTTTGGAAAGGATAAAGATAAAAACGCATCTTTAGAGTTTGCCAAGGAAGTTAGGTAAGCCATTGGCACTTACCTACCTAGCACCATCTCATAAAGGAATATATGACCAGTACTTGGTTTCATAAAGTTTGCGGATGGTGAAAATGGGGTACCCAGATACAGTGCTTAGAAAAATGACTGGCCTAATTTACAGAGCGAAAATGTTTCTATTGGTAATTTCATGAAGAGCAAATGTAATTTGACCTCAAGTGTTTCCATACTATCTACTGTCTTACAGATATCGTGTGACCATTTATGCCATCTGCCCTTCCTGTGGTACCACTGTCCACTTCTCACCTTTGTAAGGAGATATAACTTCCATATGAAAATGAGGAAACTGCAGATAAGGCAGCACGCTTATTCCGCAGCAAGTCTTTTCTAATCCCAGAATTCTAGGCATCTTTCTAGACTCTGTGGAGATAACCACTGCTACGCAAGCATACACCCTTGTTACCATGGTGCGTAGAGTGTAGCTGTCAGCCCACGAGTGCCTCTCCTTACAAGAGCAAAGCCTAGAGCATGCAGGTTTGGAGGGAGGTCAAGAGTTGAGTCTTGAGACATGTTAGGTCTGTGACGTGTCATTCATATAAACAACCACACACATTCAGGTGGCAAGGTACAACCCCCAGACCACATCTTTCTGATCACATTCATTTGTACAGCATGTGGGCAAGGCATTAATATTTCTTGTTTTTGAATTTTTAATTAATGGGCTATTTTTAAAGCAGGTTTTGCCTGTAGCAAAATTTAACAAAAACAGAGTTCTCATATCCATCCTGTCCCTACACATGTATGACATTGCCATATCACCATCTCCCGCAAAATGACACACTTGCCATAACCTAGAAGACCATATTGATATACCGTTTTCTCCCCAAATCCATGGCTTTCTCTAGCGTCCATTCTGGCTTTTTATACTCTATAGGTCTTGACAAATGTGTAACATGGATTTGACATTGTAAGACCATACTTAATAGTTTCACCATCCTACATATCTTCTGCACTTGGCTAATTCACTGCTACCTTCCTCACCCTAACTCCTGGAAGCCACTGCTCTTTTTGCTCTCTTTACCGTTTTCCAGTTTTTAAAATGTCATGGAATTAGAATCCCGTAGTATGTCGTCTTTTAAAACTGGCTTCCGTCATCTGACAATGGGCACCGGCATTCCCTGCAAGTCTTTTTATAGTTAGGTAGCTCATTTCTTCCAGCACTGGATTCCGTCCCCAGTTAAGGTATCCATTCATTTACCATAGAAATGCATTTTGGTTGCTTCCATGTTCTATTGATTGCAAATAAAGCATCTAGATGTTTGGGTTCAGGTTTTTCTTTAAACATAAAGTTTCCATTTATTTTCTTTAATAAACTGCCCACTTTTCTTCTTCAGGGATACAACTATTTGACTTCTCACCAGCCCTGAATGAGTTTCTTGCACTCTCTGTCCTTATGAGCTTTTAAAGTGCTGTCAGGTTCTGCATGAGGACACAGTGAGTTAAGAGGTGGACAACTGACAGCCTTTGTTTTAGTTTGCCTCTGCCTAATGAAATATATGAACACCCTCCAGTGTGCTTATTTGCTACCTATCTTCATTGGTGACTCATCCTGTACACCTGTGGCCACTTTTTAAAACTCAGAGTACTCTTTTTTTGTACTACTCAACTTTTGAGTTCTTCACCTATTTCAAATGATATTCTTTTATACTTTCATAAATATTTTCTCCAAACTCTGGTTTGGATTTTTATTCTCTTGATACTGTCTTTTGTAGAACACAAGTTTTTAATTCCAGTGAAATATAGATTATCAAAGATCACATTTAAAGACCACATTGTGTGTTTAAAAATCTTTTGTCTGGACTGGAGAGATGGCTCACTGGTTAGGAGTGCTTCCTCCATAATCCTGAGTCCAGCACTAATGTACAACCCTGGCATCTTAGCTCTGATATGTGCACGCTTGTGGCACACACACACACACATACACACACACACACACACACACACACACACACACACACATACACACAAAATCTCAAAATGCTTTTGTCATGCATACAGTCACCTACAGAAAAATGTCTCCTATGTTATAAACGGGTCCTGGGAGTGTATTTGGCTTGTGTTTTACATTTGTGAAGATCCATGCATAGACTTGATAGGGCTTTGCAGGCAGAGGTCCAGTTGAACCAGTATCATTAACGAAAGAGATTTTCTTTCCTCTATTGCATTTTATTTCTTCCCCCATTGATGATCTATCAATTTTGTTGATGTAGTCTGTTTCTGGGCTCTCCATTCTGTTCTACTGACCTTCTGATGGACTCTTGTCCGTATCACACAGGCATCGGGGAACTGTCAGTTTTCCAACCATGTTCTCTTTAATACTATTTTGGCTGTTCTTGGCCTTTTGCTACTTCATCTGAGTATTGTACTCAGTTTGCTTAGCTCCTATAAATATTATTCTGAAATTTGCTTTGGATGCATTGAATCTGTGATCAAGATGTAAAGTGCTGCTTTCTTGACAATACCTAGTCTTCCTTTCTCTGAACAGAGTTTTGAAGTTTTCATTGTGTAGACCTTGCACATTTTTGTTGAATTGATGCCCAGGTATTTCACTGTTGAGGGTACTGGTTTTTATTTATAATCAAAACAGCCCCAATGGTGTGGAATATGTTGTGACATGTGAAAATCACATGAAATTAAAATTTCAGTGCCAACTGAGTTTTACGGATTTGATGTGTCTCTGGCAGTTTGTGAGTCACAACAGGAAGTTTAAAGTAGCAATGACATGGCTTGTGAAGCCTAAATTGTGTATTACCTGCCCTCTTACAAAAATCATTTGCTTATATTTGTTGTAGAGGAAGTTCGAGGGCAGGGAGTCAGTAACACAAAATTGCAGCAAGCAAGGTCTACATGACATTAGCAAAGATGCTAGTTATCCTATGCAGGCCAGTTTTGATGCATGAGGGATTCCAACATGCAGGAAGAGAAGGAAAACACAAAGATCTATAAAAGAATGAGGTATGGGTCCAGGGTGACTGGGATCATTAGCCAGAAGTGTGATCTGAAAGCTCGGAGAGAAGAGGCTTCCATGGAGACTGTCCAACTCTAGTCCCTGGAGCTGAGTCACCGTAAGGGAGAGCACTTAGTTTGGATTTGCCAATATCTGTGTCTATTAAGAACAGTTTCTCAAGATGAGGGCATGGTGGCGCACGCCTTTAATCCCAGCACTCTGGAGGCAGAGGCAGGTAGATCTCTGAGCTCGAAGCTAGTCTGATCTACTATGCAGAGAAACCCTGTTTCAAAAAAGAACAGTTTGTTGCCGGGCAGTGGTGGCGCACGCCTTTAATCCCAGCACTTGGGAGGCAGAGGCAGGTGGATTTCTGAGTTCAAGGCCAGCCTGGTCTACAGAGTGAGTTCAGGACAGCTAGGGCTACAAAGAGAAACCCTGTCTGGAAAAACCAAAAAAAAAAAAAAGAACAGTTTGTCTAGAAGGCTAAAGGTAGAAGCTTTGAGACTTGAGGAATAGAAAGATGTGTAACAGATGAGTAAAACTGAGGGGAAAAGGGTCTGTGGGATACATTCTGCAGATGAAAAAGTTTTTGTTTTCCTTTTGAAGACTGAGTAATACAGTGTGTCTGTGTGTTGTGGGATAATGCAGTAGAGAAAAAAAAAATGGAGAACAGAGAGACAGCTGCAAAGATCAGAGGCAGGAGGACCAAGCCAAAGGCTGAGAGTCTAGGGTGACCCGTCAGCCCTTCAACATTCAGGGATGCGCACCTTTCACAGGGAAAGATGGAAACACACAGAATAGAAACAGATACGGGCGTGTCTAAGGACAGATGACAGGCAGATGCAGTCTTCCCTGCCCATTCCCCACAGAAGATGAATTTCCCCCGTAACGGATGCTACAGGGAAGGTAGCTGGAAAGACAGAAGAAGTGAGAAACGTGTCAATAAATGGAGCGAGGCAGAACAGATTAGCATCACCTCGAAAGGATGTGGATCTGCCCTAGGTGTAGATCACGGACGTGAGGTAGTGACCTTCAGTAACAGTTGGCAAGAGGTGCTTCTAACTACTGGATTCAAGCAGGACTCCTCAGATGGTGCTACAAGTGGGAGTCAAGGCTGCTTCTCTCTCAAATCAGTGCCTGGCTCATGCTGTGCCAAAATTCTGACACATAGGCTCCGCGGAAGCTGCTCCTATTCAATCACCACAGAGAAAATGACTACCTTTTCTCCCCGACAAACAACGAAAGTTAGTATTTTAAACTGTGCTCTGAAAATCACTATAACTCAGTTACTCAGTCTCTCATATGAATTTGACAGTTTGGGGGTGTGGAGCTCCCATGGTTTTTAAATATGTTTCATAGGACACACATTTCAAAATGCCACTCCTATCCTGTGTCTTTAAAACTGCAACCACACACCAATCTGTCGATGCCAGTCACAGTGTGATATCTCTTTAAAAAGCATTCACTGTAATTTTCCCATCAGTGTCCCCCTCGTCCCCAGTAAGTCCTCGACACACAGTAAGACATCATTAAGTATTTGCTAAATTAATGAATTTCATTTGAGAGCAAAATATTAAGAGATAGTTCTTATGACATGCAAAGAATATAAAATATTCAGAAATTAATGTAGCACATTCAAATTAATTCCTTCATTTGAATGTTCTCAATGATACTCTGCTCAAATGGAATACTTGCAAAATAAGTCTTTTGACAAGCTCTATTTGAGGGCCGTGCATACAGCTCAGTGGAAAAGCACTTAACTAGCATGTGCAAAGTCTTGGGTTCAATCTCCAGTATTGGGAAAAATTAGCTAGGCACCTGTGCATTATACTATTCATCAGAAAAAAAAAAAACATATATTGCTATCATTTTGTCTAAAAAAATTTAGAATTACAAAACACCTATACCAACTATCTTGTACAAATACTAAATGTCTCCAGCAGAGGGCTCAAGGACTCCATTTTTTTAGGGAAACGTTCCAAAACTCATTCCCTAACACTAGCCTTCTTTAGTAAAACTCTCTGAGGAGCAGTTCTCGGAGCTATGCTTTTCCTCTGGTCAAATCATCACACATCTCTGAGTCCACTTACAAATAACCAAAATGAAAAGAAATGCAATTACAGTAGAGCATCATCATTTATGTGCCCAGCACTCGCAGATAAGAATACTTGACTAATTCTAAGAAAAACAGTGAAGTAAATTACAGCATGTGTTTTGTTTGTTTTTATTTGTTTACTTGTATTTTAAGGCAGGAGCTCACTATGAAGCTCAGGCTACCCTCAAATGAACCGATCTTGAAGGTGTGATCCTCCTGCCTCACCTCCCAAGAGCTGATATTACAGGCAGGCACAATCATAATCCAGTCTATGTAAGTATTTCAATATCGGGAACATAAAAGAGAAAACGGGAAATTGAAAGCAATATAAGGTCAGAGAAGAATATAAATAAATAATGTTAGAAACTGTAATAAATAATCCATCACACACAATCTCTATGTCTCGCCTGCAATCTCCATGTTCATACTATTACAAGTGGGCCTCAAAACTAAACCAGAGGACTGAAGAGATGGGCCAGTGAGTAACGCTCTTACCGTGGCAACCTGAGGGCCTGAGCTCAGATCCCAAGCATCTGTGTATAGGATGCTGTGGCCATGTACATGTAACCCCAGAGACTAGGGTAGAACCTTCCTCATCCCTCAAAAGAATAGGGAGCTTGCCGGGCAGTGGTGGCACGCGCCTTTAATCCCAGCACTCAGGAGGCGGGGGCAGGCAGATTTCTGAGTTCGAGGCCAGCCTGGTCTACAGAGTGAGTTCCAGGACAGCCAGGGCTACACTGAGAAACCTTGTCTCAAAGAACAAAACAAACAAACAAACAAACAAAAGAATAGGGAGCTTGCTGAAGACAAAGTCTACATAATTGGTGAGCTCTAGGTTCTTTGGGAGACTGTTTAGAAGACAAATTTTTATGGACAATGACAGGGGAAGATACTGTCCTCCATTTGTTCAGGCACAGACATCCACGGACACACACCAAAACAAATACAACGATGTAACCTTGAGTGGTGAAAACACTAAAGATAATTCTAATTCCTACAGACCCAGAGATCTACAGCAAGTTTTCCTACAGATATTAAGGTCTGGAATATTTTTCTTGGTAATACTTTAAATAACATGAAAAGGAAAAAGTAAATATATATATATATATATATTTAAAATCCAAGCATTGTTTTCTGATTTTATGATTGATCTCAGTATCAAGTCCAGAATATAACCAGTGTTTCTTAAAGGAGTCTGTGTACCTCTCTAGGGGACAAGTGGGAAACTCACATGGACATCTCCAGTCATCCAGAAAGGAGGCCAGACATCAGGCACTGTAAATAGCACTCATCAAGAATGTCTCTACAGTTGGAAGCCTAAATGCCGTGAAGTAATGCACATGTAAGATTTTTATTTTTAAAGATGAAAATTCAAAACTTAACTCTGTCTAACAGGTAACCATATTTTTACTGTTTTTCTGTGTGACAAGACATTCAGTTTTCCAGTGCTATATGGTGGGTAAAAGATGAGCAGAAGTCCCTTAATGTATTTTTCTTAGAATTACTATTTTGTGACAGTACAGTGCCAAGAATATGCTCTGGGGTATGTGTGTTGTGAGTGAAACATTCATGATTAAGTTAACTGTCCCAGGCATGGCCCAGTCACCTATACACGTAGACAAGTGAGTATGTCCCCATCTCTGAGAATAATTAGCCCCAATATATATGCACTGACATGATTTTAAATATAAAATGATTTCCTTATATTCATCCTTTATATGTAGTCATGCCATTTCATCAGAGCTTAGAGTAACTTATGTAGGTCAGTTAAAAAGTGGCTACACTCTGTAGCCAGGCAGGACCCCTAGTTGAGTGAGTCATAAGGACAGCAACCCACCCACAAAACTTTCCACCAAAATGTCTATCGGCAAGAAATGCAAGGACAAAAATGGAGCAGAGATTAAGGGATTGGCCCAACTTGAGACCTATCTCATGGGCAAGAACCAATCCCTGATACTATTAATGGTGCTCTGTTATGCTTGCAGACAGGAGTCTAGCATAACTGTCTTCTGAGAGGCTCCATTCAGCAGCTGACTAAAATGATAGAGAGGCCCACAGCCAAACATTGGATGGAGCTAGGAAGTCTTATGGAAGAGTTGGGGGAAGGATTGAGGGACCCAAACAGGATAGGAACTCCACAGGAAGACCAACAGGGTCCACTAACCTGGATGCCTGTGGGGCTCTCAGAGACTGAACCACCAACCAAAGAGCATACGCAGGCTGGACCTAAGTCCCCACACATATGCGGCAGATGTGCAACTCGGTCTTCATGTGGATCCCGAACAACTGGAGCAGAGGCTATCCGGAAAGCTGTTGCCTGTCTGTAGATTCTGTTCCCCTAACTAGGACACCTTGTCTGGCCTCAGTGAGAGGATGCACCTAGCACTGCAGAGCCTTGATGCGGCAGGGTGGGGCAGCAGGGTGGGGGAGATAACCAGGGTGGTCTACATCCTGTGGGTGGAGAAAGTGTGAGGGGGGACTGGAAAGAAGTGAAGGTAGCCATAAGGATTAATATGAATAAATTAATGAAAACAAAAAACAAAACAAAAAACTTCATTTCAAGATAGTAAAGACCTTTTCATATTAAAATCTGATAGATGAGGCTGCCAATTGAAAATCTGGATAAAAAGATATGGTAACTCTTAAGAAACCTTCCTGTTTATATTTTTTCTCTTCAGAAACGTTTCAAAAGAGCTATACAGCTGCAGGCTAGATGGCACCCATCTTTTTTTGCTGAACAAAGAAAAGTTCAGGTACTTTAATAAGCGGACATCTCTTGACGAAAACAAAGGTGCTACCAAGATGAGCCATGAAATAAATGTCTAACTTTCTACTCAGGTAATTTCAGCAAAGATCCTGGGTACAGCCACGACTCAGAAATTCCAATGATCAAGAACGATCGTTGTTTAGAAATACTTCAAACAGGAGTACTATCTATCCACTGCGGTGTAGATGTATACTTAAGATATACAAGTCAATGGAACTTCCTGCTGAAACATTCAAGAGGAATAAGTGTCCTGAAGTAAAAACCCACACAAAGTAAGCAGGTGTGTTTATCTACTTTTATTAGTTGCTGGATGCCAAAATATTTCTATGCATGATGATGTCAGCAAGGAAAACAATGGTTGCTTCCTGTCCTACTACTGACAATAAACCATCAAGAAGAGGATTAGGAATACTTATCTTCTGGTTCCCTGTCCTGGTAGCAGGGGCAGGAGCTACAGAGAGCTGCAAACACAGTGAAGAGAAGAAAAGCAACAAACCCAGGTCATGTAATGAAGGCGGGTTAAAAACACTGTAGGCCACACCCATACTGGTCATTAAATATGGTCTCAGATACTGGGAGCCTCTCATTTCCAGTAGCTCAGCATCAGAGCTCAAGCACCTTGGCTTCCAATGGACTCTTGAAGCAGACTGAGGCTGAGAAGGAATACAGAAGCCTTGGACAAATCCATTTTGTTTTCAATAAATGACTTGAGTTTAACAATTTCTCAATATCTGTGCCTAAAACATGACCATTGTGCAAGGGATTTCTGATGTTTAACTGCTGGAAGATTCTGAGCCCTGTACACCCTTCTTCCTTGCTTCCTCACAACAGGGCAAAAGGGAAAGAAAGTTTCAAAGTCCTTCTACATAAGCCTTTGTCTACACAAAGAACCCTCAGCTCAGTCTACATCTTACCTCAAACAAAAGACAATGCTTCCCCCAAGTCACTTTTGTGGCTCCTTCAGTAACTCCCATGAACTGTACACTTTTCAACAACCTGGTCTTCTGTGTGTTAGTGGTATTATAAACATCTAAATCAAATTCAGGAGTGGAGAGAAATCCTGTTTTTTCGAATGACTCTAAGATGATGTTTAAATTTAAATTACCCCATCCCAGGGTCATCCCAATCTCCCTTGCCCTCTGCTCCCTTGCCCCATTTAATCCTCCTGCTGTAGTCTCCCTTCATCTCTTTGTAACACTACATTCTGTTGCCCCATCGTTGGAAGATTCCCCGACTCCTCTTCTAGTCCCTAACTAGCTACCTAACCTTGTGGATATTCTAAATGAAGCACACATATATAAAATATAAAAGCTGACCTCCATATATAAGAAAAAACATGCAATTTGTTTTTTGAGGTCTGAGTTACCTCATTCAGCTCCATTCATTTCCTACAAATTTCATTTTTCTTAACAGTGGAATAATACTCCATCGTGGGGATGCGCCACAGTTTCATTACCTACTCATCAGTTGATGGACATCTAGGCTGTTCCAGACTTCTGGATAGTATGACAAAGAACAATGACCATAAACGTACAAGTATCTATCTCTGTAGTAAGATAGAGAGTAATCTGGGCGCATGTCCGAGAGGTATAGCAGGATGTCGTGGTAGATCTATTTTAAGCTTTTAGAGGCCCCTCCGCACTGATTTCAAACGTGGCTGTACTGATTTGTACCACCACCAGCAATGAGTAAGTGCACCCCGTTCTGTATCCACACCAGCATCTGCTGTCATTTGATCTTGGCCATTCTGAGTGGAGTAAGATGAACTCTAAAAGTAATTTTAATTTCCATCATCCTAAAGGCTAAGGATGATGAACATTTTAAAAGTATTTCTCAGCCATTTGTGTTTCCTCTTTTTTTTTTTTTTTGATACTTTATTTACATTTCCAATGTTTCCCCCTTTCCAGGTCTCCTCTTTGGAAGCCACCTATCCCCTACCCCTACCCCACCTCTTTGAGGGAATTTCACCTCCCACCCACCCGCCCACCCACTCCCATATTCCCACCTTGACATTCCCCTTTACTGGGGCCTCTCCTCCCCCTGATGGCCAACAAGGCCCTCCTCTGCCACATATGTGGTCCGAACCATGGGTCCCTCGATGTATATTCTTTGGTTGGTGGTCCAGCCTCCAGGAGGACCGGGGAGGGGTCAGACCAGATGACATTGTTGCTCCCTACATGGGGCTGCAACTCCCTCAGTTCCTTCAGTCCCTTCTCCAACTCCTCTATCTGGGACCTCACTCTCAGTCCAGTGGTTACTGATAAGTGAAACTTGGGTACTCCGAACTTTTGGCCTAATATCCACTTATCAGTGAGTACATACATACTCGTTCTTTTGGGACAAAGTTACCTCGCTCAGAATGATATTTTCAAGTTCCATCCATTTGCCTACAAATTTCATGAAGTCATTGTGTTTAATAGCTGAGTAGTACTCCATTGTGTAGATGTACCACATTTTCTGTATCCATTCCTCTGATGAGGGACATCTGGGTTGTTTCCAGCTTCTGGCTATTATAAATATGGCAGCTATGAGCATAGTGGAGCATGTGTCTTTATTAATGTTGGAGCATCTTCTGGGTATATGCCCAGGAGTGGTATAGCTGGGTCCTCAGGTAGTCTTATGTCCATTTTTCTGAGGGTCTGCCAAACTGATTTCCAGAGTGGTTGTACCAACTTGCAATCCCACCAACAATGGAGGAGTGTTCCTTTTTCTCCACATCCTTGCCAGCATCTGCTGTCACCTGACTTTTTGATCTTAGCCATTCTGACTGGTGTGAGGTGGAATCTCAGGGTTGTTTTGATTTGCGTTTCCCTGATGACTAAGGATGTTGAGCATTTCTTTAGGTGCTTCTCAGCCCTACGAATTTCATCAGTTGAGAATTCTCAGTTTAGCTCTGTTCCCCATTTTTCGATGGGGTTTTTGGTTTTCTGGAGTCTAACTTCTGTAGTTCTTTGTATATGTTGGATATTAGCCTTCTATCGGACATAGGATTGGTAATAATCTTTTCCCAATCTGTTGGTTGCTGTTTTGTCCTATTGACAGTGTCCTTTGCCTTACAGAAGCTTTGCAATTTCATGAGCTCCCATTTGTCGATTCTTGATCTTAGAGCATAAGCCATTGGTGTTCTGTTCAGGAACTTTTCCCCTGTACCCATGTGTTTGAGGCTTTTCCCCACTTTCTCTTCTATTAGATTCAGTGTATCTGGTTTTATGTGGAGGTCCTTGATCCACTTGGACTTGAACTTTGTACAGGGAGATAGGAATGGATCAATTTGCATACTTCTGCATGTAGACCACCAGTTGAACCAGCACCATTTGTTGAAAATGCTATCTTTTTTCCACTGGATGGTTTTAGCTCCTTTGTTGAAAATCAAGTGACCATAGGTTCATTCTGTCTTCAATTCTATTCCATTGACCTACCTGCCTGACATTGTACCAATACCATGCAGTTTTTATCACTACTGCTCTGTACTACAGCCTGAGGTCAGGAATGCTGACTCCCCCAGATGTTCTTTTGTTGTTGAGAATAGCTTTTGCTATCCTGGGTTTTTTGTTGTCCAAATGAATTTGAGAATTGCTCTTTCTACGTCTATGAAGAATTGAGTTGGAATTTTGATGGGGATTGCACTGAATCTGTAGATTGCTTTTAATAGGATGGCCATTTTTACTATATTAATCCTGCCAATCCATGAGCACGGGAGAGCTTTCCATCTTCTGAGGTCTTCTTCAATTTCTTTCTTCAGAGACTTGAAGTTCTTGTCATACAGATCTTTCACTTGCTTGGCTAGAGTCACACCAAGATACTTTATATTGTTTGTGACAATTGTGAAGGGTGTCATTTCCCTAATTTCTTTCTCAGCCTGTTTATCCTTCGAGTATAGGAAGGCTACGGATTTGTTTGAGTTAATTTTGTATCCGGCCACTTTGCTGAAGTTGTTTATCAGCTGCAGCACTTCTCTGGTGGAGGTTTTCAGGTCACTTAAGTATACAATCATATCATCTGCAAATAGTGATATTTTGATTTCTTCCTTTCCAATTTGTATCCCTTTGACCTCCTTTTGTTGTATAATTGCTTGAGCTAGAACTTCAATTACTATATTGAGTAGGTAGGGAGAGAGAGGGCAACCTTGTCTAGTCCCTGATTTTAGTGGGATTGCTTCGAGTTTCTCTCCATTTAGTTTGATGTTGGCTACTGGTTTGCTGTATGTTGCTTTTACTATGTTTATGTATGGGCCTTGAATTCCTGATCTTTCCAGGACTTTTATCATGAAGGGATGTTGAATTTTGTCAAATGCTTTCTCAGCATCTAATAAAATGACCATGTGGTTTTTTTCTTTGAGTTTGTTTATGTAGTGGATTACATTGATGGATTTCCGGGTATTGAA
>CM052702.1:6660678-6714225 GCA_028551405.1 Uromys caudimaculatus
GGGGGGGGGGGGGGGGGGGGGGGGGCTGTCAGGCCAGTTGGCACTGTTGCTCCCTCCATGAGGCTTAGATGCTCCATTCTTAAGATCTTAGTTTTGCAACAACCCAGGCCCTGGAGAGAGCGGAGTAACATTCCTACTAAAGATAATGCAAAATTAGGCATAATTTCCTTACCTGTGGCTAAATCAGAGAGGGTGCCAAAGGAGGGACATCCAAGGTTGTGTTCATGTGATAAAACAAAGACTGACTCTCTTGTTCCTGAGAGAGAATATCAGCAGTACCTAGATCAGCAACGGTGCCTGCACTATTTTGCATGAGCTTGCTGTCATTGTTTCCTGTCTTTGTATTTGCACTAGTGCCCCAACTACACTGAGCCCAGCAGGCTTAGGCTGGAAACATTTGCCTTCCTATTTCCCTGGCACTTCACCCAGAGAGTTGCAAACAATACATACTTAATAAATATTCAGGCATTCTGCACTCATGTTCTAGGACTGATTTACGTAAGCGCTACACGTCGGGTGACTTAAACGACAGAACTGTATTGCAGTTCTAGAAGGGAGACACAGGCACAAGGGCCTGGCGCGGTTACTTTCTTCTGAGAACTCTTAGGGGAAAACTGTTCTGTCTGTTTTTGTCTTGGTCATTTTAGATTGCTATAAAAATGCCATAGACAACATACTGTGCTGTGCAAATCCATGCCAGGCCATGCCATGCTATCCCACGCTACAGAAAGCTGTTTTGTTTGCTATTTTGTTGTGTTGTTTTGTTCCTGTTCTGGAAGCAAAACACAAGATCAGCATCTTAGCATGGTCAGGTTCTGTGATTTCTCTCTTTTGTAGTTAGAGACTCAGAAAATACCTGTCTGCCCCATGACAGAACGAATGAGCTCTCTGACCTTGCTTTCTCTGGGCATCTATAAAGACCGCATTCGTAGATAGGGGGTTTCCAAAGAGTAAAGGGGAAACATTTAAAATGTAAATAAAGTATGAAATAAAAAATAAAGATTTCATCTTCGTGATTTAATCCCTCCCAATACTCCACGGTCTCGTGCGTGTTATCACGTCGCAGGTGAGGATTTTGGTGGAGTATGAACACTATGCAGATAAACGTGGCAGTCCCTTGGCTTGCAGAAGCACCTCCTTTTAGCGATTCTTCTAGGCTCCGCCCAGCAGTTACCTAGCAACAGCCAGGTAAGAGGACTTTTTGCGCGCTCGCGCTCGCGCTCGCGCTCTCTCTCCCTCTCCCTCTCTCCCTTTCTCTCTCTCTCTCTCTCTCTCTCTCTCTCTCTCTCTCTCTCTCTCTCTCTCTCTCTCTCTCTCTCTCCTTCCCTTCCTCCCTCCCTCCCTCCCCCCCACGCCCTTTCTCCATCTTTGGCTTCTTTCTCTCTCCCTATCTTCTCTCCTCCCCCTCTCTGTCTCTCCACGCGTCCCTCCTTCTCTCTCCTCTCACTTTATGTCTCTCTCCGTCCCCTCTCTTTCTCTGCCTCTACTCCCTTCACAAGCCCCTTCTCATACCCCTAAATAAACTTCATTTTATGCTGGACCCGTCATGTGGCTGGTACCTCAGGAGGGATACCTCAGCATGGGCCCACTAAGGCACCCCCTCCCACCAAACTATGCCACCGCATTACAAAACATATCACCTCCTACCTGCCTTCTTCTTCCTCTGTGTATGACTGTGCTCAAATGATGCCCCCCTCCCCTGAAGAACGCCAGTTGTATCTGTTAGGGGTACTTTCTCTACTCCATAACAACCTCATTTGAACTAATTACATCCCAAATACTTTGCAAAAGACTTTCCTAGTATGCTTATTGCAAAACCTTCTCCCAGAGGCCCTTCCACCCTGAGCACTGTTTCTCAGACAATAGACCCATTCTTGTAGGAAAGGTCACAGGTGCTTTGCTAAAGAGATGGACTTCTGCAGAGGAGTTTTGATGTAAGTCATACTTCGTTGTGAAGATTGTTACACAGAAACTTTTCCCCATAGTTTTACTGTGTTTAAATGTGTAGAAAATCAACCACTTGGCATCATCAGGTTCCAGAAGTTTTGGCCCAGCGCTGGCTAACTAAAGTCAGGTTTCATTCTTGCCTCATCTGGATCTTTTCCCTGAAGGCTGTGACACTTGCAGGGACCTTCAGTTCTGACACTGCAGTCAGTGACTTCACGCTGCTAGTTCCACACATTTGCTCTCCCCCACCCCATTTACATCTTTAGTCAAGTAAGCTTCCCCTCTTCCTGAGACCCTTCTGCCCTTCCCCAGGCAGCCACGTGACATCTGACATTCCCCTAGGCTGCCCCCTTGTGCCTAGCACAAGCAAGAGTCATTTTGGAGAAAGGGAACCTCAACTGAGAAAAATACCCCCATGGCATTAGCCTTTGGGTAAGACTCCAGGTGCATTCTCCTGATTGATGATGTCGCGGAGGCCCCTGCTCACTGTGGGCAGTGCTACCTTGGGAGGCTGGTATTGGGTGTTACAAGAAAACAGACTGAGAAGGCCATGGGAGCAAACCTGTAAGCAGAATTCTTTCATGGCCTTTGGATAAGTTCCCGTCTTCTGCCTCACTGACTCCCCTGTTACCTGGACGCATAAGCTGAAATAAACACGTTCCTCCACAAGTTGCTTTTGGTCACATTGTGTTATCACAGCAATAGAAAACCTAACTTAAATACCCTTTATTGGAATGCTTTTCTCACCATCTGTCCTGGGAAACTCTTATCCCCTCTGGTGAGAGGCCTTAATGTGAATGTTAGAAGAAGTAAATGCATCTAGATGCATCCAGTTTAGACCGAAACATGGATGATATTCAGTAAACATTATCAATAGGTTGGACTTGAGTTATACTGTATCTAGAACTTCCTGCCAATAAACTGAGCACCCTAAATAATTTCATGAGCCAGGTCATGTTGTGTTTTATAAGAAAAGGAAAAGAAGGTGGGATACGTTTGGTGGAGGCGCAGTATGGTGTGGAGGAGGGGGGTACCTCTGTGGGCCCATGCTGAGGTATCCCTTCCCCCCGAGGGACCAGCCACACTGACAGTATAGCATAGAATCGAGTTTATTTAGGGCATGGGAGGGGGAGTTGAGGGGTGGTAGAGACAAGGAAAGACAGAGAGGGGGAAAGAGAGAGAGAGTGAGGGAGGGAGGGAAGGAGGGAGGGAGGGAGGGAGAGAGAGAGGGAGAGAAGAGTAGAGGCAAGTCATGAGCACAGCACATGGGGGGGGAGGGAAATGAGGAGAGAAGGGACAGAGGGGGAAGAGGGTAAGAAAACAAGAGAAGAGGAGCAAGAGAGCAAGGAGGGGACAAGCAGCCTCTTTTATAGTGAGTCAGCCATAGCTGACTATTGCCAGGTAACCGTGGGGGTGGAGCCTAGAAGGAGTGTCAACAGGTCCACTGCAATGTAGAGACAATCTTTCTTGTCCCTACCACCTGCAAATATATTTCCCACCAAGGTACCTTGTGAACAACTGTAGCTATCGTGTTTATAGTGGTTTTCTATATTCTTAGGATTAAAAACATATTGTTTATTGAATAATTACTTCCTGGAACAATTCTAAAGCATGTGTGGCTGTCTGTAACCTTGCATTTTGTCGATTTTGAGGGGAGAAGTACTAGAGACTTAATCCAGGGCCTCACATGTGCTAGAAAAGCATTTTTACCACTAGCTAAATCCAAAACTCATGTAATCCTACTAAGATTATAAAATACTGATAAAAATGCCTTTTTGACATGTGTACTATCTTAGTTAGGGTTTCTATTGCTGTGAAGACACACTATGATCATAGAAACTCTTATAAAGAAAAACATTTAATTGGGATTGGCTTGTAGTTTCAGATATTTATACCATTATCATCATGGTGGGACACAGCAGGCAGACATGGAACTAGAGCAGGAGCTGAGAGTTCTGCATCCAGATCAGCGGGCAGCAGGAAGAGCTTTGCCACACTGGGCCTGGCTTGAGCATATGAACGTCAAAGCCCACACCCAGTGACACACTTCCTCCAACAGAGCCACACTTCCTGCACCAAGGCCACCCCTCCTAATGGTGCCACTCCTTACGGACCAATCAATCAGGCAGAAGGGTCAATGGGGCCATTCCTATTCAAACCTTCCCAGTTTAGAGATATAATAACTCCTAGTATCCATGGATTCATTCCAAACAAGTGACTGTTCACTGACAAACAGACTCTTTTATATTCTATTGAAGAGCAGAGGCCAGTTACATTAAATTGTCATCTCTTGGGCCTTGCTATTTGTTTGGGATTCCCACACTACTTTCAGCAACCAGTCACTGTGCTTGAACTGTCAAGTGGGCACTCACTTTCAATTTACATACCCTGTGGCATGTTGGAAAATGTGTAGCAGCTGGTTTAATAACTCTCAGAGGAAAAGCCTTTGTTACAGTATTTGCTCATTTTCACAGTGTAAATGGTCTTACTTTGATTCACATCATCCTGATGTTGCCAAATTCCTGGAATTTTACCAACAACTTCAGTGAATGGTAGAGCTGCTGACGCAGCTTACCCATGTCTCTATGGGACAGAAGAGGGAGGGTGCCAGGCTTTATTTTCAAGGGGAACCATGCATTATGAGGGTATCAGAGTTAACTACTCACAACTAGAGAAAAATTCTGGGCAGAGCAGTGATTTTGAGAGTAGTTTAGATCACATTATTCCCTTGAAATTGGTGTGACCTCAGTCTTCATAGAAGGCAGGCCTGACACTGATATCTCCTATGGAGAAGAGTGTTGCAGGCAGGCACCTGTGCTGTGTCCTAATCCTTCAGTTTGTGAATATATTACTATCTTAGCTAGGGTCTCCATTGCTCTGATGAAACACCATGCCATAAAAGCAAATTGCAGAGGGTGTTTTGTTTGTTTGTTTGGTTTGGTTTGGTTTGGTTTGGCTTGGCTTGGTTTGGCTTGGTTTGGTTTGGTTTTGTGTTTTCGGCCTACCCTTTCACACTATAGTCCACCATCTAAAGAAGAAGTCAGGGTAGGAACTCAAGGCAGAAGCTATTGTAGAGGCCATGGAGGAACACTGCTTACTGGCTTGCTCCCCTGGCTTTCTCAGTCTGCTTCCTCACACACCTAAGGGTCATCAGTCCAGAGGTGGCACTGCCCACCAAGAGCTAGAACCTCCCTCATCAATCATGCCCCACAGTCTTGCACACAGACTGGTACAACGGAGGCAGTTTCTTAGTTGTGGTTCCCCCTTCTCTGATAACACTAGCTTGTGTCAAATTGACAAAAAAACCAACAAGACAATTACCCTCCATGACAAAGGAGAAGTTATCTTCCACAAGATCTACAATTGCTGATCTGCTGACTTTAACACAAAAGGGCATATGTTAGTGGGAAAGGCATTGCTAGAATTCAGGTTTGATCGATTGAGAAGGGCAAAGGTATTACCCCGGACCATTCAGGAGACCCAAATGTAATTAAAGGGTAAGAAAAAGGCAGCAGGGACAACCTGGGTGTTCCTGGGTGTGAAAATATAGGAAGGGTTCATTAACAGAGCAATGGGTACAAGCTCTGAAAGTTGGAAGACAGAAGTGTCTCCTTGAGCCCCACAAAGAAACACAATCTATTGACATATTAACATTATAAGTCCCATAGAGTATTTCTAGGAAACAGAACTGTAACATAATAGATGAATGCTATTTCAATATGTGTACAGTAATTTGTTATAGCAACAGACAGGACTTAATATAAATTAGACTACAAACACATGCTAGTCGGCATTGACCATGCCACAGGCCTACTACACTGGTTAAGCACTCCTTTAGCTCAGCCCCTTAGCCAGTGTCTCCAAGCCATTGGCTCTGTAGTATTAAATATGACTCTCCATTTGACCCTCTGGTCTTAGCTGCATTGGATATTCTGATATTTGGAACTGAATCTGACTCTCCCCTATAGACTGTTCTTTTTCTACCTTCATGCAGCAGACCCCATTTACCAGATACCCAGTCCAGCTCCCCAACACTGTGTCTCTCCTAAGGACAAGGGGACTTAGGTAGTCATTG
Source organism: Uromys caudimaculatus (assembly GCA_028551405.1). Lineage (NCBI taxonomy): Eukaryota > Metazoa > Chordata > Mammalia > Rodentia > Muridae > Uromys > Uromys caudimaculatus. Next base: position 6,666,701 of record CM052702.1, read on the forward strand.
CTCCAATATAGTTCCTTTCCTATCAGTTTCCACAGAACCCACTGTGTACTGCGTTCAATGCACTTAAATCCTAGATTTTATAATGAGCCTTATTGTCTCCCATGAGGAAAGTTACCCCTTCTGAAAGAAAGAACTCTTGTTACCCATTTCAGCATAATAAGACAAAGCACTTCAAAATGGCACTCACAGCTTCCCAGATATTTGCCCCAGCCTCCTTTTCTAAGAACATTTCTCAGAATTCTTCCACTGAAGTTTACATTCCAACCACAATGACATCTAAAGCTATGTTGTATTTCTCAGCTTCATCATTTCTATACATTCATCCATTTACCCACCAAATATGTAGCATAGTTCCTGTCATCTAAAAGCCCGTGATGCAGAAGATTAAAAGGTGCAGAAAGGGGTTGTCTGTTAAAGTAGGAAAGACCACGGCTGTGCTGTTGAAAGACTCACACTCTAATGGAGGATTTGTGGAACAATGAAAGACAACATGGGGAAAAGGATCCCTGTCAGGTGGAAGGACAGGCCTGGCTTGCATTCTCGTGATTCCCTCCCTACCTCAGATGCAGCCATAACTCAGAGAAAAAAGAGTGTACAGGAGTGGAAGACTGGATTTCAGCCACAATTTTGAGCAGTTAATTTCTTGGTCAGCTTGGCAGCACTCTTGGCAGAACACCGAGCCTTCAGGTATTAACAAAGAAGAAAATAATGGGTAATCATCACTGATTTGCATCATGATAGAATTAACAAGGCTATGTAATCTGAAATGTTCCAGATACATATGAATTCAGGTTTGCTATGGAGGCCACAGAACAATGTACTCTGCTGTAAGCCACTTTGGCATAAGGGTTACTTTGAGCTTATATTGGTCAGACTTTCTATCATATGGAAAAATAAGAAAAGGGCCCTTATTTCTACACAATAGGCTCATTTGCGATAACTCTGTAAAGAACAAACAAACTTGCTAGAATTACCCTTATCTTCTATTAGTTTCTTCCAAATATTTAGCAGCTCCCCCCCAGCTTATGTCTGGATTCTTTGTTCTTTATCTTAGCACCTTCCTAAAACTTGTCACCCTTTGTTAAATGATGTGTACCTGGGGAGTCCGACGACTTCATTGGTGCTCCACTTCTACAGCAAGGCCTCTGTGCACATAAACATTAAAGTACTAGCATCACATAGTGTACATGGGCTTTCTCCTGCTAATATAGACTTTGATCAGTTTAATATAGGAAGCTCATAAGCAAGCGAATTAATGAATTAAAAAGAGAAAGATACAATATATAAATTCTTCCTCTTTCACATTTGATTAAATTAAACCTGTTGTTTATGATTCCAGTCATAAACCATTTCTGGGTTTCCTCTTTAAGTTTTTATAGTACAGTTTTTAACTCTTTTTCCCAAAGGTATTTCCTTCCATTTGAAAACAATGTCTGATGACATAAACCTCCAGGAAAATAGACAAAACCCTAATGAGCAGTCTCTTTAGCGATTGTGAAATGAACAACCATGAACTCTTTCTAAAGCAAAAATATTACAGGAAACTCAGAAGAACCCATGTATGTGTAACTTGGCCTTTTCTTTTTAACATGTGAAATTGCCTAATTGAATTAAAAGGCTTTTGAAGACAGATTTATTAGCTTATGTTAGAAATGCTCAAATACAAATGAACCAAGGGTAAACAGAAAATGACAAATTTGTTAAAACAAAAACCAAAGGTTAGCAACTGGCTCTAGGCTGTTTCAGGAGGCAAGAGCTTCCTTGCTTGCTTGCTTTCCTTTCTCTCTGTTGCTCAGAATGATGGCTTCATGTCTAAAGAACTTCTTGGATGTCCTTCCTGCTAACTTCTGATTTATAGTGATTCTATTTATTATTTCCAACTTCACAATGCTGTGATGGAAACTGCACTCGGAATTTTAATTTTAATCTCCTGGAGTAGCAGCATGCATTTCTGTACTCTTAGATTGCTGACAGGGGCAGTTAGGTGTCACTTCACAGTAGCCCCTTGACCCCTTGGTCAGGCAGAACCTGACACTCTAGAGAACTGTACTTCTAAGCTATGGCGAGTGTAGGGTCCGTTTATTAAGTGCATTTTCAGGACACAGTAAAAGCCCCCAAATGCCCATCACACTCCTTGTGGGGAAGGCAATCTCATCTTTAATTCTGTGGGGACCTAGCAGGAACCCCAACAGTGACTCTTCCACTGCTTTGTCAGGAAGGCTGCTAGCAATAGTTCTCCTTGTGACAGGGACTAGAAAATATAATGGTTTAAAAGATTTCAAGCAGAGGAACTGGGGGTAGCAACCAGAAAGTCCCAGATGCTAGGAAAGCAAGAGCCTCCCAGGACCCCACCAGGATGACATTAGCTGAAATACCCCACAAAGGGGAGGGAGAACCTGTAGAGACCATATCCAGAGTTTAGGCATGCCCCTTGCCCCATTGAGGGATGGGGCCACCCACCCATCTCCAAAATTTTAACCCAGAATTGCTCCTGTCTAAAGGAAATACAGGGACAAAGAGTGGAGCAGAGACTGAAGGAAAGGCCATCCAGAGACCGCCCCACCTGGGGATCCATCCCACATGCAGCCACCACACCCAGACACTATTGTGGATGACAAGAAGTGCTTCCTGACAGGAGCCTGATACAGCTGTCTCCTGAGAGGCTCTGCCAGATCCTGCCCAATACAGATTCGGAGGCTCGCAGCCAACCATCAGACTGAGCACAGGGACCCCAATGGAGAAGTCAGGGGAAGGACTGAAGGAGCTGAAGGGGCCATCATTGGGAGAGGAGGCCCTTGGTTCTGTGAAGGCTTGATGCCCCAGTATAGAGGAATACTAGGGTGATGAGGCAGGAGTGGGTAGGTGGGTGGTGGAGCACCCCATAGAAGCAGGGTAAGGGGGGATGGGATAGGGGGTTTGCAGAGGGGAAACAGGGGAAGGGGATAACATTTGAGATGTAAATAAATAAAATTGTAAAGAGAGAGAGAGAGATTTCAAACAGAAAGACTTGCCCTGAGGGAAACTGGGGTGGGGCTGGGGGTGGGGGTGGGAGGAGCATGATTAGTTTAAAAACTGCAGAGGGCTGGTGATTTGAGGACAGAAGGTCTGTCACTCAATTGCTCCAGCTCTCTGAGACTCAGGATAGCATTTGGAGTAGTTTCTCAACTACTCGCCTATTCTGCTGGAGAATTAGGGAACTCCCCCGTTAAGGGCAGTTAGAGGGCATCCTGTGCACTGCAGGACTTGTAGCTACATCCCTGGCTCTTCCCTCTGGATGCCAAGAACCCTGTCTCTTCAGTTACAGAAAAGGCAACGATCACTTCCTAGAAGGAAGAAATTATAAGCAACAAATGTACAAGTAAAGAAAAGAGGTGTCCGTGAAGGGTCATTACATTCCTAGCTGAAGAACTATTTCTCACGCTTCCAAGGATGGATTGGGGAAAGTTAGTAGTGTTCATTGATAAAACAACTTTAAGACAACTGGGAACACAATTTGAGGAAGCTAGGTTCCTTGCTCCTACTAACCAGATAGGCTGAAACAGGAGAGATGGTTGTGCTATTCTTGACAGTCTTTCTGATTTTTTTTTTTTTTTTTTTTTTTTTTTTTTTATCTTTAGGCTGATGTGGCCTGGAAAACATTAGTTAGATTTTAATGAATGAATGATTTGAACAAACAGATTTTTTTTTTTTTTTTGCCTCAATGGTATCCTTAAGTTCATACATTGAGCTTAGAATTTTCAAAGCATCAATCGCATCACTCTACAACATATTATTATAAAATGGGAATGACCGTTCAGTTCAAATTGAACCCACACAAATAATTCTAAGATTAGAAACTAAAATTTGGATATATCACCAAGTGTTCAACTTTAATTCCATGATAGGTGGCCTAAACATAAGAGAAAGCATTGTGAAAATAAAGTTCATGAGATGTATTTGCATTAAGGAAGTTACTTGTGACTTTGTAAGAGGATTTATATCACTAAAGGAGATTTCACTAATTTGATTTAGAATAAATTTGGTGATTTATTAGTGATATAAATTTGGTGACTAAATCAGGTGATTCCATCCAAAATGTATTTTGAAGCAGTAATGAGGAAGAAGAGATACGAAAAGCAAAAAGAAAATTAAAGGACCGTGATAACTACTTTTCTTATTGCTGCCACAAATACAATTGAGAATAGAAGAGTTTAATTCGGCTCCTGGTGTAGGAAGTACAGTCTATCATGGTGGGGAAGGCATGGCGGCATGACTGAGAGGCAGCTGGTCACATCGGGGCTGCAGGAAAATTCATGAGAGAAGAATGTCTGTGCTGAGCTCTTTTTCTCCTTTCCCTTGGCAGATGCTGCCACGCTCAGGATAGGTCTTCTCTGCTCAGTCACCTATCTTCAAAGACACACCTACTAAGAGCTGCCCTCCCACAATGATTCTAAAATTGTCAGTGAATATTAACCATCACAATTACGCTCCTTGTTAATTTGACATTCAGATACATTATTATCTTTGTTTTAAGTTATTGTGTGTGTGTGTGTGTATGTGTGTGTGTGTGTGTGTGTGTGGTGTATGCATGTGTGAGTATATTTGTGTGCGTGCACATATACATGTTTGTATATGAGGCTATGATGTGCAGCTATGTGTGTGGGAATGCATGTAGAAGCCAGAAGCCACCATCAAGTGTCTTCTGCTCTTTCTACCTTGTTTTCTGAGGCAGGGTCTCTCACTGAATCTGGAGCCAGAAAGCTTCTGAGATAGTTCTGATTCTGCCTCTTTGGTGTTTGGATTACAGGTACATGTCACCATGCCCAGTCTGATGGCTGTTTTTGATTGTCAAATTGACTACATTTGCAATGAACTACAATCCAGAAACAGAGGCACAGATATAACAGATTTTTGTTGTGCTTGATTTGAAATGGGTGAACCCAATTATAGTCCAGAACGTTGAAGCAGGAAGACACACATCTTTAATCTGGATCTTGAGGTGGGAGGACAAACCTTTAATCTGGGCCACACCTTCTGCTGGAAGTCTGTATAAGGGCACAGAAGAAGCAAGTGTTTGCTCTTTGCCTCATTGCCCTCACGTTATTAGCAAGTCCATTCCTTCACTAGCATTTGAGCCTACTACTTCCAAATTCCAACATATACTGAACACCAACCAAGACAGGAAGAGGGAAATATATTTTATAAGTTCTGTTATGCTAGAGAACTCTAACTAATATACACAGATTTTTATGTGGGTGATGGGGAGGCAAACTCAGGTCTTCATGCTCATATGGCAAACATTTTACTGATTAAGTCATCTCTCTAGGTCACCAAATACATCGTTTTAGATTGTAACATTTTACTCTATATCCTGAAGAATCATTTTTATTTTAAAATGCAAAATTCATTTGGTGCACCTCTAAAAGTCCTGAAAGCCTTTAACAGTTTCAACATTGCTCAAAATTCTAAATAAAGCCCAAAGTATCTTTGGAGATTCAAGGCAACATCCTAATCACGAGTCCCTGTATACTCCAGTGCAAGTTACATACTTCTAGCATACAATATCACACAATAAACAGTCTCGTTCCAAAACAGAAACAAGGGCATAGGGAGAAAAAGATGAGACCAAAACCCAACAGGGAAGGGCAAACATTAATAGTCTAGATTCATTTTGGCATTTAGAGCTCATGGTAGAATTATCTGGGCTACAAAGAGTTTGGGTAATCCTGTCCTTCCAGATCTGCCTATAGCACTCACAGCTTCTCTCTTAGCTATGTTCCTTTTTGGACATAGCTTTCCTCAGCAGATGTTTCACAGAGGGAGCACCTCTAACACCTTACAATCGTGGGCTTCACCTTCATAGCTTTATGCAGTGGACTCTCAATATCTCTTTATGGAGATTTTTGACCCTGCCACACATTTCCTGGCTTAATGACCTTCAGAGGCCTTGATGCAAGCCTATAGGACTCTTTACACTTGTATATTTCAAACCCTTAAAACTAGTACCATGTAAACAGTGGTACCAAATTCTGCTAGCTTGAGCTAGCTATACAGCCTAGCTCACTTGAACCACAGTTGCATTGGTCCCTGTGGGGAAACAGTTCTTCAGCTGTTTTATCTTCAGCAGGCAACTTCTCCACAGACACTCTCAGCTTAGACTCTATCTCTTCAGACTCTTGCATTTTTACAAGTTGGACCATTTGATGTTTAAGTTTTTTCTCTGAGTGCACCTTTTCTTGTTGCCTCTGAGCAAAGCAAGGCATTTCTCTTCTTCTTCTTCTTCTTCTTCTTCTTCTTCTTCTTCTTCTTCTTCTTCTTCTTCTTCTTCTTCTTCTTCTTCTTCTTCTCCTTCTCCTTCTCCTTCTCCTTCTCCTTCTCCTTCTCCTTCTTTTTTTGAAAGTCACTTTTGTTCATATGCATGTATTTATTTCTGTGTGTATATTGTATGTGTTTGTCTATGCACATGAGTGGAGGTCAAAGGACAATCTGAGTTGATTCTCTCCTGAAAGTTCCAGGGACAGGACGCCTGTCATTGGATTTGGTGGAAGGCCCCTTCACCATGCTGTGAACCATGTTGTGGCTCCAAAGGTTTCACTTTAGTGGTGACACCCTCTTTAACAATTAGAACTGCTTTTTAAAAACGTTCATCATTCTGCAACTTAGATGTTACCCTTGCTCCTTTTTCCTGGCACATTGCACATTTTTTCCTGTCTTTCGACTTCACTGGTTGCTTTTGCTTCCTGTGGTCCTAGATAATAGCCGTGAGCAGTCATCATGACACAGCCCCAACATTAACTTGAAATTCCTCCCCAAATAAATGAGTATCACTTTTGAACTCAGCTTCACTCGAGTTCTCAAGGCAGAACATAGCCAGATCAGTTGCCAGAGCGTAACACAAACAGCCTCTATTATAGTTATGGATAGAGGTATTTTTTTTTATTGGATATTTTCTTTATTTATATTTCAAGTGTTATCCCCTTTCCTGGTTTCTCCTCTGGAATCCCCCTCTCCCATCCCTCCTCCCCCTGCTTCTATGAGGGTGCTCCCCTCCACTCCTGCCTTTCCCCCCTGCATCCCCCTACACTGGGTCATTGAGCCTTCACAGGAGTCTGATATAAATAGAGGTCTTATTCACCTCTAAAACCTCCTTATCTTGGCCTTCACCGTCTACATTTCTGTCAGCATTTTGATCTTCCAAACTGCCACCAAAGTGTTCTGTCCAGTCCTGTTTACTAGATTTCAGGGCTTCCACATTCCTCCTGCAAAGCATTTCTAAGAATCATGTGGTCAGCTTATCACATCAGCCATTCTACTCCTGGTCCTGATTATCTATATTATTTTTCTTATTGCTCTGACAAAATGCCTGATAAGAACAACTTAAAGGAGTAAGGTTGATTTTGGCTCACAGTTTAATGGTACAGTTCCTCATGGTGGAGACGGCTCGTCAGTGGGAGTGATGTGGCTGGTCACACTACATCTGTAGTCAGTTCAATTTTCCTTTGTGTTCAGCCTGGAATTGCAACCTGGTTGATGGTGTTGCCCAAATTCAGGGCGAATAGATAACATAGATGTTTCCATGGTGATTCTACGCCCAACAGTGAAATTTAATCATCACAGGAAATAATAGAAAGTGCAAATTAAATCTTTCTTTAGGAGCTAGAGAAAGTAAAGAGATACTAGTTTGACTATACAGCGTCCTTTCCTCTTTACTGCAGAGAATTTCAATGGCTTATTGGGAATTCCTCCTTCCCCTTTCCATGTGATCCTATGGTCCTTATCTCTTCACCTCAAACTCAGCATAATGAGATGCCAGCCATCTCACATGTTAATGAAATAAAGTTATTAGGGTTCCTGGTCCTACTAAAACTCAAACATTTGGATTTCCCTTACCAGTCCTTCAATTCTTAGAATCTTAATATTCATTCAGTAAAGTACCTTCTTATGTATCAAAAGTAGTAGTATTAAAGTGCATTATTTAAAAATTGTGTATATATATATATATATATATATATATATATATATAGAGAGAGAGAGAGAGAGAGAGAGAGAGAGAGAGAGAGAGAGCCAGTGAGGTTAGTTGGTTAGACCATGATGACGTTAATCTGTAAGTCTTTCCAAAAAACTTGGTTAAGTAGAGGAACAATGTCAGAGAGGACTAGTCAGTAAAACATCATAGGAAGCAAACAAACCCCATTTGCCTCTTGACTTATGAATTCCAAAACTGAAACCTCAGAGGAACGCCAAGGGCTTGTGTCCCCAGAAAAATAAGCTGTTGAGGAAATGAACACAGGAAGAGTGCAAGTGAGAACAAAGCCTGTTAACTGAGAAGATTGGGAAGACACAACGACTTCATAAAGGACTAAGGTCTGTGGGATAAGGCCAAGACCCTAGTCAAGAATCCTTGGACAGGAGCAGCACTGACATCAGAGATACCATCCCTTAGTGTGAGCACTGTGCTGTGTCACCTGCAGCGCTAAGTCTTCCTTTAGTCCAGCACAACTGTCCCCTGTGTGGGAGAGCATGTGCGTGTTCCTTCCCATTGGTATTCCACCACAATTTAGCATCCAGCAGGAGAGGCATCCAGTGTCTACTGTGATGGGCTCATTCTAAACCTACCATTAGTAGAGAACCTGTGAATTGCCTGGGAATGAGAGTTACACAGTGCAAATGGTAATCCCGTAAGAGTGAAGGTTCTAGTATCTTTATGAATGTGAGATGCTGAAACGAGTTTGAGATCCACCTGATTCTTTCTGAACCAGTAAGATATGAAAGTTATTCATGTAGCTCTTCGATTCTTTCCCCTTTTATGTTTACACAGATTATAGTTTTAACCTTAGATTGCATTACATCCATCAACTTTAACTTAGAAAATGTCCTGATACACTTGTGACAATAGTGTATAAAGCTTTTTCTGTAGCTATATTTATTATTCACACAACTGGTCTGAGGTCAATGATTTTATTCCTCATCATTGCTCAGTGGCAGAACTCTAATTCTTTTTTTTTTTTTTTTTTTTTTTTTTTGAGACAGGGTTTCTCTGTATAGCCCTGGCTGTCCTGGAACTCACTCTGTAGACCAGGCTGGCCTCGAACTCAGAAATCCGTCTGCCTCTGCCTCCCGAGTGCTGGGATTAAAGGTGTGCACCACCACTGCCCAGCAGAACTCTAATTCTTAACCATCTTTTAGTTCCTTATATCCAAGAGTAATGTCCATCTCTGATTTTATTAAGCTGTGGTGAGTATCTTATGCAAGTCCTTGTACTTTTGCTTAAGGGGACCTTAAGTGTGAATATTGGCAAACTGTCCTGTAAAATGTATATATCCACTTTCACTTTCATACAGTTAACCATGATTTCCTTAGTATTGTATATTGCTATGTTGTTGGTTAATTTCTAGTTGCAGTGACAAAATACTCAGCATAATCAACTTAAAACAGACAGGATTGGGGTGGGAGAGATGGCTCAGTGGTCAAGAGTTCACACTGCTCTTGTGGAAGACCTGAATTCACTTTCGAGAACCCACATCCCGAGGCTCTCTATTGCTTGTTGATTCTCACTCCATGGAATCTAAGCCTATCTTCTGGTCTTCTCAGACATTGTCAGCCCCTACATTTCTGAAGATACATACATCTCTAGAAAAAATGAGAAAGGATTTTATTTTTATTTTTATTTTTGGCTCATGGGTTCAGAGGTTATAGTCCGTGTTCAGTTAGCTGTGCTGTCTCTGGGCTATGGGAAGGCAAAGCACCATGAGGTGGGATATGGAGAAGCAGAGTTACTCACCTGGTACAGTCAAGAACAGCAAGAAGGACCATGCCTAGGACAAGATAGACTTCATGGAAATGACTTTACTAGCTATCCAAATACAGCTAGGCCCAATCTACTGAAGTTTCTAGAACCTCCTGATATAGCACCACCAGCTGGAGGCCAAGTCTTCAACACATGAGCTAGTGAGGGCATTTTTATATTCAAAGAATAATACTATCTTTTTAAATCTTTGATAATCTGGTACATGAAAATGTATAATTTATTTTAAAATCTTATGTGCCCTCATCATGACTGAGACTCCCGCTCATGTTTTGTTTGCATCTAGTTAGTAGTATAATGAAAATACTTTTAAATTTCTCATTGTGTGTCTACTTGATGGCACTACATTGGTCTGAAAACATAAGTGACCTTAGGTGCCAGAGAAAATATAAACTTAAAACATTTTAGCAGAGCCACCAGGGGCCATACTGGTCTCAGTGGCCTGCACTGTCAACCTGAGGCCATGGTGATGTCTGTCCTCCAGGCTGCCTCTGAGAAGCTGGTCTGGTCCATGATCTGCTGCTGGTTCATGGTCTCAGCTATTGCCAGAACTGGTGTGGGGGCCTGTGATCTGTGTTCCTGATCACTGAAGAGCAAGGAGGTTGCTTTTACTGTGATATTTTGACTAAAGAGACACAGTTGGGAGGAAGGGACACGAAAGACTTCCATGACAACCCTTATCCTGACCCCTCCCCCCCACAAACACATACTCAAAAAAAAAAAAAAAAAAAAAAAGTAACCACGGAGACAGAAAGAGAAAGCCACCGAAGAGAACTCTTAAAAAGTGCTATGGGGATGCTGAAATGTGGCTCTCTACAATTGATGGCTTCTGGAGGGGATGTGTGAGGGGAGGAACTCAATTCTATTTTTTTCTTCATTAATTAATTTATTTACTTTACATCCTGATCGCTGCTCCCTCTTCTCCCTAGTCATCTGCTCACACAGTCCCTCCACGTTCCCCCTTCCTTCTGAGAGGGTAGAGGCCTTCTCTGGGTATACACCCACCCTGGTACATCAAATCACTACAGGGCTAGGTACATCCTTTCCCATGAAGGCCAGATAAGGCAGCCTAGTTATGGGAATATGATCCACAAGCAAGCAACTGATTTAGGGGTAGTCTCCACTCCAGTTCTTGGGGCATCTGCATGAAGATATGTGTGTGTATGGGGGGGGGGTATAGGTCCAGCCTGTGTTTGCTCTTTGGTTAGTGGTTAGTTGACTCTGTTGGTCTTCTTGTGGAGTTTCTATCCCCTCCAGTTCCCCTAATCCATCCTTCACCTCTTCCATAAGATTCCCCAGCTCCATCCAATGTTTGACTGTGAGTCTCTGCATCTGTTTCAGTCAGCTGCTGGGTGGAGCCTCTCACGGGAGAGTTATGCTAGGCTCCTGTCTGCAAGCGTAATAGAGTATCATTAATAGTGTCTGGGATTGGTGCTTGCCCACAGGCTAGGTCTCAAGTGGAGCAGGCTATTGGTTGGCCATTTCCTCAGACTCTGCTTTATATTTCCTCGTGCTTTTCTTGTAGACAGGACAAATTTTGGGTCAAAAGTCTTGTGTGTGTGTGTGTGTGTGTGTGTGTGTGTGTATGTGTGATCTACTCTTGCTTCTACTATTTGATTATATTTAATAATACTTTCAATTTATTCTAAACAGATATTCTAGTCACTGTAGCTAGTTTAAAGTGGTCAGTATAGTCCCTATAGTGAGAAATACTTTATGATTTTTAAGGGAATACTTTATTTTTTAAAAAAGATGTTAAAAGGCACAGCATTCAAATGCTTATTGCAATGTTTGGTAATCATGTGCACACTTCCTTTTAAATATATTGTCATTTTAATACACTTTACTTTAGATATAATTATATTACTTCCTCCTTTGCTCTTCCTCCCTTCAACCTTCCATGTTGCTCTCCACTCTCAAATTGATAGCCTCTTTTTAAAATTATTACCGTTACACATGTAATGTATATGCTCAAATATATGAATATAACACGCTGAGTCTATTTTTGTTTTTTATGTGTATGTGATTTCTGGGCTGACAACTTTATACTGGGCTCAGCCCTGGGAGAGTTTAATTCTTCTCTCAGTGGTCATCAGTTGCCTATAGTTCTTTGCCTAGCTCTCCTAGATGCTAGGGGTCAGTCTCTTGGGCTGACAATACTCCCCATAAGAACCATACATTAAGAGAATCCTTGGTATCAGGCATGAGAATCCCCCTTCAAGTGATGGGTCAGGGTAATCCAAGTGGCTTCTGGAGGAGGTTGGTCTGAAGCTGTTTGCATTCAAATGCTAAATTCTGGACTCGAAGATCTGGTTGCCCCTTGAGGATACCCTTCAGGGACAAGGAGATTCTCATGTATACCAAATGATGCTATGTAACCTTGCTCCTTAAGTTAATTGGTCAATAAAAAGTTAAGGCCTGTGATTAGGCAGTAGATAGAGGTAGGCAGGTTTTCAGGTACCTGGATGGGCATTGCAGGTGGAGAGAAGAGGGAGAGAAGAGAGGAGACCAAGGGAGGAGGAGACCGTGAAAGGAGACAGACCATAAACACATGACCTAGAGAAACAGCAAGTAACAGAGGACATATGGCTGGGATATACGTTAAAATAACGCCCAAACCTGCCCAATCTAGGTTTACAGCTTGTAAAAGAAATACCTGGGATGTGTGTCTCTTATACAGGGCTAGCTAGAAAGCTTAACTCCAGACAACACAGACCACTGCAATTGCCTTGGAAGCCTCTTAGAGGTTGCTGAAGACACCACACAGGGGACTTGGAGGATTTGAGCTGGATCTAATCATTGAGCCCCCTTTCTGTGCCCCAGCTTTAATAGTAATAGAAAGTACTATGCTGGCTTCCAAGGGAGGGAAGCGGTTAATAGTCCCACCCAGCTGTGATGCCTGTGGACTGCAACAATGATCACGGAAGACGTGCATAACCATACCCATATGCTGTTAGGAACCAACAGCTGTCTAATTGGACCTAAGGCTCATTCACCAGGAGGGAACGCAGGCCTGTGACAGAAACCTGCCCAAGTACCTGAGGCTAGTGTGGTCACAGGTCTTAGAAGATAATCTATTACTACCTCTTTGCCAAGTCAGCACAATCCCTTAACTACCCTTAAAACTATCTTTATGAGTACAGATAAAGTTTCGCTCTCACCCCTTAACAAAGGGGCATCTTTTTACAGCAGATGGAGACCGTTACAGGACAATACACAACTGAGCCCAATGCACAGATCAACAGATCAAGGAACCTCAGCTTCAATGAGTACAGCACAGCACAGCACAGCTCCTGAATCCGCAGCTCAGGGCCCATTCTGGCAGAGGCAGAGGGAGGATTGTAGGAGCCCAAATACCAGGAAGTCTAGCTTTCCTGGAAATAGCTTCCTAAACAAGACTTTCCAAACAATGACAATATCAGTAAACATGCTAGAGCTGAAGGGAGAACAGCTTATGTCTTGACACCATTGTCAATATTTTGGGGTTCAAAATGCTTCCAGCATAAAATGTAAAAGCAGTTGCTTAAGAAATATTCTAGAGTCTAGCACTAACCTTCTTTGCATCCAGGTGCAATACTTTTCTCTACACATACTCTGGTGTCCAGGAGTCTTAAGTCAGCATCCTGAAGTCCAATATGAAAATTGTGGGATTAAAGTACGGAGACAGGCAGGTCTCAGAAGGCCAAACACATCTAAAACTCTTGTGGGTCTAAAAGTGGCAAATGATCGCTGAACCATTGGTCTGAGAGTAATTAAGAACTCAAAACGGCTCTAGGCCTCTCTGCTAGCTCGAGTGTGTGGATTCCTGGGTATGTTTTAAATCTTGCAGTAGTTTGACTCACTCATGTCTACTAAGCATTTCTCTCCAGTTTCAAATCTACCATTCTTGCGGTTTGACTTCACATTGGACCAAGGTTTCCAACTCAGAGGTGCAGTATTATTTATTAAAATGATTCATTTTTCCATAAAAGGGAGTTTCTCAGCATGCTTACAGGAAAGACACAGTGACCAGCAGCTATGCCAAGCATGGTAATTCAACAGTGGTATCAACGTTCTAATCAAATACTCTCCCTCTTCCCTCTGGTTCAGGACATCAGTCTATCTAGGCACGCTATGGTTTCTTAAAAAGTTGCTCCACACTTATCCTTAAAGGTACGTTAACAAGAGTTCTCAGAAGGCCACAGCAGGCTACTCTGGGCTAATGCCTCTGAATAAGTCAGCCAAGTCAGGGACAGGGGAGTGCGCTCCGGGGGAAGGTGGCACCTGCAGGCTCAGACACTTCCAACCCAGGATTTAGTGTCTGGGTCACTGTAGCGGCAGAGGCCTGTGGGAGCAGCAGGCTGTGCGCGTGACCCGCGACGGGCGGCTCGGGTGCGGGAACGAGGAGAGGGGGACTTCCGGGGAGCGCGCGTGTCGCGGGCGGCCGCGGCGGGGCGGGAGCGCGCAGCGGCAGGAGGGCGGAGTGGTTGCGAGGGGCGGCTGGAGGCCGGCTGCTGAGAGGGTACAGCGAGCGGGGTTGCACGAGGCACCTGCCGGGCTGGCTGGCTTTCTCTTTCGGCCGACACATCCCCGTCCCTCCCCCCCCAACTCCCTGGAGTTCGGGAGCGCGCGAGCTAGCGCGCACCCGCTCGCATCCACACAAGCCGGAGCGCGCGATCATCACTACTGCTGCAGCCCCGGCCGGACAGACGGAGCTGCCGCAGTTTCCTCGGGGTCGAGGGGGAAAGCAGAGCCGTCTTGCCTCAGAGAGAACCAGGTGCCCGCCGGTCCCCTGGGGTATCAAGGCCAGCAGACTGCTCCCCTCCATCGGGTAAGCCAGTCTCTCTCCTTGTGACAGGTTCGGAATTAGTGTCAGCAGACCCAAGGGAGAGGGTGGGAGGCTGCGGATGAGCCAGACCCGGCGAGACCTGGAGTTGCGTTTCAGAGGATGCAGCCTCTGCTGGCGTCGTCTAGAGGGAGCAATTACTACTCCGGTTACTTATTCTACCAACCTAGAGTTGCAATCCCCTCCCCCAACCCGATATGCACTATGCTTCCTGGTTGCCAAGGAGACGTGTTTAAACATCAGCCTTGGAACATATATCGGAAGAAATGATTTCTTAAATCCTTATTTTGATTTAAAAAAAAAATAGTATGTGCATTGAGGACCTTGTGGCAACTTGGCAGTCGTTAATTTGTATTCAGACAGTGGTTTCATTCAACTTTTAAAAAGTGACAATGTACTATATGTATGCGTTTTTTTTAAGGGCCCATTAGATAAGTTTTTCAATGGATTGTGTCTTACATTATAATTTACTACCATTTTGGTGGCCTTAAGAGAAATTCAATTTAGAAGCTGACTTTCCTTCTATTTCCAGTTCTATTTTGCATTTCACTAGTATTGAATTAAGTGTAAGAGCAGATGATTTTATTGTGGCTCCTACACCAGGAAGCTCTTCTGTTGTAAGTTGTTCAGAACAGGAACAACGCCTGTGAATGTCTAAGGTAACAGTATAGATGACATTCACGTCATTTCTGTGTCCCCTGCAGCCCGTTTGTGAGATTCCATCTGCCAGCCTAATTAATTGATTAGAAGTTGTAGCTTCATTTGTATGTTGATATAAGTAGACATGAAATGCTTGCCCTGGCATATTGTCCTAAAACACAGCTCATGTTAAAATGTTGTTTTCTTCTGCAATAAGGAAGAACCCTTTCCTGAAATGAGGCCCATCATGAAAGACACCAGACACCTGATTCACAGGAGCCCCTCAAACCTGGACTGACTAGGGTTGATTTTCTTTTCTTTTTCTTTTTTCTTTTTCTCTCTCTCAGATGTTTGGTGAGTGAACGTGAAGACTTTGGAAATGCAGTAATTATACTTTGTGCTAATTCCATCCTTTCATTACAAACAAAATAGTTAAGTAAAGACCCAGCGCATTCAACAGTTCATTTTGCTTTCTTTTAATATCCGTTTTCCTACTTCTTGTTAAGTGAGGGAAGCATACAACATTCTTTAATTTTGATCTTGAGCTATGTCAAATGATACTGGGGGGGGGCAAATAATGACAAGTAATAGGCAAAGGGGTTTGTGAGATTCACAGAGCATTGTGAGTGCATAATGATGCGGAACAGTTGACATTACTATCTAGAAAGTACCTCCCAATAATGTCTTTCTGGAGCCTCACTGTCACTAGAATGCCAAACCATCACTCTCAGTGTATAGCTGAAGGATTCAAGATTCAAACCTCGTGGGTCAGAGGCACTGGGTGGGGGAGACCTTTTTCAGATCCAAGCTTTTTTTCATTAATTTTATTTTGGGGAGGGGGTGACAGTCAAGATTAAGGAGAGGTCAAGGCCAGGTGGGAATAATGTACCAGATTTTCAAGGAAAGCAGACGTCTCTCTATTTTTTTTTTTTTAATGAAAGTAATCTTAATTTACAAAAAAGAAAGAAAGAAAGAAAGAAAGAAAGAAAGAAAGAAAGAAAGAAAGAAAGAAAGAAGGAAGGAAGGAAAGAAGAAAATCTATGAGGACCACATTTAAACATGTATTTGGGCCATCTATGTCTTCCTGGTACATAGTCCTTAAGCACTGAGGTCCTATCCAGTTCTGGGATACCAATTACTACATTTGTCATGAAAGTGACAGACATTTTAAGATTTTAGTCAGTGCTCTGGATCCATTCTTTTGGTTTGTTTGTTGGTTTTTTGAGACAGAGTCTCTCTACATAGCCCTGGGTATCCTGGAACTCACTATATAGCACAGGCTGGCCTCGAACTCATCCACTTGGCTCTGCCTCCTGACTGCTGACATCAAATGTGTGCACCACTCTACACCCAACTTTCTGCATCCATTCTTAAATCAACAGGTCCAGGTTTGTTTCCGAGGTTTCCTGAATCTCTCTCCTATAATGACTCAGAAACGAGGAGGTCTACAGAGTGAGTTTCAGGACAGCCAAGGCTACACAGAGAAACTCTGTCTCAAAAAACCAAAACCTCTTATTGGCGAAAATGTTGAATATATTGAAACAAAAACATGTATAGTTTGAAATGTCTTAAGTTCCCACCTGTTCTTTTCTTGATTCGGGGCTAAGAGGTATATAAAAAGTCAGCTGAATACGATTGGCCATCTGTATGTGCAGGTTACAGGAACCAACTACAGATAAAAGTATTTGGAACAGTGATGGTGTCTGTACTTCCTTCCCTTGTCAGCCCTCACTAGTCAATGCAGCCCAGCAGCTGTTTACTGGTGTTGGCTTTGTGCTAGGTGTTAAACTTTCTAGAGGTATTTAACATATGCAAAGAATATGTATAGGCTGTATGCAAATGCTATGGCCGAAGGGACCTGCATCCACACTCCTTGCATTTATGGGAGGTCCAGGAACCAGTCTCTGAACTTCTCATTGCAAAAGAAGCAGACTAAAATCCCTTATAAAAGGGAGCATTGTAGGTTTTCGAAGCATACTTTCTATTAAGACATTAAGTAATTAGCCCATCATAGGATACTGCAAGACGCCAAAGGGTGTTCTAACAAAGTCCCGAGTCCTCTGGAGATTTCGTGTCTTCCCCTAGGACTCAGAACACACATCGTATTGCTTCCAGAGGCATTGCTTTGAGCCCCCCTCTATGAACACGCTACTTTGCATCAGTCTCCTGCTGGATCCTTATAAAGTGCTGCCTTATTTTTGTGTTATAGATGAAGAGCATGAAACTAGAGCAATGAAAGGAAAACTTAAACCATTAACTTATCGTCGCTCTTTGTGTTCCCTTTGTCCTTGGTTACCTAGTCAAGGTTATAGAATATACATACTAATACATAATTATAACGTTGATGCTGCTATGTGTGAAATGTATAATAGAACTGTACTGTCCCAGGCTGGGAATTTGACCTTGTAATAGAATGTGTAGCACAGTTAAAACCCTAGGCTTGGCCCACAGTATCAGCCTAGTTCAGTCCTTCTATGGGAGAGGAATTAAGGCTGGGTCTGGTTATGTAAATGCACCTCTTTTGACCTATTAGAAGGTGAAAGGCTCTGCCAGAGAGTCACGTCGGAAACGA
This sequence comes from Uromys caudimaculatus, assembly GCA_028551405.1. NCBI lineage: Eukaryota > Metazoa > Chordata > Mammalia > Rodentia > Muridae > Uromys > Uromys caudimaculatus. The sequence continues at coordinate 6,684,521 of CM052702.1, forward strand.
GAATCAGAAAGGATAGTAAGAGTAAGAGCTAAAGTGCTGAGCTCACTGTAGATAAAGGGATGGTGAAAGCTGGGGAAGAATCACGTGACCAAGATCAAGACGAGGGAGCTGGGATGCAGGGCAAGTTGCTGAAAGAGGTCAGGAGAGGCACTGTAGGCATGGAAGACAATTTTGTCTAGTACCACTTCTGTAAAATCTCTGAAGGCAAGGGACCAGCCAAGCATTGGGCTGTCTGTAGATCTGGCACTTTTTTCTTGTCAACTATTATGGTCTGTATTTTACATCAAGTGATGGACACCTAATTTCCTTCACAATATTCTTGCCCAAGAGTATATAGGGCACAAACTGTACTTGATAGCTTTTTTTTCAAAAAAGAAGATACAAAGTTGGGTGAGTAGAGAAGGGGTGAACCTGGGAGGAGTTGGTGGAAGCAGGATGAATTTGATCAGCATAGGGTATAGAATTCTCCATGAACTAAATAAACGTGAGAAAAGAAGTATATGCGGATATTTTATGTGAATTCAGTGGAAGTGAACAAATAAGCAGATTATTTTTCATAAATGCAGTAAGATTCTGGTAAATTACATAATGAAGTCTAATATTTTCTTCTGGGAGAGTCTTGGATTTCAGTACTTTTACAGATAAAAGTGTGTGTGTGTGTGTGTGTGTGTGTGTGTGTGTGTGTGTGTGTGTGTGTGTTGGTACATGTTCATGTGTTCATCTATGCAGGTGTGGGAGCCAGTATATGGGGTATACATGTAGGTCAGAGGTCTTCCTCTGTCATTCCTCAGCTACCACATTGTTTGAGAGAAGGTGTGTCACTGAACTTGCGGCTCAGTGTGTCAGAAAGGCTAGCTATGTGCAAGCCTCAGGATCCTCTGTTATTTGCACCTCCCCTGTGGGATTATGTGAGCGTGCTGCTGTGACTCTTTTTAAAGTGTGAGTGTTCAGGTTCTGGATTCAGGTCCTCATGCTTGTGCAAAGCAACTCATGCTTGTGCAAAGCAAGCACACACTTACTGACTGGCCCTTCTCCCAAGCCCTTCAGATCAACATTATAATGTTTGGTGTATTTTGAATAAAGGTGCATCTCATCCGTGGGACAAGTAAGGAGAATTGTGAGCATCTTAGCTTCTTTATTTCTGTTTTCCGAAAGGATTAGCTTAGCTGTGTTCAGATAGAAGGAAACCTTTAGTGACCAGCAAATGCCTGTTTTGATCCAGCAGGGTTATCATTTTTATAGGGTACTTGAATGGAGACCTGAAAGATGAGCGATAATCTGTGGAAGTTACACGTGGATTAAAGTACTGCACCAGTGACTGGCTATGGGAGCTGCCGATGATGGTGAAATAAAATAGCAAATGCCATTTTAAGGGACAGGGACTCAGTCGGCAGAGGGGACTGATTAACATAAAGGACAGCATAAGCCCATGTGATCAGATTCCCTTCATACACGCGTTTGTTAAGGCAAGGACAATGTTGTGAGCTCTCTCACAGAGCCTCTGAGTAAACCAGCTTTTTGGTGTCCGGGGAGATAGCTTCTTTCTCTCAATATGCTCTTGCTTCAACATTTCTTCCAGTTTGCAGTTTGTTTTCAGAATTTACCCCAGAACGTTTTTTTCCCCTTATGGGGAATTAGCAGATGGAATGAATTCGTTCATCTTCTTACTGGTCTTGGCACTTCTAACAGGTCCTTTATTCCCAGACCTGCCTTGCAAAAGTGGTTTTCTAAGAGTTGCTGAGCAGGGGGATGCACCAGCCCTGTTCCTTCCTCTAGTCTATTCTTAATCTTAATCTTATTCTTAATTCATCCCGGCCCTGTTTCATAGGCACACTGCGTGCACTGATGCATTTAATTTCTTGATTTACACATATGGCACTATAAATTTTGATGAAGTTTTTTTTTTTCTTCAAAAATGTAAAATAAAGTAACAGTCTTACAAACTCAACTTGGAAGCACATTAGCTCCACATATGGGAAAGCATCAGGATATGTGCATCTGTCTAAAATAGCTTTTTCCTTCATTAGGTTGAAATCCCCAGCCTGATAAGACTGTTTTTAAATGAAGAAAGAAAATCTCTGGCAGTGTTTATGGATTCTCAGTGTTCCCCTCCACATTTATTTGAGGCACAATACATTCCGCTTTCCATCTCAGATGAGCCACTCCCAGTAAATGAGAAGCAGGACCACCGCCCTCGTCCCCACCCCGACAGAACAACCGATTCAGCGTGCAGGATATTGTTGGAATACGCAGTTCCACCTTAGCTGATTGCTTCTGTGGGAACGCATTTGATGCTAATGGCACAGACACTAAGAGCAGTGGAGGAGGCATTCTGTAAGTGTTTGTGACAAATTCTGATACCTCATTTAAAATCATCACTTGGAAGCTGTATTATTTATTATTTTAGTCTTACTATTGAAAGTGCAAGGAAGACTGGCACAAGCAGATCTTCTCTTGAAGCCTGGATTTGATACTGCATCTGATACTTTTGGGCTCTGAGATTCACAACCAAGTGACCTCTCTTCTGCATCTCAGTTTTGCATTTATAGTGGGATTTCTGTCACCTACATTATAGCTTATCCTAATCTTTTTTTCTTTTCTTTTTATAAGATTTATTTATTTTATGTATATGAGTACACTGTAGTTGTCTTCAGACACATCAGAAGAGGGCATTGGATCTCATTACAGATGGTTGTGAGCCACCATGTGGTTGCTGGGAATTGAACTCAGGACCTCTGGAAGGGTAGTCAGTGCTTTTAACCTCTGAGCCATCTCTCCAGCCCATCTTTTTGTTTTGTTTTATAATGGAATATAGCAAAGTAGTAATTTACAAAGAATCATGATTTTTTTTAAATTAACATTTTAGGGATTAGGAAGTCTAATGGCCTGGTACCAAACTCCAGTGAAGGCTTTCCTGCTGCTTCCTGTCATGACAGAGGTCATCGCATGCTGTGGCACAGCAAACATCTCTTCTTATGTCCTTTTTAAAATAATAATAATAATAATAAGACTGCTAACGTGATCATGGGGCTCCTTATCTCACAGTCTCATTTTATCCTATCTCCCAAAGGTCCCACCTCAAGGTGCTTAAAGGATTCAGTTCCTAACAGCTGAATCTAAAGAACACCCTGGAAGCGCATCACAGGGCTATCCTCAAACTAGAAAAGACATAGTGCAACATCTAACACAATCCCGGCCACACAACAAGAAAACAGAACATATCAATTCCCTCCCTTTGCCAATGCCTTCCTCTACCCTTCAGATTCTTATGTTCCATGCACCGAGTATAAACATCTCATTCTTAGGCGTGAGGGCCATCTTTGAGAGAGGAAGAGTTGCTGCTTGGGTGCTCTCCCCCTCCTAGGGAAAGGAGCATATCCTGGGATGAATGGCGTGGTCCTCTCTATGTAGTGATGTGACTTGCTGAGTTTGGTCACATCCATGTCTGGCCTTCTGTGCAGCTGCTAGACCTGCATCCTGCCCCTCCAACCCCGGCATCCCAGGAAAAGGAGGGAAGTACTACAAGAGCTCTCAGATGGGTCCCCATCTGTAAACACCACAGAAATACCTGGCAAGGTCTTCTGGTCTTTCTGAGACTCACGTTCTGGTTGTTTACATTTTTCTAGACAACTAGAGATTTCCTTTCATGCTGGAGTATGTAAAATTTATGAAAAGGTCATAAACTTTCCAGCTCAAAGACAAGAAGTTCTCAAGTTTTCTGTCAAGTCTCAGGATTACTCTCTTCCCCTAGAGAACACTTTCTGCTTAGGTCTGACATTTTCTCTGCATCACCACTTTCTTTCCATTCCCAGCCAGGAATCCCTCATCTTTGAAGGGGGCAGGGTAATTTTTTCCCCATTTTACACATCAGTTGGGTCTGATTGACTAGGAATACAAATGAGGCTAGTATGCCTTGACTCTTTCAAGATTACTGCCCAGTTTATGGGCTTCAGGTCAATCCAGTTAACAGTGGGATCTGCTAGCAGTCAGCGCACTGGTGACTTTTGTAGTAGTGATTGCTAAGAGCATTTGAAGGGAGTTGCCTTTAGCAATACGTTTTAGAAACCCACAGGCCAAGCCAAGTTCTGTTTTCATCACTGAGTGGACAGTGAGACATGTCCCAGAGGAAAAGATGTGCTCTGCCTGTATCTAGTGTGCATGCATTCATTTATTTCAGGGTTTTACAACTATTACATTTCATTTATACATTGGGAAATTTTTAAGTAATATTAGTTTATATACCTAAAATAAGAAAGCTATAGGCAATTGTTAATGATAAGAATGATCATTTTGGGCTGGAGATACTGCTTAGTTGTTAGGATGCTTGTCTAGCATCCTTGATGCCCTATGTTCAGTTCCCAGCACTACCCAAATAGGTGGTGGTGTCTGCCTGTCACTGCAGCTCTCCAGAGGCAGTGCCATTAGAAGCTCAAGATCATCCTTGTCTATGTAGTGTGTTTGAGACCAGCTGGGATACATAGACAGTGTTTCAAAGATGAAAATAAAGGAGCTAGAGATATTAAAAGTACTTATTGTTCTTGTAGAGGACCTGGGTTTGATTCGTTGCACCTACTGAGCAGATCACACCTGTCTGCAGCACTAGCTGCAGGGGTCTGATGTCCTCTTCTGGCCTGTGAGGTCACCAGACATTCCACTAGTGCATATGCATACATGTAGACCAAACACTCATACACATAAAATAAATAAATTTTAAAAATGAAATAAATAACCTTTGGCAAATCAACTTGTTTATGGTTTCTTTACAAATACAGATTTGTTGTTGTTGTTGTTGTTGTTGTTTTTGAGACCAGCGTCTCATTATGTAGCCCTGGCTGACCTGAAACTCACTAAGTAGACCAGGCTGATCCACAACTCATAGAGATCTGCTTGCCTCTACCTCCCTATGCTGAGGTTAAAAGTGTGTATAACAATGCCTGGCAAAAAAACCAAACCAAACAAACAAAGAACATGTTTTTTGTTGTTTTTTTTTTTTTTTTTTAATTTTATTTAATCTTTTTTTTTCCACCAAAATTGTCCTGCTATTTTTTTTGAATATTTACTTTATTTACATTTCAAATGTTTTCCCCTTTCCAGGTCTCCCCTTTAGAAACCCCCTATCCCATCCCCTCCCCCTGCCTCTATGAGTGTGCTCCCCCACCCACCCACCCACTCCCATCTTCCCTCCCTAGCATTCCCCTACACTGGGGCATCTAAAACCCTCAGGCCCAAGGGCCTCTCCTCCCACTGATGTCCATCAAGGCCCTCCTCTGCCACATATGTGGCCAGCAACATGGGTCCCTCCATGTGTATTCTTTAGTTGGTGGTCCAGTCTCTGGGAGCACCGCAGGGGGGTGTCTGGCCAGTTGACACTGTTGCTCCCTCCATAGGGCTGCAAACCCCCTCAGCTCCTTCAGTCTCTTCTCTAACTCCTCCATCTGGAACCCCACACTCGGTCCAATGGTTGGCTGTGAGCATCCACCTCTGTATTTGTCAGGCTCTGCCTGAGCCTCTCTGGAGACAGCTTATCATGCTTCCATCAGCAAGCACTTCCCAGCATCCCCAAGAACATCCGGGTTTGGGGCTATATATGGGATGGATCCCCAGGTGGGGCAGCCTCTGGATGGCCTTTCCTTCAGCCTCTGCTCCATACTTTCTCTCAATATTTCCTCCTGTGAGTATTTTGTTCACCCTTCTAAAAAACACTGAAGCATCCACATTTTAGTCTTCCTTCTTAGCCTTCATATGGTGTGTGAATTGAATCTTGGGTATTCCGAACTTTTGGGCTAATATTCACTTATTAGTGAGTGCATACCATGTGTGTTCTTTTGTGACTGGGTTACCTCACTCAGGATGATATTTTCAAGTTCCATCCATTTGCCTGCAAATTTCATGAAGTCATTGTTTTTAATAGCTGAGTAGTACTCCATTGTGTAAATGTACCACATTTTCTGTATCCATTCCTCTGCTGAGAGACATCTGGGTTGTTTCCAGCTTCTGGCTATTATAAATATGGCTGCTATGAACATAGTGGAGCATGTGTCAACGTGTTTTTTTAAAATTATGTAGAATATAATTATAGCAGGGTGAGGATTGTGGTTAAGGTTGGAGCCCAGAAGATAGGAGTGTGGGTCTTCTGTTTATGTCAAATACACAAACCACCAAACTTATAAAATGGTATTAGCAAGAAAACAGCCTACTGGAAATGTGGAAAGGGTGTGTTTGTTTTCAGCTCTTCTCTAGGAGAGATACGGTTGTTTTGGAAATTAAGGTTTAAAATTGAGGTAATGACCTGATTTGAAAAGGTTAATTTGCTAGAGTTTTTCTCTTTGACTCACTTCTCATTTACAATGTTTGGTATTTTGTGAAAGGGACCTTGAAAATGCTGCTCTCAGGGCAGGCAGTGATATCAATGCAAGCCCTTTAGCCTGGTATACTAGCCTACTCTCTAGTCTTTCCTAGTTGGATGTCCTTGAACTGACATGCCTGGTTGTTTTCTTTTCTCTTTCTTTTATTTTTTATTTTTATTGTATTTTGTAATTTCAAAGCCTAAGTCATTTTGGGTTTCTCATCTATGAAAACACTACTTACCTACAATCTGGTTTCATTTGGGTGCAGCTTATTGGCTTTGGCTTTAAATGACAGCAGTTTCTCATTTCTTGAGGGTATTTACTGTCAGCCACAGATGGGGTTTCTTAATCGACGAAATGCCATCTGAGAGACTCACCACACAGCGTGAGTCTTTTTAAAATACAGCATTTCACTTGGCTTTTTACTACATTCTAATGTGTGAGTCTTAGTATCCTGTAACGACTTTATGATAAATTCCTTTTGTCTGACCACGTAATTCTCCTCAGAGCCAGAGCCGTCAGGTCCAGACTGCTTCATGTTATTATGCCAGTGCTGGCCAGTTTGCAGGTCATTTGTTGCTGGGCTCTCAAGGTTTCCAGAGAGCAGGACCACCGTTAATGAGGCATTTGCTTCTCAAGGCTTTCCCATCTATGGTTGCTTGGGTTTCTGGACCGAGTCCACAGCCCCCTGCTGGTCGGGATATTTCTGGGAGCTGAGGGAGACTGGGGTGGGCATAGTTGGCTTAGTCTGGAGAGCAAGGTAAGCTCCATCCTGGCCAAAGACTTGGAACAAGCCCTCCGCTCCTTCCTCTTTGTTGGAATAATGAAGAGTCAAGCCGTTTTCCCATTATTGCTTATAGGAATCGACTTATGTATACCCTTTATGTTAAAGTGCATAATTATGTTACTATAAAATACAAAGTAACTATTATGTTAACTTCTGACTGGTCATTGCTTTAGAGAATTGAATTGTATTTTACCAGTATTCTAGAGAGAAATCCAGTGTGAAGTTTAGGACCAAGCTGACCTTCAGAGTGACTTGGGGCTGCATTAAAGCAAGGTCCCTGAATCCTCTCTCTATAATTTATATATATTCTATAGATGCTGTGTTAGAATCTGTATTGGTATAGAATTGTTTGTGTATTGAAAACACTTCAGGTGCTTCTACAAGGAGGTCTAACTTGGGAGCCACTGTTGGGCATGGCAACTTGCACACAGTCAGCTTCTGTTTTTTTATTGCTTGAGAATTTAATCCATGCATATGATGTGCTTTGAAGAAGTCTACCCTCCAATCCCTCCTACCCCCGGCCCTACTTTGTGTGCGTTGTTTTTGTTTTCGTTTTAAGCCACCCGAGTCCACTTTGTACTACTTGTATGTGCTTGGTTATAGAACCATCTACTGGAACATGGGTGGCTTCTGGGGACTGCATCTTTGAAGTAATCTGACTCTCCTTCACCAAATAGCTATCAATTGCTCCTTGGCTAGCTGCAGGACTTCACCACCATCTCACCAACCTGAGATTTTGGGTGGCTTCAGCTGGTGCAGGGCTGGTGTACACTTTTTTTTTTTTTTTTTTTTTTTTGTTATTCCCACATCTCCTGAATCAACCATGCAACCCAGCTCTTTATTTTCTGGTCATTCAGATCACCACTACCACCACCACCACCACCACCACCACCACCACCACCACCACCACCACCACCACCACCACCATAGCCTAAGCTAGTCACTCACATAGCTCTCTGGATACTCAGACAACCTGTACCTACCAGGTGCCCCATTGGGTCTGAAGTCGTGTGTCGTTAACATCTTCACTGTAAAACAGGTTATTATTTCTCTACTCAAACGTCTGAACAACTTAGCAGCCAGATTGCTGCGGAGAACATTCATGTAAATATCATTATGTTATCTGGATGGTGATTAGATTGGTTTTTAAGACACATGTTTCTGTGTGAGATAAAATCAAATGGCTTTTATTCTGTGTCTATTTTGGTTTTATTGCATGGATGGTGATTATGTAGTATTATATAAGCCAGCTGGAGAGTGTTATCTCTGCAGTGGATGCCGAGGTCTGAGTCACTGAATAACAGGTAGGTCATGAAGTGCTGTGGGATATCATAGTTCCAGCAGCATCTTGGGAGCAGTTTCCAATTTTGAGACTGTAGTTTGCTTTTTGTTTTGCCTAGGCCTCAAAGCGTATGTTCCGAATAATCACATTTTGAGGAGATACAGAACTGTTAAGCACCGAGACACAGTGAAGAAAAGAAAAAAGAATCTTTGCCATTAGACTACCCATGAAAGGAAATGAATTTCAGACAATCACAGATGAGATATTACTGACTGGGACTTTCTAGAAGTCTCCTTTCTCTCTCTCTCTCTCTCTCTCTCTCTCTCTCTCTCTCTCTCTCTCTCTCTCTTTCTTTCTTATTTTGGAGTATGACTATCTGAGGGACAAGTAGATATTACCTATGTCTCTGTCCCTGGGAACTGAATCACTATTCCGACGGTTGTGGTGACTTTCATTGTATTGAGTTAAGTACAAACATGTTAACTAGTCTTACCAGAACGTTTTAATGCTTACTGTTTTTTGTTTGCTTGTTTTTTAATTAAAGGAAAACATTTTGACATGAGAAACACCATTTTGACCTGGAATTGTTTTTACTTGTTATGTTTCTACTCTAGAATATCAGGTAACATGTATGGAGCTTAGGTTGGAGTTTTCCATCTGTGGCAAGGACAGCGAAGGAGAACTAAGAGGCAGAGAGCGAGAACAGAAGTGAAACCGTGAACTGTCATTTACATCCGTGATTTCCAGGCTGCTTTCTCATTAGGGGATCAGCAGCAAACATTCCGCTCAAATCATCCTTTTGGCCATCTGGGCCAAATTATAGGACGTAATATCCATGGGCACAGCTGCTGAGTCTAATGGGTATTTCTAACTTGCACATTAATAATAACGACCACACAGGGCCCAGTGGCCAAATGCCCTGAATAAATGAGAGAGAATGGAACACATGAATACACTTAGAAGAGTGAGAAAGGATTCTATTTTGTATCATGAAATGGCGTGAGGTGCGGTTTAAACTAAGACAAAGGAAGGCCATTTTAGCCTTCCTATCTTCATAGTGTCTTTCTCCTGAGATGCAAATCACAAAACAGATTAACCTTGCATCTGGTGCTTTTTATGGAGCTGCCCAGTGTTCCCCTGTGGATTCCTCTCGTGTTCTTCCGCCCGCCCGTGAGCCCTTTCCCAGCTTCACCACACCTTTTGCTGAGGGAGGAGAAGATGTCATTCAGTGTCCCTGCGTGTTTATTTGGGGTTCAGGAGCCAGCACTGAGAGCTTTCCAGACACATGAAGTCTAATGTCATTATAAATGTAAGGCATTGCAAGAAAGGAAGGGACAGAGCAGTCCTGTGAGAAAAAAGGAGCCTAAGCATCCGGGATTGAAGTGGGTATTTCTACGTTTTGTCTGGCCATTCATTTCCCTAAGTTAGTGCTTAATGACTGTGTCAGAAGGAAATTTACTCTATAGGGAATGTGGTCTTCTTTTGTTTTGTGTTTTGTTTTGAGATAAGAAGGATCTTTTTTTTTTCTTGATGTTTTCAAGACAGGGTTTCTCTGTATAGCCCTGGCTGTCCTGGAACTCACTCTGTAGACCAGGCTGGCCTCGAACTCAGAAATCCGCCTGCCTCTGCCTCCCGAGTGCTGGGATTAAAGGCGTGCGCCACCACTGCCCAGCTAAGAAGGATCTTTTTATTTAGCTGTAGATGGCCTGGGACTTGCTATGTAGATCAGGTTGGCCTGCGACTCACCGAGATCTGCCTCTCTCTGCCCCCTGAGTGCTGGGATTAAAGACATGCATCGCCATGCTCAGCTCATGAAGGTGGTATTCAAAAGAAACACACCAAAATTAGTTGATATGCAATCTAGTAGCAAAATTCCATGTACTTGCTTTAGATTTCCTTTTATTACAAAATTACTTCACACAACTCTTTTCCATCTTTATGGGGTTATGCCCCACACCTAGAATAATCCTTAGGGTTTTTTTTTTTTTTTCTCTTATGATTTCCATCCTGCATCCTATACTTTGAGCAGTTCTTGGCATTTCCCTCAGGGTACATGGACTCTGTCCATTTATCAAGGCTTTCCCGCCACTATCCTCTTCCCTTAGTGAATGTCATCACGTGTGACATGGGGAAGGCCCCTCTGCCTTCCATCAACCATTCTCAATAGCAGCCAAAGTGATCTCTGATATCTGAGTTAAGGTTTGTTATTTCATTCTTAAAAACCGTAACAGACTCTATCCCAAGAATTACTATTACCTACACTATTTGTCCTGTGAGTCCCTGCTCTCCCCGTCATTTCCTTTAGAACCCGGGCAGCACAGTGCTGAGTTCTCTCCGCTTTCAGTACCAGCTGCTTATCCGTCTCCCTTGGGCTCAATGCCCCACCTTCAGGTCTTTGCTCAAATGTCACTTTCTATTTTAAGTTGTGATCTTCCCACCTCCTCATCCCTCTGCCCTCCATTCCACTTTCTGTTTACTTTCCCTCAAAACTTTTAACACGTTCAAAAAAATGGCCTTACGGCTTTCTAGGCATCAAAGCATCTCCATTGTACATAGTTCAGTTCAACAATTCTCAGCAAACATGTTGAGCTGTGAGGCTGTTAGCAGGATCCAGTTTGTTCTCTACAGCCTCTTCTACAGCCAGTAGGCTTTACCTGTGGATAGCTTTCATCCTTTCTAGCACTGCGCCTCAGTGAAATGACTGTGAAGCAGCTGGTGGTGCACAGAGGTCGGTTGTTCCAAGCACTGGTTATTGCAGGAGAATGCCTTATTTCAGAAAACCCTAGAATCCCTTTTTCCTTCTGTCTATCGTGACCATGTGGTTGAAGTACAATATTATATGTAAATTTCATTGTTCAGTGTCTGCCTCAAGTTGTCACCTGGTAAGTAAAGTTTTCCACCTAGTGTTCCAGTTATCCCAAAATAAATCAGGGTGAATGCAGGGTGGATGATACATCATGGGGGAGACTTCATTGTTCTGCCCTGATTATCCAGCTATGGGTGTGCATGGGGGTCATGAAAACATAGGCGAGCTTTTTTGACCTCCCTCTACAGTTTCTAATAGTCAGTAAATAATGTTTAATGACACCTATGACTTAAGAGTCCAAACCCAATCTCTTGGCCACGTGATCCTGTTCTCAGGACAAAGACTAGGAAAGTATTTCTGGGCTGCTGTTGCTTCTTAAATATGCCATTGTTGGTGCATCCTCATTGCCACCTTTCTCATCAGAAAGATTTGTTTCTGTCAGGAATTCTCATTTGGTGCATAGGTACTGGCTGGCTAAGTGTCAGGCACTGTGCCGGGTGCTGATGGTTCCGGGGTAAGGAAGAGAGGTCATTGTCATCACCTAGCTGATATACTGGTGAAAGAGAAGCACATTCATCAGCTTAACTCACACAAGAGTTTGGTAAAATGACAGTGACAGTGGATGCTGAGGAGGGGCTCATGGTATCCTGACCAATGAAAAGCAGTGGTGCATGGGGGTGGGGGGGTGGGGGGTTTGCGGGAGTGGGAGCCGGGGTGGGGGCATTGGCCTGTTCTTAGGGAGTGGAGCTAAGAGTCTGATAAGTATCTGAAAGTGGGAGAATTCAGGAGGAGAAAGGGAGAGGGCAGATCTTGTTTCTTAAGCACAGTAAAAAGTCACTGAGGAAACACTAGTCACAGCTCTGGCTGTGGGAAAACCTGGAATAGTATAGGAAAACCCTGGAGGCCATTGCTCAGGTTCACATCAGAGAGACTGGTAGTTGCTTAACCTAAAAGACGTGTGGAGAGAGGACAGAAGGTAATTGTTTCAGGACTATTTAGAAGGAGAACTTTTCAGGGTTTGGCACTCACTTGAATAGTGCGGGTAAAGGAGAGAGCTCTGGAGACCGTCCATTGTAAGCAGCCAAGCCATTCTGTATGTCTGCATGGGTGGAAGTGTGTTTGTATAGGAGCATGCTGATCCCCGCAACTGTGTGCTTAAAGCAGTACTAAATCTGCTTTCTTTAAAACGTTCACAAGAAGGTGTCAAGCAAGAAATTGTGTATGTTTATTGCACAGAGATTCTGATCCTATGATAGAATTTGATTGGGATTGAAATGGCCTAGGGACAGGAGATACAGGGAAATGGAGGGAAATGGAACCTCAGAGAGCCATAGAAGCTTAGGTAGAGGATAGTGAACAAAATAGATGAACAAATAAAGGGGTACCCAGGGAAGGGGGGAGGAAACACGGAGGCTTGAATTCCAGTCAAGGCACTGCAGCACTTCATGGAGTGTTTAGTGCCATGGGGTGCCACCTCTCCTTCATAAGCTGGACACTGGAAAAGACTTGTTTTCAGTGGCAGGCATGATAAGGCATGGGTGACTTGGAGGTCAGAGGGAACCTAAGCTCCAGAAACATGCTGTTACCCCTCTCAGGCAGCCGGAAGAAGGCAGCCTTCCTGACTAGTGGAACTGAAATTAAGCTGAATTGCAGGGAACAGGAAGACAAGCTGTTTCTTGCACGTCGGGCTTTTTAGTGACATAATCTGTCAGTACCGTCCCCTCACTCAGGAGACTTTATGGATGTGCCTCATGAGGTCAAGTAAGAGGAGCTTCTTGTCTAGAATAGACTTACAGAAGAGCAGAGATGAAGCCATCATAGTAAGATGTCTGCCGCTGACATCTAGGTAAAGTGTAAGCATATTCGGCACGGGCAGGTTGTTGAAATACAAAGAAGAAAAAGAATAATAGGTGATGTGAAATGCTCAATCAAAATAGAAAAGTACAATCAAAATGGAGTGTTGCTTCAGGGCACGAAGCCCCTGGAAGCCTGAGGTGATTGACTCCTTAGGATATACTTGGGAGAGCCACTAATAGACCATTAGTCTTTCCTGCATACCATTTCTCCCTGTGTACTTTAGTAAGCAGAATTTCAAGTCTTTTTCAGTGCTTTTCATACAAGGTGAAATTTCACACAGAAAATATCTCTGAAAATACTTTTAAAGCTACAGCTTTTGTGGTTCATGTGTTCCAATAGAAAATTAAATTTAAGTATAGGATCAAGAAAGTCAGAACTGCTTTGGGTAGAAAAGAGACAATGACAAAGGGGTGTTTCCTTTTTAAAAATCTGTTGATGCTGATACTAAATATTAACTTTAAGAAATATCAAGAAATTAGTCATATTTAGGAAGTGGGAAACATGGATTTTGATCCTTCACTTAAGAAATATTAAGATTATTAACCAGGTTTACTGCCTTACACTTGTGGTCACAGCACTTAGGAGGTGGAGATAGGAGATCAGAAATTCAAAGTAGCTTTGGATATTTATTGTATCAGAGGCTAGCCTTGGCTACAAAAAGTATAAATCTTGTATTTATTAAAGTCTGTTGGGGACATCACTAAGAATTAGCCATACTTAATCTTTAATAAGATTCAGTTGGGGGAGATTAGTTTTATTAACCACAAAAGGTTGGATATAAGGTGATTGCCATAAGACAGTTCAGGTAAAGCTGGGATATGATAGCCACACTTTTATAATCCATTAAAGCCTCTCTTTATAGTATCTTTCAGAAGAGAAAGCAAAGGCTTTGCCTTGGGAGCCCTTGCCCAAATTCCGGATGACATTGCTCACTTACACTGGTCACATAGCTACTGCTTTCCTCTAATCTACCATCTGCTGATCTGTCCCACCCAAGCACTGAGAAGACCTTGTGCGGGCTAGTTTTATGTCAACTTGACACAAGGTAGAGTCATTTGAGAGAAGGGAGCCTCAGTGGGAAAAAGTGCCTTCATAAGATTAGTCTGTGGGCAAGCCTATAGGACATTTTCTTAATTAGTGATTCTTGGGGGGTGGGGGAGTTCACCTCACTCTGGGTGCTGTCACCTCGGGCCAATGGTCACTGCTCTATAAGAGCAGTGCTGAACAAGCCACGAGGAGAAAGCCTGTAAGCAGCCCATTTCCATGGCCTCTCCACCAGCTCCTGCCTCCAGGTCCCTGCCCTGTTTGAGTTCCTGTCCTGACTTCACCCAGTGATGGACTATGATGTGGAAATGTAATCCAAATAAACCCTTTCTCCTCAACTTGCTTTTGATCATGGTGTTTCACCATAGCAATAGAAACTCTGATTGGGATGGACCTTAAGGGCAGCAGCAGTGCTTTCTTCTCCTGAACTCATTTTCCTGTGTCGCATATAGGTATGATGGAGGTTAAGTGGGAGAGTTCTGACAACCTAATACGCTGTCCAGATCTTCATTCCTGTACAAAATGCACAGTGTGCCAGGGTTTAGAAAAGGAGCAGCATCTGTGTGTTCATAGGTCCCAGTGTGAGCCTTCTGCTCTGCGTGGGTCTGGGTACCATGATCTGAAAGATCTCGCAAAAGCATTTCAGTTGATCATTTTCCAGATTTACCATCAACAGTGACTCCATGGTAACTGTAAGCCCTGCTGCCATTTGTAGCCGGAGGTCACCTAGCTGCATGTATCCTGGTCACCCTGATCTGGTGCTTTCCTGGCAATGTCCTCTCCTCACATTTCCTCCATGAAACCATTTATGTTTGACATTCTCACCCATGGTTGTTTTTCTTATTTTTGAATTTCTCATCTATTCTTACCACCCACCTTTGTGGACTGGCCTTTTGTTAGTCTGTGGCAATCCCTTGTCTGTTTCCTTAATTTGAAAGTGTATTGATAGCCCATGTTATATGTGCTAAACTGTTAGAGCTGAAAGGACATTAGCATCAAAATCCTCAATCTTCTATTCTACCTCAGCCAATCAGTGGTAGCCGCTTGCTGCAGTCCTGGCCTGTCTTTCTGTGGATCTGTTTTGCAGTAAGAATATGCCTTGAGGTCCTATTGGGTCTTCAAGAAGGGGAACGGGGAGAAAGCCTAGAGTGATTAATAAATCCTTTCTGGAGATGACCTTGTATAGGCAACATGTCGGACCTCTCTCTTGTCCACATACCTTAGTTAAAAATTAAGGAGTCTGTTGGCACTAGAGACTTAGAGGAGAGATTTGGGGCTGAAATACAAAACAAAGAAGTGAGAGAAGATATTTGTAACCAGTCCACATTTGTTCTATGTGTAAATGAAACTCATCCATACATGTATATACACGTATATATAATTATACATATTTGCATACTTGCACATAGACATATGCTTACATACCCTATATATACATACATATGCACATATATTCTCATTGCTTATATTGGAGTAGATGATTGTGATGGTTCATTGTATTTTTAAATCAAAATGGACTTGGCTTCTAGTAAATGCTTTATCTGTATTCTTCTAGAACTGGCTCTTAAAAGATTGAGTCCCTTGGTATCATTTACAAAGGCAATATGGTTTTATGTTTACTTCAAAGGGGAAGACTTTTTTTGTTATTCTGCCAAGGAGATCTCTTATGCACACAGGCTGACAATTGTTCCTGTTCTTATCGGCTACCAATATAATAAAGAGCCCCCGAAAACATATTTAGATGCATCGCTTTTTTATCAGAAATCTCAGAAGTCCAAGATACAGATTGGCTGATCTAGGTAGCAGGTTGCTGTTCTAGGACCAAGGACACAGGTCTCTCGAGGCCTGGCTTTCTTTGCTTGCTCCTCTATGGTTTTATAGCCCCTACTGTGCCTCACACAAAGACATTTCAGAAGTCTACGTTCTTTCTTTTGACAGCCAAATACTCTGTGCTTCTCTCTCTTTCCCCTGGCCTTATGCACAGATACTGCAGTTTTCTGGGGGAGGGAAATGTCATGTCTGTAGGAACGTGAATGGAGATATCTTTAGCAGTGAATTGTTAAGCTGCACTGAACTCTTTGGAGATGATTGCTTTTCTGGCCACCAGTCAGAGTTCTCTGGGTTCGAGAATGAAAGACACACACACACACACACACACACACACACACACACACACACACACACACACACACACACACTTGTACATCAGCTTAATTTTGATATGCCTTGACTAACTTAATGGCTGGGTACTTTCAAACTATCCCATGGCTACCACACACTTCTCTCCGGTATTCCTTAGTTAACACTTTCTAACTTTGCTGCCCCAGACCCAAGTGTGTCTGCTTCCCAGTCATGGCGTGGTTCCTCCTACCCCCTCTCGTAGTGGACTCCCCTCTTCTCTCCCCTGTGTTTCTTGCCTGGGAATCCTAAAAGTCCCACCTCTGTCCCCCTGCCCAGCTATTGGCCGCTGGCTCTTTATTGGTCAATCAAAAACCAGTTGGAGACAGGGGCCCTCTTCATCTGGACATGTAGATTCCCATGTGATTTTGGGAGCCGAATTAAGACAAAGCATTAGAACCAATCTCCAATAGAAACATACATCTTACCCCATAGATGTACCCAATGAATGTTATTGGGGTACGGTTTCTTTAGCCTGCTTCTTCAAGTCTAGACTTGAAAGTCATTCTTATACTCAGAAAGTATTCATTCCTTACCAAACTCTGAGGGCTTTAGGTCTTTCTCACACGATGGTCTTATCTTTTAGTGTATGTGTCTGACTTAAGCAGCTCACTGACAGTCTGCATACCACCAGCATCAGTTGACCCCCAGCTGGCTTCCTTCCCTGTCAGTTCCTGTCCTCAGGCTGTTGCTCCTGGTTATATCAAAGGTGGGAGCAGCTGGAATCAGATGAGACAGTGATTACTGGTCATGCAGACAGCCTCGATACTAACCAGCACTTAAATAATTGAACATGTTACCTGGGAAGCATGCATGCATTCAAGAGCAGACTAAAAGACATTTTCTGAACTCGCCTCTGCCATCATGAAGTGATTGTGCTCTTATTTCATTTATATAATCTGGACCAAACAATGCTCCTTGGGGATGGCGAACTTCTTAGAGATTAAATACCTTTAAACTTCTTTACAAATAGACTCATGTCATAAGGTTGTGAAGAATTCCAGATAGAGGGAAGAAGTTAGTTTTCTTGGCGTTCTCGAGTTATGAAATGATCTGAGTGGTGGTACTTTGTGCCTCTGTTCAGCACAGACCTAGCCTGGGTGATGAATCTCTGTACTTACACTGCACCTTCTGCTTTAGAATGTGCCTGCAAATGTACTGTTTCAGTTACTTCAATAGAAATACTTGGGAAACGTTGTTTTACTCTTAAGGAGAAAGTAATGTTGGCCCATAAAGGCTAGATGATTTGCAGAAGTTTTGTGACTGACAGTTTCAGGGATTATATTAGAAGATGAGATTTGTCCTTGGTTTTCTAGTGCTTTCCAAACTTGCCAGGTGACAGGACCCATAACACACCTTAATGTACAGGAGAAGATACTATAATGCTGTCTTCTTTAGCTTAGTCTTCTGGTCCTAGTCTTTATCAGAGGAGTCAGTTTTGTCAGAAAGGAAATCCCTTAATGGCCCAACAGGACTCTTTGTCATTGCTGGGGTCCAGCCTTGACACAGGATCTGCATCCTCAACTGGAAGCAGGGATATCTGGAAGGTGTATAATAAACACACACAGACAACTTTTTCGGGTACAAGCTAACAGGCAAAGTTTTCAAGACTTGAGGTTGCTCTTTCTCTGTCTCTGTTTCTGTCTATCTCTCTGTGTCTCTCTGTGTCTTGTCTTCCTCTGTGTCTGTGTTTCTCTCTGTCTCTGTCTTTCTGTCTCTGCCTCTCTATCTCTGTCTGTCTCTGTCTCCCCCCCACCCCCCCATAAAACTTGAGGCTGCATGCATTCTGCCCTCTCCTGCACACTCTGCTTTTTTCCTGTGTGCTTATCTTGAGCTCTCACACTCCTACTCACCTCTGTGCGCTCTCCTTTCATTCATTCACACACACACACACACACACACACACACACACACACACACACACACACACACACACCTCACACACACCTCACACACTACACGCCTCACACCACACTCTCCTACCTTTAACTTGCCTCCAGTCTTTTATTGTTACTCCAAAAGCAGGTAGAAAGAAAATGAAACCATTATATAATCATTGCCAAACCAAATTTAAAAGAATGACCACATCCCACAAAGTCAAGAATTCCATTGTTCCCCAAAGTTTCAAGCTTCCCTATTCCCAGGCCTGTGGCCGAAATAATAATAACTGCAAATTTATCATTATTTAAACTTTCACTTTTGACTTATTATACTTCAGAGCTTAGAGCTCCGAGGTCAGCTACTTGCATTTTCGTGTGAAGCTCTAATGATAAATGGCACGGGCAAAGCTGCCAGGCAGTGGCCAGAAAGAGTCAAGCTAACCCTTACCTCAGGAGTTCTGCTAGTTTTCTGCTTCTGCACATTGCACACCATGACTCTCCTAAGAGTCCCTGTGTTTTGATTTAGTTTATCTAGTAGATAATTTTATGTATTCTATATTTTCTTATCCAGGAACCACTCTCAAATGTTGTGCAAAACTCATTTCATAACTTCAATAGTTTTTTCCTTTCTCGGGGGTTCCAATATTGACTCTGCCTCATTTTCTTAATTTCTTTAAACTTTCTTTGCAAGTCAAACATTAATCTGAAACTACCATTGTGCAGTTATTACATTGTTTCCAAGATGAGAACACACAGAATGCACCTGGGCCATTAGGACTGTACTGTGCTGGCCCCCATGCCTCAATTTTTAATTGTTTAAGAATAATTACATCAAGGAACATCTAGTTTCACAGAATTCACCAGAGCAGAAGAAGAAAGAAATAGGAAAGATAGATATAATAGAATAATTATACACACCAAGGCCAACTGAAAAGTAGTCACGCACAAATGAAATCTATACAGCCATTGTCCAGGGCTAAGGTTAGGAGAAATAGGAACAACTTTATTTTACAAAGAGCTCTCCCTGGGCTACCGAGATGTCTGCATCCCAGCCTGCTGCGGGCAGTCCCTTATTTCTGATAGCGGGTCCCCTGGAGGGATGTGTCTCCTGCTTCCAGGGTCCCAGATGTCTTTTTTTTTTTTTTTTTTTTTTTTAACAAAGAGCTGTATTGGGCTTCTGAGATGTCTCCCTCCAGGCCTGTTGCAGGCAGTCCCTGTCATGGTATGCTGTTCCCAGCATTTCATTGGAAAAATGATTGTCCCTTTTCCTAAATTCTGCAGGTATATCAATAATGTGATATCACCTTTCACTGTAGATGGTTAAAAGGGTCTGGCTTCTGCCCACTTGAATAGTTCCAACATCTCCAGACTAAAACTGTAGGTAAGTCTCTTATCATGAACTACTTGACATATTTTTATTTTAACCTGGGAAACAGTTCCTTGGGAGATTTGATGTGACTTCCACGACTTTACTTTTATTTTTTCATTTTTATTTGTTTTTAATATTGTTGCTTCATCCCAGCACTTGGCTTCTATCCAGTCATGGTCACTGTAGAGCATGCAAAGATGAGTTAGTTCTAATGCTTTATTGATCCCCACGATGCTATATAATTTATAACTCCACAGATCTGGGAAGCCATTGAGCTCAAGGTTTTAGTAGGAATTCTATCAGATTCTAGGTTTGGGACATGTCTGCAAAGCTTATGGTGCGGGCCCTTCTAGACAGCACAGACCTCTGGAGAGAATACATGTTTATGGATGTAGTTTTCACCCAGCGGACCAGGGTCAGAGCAAAAGTGTACCTCTTTGTACAGCATTGATTAT
This sequence comes from Uromys caudimaculatus, assembly GCA_028551405.1. Lineage (NCBI taxonomy): Eukaryota > Metazoa > Chordata > Mammalia > Rodentia > Muridae > Uromys > Uromys caudimaculatus. Next base: position 6,704,526 of record CM052702.1, read on the forward strand.
AGCATATCTCAAAACAACAATGACAGCAAAAGCAAAAACAAAAGTCAGCCACAACATCAGGTAATTCCTAAGGCGCATGCAAGTTTTTTCTGGCATAGTGTTTGCTTATGTAAGTCATTCTGCTTTTCTGTAGTACACAATTAGTATAGCCATAGTTACACATTCTTTGAGTATGTTCCTTCCTGTAAAAACATGATGAATTTGCTTTTACTAACCGTCTTCAGCAGTCTTATGTACAGACTATGACAAAGTACAAAAATATATTGGTTATAGACTTGCTCACCAAGAAAATTGGGAATGAGGAGGGAAGAATGCTACTTCATTGAGAAGTATTAACCATGGGGGTGGCAGCCCTTTATCCCCAGACACCTGCACACTCCTCTGAGGTCATCAACCCCCCCCCCCCCCCGTAACTCACCCTAGTCCATTGATTGTTGATTGATCCATAAAAAAAAAACACCACTCTCTTACTCCTCCTCTTCTGACTCATGCCCAAAAGTCATTCAGTTGAAACCATTTCTCAACTCAAGAGACATCATGTGGAAAACTTTCTTGTCTCTAACTTGGGGACTATTCTTTGGTAGTTTGACGTTTGCGTAATTGCTATTTTTAAGCTTTATTTCTTCAGAGCCTTCCCTGACGACTAAAACTGAGTATCCACTGAGTTGTTGTATCACATTATGCTTTTTTGGTTCTTTGCAAGCACCCACTGCTATCCACCATTTTACCGTCTGTCTCTGTGCTGTTTTGTCTTCCTAGGGTGTAAGCTATGAGAATCGGGACAATCTCTACTGTTTTAAACTGCATGCATGTCCTAGGTGGAGTGGTGCACATTAGGAGTTGATGCTTATTTTCAAATAGATGAATATTCCTAGAAGCTCTTCACCAAGAGTCCTGTCTCTATCACTCTAGGTGATTAGTCTTCTCTAGTATCCTTTACAACCCTTTACATCTGTCATCACTGGTTCACTCGGATTCAGGGTCTTTGGCTCCATTTATATTGTTTCAATCTTTTCACCTAGTGTTGACAGAATTACTATTTGGTAATTTCACTTTTCTTTTTAAAATAATGTCTTCTATTTGATTGAATCATAGTGGGGTTATATAATTTGTTAATGGCATTGTATTAGGTTTCTCTAGAGTTGCAGAACTTATGAGTAGTCTCTGTATAGTAAGGGAATTTGTTGATGATTTACAGTCTGTAGTCCAACTCCCCAACAATTGTCAGCAGCAGCTGTGAATGAAAACCCTAGGATCTAGCAGTTATTTAGTCTCACAAGGCACCCAGGCGAAGAAGAGCGAATCTTCCTTCTTCCAATGTCCTTATGTAGGTCCCCAGCAGAAGGCGTGGCCCAGATTAAAGATGTGTACCACCACACCTGGATCTGGGACTTGCTTTGTTCCAGGCTGACCTTGAACTCAGAGATCTGCTTGCCCCAGGCTCCTGGGATTAAGGGTGTGTACTACTTTGCCAGGGGCTAAGCTTTTCATGGCCACTATGCCTCAAGATCTCCATGCCAAGATTCAGGTCAGAAACTTGTGTCTTCCAGTCTCAAAATCTGGATCACGGGTGAGCCTTCTAATTCTGGGTTGTAGTTCACTCCAGAAATAGTCAAGTTGACAATCAGGAATAGCCACTACAGGAATCTTTTACTTAATTTCATGAGATACTATCTTCAGAGTCTTATCCTGAGACTAATGACTTTTGCATTGTAAACTAAGCTTCTGAAACAGGAAGATTCTCAGGTTCAAAGCCAGACTGGATAACTTAATAAGTCCATGCCTCAAAATAAGCAGTAAAGTGGGTGGGCGGGTGAGTGCGAGGTGGAATACCCTCATAGAGGCGGGGGAGGGGGAGGGGGAAGGGATAGGGGGTTTCCAAAGAGGAGACCTAGAAAGGGGGAAATAATGGAAATGTAAATAAAGTATCAAAAAATTAAAATAAAAAAAGAATAAATCCAAAAACAAAAATTATTCTTAATAATTTTAGTTACAGAGTACCTGGCTTGTTCCCTCGAGAGCCTAGGTTCAACCCTGGATACAGGGAAAGAAAAAAAAAATCCTTGTACAATTGCTATTGTGATTCAGAAAGTATAATTTTTACAATTTTTATTTCCCCCTAAATTTGAATATTTCTTAAAGGTACTAGAATGAAGGAAAAGAAGTTCAGTGTGTAGCTAGTGTTTAAGTTACTTTCTATTGTGTTGAAGAGGCACCAAGTCAATTTATAAAAGAAAACATTTAATTTGAGCTTGCTTACAGTTTCAGAGTGATAGTCCATTAATATGGCTCTGAACAGGCAGCCATGGTGCTGGAGCAATAGCTTAGAGCTCACATCTAATCTACAAGCAGGAAACAGGGTTGGGTAGGGCCAGAGACAAAAGGAGATTGGGCCTGGCATGGGGTTTTGAAACCTTCAATCAGTGACACATCTCCCCCAACAAGGCCACACCTCCTAATCCTTCTTAAACAATTCTACTACTAGGCACCCAGCATTCAAACATATGAACATAGTGTGAGGGATCATTCTCATCCAAACCACCACAAATAGTTTGCTACTGATTTTAGAATTCAATATATTGTCTTTAAAATTGGTTCCTCAAATCAATATTTGTATTCCTTTTGGTAACTGAAATTTTGATTTTAACGTTTCTAGTGCACATTACATTCAGAGTACTTCATGTTGTTATTATTTTAAAAAGAGTAACGATCTTGAAGCAGATATTTTTGTCAAAAATCAGGAATTTGGGGGTTTATTTTTGAAATTTTTTTTTTTTTTTTTTTTAGAAATTAAAGTTTATATTGAAAAAGTGAAAATAACAGCACCTGCTACACATGCTTCCATGGAGCAGGAAAGTTTCCCCAGAGGCCCTGCCTCTTCAGGGGCCATCTCTTTTTTTTTAAATCAGCTTCTCACAGTGCTCCTCTGTCCTGCTGTTCTTGCGTCAGGGGCTCCAGGTTTCAAGGCCTGGGCCTTAGGTCAAGGCTTTAAAATGGTGTTACTTTAAAGTAAAAATGAAGCAGGATTTCTGTGCTTAGCTTTCTGACATTGTTAAACTTACGTACATATTTTATAAAGGACTGAGAGTACTTTTTCTCTGAGAGAACATACATCGAATGGTGTATGGAATTCCTGCATTTGTGGTAAAAACTCCATTCACTGTCCAAACAAGAACAATTTATGCACGGTGCATCTATTGCTAAGCCTTCTAAGAACCAACCTCATTCTCACAGGAGACTAAGTGGCATGAAGTCATGCCCCGGTAATTCAGTTTCAATGTCATTTAACATGTAGCTCAACCCAGCTAAAGGAATTCAACCTCAAGCCCACGTCCTTTCTTCTGCCTTACTTCTTTTCTATTAAGAAGAAAATTATAGTTTAAATGACACCTTTTATCAGTTGTCATGTTAATCAAATAAAAAGCCAGACACTTCCTTTACAGAAAATTTTAAATCTTACTTCATGATATGCATTCATGGCATGTAGTATCATTTAAATGCTGAAGGAGTGAATGAGTTAGTGAGTTCGTGAATGAATGAATGCGTGTTTGGTGCATGGCTACTTACAGTGATTTGGTATGCAGCCAAGCCCTAACTTTTACAGGAAAACAATATTTTGCCTGATAGAATTAGCCTGTTTATGGCATGAGGTGTATGCCAACATCAGTGATTAGAGAGGTTAATATTGTCTTCTTCACCCATCATTGATGTTAGGAACACCCCAAGATGGACAGTTAGATCAGGAAAAACAGGAAGGATTTCTGTGTGGCTTAGATCAAGGCTTTTCAACTTTTGCAATAAAGGATCAAATAGTATCTTAGTGTATGTGGGCCAGATGGTCTCTGACCACTTCCCAGCTCTGTGGTGTGAAAGCAGTCATACTCAACTGTGAAGGATGATTGATAGCAACAATCAATTTCACAGGGTCTATTCTTGCTTTGGAGACAAAGCCGATATCTGTGAGGGGCTTTCTAGGTTGGGTTAATTGAGGTAGGAAGTTCCCCCATGAACTTGGGCAACACCATTCCATAGCCTGTGGTCCAAAACAAGAAAACAAGCTGAGTTCCAGCATTCATCTCTCTCTGTTTCTTGACTGTGGGCACACTGTGACCAACTGTCTGAAGCTCCTGTCCCCTCGAGAGTCTCCTGCAGTGAAGGACTGTACTCCTGAACTGTGAGTCAGAATGAGTCCTCCCTTCCTGACATTGCTTTTCTCAGGTTCTTTTGGAAGCCATGAGAAAAGTACTAATAAGCAATTGAGTATGACAGTATCTTAGTCAGATTCCTAGGTAAAGGCTTGGTCTCTGAATCTGGACTTCTCAGAAAGTCACTCCCTATTCACAGCTTTAGAATTACAATGTTTATTACTAAAATATTTTTACATGAATTTCTTAACCCTTGCCAGGTAGACTAGGATATAAAGTAATTCAGTTTACCACCCAAGCTGAAAACCTACATAAGCCTAGAGGACTCTGGCTTCCTGCCCTATGCTGTCTCAAGCAGGTGACAGCTCAGGTCAGTCCTGAAGCATCAGTCAAACAGAGAAAGTGATAAACAATCCAATATGTCGCAGTGACTGATAAAGGTGGTAAAGGTACCATCCCTAACTAGGAAGCTATTTCCTAATGATATTTACTTGTTTCTCCAACGGAGCTTCACTGGGTTTTTAAACCACACTTAAGGGTAGACCCCATGCCTAGCAGCAGATAGCCAATACACAGTGAACTCAATGGTGCATTGTAGGGTTTTTTTTTTGTCCCATATTCCTTTGTTTGGGCTTTTAAAAAATCTTATTGGACTTTTGCTTGTATATTATGATTTCCAATTTTGTGGGTTTATGTTTTTTATACTCTGGTTTGTCTGTCTGTTTTTTAAAGAGAGAAAGGAGTTGGGCGTGTGGGGAGGATCTAGGAGGAGTTGAGGGTAGGGCAATCATAATCAGAATATATTGTCTGAGAATACTTATTTTCAATAGTTTTTAAAGTAAAAAATTGCTATGACTCAGTATAATCACAAAATAAGATTTCTAATTAAATTTAAAGTGTATTTTATAACTTCTATTAGTAATAGAAAAAGGGACCGAGTCAGACATAGACAGGCTTTGCTTGTATATAGAGGAAACTTCAGAAGCTTGAATTAAATAGGGAGGCCAGATTGGGTTAAGGCAGAGGAAAAAGCGTGGGTCTGCATGACACATCACCACTGATGTCATACACATGAACTTGGGCTAAGGTTCTTCCGGTGTCAGAGACTCCTCAGCATGGTCTGGAGACAGTAGCAGGAAGAAAGCTTGTTATATTGTTCTGTGACAAGTTTTAGCTCTCCTTGAGTAGGCACCAAAGAAGTGTGGGGCTGTTGGGACTGAGTTCTCTACCATCGCCTTCCCAGACCTTAATCCTGTGCTTTCTGTCTAGCTATGCAAGGCAGGATTAGGAAGGAGACAAAGGTTGATTTAAAAGTGTGGGCCTCTGTCATTCCCAAAAGAGAATAACTTCTGGTTCATGATTATTGCTATAATCTCATTATCATCAAGATAATATTTAATAAGTGTTCTAGAAACATCGTGTTCTTTGGATTATTTCATTTAGTTGTGTTTCTTGTAAATTGCATTAATTATAATTCAGCTAATTAAATCGTGGAGTCTGAGAACTGTTAGCACATAAACTTAGTTTTATTTTTGATGTAATTATGTTCACATAATTTCAAGAGGCAGATAATTCTCTTTATGCAGAGAATAAAACATGTAAGAAGTAGCTACATTTGATGGCCTTTCCTGCTTCTTGGGATATTTACATTGCTATTTTCCAGTAACATGCTTGTGGTACTAGTTATGTGTTTTTGGTTTCTTTGTGTTGGGTCTATAGATTTTCTATGATGGAATACACAATGTAATGGATAAATCTATTAGACATTTACACACCTCCCACCCCTAATTCACTAGACTTAGATACACTGCTGTACTGGCTGCATCCAGTTTTCTAAGTTTCTCTGGGTCTCTGGTTTAGCTTAGAAGTCACACCTGTCTGAAGGCTGTTCATAATCTTTTATGAATACTTTTCTTTCCTGCATGATTTTCTATTTTCTGACCAGTTTTTCCAGTTACTTCTGGAAGAAGTCCTCTGGGCATCCTGGAAATGCTCTTGTATGGTGTTATTCTTAGGTTTGCTATTGGGTATTCTTTTCAAGTCACCTAGGGATCGCCTCTGTCCTTTCTCCTATTCAATTTCTAGTTTCCTAAATCAGGAGTTCTGTTTTCTCTTTTTTTTTCTTCTGCATAGCCTCTAGTTTAGATGGAAAATATCCTCTAGTAATTTCCTGGAAAACAGTGCTTGAAAAGATAATTGTGTACTTGGCAAGAGTGATGCAGATTAATTGTTCTTTAAATTGATTTGGCTAAATGACTACATTGGTTATTTACTTATTTGTTCTGAACCATTGGCGATTGAAGCCAAGAGCACTGGCGCTGAACTTTGCTCCCAGGCAGGAAATAAATGTTTAGTTTTCACTATCTCGTCAACATTTTTTCCCCTGTTTCTTTGTTTTAGTGACTCTTTTGTGTGCTTTTTTGAAACTTTTATTAAATATCTTTGGGTATTCATTCATAATCAACGGAAAGCTGTTCTGAACACGCAGGGATATGGGGATGGGCTGAGGGGTGGGGCGGACATGAAGGTTGTCATGTAAAGCGATCACAGTGAACTGTGTATTTGGTGAACTGTGTATTTAGGAAAACTTCAGTAGCTGAGGATTAGGTTTCTTGTTCATTTAACCCCTGTGGATAATCTTAGTGCTCAGTGCTGCTGCCTCTCCGGAAGCTGGGTGGGACATGGGAACTTACAGTCTCCGTAAGGGCTGTAGAAACTTGCCCTGCTCCCTCTGTGGTTCCCATGATAAGCGCATCTTCCATTATGTCTACACCACATACCGTAGTCTAGAGACACGTTTGTTCATTCTTCTGTGCAAGCCAATGTCGGATACGCCACTGGAGTGAGGCAGACGGAGTCACAGTGCAGGCGCGGGGAGAGAGGACCCCTAGGGAGTCTGTTTCTAAAACGCATTTCCTCTTCGTTATTTTATTCTCAACTGTCCCAGCCAGTTTTGGCTGCAGTAACAAGTTATCGCAGACTGAGTTGCTTAGACACAAATATTTATATCTCACAACTCTGTAGGCTGAGAAGTCCTAAAATTAAATGCTGGCAGATCTGGAGCTGGTGAGTGCCCGCTCCTGGCACACAGATGGAGGTCTCTTTGTATCTCCACATGGTAGACAGCTGAGAAATATATGTTTAGGGATTAATATGATTACATTTCCCTCCTTCCTTTTCTTCCTCCTTTCATTCCATGTACATCCCCCTTTTTTTATTTTTTCCAATTCCTGGCCTCCTTTTATTTAATTGTTGTTCTGCACACACACGGACACACACACTGACCCATTGACCTAGTTAACCTCCTGAATACTTCTTTTCCAGAAGTAACTGGGAAAACTGATCAGAAAATTGAAAATCATTCAGGAAAGAAAAGCATTCATGTAAGATTACAGACCACCTTTAGACAAGTGCAAGTTCTAAGCTAAACCAGAGAAGAGACCCAGAGAGACTTAGAAAACTGGATGCAGCCATTACAGTCTAAGTCTAGTATATCTAAGTCTAGTAAATAGGGGTGGGAGGTGTGCAAATATGTGTGTTTGTGTGTACGTGTATAATAACCCCCACGTGTATAATAATATATATTATATGTATTCCTAAATACATAATACAGCTTGCTCAGTCCATTATTACTTATATGCATGTTTTGAAAACTGACCATTTAATATTAAATAACCAACTGGGTGCTCTTCCTGGGGAAGACTATTTTTCCCACTTTCAACATTTCTAAGCTGCCTATAGATCTTGGTTTAGGGATAAGGCCTTGTTATCTTTCTCCTGTATACATTAATGTATCTATTTGTGGTCTTTGGCCAGGTGATATTTAGATCATCATATTGGTGAGAACTCATGGATGCAGCTTCTCTGACATTTTTAGGAGATTCAATATCACAGTAAACTTCTTGTTTCTCTGGTCCTTACAGTCTTTCTGTCTCTTCATCTGTAATGATCCCTGAGCAGCAAGGCCCAAGGTGCAACTCTGGCATGCTTACCTTGGTACTAACCACCAGCTGTCTACTTGGACTTAAGACCTACTTAACAAAAGGGACATCCTGCCTAGTACTGGAATCCTAGCCAACTTCCTAAGGCTAGGTACAACCACCACTTTAGTAAACCGGCATAATCGTAACTACATTCTAAGTATTAGTACTTATACCCACAGATGATGTAGTTCGTCATCAAAGAAACTCCCCCTTGCAACAGACAGAAACCATTACAGAAAATCACAACCAATCAAAATAGAGTTGTGGAACTCAGTCCCAACCAATATGTCTACAACATCAACCTAACTTTCGGTCTTATTTTTGATAAAACACATCAAGTCCAATTTTTATAGTTTTGGACATTTGGCTTTCCACTGAAGCTCTGTCTACCTGCCAGAGGCCACACCCTTAGTGAAAACTGATCTTTCCCAGCAGCTATCGATATCAATTGCCTATAGTTCCTTAGCTAGGGGCAGGACTTTGTTCACACGTCTCCAGTCCATGTTGGGGTTTTGTGTTAGGAAGATCAAGCCAATCTCCTGACTGTTTTTATGGGAGCATTAATCTCATCAAGAGAGCCTAACCCCTCGACCCAGTTAGCCTCCTGAATAGGACAAGCCTGCTGCCTGCTACTGCCTGTTTTCCTGTGCTCCCATACCAAAACCAAACACAAGGCTTTGATGACCCTAATAGTTGTTCGGATTTCTTCTCATGATAAAACAACCAATCAGCAGTAGCTGATGCCACTTAGTACCCTCTAATTGACTTAAGTTCTTACCCTATCTACCTGGAGATAATGTCAAATTCCAAAGGTCTGGGGCTTGATCATAAAACTTCTCCCCTAGTCCCACTTTAGATGCTAATCACAAGCCCAAATTACTAGAATTTTTGGACGACAACCTGGGTTCTGGTAACCCCAGCAAACTAAGCTTGGTAACCCTCCCTGAATATACCAAGTAAACATCTAGCATGGTTGTGGTGATAGCCAAAGAAGTATGAGGAACTGAGCCTGATTCCCCCCAAAACACAGACACACAGACACACACAGACACACAGACACGCAGAGAGAGAGAGAGAGAGAGAGAGAGAGAGAGAGAGAGAGAGAGAGAGAGAGAGAGAAAGCGCTAGCTTGGTATGGTAGAGCATGCTTGTAATCTATCTTTGGGAAGGTTGAGGCAGGTGGATCCCTGGAGCTTGCTTGTCAGCCAACCTAACTCATTCTACAAGCCTGCAAGCCCCACGCCAGTGAGAGACATCTCAAAAAGAAAATGGACAGCACTTGAGGAAGGACATCTGAAGTTGACCTCTGGCCTCTACATGGACACGTGTGCACATGTGTGCACATACACATATAGAGCAAAGGAGAGTGGGGGGTAGAGAAGGGGAGAAGGGTAATGGTAAAAAGCAGAGAAAGACATGCATATGGCTGAGAAAGAAATCAGGGAAATGACACCCTTCACAATTGTCACAAACAATATAAAATATCTTGGTGTGACTCTAACCAAGCAAGTGAAAGATCTGTATGACAAGAACTTCAAGTCTCTGAAGAAAGAAATCGAAGAAGACCTCAGA
>CM052702.1:6714725-6734060 GCA_028551405.1 Uromys caudimaculatus
GACGGGGGTGGGGGGGTGGGGGGGTGGGAGGTGGAATTCCCTCCTAGAGGCGGGTTGGGGAGGGGATGGGGGGTATACAAAGAGGAGACTCAGAAAAGGGGAAACATTGGAAATGTATATAAAGTATCAAAAATAAAAAAGGAGGAATTCCCTCACAGAGGCGGGGAGGGGGAGGGGACACGGGGGTTCCAAAGAAAAGGGGAATCATCGGAAATGTAAATAAAATATCAAAAAAAAAAAAAAAAAAAAAAAAGAAAAATTAAAAAAAAGCAAAAGAATTATGTGTGGACAAATATTTGGATAGCAGTGCCTAACAAGTTTCCTGCTTCCCAATCCCTTTTGTTTGGAGTAGGTTTTTTCATCTTATTGTTCTTTATTTTTCTTAATCTATTTGACTACTGTATGTAATTTTGGAAAGTTTAGGCCATTAATACTAGAGTTATATATTATAGAGTTATAATATAGTTATAAAGTAATTATAGAAAGCTGTTGGAAGATCACACTTATTCTGTGGTTTTAACCTTGTTGCTCTTATTTGTGCTTTCATTTCATTAAATTGTATATTTGTTATTCTTTCAAAAAATGAAATATTCTATGGAAGGGATGGCTGTATTGCTGAAATCTTCTAAACCTTGAAATTCAACAGATTATTTTCTATTAGAGAATAAGATTGATATAATATAAATGGTTTCGTTTACCCTTCACTTGCTCCTGCAATACTTCGTTTGCTTATGAAGATGTGAGTTTCTAAGTATATTTTTATCAGTTTTTCAACTTTACATGATACAATATATCTTAATATACAGGAACATTGTATAATTGAGATAAAATTATTTTTTCTATTACTTATTTCATTTTAATGAATGTAGAGTGATCTTTCAAGTCTTTTTTTACAGATATCTCTCTCTCTCTCTCTCTCTATATATATATATATATATAGATATATATATATGGATATATATCTTCTGTACAATAGAACACCAAAACTAGCTTCTTTCAGTATATAACTGTAATGTACTACACCTTAATTACCTTTCCTTTTCCTGCAATACAAACATATTGTTGGCAATAAAAGTATTTTTGTTTAAAAAAAAAAATAAAAAATAAAAAATAAAAAAGGAGGAAAAAAAAAAAAGACATGCATATGGTCATGTTGAGAAGAAACAAATCATTTATTATTCTTGGAATCCAAGGTGACTCAAGAGATGAGGTTAAGGATAATAACTTCATTTTATACTTCAGCCAAAGCAGAGAATAAAGATAGGAAATGAAGGCAGAGATGCTGGCCTTTGGTCTAACTTTTGGTTACCTGGTAGGCCCAGGTGAGAAGTCAATGACTTTTAGCAAAAGCAGCTTCTACATGCCCATTGCAGTGCTCAGTAGTATTACCTGTGGTTCTGAAGAACCCACTATGAATCAGGATCCTGCAGCCTCTTCACTGAATTGAAATCATTGGCTCAACAGCTCACAGGGCTAAGACAAACACTGGCCCTTATTAGTGTATTATAGAAGATATTCCGAGGGCTACAGATGAAGGTTGCTCAGGTCGAGGTGTGGGAGGGGCAAATCTGCCTCTCTGTGCTCTCTGACAGTGCAGTTCTCTGGGAGCTTCTCATCCAGGAGGCTGGTGAAGCCTTTCCTCTGGGGCTTTATGACTCATTCATTCTACAAGCATGATTGAAGCATGCACAACCATATGCAATGTTACTGGATAAACAGCCATATTGAGTATAAACTCAGTGCAGAAGCAGAGGAAGAGCATCTTCCTTTGTCACTCCCTATGCCTGGGTAAGAGCTGGGACCCAAACAAAATGAGGTCTGAACAATTCTCTATGGCCAGCTACAAAATAGAAAGCCAGAGAAGGCAAGAGCTATGTAGCAAACAGAAACTTCTAGTGTCTATAGCCTGTCTTGAACCACGTATGGGATATCATACTGTATAGTAGCTTCCTAGAGGGCTCTCCAGATCATCACATTAGCACACAGGGTTTGATCTGTAAATTTTCAGTGGACTTGAACATTTCAGTTGACAGCATGAATCTCATGCTAGTGTCTTCAAGTCCTGTGTCATACATATTTTTTTCCTGGATAGAAACTGGAATTTTTTTCTTTGCATCCCCCACTGCCAAGTTGGATCTCATTTTTCATGGTTTTGCTAAGTCATTTATTATGTCCCCAGTTTCAGTAATGTGTATGGCTTTTATTTCTTGCACTAATTGAAATCGTATGTTCATCGTTGTAAAATATCTTTATTCTAGCATCTGTGTTGTAATTTCCTCAAGACAAAGATGAAGAAACATTTGTTTTAATTCAACACTCCCAGATTCAGAATGTGTGTCACAATCAGTATAAATATTTTAATGAATGCTTAATCGGGCATCTCAAACTAGAACATTTTATTGACTTCCTTTATATACCATTTTTTTTTTATTCTTTAGTAGATGGGGTTTCAAGAAATTAAGTGACTCTATGAAAGTCACAGAAACAACTTTGAAACCAGGATATATAACCGGGAACCACTGTTTTATGAGGATGCTGTAACACACCTCCAGGTTGTACAGGATCTTCATTTTACAGAAGTGTAACACAGGCCTCTTACTTAAGAGTGTGCTGTCCTTACAGGGGACATAATCTTCTTTCCTTGCACCCTTCAGTGCTTCTGGGGTTAACCTTTGCCCAGCACTGTAATGGACAAATTTCCTTTTGCACGGGCAACATAAGCCTTCTACCTTCAGCATTTCAGCATTTCCTCCCTGATAAAAGACTTTTAATTTATGTAATGATAGGTTGTTATGGGAAGCACAAGTACCAGCCACTCCTCTGAGCAAGAGCATTTCCCGTAGATGTAGAGGCAAGCCCTGCTTCAGCTTCTCAGAGCGGAGAGTGGAACACGTTAATAAATGTTTTCAAGGTACAGCTCTGATCTTAGAAAATTTGAAATGAGAGAAACTTGTCCAGTGAAGAAAATGCCAGCTGTCTTATGCTGTTAGGATAACTGCCACTGTGTATGGTCTACCTTATCTGGTACTTTGAAAGCTCTTAAAGGGAAGGCATTATTTTATTTTTCTTGAGTGTCTAGTTATACCTTGTTCAGTGGATACTAGAGGCATATTAAACATTTAATCTTTGATGAATGAGTTTTAACATCCATCATTAAAGCGACCTATTTAAAAATTGTATTTGGACCATTTTCATCAGAAGTTTGGGAACTCTATACCATATATTTTCTCTTTGAAGGTTTCCATGATCAGTGGAAATAGACTTGTACTGCCTAAGAACTGTTTTATATAGAGAATGAATTAAAATAATTACATTTATAAAGTATATTCTGTGTCATGTAGCTCAATAATATATTATCTATCTTAAAAATAATTTATGTATCTACTAGTCAAGTGCACAAGACCTATATTATGCCAGGATAAGACCTACATTTTGTCATCTGTAAAGATTTAGAGGGGGTAATTCAGTTTAGTTTTAAGTAGCAACAGAGCTGTACAAAATTCTTCAATAAAAAAAGTTTTCATGGAACATTTGAGAAAAGTACCTCAGGATGTTATAATTGTAGGTTAGGTTATTTTGACAAGGCTGTGTAACCGATCCAAGCATTTTGAGTTTCTATTCATAGAACATGATGGAGCTAAAATTAAAAGTCTAAACTGAAGAGGGGTGCACTCACACAGCTGGGAGAGATATGCACAAGCAGATTTTCACTTGATTCAAAAGGTCTCCAACTACATGCACTGGGGTGGCTCAATGTCTTATCCTTGAAGAAGTTCTGTATATATGTGTGTGTGTGTATATATATATATATATATATATATATATATATATATATATATATAGTATAGGACTTTATTCATTTAACTAATACATTTAATAGTATAAATGGAAACATTATAGTTCAGCCTGTAGATCATCTCTCATTAAGATTTCATGTTTTTCATTAAAAATGGAAATACATTGTACTTTTATTCTTTTTGCTTTGGGGGATTTTTTTTTTTTTTTGACAATAATAGTAGTAGTGCCTGAGGAATAGTTCAGAATAGTGAATATATAGGTGTGGATCTGGTCCATGTAAACAATATCACCAAGTAATATACGTGGGAAGCAAAAGGGAAGCAATAGGGTATGATTGGGACAGCTGTCAAAACTGTAGCTGTCCAGAATGTGTGGTTCTCCACTTAAGCCCTGGCTGGCAGGGGCAGGCTTATGAGTAAAAGGAGGCTGATATAGTATAAAAGGTCCTGTCCCCAGCCAGTATGGTGGGGGATGGTGATGAAGGATGGTGATTGTGTTGTTGAGTGTGGTATAGGTGCTATTGGAACATGTAGGAGAAAGCAGAGAAGTGACACTGTAGATATATGCAGGATGGTTGCCAGCTACCAAGTTACAAGAAGAAGACTAGAAAGTTCTGAGTAGTGAAGGAGCAGTTAACAGTGCAGTTACTGTTCGACTGCTGTGAAGAGAAACCATGACCAACTCTTATAAGGAAAGCATTTAATTCAGGGCTTACTTGCAGTTTCAGAGGTTAGTCCATTATCATCATGGCAGGGAGCATGGCAGCAAGCATAATGCTCTAGATGTAGCTGAGAGCTCTACATCCTGATCTACATGCAGGAAGACAAGGAAGAGAGAGAGAGAGAGAGAGAGAGAGAGAGAGAGAGAGAGAGAGAGAGAGAGAGAGAGTTGGGTGGGAGGGGGTATGCATGGGCTTTTGAAACATAAAAGCCCACTCACAGTGACAAACTTCTTCTAAAAAGGCCACACCCACTCCAAATACTTCTAATCCTTTCAAACAGTTCTACTCCCTAATGACTAAGCATTTAAATAGATGAGCCTATGGAGGCCATTCTTATGCAAATATTATGTTGTTCTTCCAGCTGAGTAGACTTGGAATCATATCCAAATGAAAAGAATAGCTTCAGCCCAACTTCAAAAGTCTCCATAGTCCATCACAGTCTAAACACTGTTTAAAAGCTCAAAGTCTTTTCTGACACTTATGGCATTCTTAACTATAACCTCTGTAAAACCAAAAGCAGAAAGCAAATCACATACTTCCCACGTACATGGCACGGAATATATGTTATCATTTCAAAAGGGAGAAAAAGGAACAGAGTGAGGAAATAGTGGACCAAAGCAAGACCAAAAGCCAGCAGGCCAAACTCCAATTTCTACATCTGTATGTCGATGTCAGTGTTCTTCAGATCTCCAACTTCTTTCAGCTCTGTTGACTGCAGCAGACTTCTGTCTCGTGGGCTTGTTCCACAGCCTATTAGCAGCTGTCCTTGGCAGGTATCTCATGGCTCTGGCATTTCTAACATCCTGAGGTCTCTAACACAATCATGATTCACTTCAGCTTCACACAGTGGCCTCTCTGAGCAGGGACACTCCTGACTTCAGCAGCTCTCATTAGCTGAAGAAGGGAATTTCACATCTTGTATCCTTGACTCTAAAGCCAGACCCACATGGATGAAGCTGCCAAGTTCTCCTATTTGATGGGGCTGGAATTTGCCCCCCCTCCCCAATTACATTTTCATCAGCTTACCGTTTTTGTTTTTTTTTTTTTTTTTCTGCTTAAACTTTTCTTTAATTCCTTTCATGAGTTGAAACCTTAGCTGAGTGGGTTCTTACCCTGAGGTTACCATTCCTTTTATTCCATTTAACATCTGGCTTTTCTTTAAGATTTTTATCTCCTTGAACACAGGACTAGGCTCCAACTTTACTTTTCCCGGTGCTCTTTCTCTCCTTATATTATACATTTTGTATTTCTCCTTGCCCCAATTGCTCCTTTTCATTGTAGATCTGCTTAAGTGTGACTGCTAATAACCACATGACACAGTCAATACTAGGCTGTCTTGAAATTTCCTTTGCCAGTGATATTCGTTCAAAAACTCTTCAATTTAGCCTCAGGCATATCTTTAGGACAAGGGCAAAGGCAGTCATATTCTTTCCAAAAATAGTCTCTAGGCTTAATACTAATTTTTTTTTTTTTTTTGCCTCTGAAACTTATAGAGTTGGGATAAAAAGTTCAAATCACACTCAGGATTGTCTTCCATGCTCCTCCAAGAATGGCTCATTCAGCCCTATGTAAATCATCTAACTGCTTTTCTAGTCCAAAGTTGCAAAGTCTTTTCCATAGTCCTCCAACAAATAACATAGCCAGGACTGTCACAATACCCTACTTCTGGTACCAACTTCTGTCTTATTCCCTGTTCAATCATTGTAAAGAGATACCATGACCAAGGCAACACTTATAAAAGGAACCATTTAATTGGGGTGTAGCTTACAATTTTAGAGGTTTAATCCACTATTATCACAGCAGGAGCACAGCTGCAGGCATGGCAATGGAACAGTAGCTGAGAGCCACTTCTTGATCCATGTTCAGGAAAGAAAGGGAGAGAAAAACTGAACTTGGAATGGGCTTTTGAAACGTCAAACCCCAACCCTAAATAACACACTTCTTCCAACTTGACCACACTTCAATCCTCTCAAACAGTTCCTCTCCATGGTGACTCAGCATTCAACTTTATGAGCCATTGGGTCCATTCTCAATTCAAATCACCACAGGGGCAAAAGTTCCAAAGTCTGTTGTAACAACACTGTATCTCTCTGAGGACAATGAAGGGATGGTATGCCCAAGCCTACTCCTTGGCTGTGGATTTTGCATTTTGTGTGGGTCTCTCTTCCCATTATCTTCCCTCTATGTGTACATCTCCAGACCAATTCATCCCTTTTATAAAGACATTACACAGTAAATTGTGGCCTGTTCTAGTTTCATTCATGTTGCTGTGATAAAATACTCTAACCAGAAGCAACTTGGGGAAGGAAAGAGTTTATTCAGCTTACAATTCCTGATCACAATCCATCAGGGAAGTCAAGGCAGGAACTCAAGGCAGAAATTTGAAGGCGGTCCTGCATGCTATTTTACACAGCAGTACTTCTGATCAAGAAACTCACTTCACAGCCAAGTAATTACAGCAGGAACCCTGCATGGAGGGTGCTGTTGGATGGCTGACTCACCAGTTGCTTATGCTCAACTATCTTTCTCATATAGGCTAGGACCAACTAACTGCCCAGGGAATGGTGTTTTCTACAGTAGGGTGGGCCTTCTTACATCAACTAGCAATAAAGAAATTCATCCACACGCATACAGCCTTTATCCACAGGCTAACCTGATCTAGGTAATTCCTCAATTGAGGCTCTCTTCTCAGTTGATTCTAGGTTACGGCGTGTCACCATATAAAACTAACCAGCACAGGGCTCATCCTGATAACCTTATGTATTAGGGTTCTTCAGAGTAACAGATCTTATGGAGTGATTCTCTCTACATAAATATATAGAAAGGGAATTTATTAGAATGATTTATGGGCTATGGTCCAGCTAATTCAACGATGGTGGCCTATGAAGGGAAGGTTCAAGAATCCAATAGTTGCGCAATCCACAAGGCTGGATGTCTGAGCTTATGCTGGAATCCCAAAAAAGTAGGCTCTAATGCCAGTGAAGGGATGGACTTGCTAGCAAGGGCAAGAACAAGCAGGCAAAGAGAGAGAGAGCCTCCTTCTTCCATGTCCTTTATGTAGGCTTCCAGCAGAAGGTGTGGCCCAAATTAAAGGTTGATCTTCCCACCTCGAATGATCTGGAGTTAAAAAACTTTTACCTTCTCATCTCAAAGATCTGGATTAGTAGTACGTCTTCCCAATTCAAATGATTTAATTAAAAAAAAAAACCCACAGGTGTTCCTAGTCATTTGAGTTTTAGTTAATTCCAGATATAGTGAAGGTGACAACTAAGAATAGCCATCTTACTTCATATACTTGATTATATCAGCAACGATTCCATTTCCATATAAAATTACATTCTGAATTACTCAAGATTAGTACTTTAGAATCAGGACAGATGATAATTTCATCCATAAATAGGTCCTAAAACATAACTATCTTTTCATCTCAAATCAAACTCCAAAGAAGACTCATGGAGAAGAGCTCTGGATAGCCTTATATTCTTATAGCTAACATGTCATATCTCCAATTAATAAATCTTACTTTTTGGAGTTATAGCATGTAAGGACTGCTTGTTTGCCATGTTCTCTTGAGCGCTGGCTAATACAGAGTTTTATATGAATTCTTTTAGTTCATATCTTTTGGCTTTAGGTAGTATAGTTAAAGTATGTCTCCCTCAAAGGTATGTTTAAGTCTTAACACTATACCCATGAATGTGACCATACTTAAAAAAAAAAAAAAAGAAGGATGTTAAGTCATTGAATTTTTTACAAGTCCTAAATCCAATGTTTGGTATACTAATAGAAAAGAGGACACACAATCACATCCTTGGCCTCCAATAGAATTGTTCTTAGAAAGAATAAAGGGAGATGGCCTGGACTTCAAGTGAGGAGGCAGTTGAGACTCTTTTCTTTGTCCTTGACCCCTATTCTCCTCTCCTTGAACCCTAAGAATGAGGCCAACACACTGCTGTCGCTGCATACCTAAAACTGAGTGACTTTAAACAAAACAGTGGCTTCTCTTTCCTAGTATTGTGTAGTACAAGGTGGACATAGTGGTCTTGGCAAGGCTATACCCCCTACATTGCTGCTCGTCTGTTTGCACTTGCAACCAGTAAACCTCTGCTTTTGATTTTAAAATGACTCTGGGTTTGTGGATGTATTATTCACATGACCTTCTTTATTGTGTGCTTATGATATGTGTATTATTATTATCAATATTATTATTACAAGCATGATAGCATATATTTTTCAATTCCTGTACTCAGAAGGCATAGGCAGGTAGATCTGTGTTCCAACGATATAATAACTTCCAGGCCAGCCAGGGCTACAGAATGAGAACAGGTCTCAGAAAAATTGCATACACACACAAAGACACACACACAGACACACAGACACACACAGACACACAGACACAGACACAGACACAGACACACACACACACACACACACACACACACACACACACACACACACAAGGCAAGCCCAGGTTTACCATACTAATCATCAATGAAGAAAATGCTCTACAACCTTGCTCATAGTCATGTCTGGTGGGGTAATTTTCTCAGATGAGGTTCCCTTCTTCCCAAATTAGTATACCTTTCCCATGTTGGCACAGAACTAGCCAGTACACCAGTTTTGAGGAAATTTCAGTATGTGTTATTTTATTACCTAGCACTCAGTTCATCTGTGCAGCTGAGGGTTTGCTAGCATGTACTTCAGTTTTCTTCTGTAAGTAAGCCAGGAGGAGCAAGCAAGTAAGAAGCACGCCTCCAAGTTAGCAACGTTCATGCACATTTAAGTTCCTTTTATTTTGTTATTGGACTGATGCCCAGAACTTGGATGGAAGAATGTTTACCTTTGAAGGCGTGGAAATAAATTTGTTTCAAAGAAACAATTATCCTAATTATCCTCTTGAGAAACGGTATTGCTTCTTCAATGCTTCCATGGGCACCATCTTCAAGAGAATGACTATTATTTGCTCAAGTAATGTCCTCTAGGGAGGACACCATGTACCTCAACAACTTCTTGTGTCTAGGATGTTTTTATAATCTAAAACACAAAAGCTTTACAAATTGTGCTTCTTGTAGCACAAATCTTTCTGTAGCATAAATCTTTGATCTATACAGCATCTGAGAGACTGAGTGGATATGATGAAATTTTCACAAAATAATAGGCTCTTCTGAAGTCATTTTATTTAAAATGGCAGCCTTTATCTTACTCCTTGTCCATGTCCTTTCTACTCTACTGTTTTGTCACATTATTAATAGCTGTGCGCATACCACAGAATGTGCTAACTAACTTACGCCAGGGTTTAGATTATAAATTCACACAGGCAGTTTATTTCATATATCATATGTCTAATTCTTAGCATTTACAATGGTGCCCATCTGAGTACAGTAACTGAGTGCATCTGTGTTTATATGAACACAGATTTAGCAATATATATCACAGATTTATTGATAAGTGATTTTTAAATCTAATAAAATAAAGATATATTGGTAATTAGGAGTCTATTAAAATAATTTTGAGAATAATGTTGGATCAAATAAAAGAAAACCATCTCAGAATGACTTGAATCATAATATCCATGTTTTCTCATAACAAGATATTTTGGGGGGAAAAAATGGATACAACCTATACTTAGGAAGCAGGTTTTGTCCATATAGAAAACTTTTGGCTTTCTTAAGTGGGAGGACATTCATGGATTGAATGTTGATTACTTTACGATTTGTGGTAGTTTGAATGAACATAGCCTTCATAATTTAGGAGCATAAAAAGAATCATGTCTTAGTCACTGTTCTATTCCTGTGAAAAGACACCATGACCAAAGTAACACTTATGAAAAAAAGCATTTAACTATGAGCTTGCTTCCAGTTTCAAAGGTTAAGCCCATTATCATCAGGATAGGGTGCATGACAGCATGCAGGCAGACATTAGAGCAGTAGCTTAGATCTATAGGCATCCTGATCTATAGGCAGAGAGAGAGAGAGAGAGAGAGAGAGAGAGAGAGCGCCTTGGCATGAGCTTTTGAACTCTCAGAGCCCACCCCCAGTGACATATTTCCTCCAACATGGCCACACCTCTTCACTTTATAGTGCCACTCCCTCATGACTAAATATTCAAATATGTGATATAAATTCAAATATATGACCATTCTTATTCATACCTCCACAAATGTCCATTTCTATACTGGACCTTTCTATAATGGACATATAAAACTTCATTTCTATAAATATTTATGTTTTTCTTTCAAAATATCTGGTGTGTACCCACTCTTCAAAGTAACTGTAACAATTCAGAACCACAAACAAGTGTTTCAGTGTGTCTTAGTTAGGGTTTCTATTGCTGTGAAGAGACACCATGACCAAGACAACTCTTGTAAAGGACATTATCATCATGTTGAGCATGGCAGCATCCTGGCAGGGCTGGTGCTAGAGAGGGAGCTGAGAGTTCTACATCTTGTTCTAAAGGCAAACAGGAGAAGACTGACTTCCAGGAAGGTAGGAGGAGGTTCTCAAATCCCACCCTTACAATTACACACTTCCTCCAACAAGGCCACACCTACTCCTACAAGACCACACCCCCTAATAGTACAACTCTCTGGGCCAAGCATATTCAAACCACCACACACTGTCAAGATGAATAGGCCATTTTGTATTTCTTCAGAGATAAGCAAGATTATGTTTGCTATAAATGACTAGTTATAGCAATGTAACAATGTAGTTCCCCTCTTGTCACAAAATGAAATCCTACTGTACATTTTTTAAGTGTTTGTTTCTTTGAATTTATAATTAATAATTTATAATTTTAGAACAATGCTGTTATTTATATATAAATGTAAGACACAGATCCTCGCATTTTGAAACATTCAGACCACAGAGACTACAAAAACAAAAGCAGCATCAACTTATACAGAGCATAAACCATCAGAAATAAGTCTCATTTATATTAACATAGATCTGCCTGCCCATACCTCCTGAGTGCTGGGATTTAAGTCATATGTCACCATGACCAGCTTAATAATTAGTCATCATCATCATCGTCATCGTCATCTAGAACATTTCTAATGTTCTTTGGGAGTTTTAATTTATATGTCTCTAATACTCAAGCTGTATACATATTTATGTTAGTTTGAATGAACGTAGCCCCCATTTATTTGTGTGATTATCCCCTAGTTGGTAAATTATTTGGGAAAGTTTATGAGGTGTGGCCTTGTTAGAGGAGGTGTGTTACTGGGAGTGGGCTTTTAGGCTCAGTCATGCCTCCGCCTCCACCCCCACCCCCACTCCCACCTGGTGTCTGAGAATCAGACTGTGAAGCTCTCAGCTACCTCTTCAGTGCTGTACCTGCCAGCATGTTGCCACACTTTCTGCCATGATGATAAATGGATTAAGCCTCTGAAACTCTTAGCCAGCCTCCATAAATGCTTTCTTTTATAAGAGTTGCCATGGTCGTAGTGTCTCTTCACAGCAATAGAATAGTAACTAAGACACGGTAGCCATCGACAACACTCACATACCCTGGCCTCCATCTTTCTGTCTTTGCTCTGCCTGCTCTGCCTCTAAACAGTCTTGTGCCATAATTGTCATCATCACTTACATTTCTTCAGGAGTTGTGTCTGATGCTTCCAACTACTGTTCCTCCTCTCTACAAGAAGATGGTGTCCACAAATCCTAAACTGGATGGAAATGACTTTTCTGTTGAAGACACTTTTTGTTGTGCTTTGTTTCCTATAGAAAAAATTTGACAGAGGCCTGCTCCGGCTTTGGTGGCTTGTTCGGTATTGAGGTGGAACATGGAGTTGGACCAAAGCTAAAGACTGATGATCCCTGGCTCTTACTATTTGTACTTTGATAAATGCTGGTTTCTAACTATTCTATGGCCAAATGCCGCTGGTTTCTGGTATTAAACTCTTTCTGTTAGTAACAGGGATTGGGGGAAAATATAATTATCAGGCTTCTTTCTCTCTGACTCTATTGCCCCTTGCTGGCCAGGCAAGGGGCTTAGAACTCATGAACTCTGTGTGAACCAGAGAGAAAAGGAAAAAAAAGAGAAAAAAAATCTTTTACACAGGCAACTCGCATGCATACACACACACACACACACACACACACACACACACACACACACACACACACACACACACACACACACTGGTCAGACCCAACCAACTGTCTCATCAACTTCACAAGTGTTCATGCATACTTACATGCACACACCTATACCTCCATATATACATTTGATGGATGGAGCTAAAGCCCTAGCAAGCAAGCTGCAATAAGCAAGCACCAACACAGAAAAAGCACACTCATTCTGGGTGAAAAAGAAGCTCCGACCTTTATTGCCGAGAGAAAGAAAAACTCTTTCTCTTACTGTGATTATTAGTTCTTATACTTTCTCAGGATAATTTGGTCACGTGGTTTTCTAAGCATCTTTTTTCCCCATAAGTTCATAGCAAGTTTAGGACACTAATTCACGTTACAAATTCATAAGGAGTTACAGCAGAAATGTATACATGTGTTTCCATTAAGACTAGTACCTGACTAAACATTATCTGTTGCTAGCTCCATAAGTTCATTATAAATTTAAAGCAATAATTTTTATGTTACAAGTTAACATGGCTTTGCTGAGAAGAATCATCTGCACTGTGTCTCATTAGTTTTGAAGTTTTGCATAGATAAACCAGCGAATATGTTTCTTCTGTCCTTGTACCTACAATAAATTGTCCATTCCTAGGTTATGACCTTTAGTTACCAGATAGCGATCTCACAGCTATCCTAGAAGGAATGTATCCCTGATTGTAAATTTATTCCAAGACTGCTTTCTTATCTTAGTGCAATTAGTCTGTGACACATGAAGGCTTAGCCTAGCCCTATTTGCATCTTTTCAGAGGGCTGGAAATTACTTGTCTAAATTTAGGACTTCTATAAAATCATCATCAGGAATTATGAAATCATCAAATTGTCTACATAGCATAACTACATGATAGTACATCTTTGTTAATCTGCAGAAAATCTGCCCAATAAGGTGGGCTAATGCCCAGGCGTTGCTAGGCTATGTTATAGTGACAGGAAAGGTATATCAGTAGTAAGACACAATGTTGGGCTGAAATCTTTGAAGACCCTGCAATTCAGAACTTACTCATCACAGCCATGCAAAGCAGTGGGCCATTTCCAGAGAGCTTTCTCATCTGCCTTTAGCCTTTCCTCGATGGCTCCTGACAAAACTTTACTTAAAATTGTTGTACATACAATGTATTTTTATCAAATTCCTTCCCCTCTCCCAATGCCTCCAAGAACTCAGCCATGTCTACCTGGACGAACCAGTGTTTATTGGAGTCACTTTAGCACTGTTGACTTCTTCAGCTAAGTTACTAAAAGCCCACCTTTGTGGGCTTCCACTTATGAAAACTAGTTCACTGGAGTTCCATTCAGTTAATCTTCCACCTCCTAGACTGTATTACCTCCCAAGATCACAAGCCACAGAGGCTGCAAGGGTGGGGGGTGTTTGTAATGCCAGGTGAGGGTTGGAGAACCCTTACACACTTCTACAAGAGAATGCTGTTAAGCCTGATCTTGTGAAGATCCTTTGAATGCAGGTAATTACATTTCTTTGATTTTTGAGGTAGTAATGGATATGTCATGCACAAAGGTCAGAATCTTACAGCAGGTTCATATTCTTGTTGTCATATGTGATAAATTGGTGGGGTTTTCTATAATAGGTAGAAGCTTGGAAGAAGGCCTGATGAGAAAACAACATTTTACATTATTAAGACACGATACGGGAACACAGTCAGCCTTAGAAATGGAGTGTTCAGAAGTAGCTTGTGCTTTAGCCAGATGGCAGAGTTAGGATTTGACATTACTGACAATTCCCTTGTTTGTTCCCCTATTATTATATAATCTGAAAAGGAGTAGGCTCTCATGGAGCAAGCATGTGTGTGTGTAGAAATCTAAGAATCTTTCTGGAGGGAATTTCTGGGGACAGTGGTATGTTTTAACTTCTCACAGAAAAATGAGTGCTGATTAGACAAGCAAAAATGGGCGCCATGTGTTCAAATGGGTCAATAGTGAAGAGGGAGCTATCTTAAGAGACATCTGTGTCAGAAGTTTCTCAGCCATCCACGACCCAGCTTCAGAGTAGAGCACAGTTTGCCGTAGACCTGTGGGCATGAGTGGAGGACCCATGTTAGGAGAACTGCACCGTGCCGTGGGGGACTCATAGTTAACAAGGACTGAAAGAGCAAATATCACAGGGAGAGTGCTTAAGCAACAGAATTATTTTCTCACATTTTTTGGATGCTAGAAATTTGATAACATGTCAACAAGGTTGGTTCCTGAGGCCCCGCTCCTTGCTGTACATTAGGCTGCTGTATTTCAGTGTCTTTACATAGACTTGCTTCTTATGATGTGTGACACTATTCCTGGGGAAATATGAACAACTGTGTACTCATTCCAGAGAGAAAACCAGTGACAGACTAAGAAGTAAGGATGCCACAAGAGTCCAGATTAGTGAAGCAGTGAGATTTACTGGGGTTACATGAGCAGAAATGACTCAGATAGCTGTGTCACCAAACAGTTCATGAGAGCTGGAAGCCTGAGCAGACTTCAGAACTGGCAGGAAGCTCAACAAGTTGGAGGATCGTTTTTAGGTGGCTACGTTTGTCTGAGCTTCTTTCAGGCAGCGAGACTGATTTCTGCTTTTTCTAGGCAGCCTGGTTGGTCTGAGTGCTACTCAGAAGTCCTCACTGCTTTATCAGCTTGGGGAGGGAGGGGCCTGCTGAAATTGCTCAGTTTCAGGGACTTCACCAGCTCTGTTGATTACTTCCTTGAGTTTAAAGAGCTTCCTTGCAGGGTGGAATATCCCTTTAGAGCATCCAGAATCTTGGAGAACTTTCCTCCAAGATGGAGATCTCCCAGGAGGTTAACTTTATAACAATTGGTTGGGCCCTAAGCTTTTTTGTGTATGTACACTATTAGACTAGGACCCACTCGTGACCTGTAACCTTAATTACTTCCTTAAAAGTCTTGTTAAGAGCTCCACAGATGAATTGTTGTTGGGGCACAATTCAGCCTATAGCAGGCGGTCCTTTGGGAGACACCAACAACTGGTAGTTATAGTCCCAGGTCTTTATAGATCAGACAGGATTGGGAACATTTAGGTTTGTTCTATGTTTTCTTGTTGTCAAAATGTTCCTTTATAAACTTGGAGAACCATAAATGATAGGAAATCTTTTCTGTTCTGAGTTGATGCTGCCTTATGCCTTAGTTAGGGTTTCTATTACTGCGATAAAACACATGACCAAAATCAACTTAGAGAAGAAAACATTTAGTCCGTCATTCAGGGAACTCTGGGTAGGAAGTGGAGGCAGGAACCTGGAGGCCGGAGCTGATGCAGAGGCCATGGAGGGTGCTGCTTCCTGGCTTCCTGGCTTGTCTCTCATGGCTTGCTCAGTCTGCTTTTTAAAAAATTTTTCATAGCACCCAGGACTACCTGCCCAAGGATGGCAGCTCTCCCAAATCAATGACCAATTAAGAAAATGCTTCACAGGCTTGCAACACAGGCCAGTCTTTTATGAGTATTTTCTCTCCTTTCTTTTCCAACATAAAATTCATGTTGATTCTTTGGGGTTTTTAAATCAGACATCCATAACACATTTGCTTCCCAGCCCTTCTCCCTCCCAACATAATAATAATAATAATAATAATAATAATAATAATAATAATAATAATAAAATAATAATAAAAATAAATGTGTTGTTTATATACTCACTGGGGTGTGGTCAAACTCTCAGTGGCTTGCCCCCTAAATGGAGCTGAGTCCTTCCCCTCCTGCATCCCTGCTGGAAGCCATCTATTGTGGAGGGTGACACCCTAGCATCCTAGTACAGTTTTTAGATCTCTGATGGCTTCCTGTCTAGGCTTTCACTATTTGGGGAAGTGGGATGGGGTTGGGGTGGTGATAGGGGATGTCACAGAAGTCTTCCATGTCCCTTTTTCTCAACTGTGCATCTGCAGTCATTGATATCACTGTGCACATAGCTTATTTGCTCTATATGGACAGTGGGAGCATGGATTATGGGCTTCCACATGGTTTCTGGCGTCAGCACAGAACCGAGGTTCCTTCTTCTCAAATGACTTTAGCCTGTGTCAAGTTGACATAAAAACTGTCTAGCATTAATCTTAAGTCTTCTGCTTCGAGGCTCTTCAGCACCTTAACGTAACTGTGTCCTGGAATATGCACCATTTTTGGTGCTAGGTATGGTTGAAAATGTGGACTGTATACAGTCCTTTGGATCTGAAATCTGATTTCACTATGTTCATTTTGTGTTGTTTTAGTTAGTCCTCTGTATCCATGGGTCTAGCATCCATGGATTCAAGTGACCTCAGATCAAAAATAGTTTTTAAAATGCATCTTATTAAACACACACTATGCCTTAAACAATAAAACAGCAGAACGATTTTCGTAGTTTTGGCATTATCACAAGTAATTTGGCAGTGGTCAAAAGTACACTCAAGATCTTCCTCTCAGAATTTTTTCTCCTTTCAAACTATTATGGATTAAGATATCAAAAATGATTAGTATTTGACATGTTAAGTACATTAGCAAAATGTAAAAGAAAAGTAATTCATTAACATACTTATCTTCTGAGACGATCATTATGCAACTCATATTTGTATAGAATAAAGGCATTTAATATCTGCTTACCAAGATGCTGTGACAAATAGTCTCTGTATGGAAATTTCATTTGAAAAGGAAAAACATGGGTCATTTTTAAAGCATATTCTGCATCTGCTGGTTCTCAGCAATTGTTAGCTCAATGTATATCCGTGCGCAGGTGTGTTTTGCAGTAGAAAATTCTGATGTCCTTCACAACCTTGCTTGTGTATAACAACTACAATGCAGTGGAATGTTCTCTTTCCTCCCAAAATCTGTTGGACTGATTAAATACCACCAAGATTTACTTTTTTTTGAGACAGGGTTTCTCTGTGTAGCTCTGGCTGTTGTGGGACTTACTCTGTAGACCAGGCTGGCCTCGAACTCAGAAATTTGCCTGCTTCTGCCTCCCGAGTGCTGGGATTAAAGGCGTGCGCCACCACCGTCCGGCTACCAAGATTTTAATACAAGTTTTTATAAACATATTTTCTCCATTGCAGTATTGTGACATCAGTCAATTCTCAGTTCACAAAAACCATTTATGTATTTAGTTCTTGATCACAAAGCTCTTGGATACATGCCTGAGCAACGAACTCAGAACAGCCTGACTAGAGATGGATTAGGAGAGCACTTTCACTATACTGGTGGCCTCAGAAAGGTGTCAGATGGCCACAGTTAAGAGTCTTCCAAGGTGATAGCTCTCAATTCACAGAAGAGGAACCTCTTCTTGTGCTTCTGAGTGAGCACTCCCCCTCCCCCAAAGGTTGTGCTAGGTGTGCTTATGTATGTAGTGAGCTGAGAGCTGAATGTCTTCACGACAACTCTTTGTTTTCATATCATGTACTTGCTGATGTTTCACCAAGCTGGCCAGCCCTGGATTCAGAGGATTCTGAAGAAGAAGAAGACAGGAGACTGATCAAGGTTTCCAGAGGTCATGGGGAGGTTAAGAGCCATAAATTAGGAAGATTCCAAGTAGGGAAAAGCGAAATAAGGCTGTGGAAGGGCATGTCACCTCTGGTACACCATCCTATCTATGAAAGTGCTCATAAAACAAATGTATGTGCCCATAAATCTTAATTTTACCCAGTATATTATATAAGCAAGTAAAACATATGTCAAAAAATAATAGTAAGTAATAAATAGTAAGAAAACTTTTCTATGATGTTATATTCTTTTTTTTTTTTTTTGGTTTTTTGACACTTTATTTACATTTCAAATGTTTCCCCCTGTCCAGATCTCCCCTTTGGAAACCCCCTATCCCCTCCCCCTCCCCCTGCCTCTATAAGGATATTCCCCCACCCACCCACACACCCACTCTCCTCTTCCCTCCTTGGCATTCCCCTATACTGGGGCATCTAACACCCTCAGGCCCAAGGGCCTCTCCTCCCCGTGACGGCTAACAAGACCCTCCTCTGCCACATATGTGGCCAGCACCATGGGTCCCTCCATGTGTATTCTTTGGTTGGTGATCCAGTCTCTGGGAGCATCTGGAGGTCAGGCCAGTTGACATTGTTGCTCCCTCCATGGGGCTACAAACTCCCACAGCTCCTTCAGTCCCTTCTCCAACTCCTCCATCTGGGACCTCACTCTCAGTCAGTCCAGCAGTTACTGTAAAGTGAAACTTGGGTATTCCGAACTTTTGGGCTAATATCCACTTATCAGTGACTACATGTCGTGTTCATTCTTTTGTGACTGAGTTACCTCACTTAGGATGATGTTTTCAAGTTCCATCCATTTGGCTGTGAATTTCATGAAGTCATTGTTTTTAATAGCTGAGTAGTATTCCCTTGTGCAAATGTACCACATTTTCTGTATCCATTCCTCTGTTGAGGACATCTGGGTTGTTTCCAGCTTCTAGCTATTATAAATATGGCTGCTATGAACATAGTGGAGCATGTGTCTTTATTACATGTTGGAGCATCTTCTGGGTATATGCCCAGGAGAGGTATAGCTGGGTCCTCAAGTAGTATTATGTCCATTTTTCTGAGGGTCCGCCACACTGATTTTCAGAGTGGCTGTGCCAACTTGCAGTCCCACCAACAGTGGAGGAGTGTTCCTCTTTCTCCACATCCTCGCCAGCATTTGCTGTCACCTGAGTTTTTGATCTTAGTCATTCTGACTGCTGTGAGGTGGAATCTCAGGGTTGTTTTGATTTGCATTTCCCTGGTGACTAAGGA
>CM052702.1:6734160-6744502 GCA_028551405.1 Uromys caudimaculatus
CCTTTGCCTTACAGAAG
Organism: Uromys caudimaculatus; assembly: GCA_028551405.1. Taxonomy (NCBI): domain Eukaryota; kingdom Metazoa; phylum Chordata; class Mammalia; order Rodentia; family Muridae; genus Uromys; species Uromys caudimaculatus. The sequence continues at coordinate 6,734,178 of CM052702.1, forward strand.
CTTTGCAGTTTCATGAGGTCCCATTTGTCGATTCTTGATCTTAGAGCATAAGCCATTGGTGTTCTGTTCAGGAACTTTTCCCCTGTACCCATGTGTTCGAGGCTTTTCCCCACTTTCTCTTCTATTAGATTCAGTGTATCTGGTTTTAGGTGGAGATCCTTGATCCACTTGGACTTGAGCTTTGTACAGGGAGATAGGAATGGATCAATTTGCATTTTTCTACATGTAGACCGCCAGTTGAACCAGCACCATTTGTTGAAAATGCTGTCTTTTTTCCACTGGATGGTTTTAGCTTCTTTGTCAAAGATCAAGTGAGTGGGTTCATTTCTGGGTCTTCAATTCTATTCCATTGATCTACCTGCCTGACACTGTACCAATACCATTCAGTCTTTTTATCACTACTGCTCTGTAGTACAGCTTGAGGTCAGGGATGCTGATTCCCCCAAAAGTTCTTTTGTTGTTGAGAATAGCTTTTGCTATCCTGGGTTTTTTGTTGTTCCAAATGAATCTGAGAATTGCTCTTTCTAAGACTATGAAGAATTGAGTTGGAATTTTGATGGGGATTGCATTGAATATGTAGATTGCTTTTGGCAAGATGGCCATTTTTACTATATTAATCCTGCCAATCCAAGAGCATGGGAGATTTTTCCATCTTCTGAGGTCTTCTTCAATTTCTTTCTTCAGAGACTTGAAGTTCTTGTCGTACAGATCTTTCACTTGTTTGGGTAGTGTCACACCAAGATACTTTATATTGTTTGTGACAATTGTGAAGGGTGTCATTTCCTAATTCTTTCTCAGCCTGTTTATCCTTTGAGTATAGGAAGGCTACTGATTTGCTTGAGTTAATTTTGTATCCGGCCACTTTGCTGAAGTTGTTTATCAGCTGTAGCAGTTCTTTGGTGGAGTTTTTCGGGTCACTTAAGTATACGATCATATCATCTGCAAATAGTGATATTTTGATTTCTTCCTTTCCAATTTGTATCCCTTTGACCTCCTTTTGTTGTCTAATTGCTCTAGCTAGAACTTCAATTACTATATTGAATGGATATGGAGAGAGAGGGCAGCTTTGTCTAGTCCCTGATTTTAGTGGGATTTCTTCAAGTTTTTCTCCATTTAGTTTGATGTTGGCCACTGGTTTGCTGTATATTGCTTTTACTATGGTTAGGCATGGGCCTTGAATTCCTGATCTTTCCAAGACTTTTATCATGAAGGGATCTTGAATTTTGTCGAATGCTTTTTCAGCATCTAATGAAATGACCATGTGGTTTTTTTCTTTGAGTTTGTTTATGTAGTGGTTTAGATTGATGGATTTCCGGGTATTGAACCATCCCTGCATCCCTGGGATGAAGCCTACTTGATCATGGTCAATGATCATTTTGATGTGTTCTTGGATTCGGTTTGCGAGAATTTTATTGAGTATTTTTGCATCGATATTCATAAGGGAAATTGGTCTGAAGTTTTCTTTTGTTGTTGGGTCTTTGTGAGATATTGGTATCAGTGTAACTGTGGCCTCATAGAAGGAGTTGGGTAATGTTCCTTCTGTTTTTATTTTGTGGAGTAGATTGAAGAGTATTGGTATTAGGTCTTCTTGGAAGGTCTGATAGAATTCTGCAGTGAACCCACCTGGACCTGGGCTTTTTTTGGATGGGAGACTTTTGATGACTGCCTCTATTTCTTTAGGCATTATGGGACTGTTTAGATGGTTTATCTGATCCTGACTTAACTTTGTTATTTGGTATCTGTCTAGAAACTTGTCCATTTCATCTAGATTTTCCAATTTTGTTGAGTATAGGCTTTTGTAGTAGGATCTGATGATTGTTTGAATTTCCTCAGAATCTGTTGTTATATCTCTCTTTTCATTTCTAATTTTGTTAATTTGGATACTGTCTCTGTGCCCTCTGGTTAGTCTGGCTAAGGGATTATCTATCTTGTTGAGTTTCTCAAAAAACCAGCTCCTGGTTTTGTTGATTCTTTGTATAGTTCTTTTTGTTTCTACTTGGTTGATTTCAGCCCTTAATTTGATTATTTTCTGCCTTGATGATATATTCTTAATTCACTTTGAACTTACCTTTAAATGTTATGTTCATTGAATTAAACTATGTAGGATGTAGAAGGTCATCCTTAGATAATTTTGGAGAAAAACTAATTTACTTTGTTGACCTACCAACAATGAGTATTGGTAGCAGGGAATTGAGTTCACTTTATGATTTTTCCATCAATTACTGTTTGAAATGTATCAGGTTAGATATAATTCTTAGTGGTGAATTGTTGTAACCTTCAATTTTTTTTTCTCAGATTTTTAGATATATTTTATAAACCTAAGACTTTTAAAAGAGTAAGATTTTTTTAAGTCATCTGTAATGAATACCCTTTTTATTTCAAAGCTCAAGCTTTTGTTTCTGTTTGTATTTGATATCTCACCATAGAGCTTATAAACCACATGGTGAGGGGAAAATGTAGCAATAATGGGTTGCTAAGCAAGTCTCTCAGCTAATTAAACAATGTGCCTTGAATTATTCTGGCTGTGTGTATGGCTCACCCATGATAGAGCAGGTCAGAACAATACTCACTTTAGTTTTTGTCAGAACTTACACTAGAAATAAATGAAAAAAAATCCTATTGATAGTAATTAAAAAGAAAAGGACTACAAGGTGAAATTGTATGGATTGAATGTCTTAAACAACCCAATATTCTGTCCTAATCGAATACCTGAACAAATGATAATTTCATTAAGTATTTCAAAATCATACCAATTGTAGGTTTCTTTATAATGTAGTAAATGCTATATTTTATCAGATTACAAATATTTTATTATCCAAACCAGAAACACAGTGTAAGGCACCCCTTTCATAAATAAGCATTTTTACCCTATTACTGCTGCCTTTCAAAATAAAATTGAGACAGAAGGAAGCCTATTCAGCTTATCCAAATTATAATTAATTTTAGCACTTGGGTGTATTTATGAAATGTGAGCTAGACTCTCTAATGGGAGTTGTAAAATGCAGTCATGGACCAGGTCCCAGACTGTTCAAATAATTTATTTTTCTGTTGAGAGTTACATCGCTAATTAAATACAAAGGCAAGGGTCGGTAGCAAGGATGGATGGGAAGTGAGTCCAGGCACGGAGCTTCAGGCCTGGTGAAGCTTCTCTTGGATGCTAACCCTGCAGCTGCTGTGAGAATCCAGTTTTCTTTTCCTCCTCATTTTCCTCTTCTCTGTGTGCTGCTTCTTCAGTGAGTTCCCAGAATTCCTCTCCTGGAGTAGAGAAGCATCTTTCTGTGTGTACCTACCCAGCAGGCACTTGGTTTAAACTGATTGCACCAATCATACTTAGAAAGAAACTTAAATGTCCATGGATAGTGTCTGTGGTTCTGATCACTGTAGGTGTAGTTCATAAGATCTTAATTGTTTCCCATGACTATTCGATGTTTTTTAGTCAGCTATTATTGAGTCTCCAACACAGTGTACTTTCTATACTCCAATCTCTAAAAGGGTCAAAACCCTGAGAGTTTAGAAACATCAAGAGCATGACTAGGAAAGCCGTGAGTGATGTTAAATGTCAGCCTTCAGGCCCCTCCTTGGTGTTCTGTGGCATTGGTGTCATGAGCTTCTAGAATGTTCTTTGCATTTTCCTCACTTTTCTTTCCTTTCTTAAACTCTTTAATGCAGCTGGAATGCTTGCGGATTCTTCTGAAACCTTCTAAGCCTGACTCTGAGGACCCAGCTGGAGGATGCCGTCTGAACACTGCCTCAGGTACACACTGAAGGAGAATGCCCTTTTCAGTAGAGCATGCTGAACCTGGGAACACTGCAGTGCTGAGCACAGGGCACTGAGCACAGAGCACTGAACACTGAATACTGAGCACAGAGCACTGAGCACAGAGCATTGAGCACAGAGCACTGAACACTGAGCACAGAGCACTGAGCACTGAACACTGAGCACAGAGCACTGAGCCCAGAACACTGAGCACAGATCACATAGCACTGAACACAGAGCACTGAGCATAGAGCACTAAGTACTGAGCACAGAACACTGAACACAGAACACTGAACACAGAACACTGAGCACAGAGCACTGAGCCCAGAGCACTGAGCACTGAACACTGAATACACAGCACTGAGCACAGAGCACTAAGTACTGAGCACTGAACACAGGACACTGAGCACAGAGCACTGAACACCAAGCATAGTGCGTGAGCGCTGAACACTGAGCACAGAGCACTGAACACTGAGCATAGAGCAGTGAGCCCTGAGCACAGAGCACTGAACACTGAACACAAGGCTCAAACCGGGCACGATTTGATTGAATAAACAAAACAGACATATTTTTTGTGATTTGGGTATTTGGAAAAAGATGAACCACTAAGACCGCTTGATCAAAGCTAGAAGAGCCTCATGAGTCTTTGGCTGATACTGCTTTTTGTCTTTTTCAGATGGTAACCCTTTAAGCAAAAGGCAAATCACTGTAAAGGTACATGATAAAAATTTGTAGAAAACTATGCTGTCTCTGAATATTGACCCCTTTAATGCAATCAGTTTGGGGAGGATTCAGAAGTTCCTGATAATATCTTTTTTTGAATATTTCTTTATTTAATAAGTATTTGTTGAAGCAAGCATTCAGCTTGATATAAAGTACCAGCTGTGAATACTACAAAATTTGATTTATTCCTTCATAAACTGGGTATTTTATCAGAGAAACAGCTACACCACCAGCAACAGAGATGCTGTTGCAGAAACGGTTCAGATGGAAAAGCGTGGTGCAAACACAGGAAAGAAGCATGCCTGAGATCCCACGGATGAGCTGAGCGGACAAATGCACCAAGGCAGGAGGGACCTTCACGGTCTAAAATCTGAGAGGCAGCCAGGGAGAAAGCATATGGTGGTCATTCTGCCTGGAGGCAAGTCACCATCAGTTTCTGAGGAAGCAGTCCAAAGGTCTCTAGAAGAGATAAGATGAGAGGTAATAAAACTGAGGAGTGAGATATTTCTGTTAAATAAAGCTGTCTGAAGCTATTAGAGATGATTAGTTCCAAAATAAGTGCAGAATTGGTGGCATTGCCAGAGCAGGTGTGATAGCTCTGCACGCCTCTTGTGAGTTTGTTGCAGTCAGTAATTCTCCGTGGAGAATTAGGGAATGGTGTTTAAGGACTAGTAGTAAATCTTTTCAGCAGGGATCCAGGCACAGTTGATTTTAGCTACGTATTGTGCTAAACATCTTACAGTGTATAAGGCAGGTCCCCAAAACAAACAAACAACCTATCTCAGGATGCAGTTAATACCAAGGCCAAGAAGCCCTGTGCTAGATCTGGTGCCCTGTCAATATGGTGCACGTGGGTTTTGGTATTTATATGGTCCCACTTCAGACAACTTGTTCCTTGGTACCAGCATCTGTGTGTTCTCCAAGTGATTTCATACCCTAAGCCTGCAGTTTATGGTAATCAGTCCCCATCCTTCTGCCATGTCTTCCACTATGTGTCATATACTTGAGCCCTGGCTCCCCTCCTCTCTGGCTTCCATTATGCCTTCTGGAACTGTTGCAACAAGACCACGAACGCTGTTGTGTCTTCCTCCTCAGCACAGATGCTTTAGGGAAGAGCTGCCCAGACTCCAGGCCCTTGGGTCCTCAGCCTGCTTTTTACCAGAGCACATTTTCTTCCACTCAGCCACATTCGACCACAGCCACAACATGGACCTTGTTATCCCCAATAGTCACTTCCTGTCTGAGACTCCTACTGTGGATTCGTTTCCCGGCTTACAGGTTTACCTTTTTCACAAGGGCAGTTATTTGCCTTCATGACCCTATCTCCATAGATGCCACTGAGTTCTTTTTATGTTGATCAGCTAATGCTGCTGGCCATGGGGCCTGGCCTTAGGCGTGGTTTGTATCCCCAGTGAGACTGTTGGAGAGAACTCAATTTTCATTTACGGGCAGTTATCAATTTGAGATAGTTTCTGGATTAGGGGCGAGGATTTTGTCCACTTTTCTTACCACTGGGACCTCATCTGGTACAGATATGTGCAGACTCTGTGCATGTTGCCATGATCTCTGTGAGTTCATATGTATGTTGGTCCTGCTGGATGAGGTGTCTACCAAGCCTTACTTCCTTGATATCCCTTCATGTTCTCTGGCTCTTACAATCTTTCCACCTCCTCTTCTGTAGGATTCCCTGAGCTCTGAGAGGAGGGATTTGATGGAGACAAATCATTTAGGACTGAGTGGCCCCTCGATTTATACACATTACCTGGCTGTGGGTCTCTGTATTTATTCCCATCGACTGCAGGAGGAGGCTTCTCTGATGATGACTGAGGAAGGCACCAGTCTGTGATTTAGCAGAAGGTTGTTAGGACTCATTTTATTGCTGTGTTCTCTTCCTAACTGGTTTAAATTCTGAAACTTTTGCTCAATCCTTAATTTTTTTCCATTCCTGTTATTTTTGTGGTATTTACCTGTGAAAATTCTCATTCAGGTGAACTGAATAATCTATGCTGTCCAATGCAGACCAATTCATAAAAGCCTTTAAATCAAGCAAGCCCTGGAATGCCAGAGTCTTACAACGGTTTCTGGTGTTTCTATTTCCTGCCCCTCAAGAAGCAAACCAAGCCATGACTTGCTTCTGTGATTTCAGTGGCTTTTCCCACTTAAGCAGCTTCTACTGTGTTCTTGGGACAGCGGTGCTCTGTTGGTTTCTCTCCGAGAAACATGAATTATGTTTCTCTCCTTAGTCAAGACTGTGTTCTGAGCTTCAGACCTATGAATCAAGCTGTGTTTTTGACACCTACTATTGGAATGAAGTCTTTAAGACAACTCAAACTTAACATATCCCAAGATGAGTTCATTATGTTCTTCTTTGCCAGGTGCCCTACCATTGGGATATCGAGTTTTATAAACCAGAAATGGGAGCATCTCCATGAGAACCCCCTACCCTTCCATATCTATATCCAGCCTATCGCCAAGGCTTTTCCCCATCAATAGTTTTCAAGTCTGTTTGCCTCTCTGAAGCATTATCTTAATGTTTTAGGGCAGGGCTCAGATAGGCCTCAAGTATTACCATGGTCCCAAACTGCTCCAATCTGGTGCAGTCTCCCTAACTGCTCTTGGTACTGCAATCCAGTTGACCTTTTCTGAGACTTCCCATGGCTCTTGGTTGTCCTGGCCCACGCATCCTGTGTGAATTGTCACCTCAGCAATGGTTACTCAGTTCTCTCATACCTGCAGTTTCAGCCACTGATTTCTGTAGAAGAGTGTGTCGGTCTGCCTGTGCTCCCTGCTGACACAGGCCAAAGCTTGCTGTTCTCCTTTCCTGCATACATCTTATCTTCTTTGTATTAGGGTGGTAGATCATCAATCTATACCTTAGCTATTTCTCCTTTGGGAAGGTGAAAGTACTTAGTGTGCCACTGTCCTGGTACACTGAATATTCTGTGATGGCCGTTAAAATATTTTATTTATTCAGTATTTTATTCCCAGCAGCTAGAATAGCAAGGCAGAATAAATGTTTGTTATATGTATGCATGAGGGAAGGGGTATAGGAAGCTGTTTATGTATAATCAAGTTTCTTTCTCCATAATCTTAATATTTCTTAATTTTGCAAAATGTTTTAATCTAGGCTTATTATTATGGCTATTTTTATTTTTAGCATTCATTTTATAGAGTTTATAAAATATTATATAAAAATAAAACGAATTCCATTACAGGATCTTTTAACAGCCTGCCCACATAAATAAGTAGCATTCTTTTACTATTAATATATAAAACTATCTTTACCCTGTTGAGTAGTAGGTAAATATTAAAAGAGAAATCTACAGAACTTTTACATTTGAAATGTAAAATGAAAAAGTGTAGAGTTGTTTTAGAATTTAGATCTAAAGAACTTTCACAATTCGGTTAAATGAATAAATGAAAATAAGACCTGTTGGGACTTCTGGGATAGAAGAGTTAAGTCTATGCACTCAAAGTAGCCATTTGCACTAAAGCAGAGATTCAGAATGAGCAGGAGGGCACTGTTAGAAGCGTGCTCTGCATTTGATTCACTAGTTTTTGTGATCGGTTCCAGAATGAAAGTTACAGGCTCAAAGTCATGATTAGTCCCATTCCCTGGGACCTCATGAGTGAATCTCCCCATTATTAGAAGCTGGCATGTGACCCGTCTGGTGCTAACTCCCTGGCATTACTAAAGTCAATCAGTTTCTGGGGGAGTCTGGGTCTCCTACTGTGATACCAGAGACCTGGGTAAGCAGGTCCTGTGAGATGCAGAAATGGTGCTCACTGACAGTGACAGCTTGCTTGGAGTCACCTCATAGGGAGCCTGTGAGCTTGTGGACTTGGGAATGGGAAGCTCGTATAGTTTAAAGTAGATACATTTTAAAATAAGGAACAAAGAAACAGCTCTGATTAATCTTAGTAATGCATTTCATGTAAATCAGGGCGTCACAAATCACACCTTAAGCATGTCTTCAGTACAAAAGTATTAATGAGAAAGTTTTTCCTTCTTTTGCTTGTTTGTTTCCCAGTAGTGAAAAGACGTTGCTCTGACCTGGGAGGTGAGTGTGTTGGCTTGCCATTTCTTCTCAGGGCAGAGGGAGCTAGTGACAAGTGTCCATCTGTTCCCCGCCTTAATTTTTGCATGATTCACCGGTAGCTTTCGATTCCTGTTGTTCCCAGTGTATGATAATTAGCCAGGTGAAGTGAGCCTCACCTCGTCTGTCTGTCCTGTGCACAGGCGTGCTGTCAGGTTTACAGAGGTGAGGGCTTTTGCAGCTTTATAGCTGAGAGGTAAGTGGGAAATTGCTTTGAGAATACGATGATGACTTGTTGAGACTTGTTGATTAGTGGGCCTTTGTTTCTTGCCAAATGCCAGAGTGTTTATTTCTGCTTTTTAAGAACTCATAACATATTGGTTCTAAAATATTTAGGCTCTTCTGCCAAGTGTTGTCTTAAATATCAGCTTATGGTGTTCTTTAAGGTCAACTGTTCCAAGCTGAGCTATTAAGTCTGTGAAGAAGCATCACTATTGTTCCAGAGCTCAGCCCTTCAGTCTTTGCCAAATTGCAGTTCACAGTTGCTCTCTCCCTGCCAAGATTTTCTCTCTTTCAACAGATATCTAAGCGAAAATACTGATTCAGGCTTAATAGTGACGTGGATTGGTTACTAGATTTGGAAATTAGAAATGATTTTTAAGGCAATTATTTTAATGTATTCTTGTTCTACTGCAAATGAAATGTCAAAATTCAGTTATGGTGACATAAAAGAGGAGAAAGGACATTATGAACGTTTCAAATACAGTTTCTAAAGTCATAATACTAAAAATCCATTTTCTGTTTCAAAACATTAGTCCTAGAATATAAGAACACAGTTCTGAAGCATGATTGCATAAGTTTGTGATTATTGCATGCAATTGTGCTTTCATATATCACTCAAAGGGGTTGATTTAGAGGCTACTTGTGTATGATATAAATATAAACTTAATAGGAGCTTTTACAATTTTTGTCACCTTGAGCATAAGTTTTGGAGACCTTTCTTACAGACATCTTGTTTTTTTTTTTTTTTAACAGAAAGAAGAATTATATCATTTTTTCTTAGCATTAGTTTTTTTGTTTTTTTAATTCATGATCAAGAATTTTGGTATTCTTATCTGTAAAACATAGGTGCCAATAGTACCTTCTCTTAGGGTTACTAGGAAGACGAAATTGTCAATTATAATCAGTAATTATATATCATGTAGGGTAATTAGCTGAAAACTGTAGCAGTATAATTGCTAACTTTGAAATGTCATCATTTTAGAAAAGCTTTTTCAGGCTATCCTAGCATTCTACCTTGCTGATAAAGAATTCTTGTTTCTTTTCACCACATCTTTTACTTAATGATACTAATTAATCCGCATTCTAGGCTTTACCTAGAAAAGTGTATAAAGAACTATTTATGTTTCCGGAAGTAACTTTTAGTTACTGATTTTGCACGCCTGCCTAATGAGCCTTTCAATCTGTGCTGAAAATAATCCTTCCATCTTCCCACAAGAACTTCTGGAAGCCTCACTTTCTCTTGAGCTATTTTCTTTCCACAGTTCTTGGACTTTGATGCTTCCCAGTAGGAAACGTTTGATAAAGCTCGCTGAGTATACTGGCTTTTCACAGGAAGAATTTATTTAATTGGTGTTTAACTCTAATTTACCAGCCAATTGGCAGAAGTTAGGTAGAGCCCTGTCAAATAAAGCAAAAGTGTGGGTAAGACTTTGTTTCCGGTGACACCAGGAGTCGGTAGCCAAGGAGCGCCATAGAGAGGAAGCCTCACAGGAACTTGGAAGGCCCGTGAGTGGGGTTGAGGGGAG
>CM052702.1:6755067-6786212 GCA_028551405.1 Uromys caudimaculatus
ATGGGTGGGCGGGTGGGTGGGAGGTGGAATTCCCTCATAGAGGTAGGGATGGGGAGGGGATAGGGGGCTTCCAAAGAGGAGACCCAGAAAAGGGGAAACATTGGAAATGTAAATAAAGTATCAAAAAAAAAAAAAAAAAAAAAAAAGAATATCAAACAGGAATTCAGGGGGAATCCTACAACAGAGAAGAAGCTTTGAGGTGTTCTGAGTGTGTTTAGGAATCACAACTAAACCAACTTCTCTCCAACAAGTGTGCTTCTTACATTCTTTGGTGTGTTACCTGTTGGGTATTTGCTTCTCACTGAGAAGCTCTTACTCTGTAAATTAGATTGTGTTTGAGCTCCAGATCCTCCTGCTCCAGCCTCTAATTGCATCACCAAGCACAACTAGTATCTAAAAACGAAGGGCTGAGGAGATGGTTCAGCAATTAAGAGTGTTGGTTACTCTTCTAGAAGACCCAGATTGAGTTCTAGCATCCACATAATGGCTCACCACCATCTGTAACTCCAGTCCCAGGGACTGGTCTCAATGGGCACTGCATGCAAGTGGTACATAGACATATATGAAGGTAAAACACTCATTTATATAAAGTAAATTATAATAAAGTTATTTTTTCAAACATAATAGATATTTCGGAGATAGCTCGGCTGTTATTCAGATGTCATCTCTGAGCTACTAGCACTGACTTCACCAAAGAACCTGATAAGTGTGAAGAAACCTGGGTACCACCCCACACTCACTGAATGGAAAATTATGTTTTAATGACAACTCCAGACGGACCTCAGACATATGAATGTTTGAGAAGTACAGGTATTGTCAATCCACCACCACCATCACTTCTTGCATGACTGGATATTTGAACTTCTGAGATACACAATGACCTTGCTGAAGAAGAGTTAGTAAAACTCTTAGATAAGGGTATCAAATCATATTTGCTGTCTTCTCCTCTCTCTTATACAGTCCTAGTAAATTCTGTCATTTCTGCTTATTAGCCCTTCAGATGTCTAGTGATAGTAGGTTTTCCCCTCTAGAAAGAACAGCTAACTCTGAATTCTGAGTCCTCTTAGAAACCTTGTTGTCCAAATTTCAACAAGTTCAACTTATACCTAGATTCAGAGGGGGCTGAGAAAAAAATGCTTCTGAGGAAATAAAAGTTATTTTTTAAAAAAGAGATGAACATAAATTCCAGCTGTTTTTTGAAAGAGTTATCATCCTATTACAGAAGTCAGAGCCTTTAGGCAAATACTTCACCCTACCACTTCCCTCCACTCCTGTGGGTTGATTTTCTCTGGTTTGTTTTCCTCTTTTCATATTTTCCTGAAGAGGAATTTCAAGTGCTTGCCTCAGAGTTGTTTTCACACAAACCACTTAAAATATAACTTTGAAACTCAAAACATAGAATCTTGAAGCAGTTACAGCTTGCTTGGAAAAATGGCAAGGAATCTCTTTTTTGTCCAATCTGATATCAGCAATGGCTTCCTGGAGCCTGTCTGAACACTGAGATCACACTCATTTCACATGAGTATGGGAGTATGTCTACCCTGTAGCCATAATGCAAATAACCAAGAGCCAGGAGAAAACACACACTAAATCATAGCTTTGCCCTACAAATTACAATGCCACCCACAAAAACCCATTGCACTTTTTATACAAAACTTTTTAAAGGATTTTGAAAGGTAACAGTATGGATTGAGGTCAATTAAAACTTATTATTCTACTCTCTTACAGCCCAATACAAATCCACACATGACACCTATAGTCCCAACACTAGAGAGGGTGAAGCAGGCCAGATTGGGCTGAGAGACTAGCTAAGTCTTATATATAGTATTAGCCTAACTTTAGAAAGGCTTTGGGTCCCATCCCCACTCCCACAAAAATAAACAAATCCCATGGAAGCAAATGATTATTCAAAAATTTAACCTAAAATGTTTATAGTCCTCTTCTTTTTTGTTAAATTCAACCCCTGTGATAGCTATTCTTGGTTTTCACCTTGACTACATCTTGAATTAACTAAAACACTGGGTACACTTGTGACAGACTTTTCTAATAAAACATTTGAAGTGGGAAGACTTCTAATCTGAATCTTTTGAGGTAGAAAGATTCACCTTTAATCTGGGCCATACACACCTTCTCCTGATAGCCTATATAAAAGTCATGGAATACTGCTCTCTTTGCCTGCTTGCTCTTGCACTCACTAGCAAGTCAATTCCTTCACTGGCATTAGAGCCAACTTCTTTAGGATTCTGGCATATACTGAAGACATATAGTCTCATGGACTGAGCTACTGGATTCTTGAATCTCTTGTTAGTAGACAGCCATTGTTGAACTACCTGGACCACAGCCTGTAAGCCATTCCAATAAATCACTTTGCATCACACACATACACACACACACACACACACACACACACACACACACACACACACACACACACAAAATCGGTTCTGTTCCTCTGGAGAAGCCTGACTGATACAGGTATTGGTACCAAATGTGGTTCTAGAGTAACAGAAATATAAAGTTTTAAATATATAGAATCTTTAAAAAATGAAATAGGCTTTCTAATTTGCTAATACCTATAGTTGCTGAAGCCTTTCCTAACACGTGGAGAACATGGAAAGCCCATGCTGTGAAGTATTTTACAAACTTAAAGAAAAAATGTATTTGATTGTCCTGATTCACCTGTTCCGAGAGGCAATGGATCTGGTGATTCTGTATATAAAATTATGACCGTTGGTGGAAAGATAAGAAAAATGATGGTGCTGGCTAGTTTCTCCTAGCATCTCTGGATAAACTGACGAAGGAAAAGAATGAGCTCTGCTACAAAATCAACCAACTTCTAGCATCTCAGAATATGGTAAGAATAGTAATGAACTCAGTAATAAAACTGACTGGCTCCAGCTGCACATAAGCAGTCTAAAGGTTTCTAAGTGTGCCCTGGAAGAGAATCTTATCTCCATCAACCAAGGGTGTCATCAGTTAAGTAAGGGTGTTAATTGGTAATGAATGGGATCTTGTGAACCCTCAGATTCACAAGGGTCTATTTCACCTAAGAAAGTAGTCTTGACATCCTTAGCAAAAGATATATTAACCCCCAACCCCTGAGAAATTGACTTTTCCTCCCTTGACTGAGGAAATTAATCCTTCATTGTCTGCTACTTTGCAGTAACTTTCTCTGAAGGAGATGTGAGGTAAGACAACACTGATGTCCTTCAGCGCCCACCAATAGTTGCCTCTAGACTTATAACCTGACTCGAGGCAAGGCAGGATTCTAGAGGGGAGGGTGAAAGTCTAGTCCAGGGGGAGCTGCACCACACTACTAAAGAGCTTAATGAGTCTGCTAATTCACTGAAGAGAAAGTCTGGGAAAATTGTGTGGGAATGGATTTTAAGGGTGTGGGATAATGGTGGACAAAACCGAAAACTGGATCAGGCTGATTGTACTGATCTGGGTCCTCTGAGTGGAGATTCCAGGTATAAATTGGAAGCTTGTACAGTTTTTAAAATGTCAAAAGTTTGTTTAAATGGTTGGCTGAAGCATTTGTCAAAAGATGACATACTGAAATGGAGTTGGAGATGCCTGATATCTCTTGGCTTAATGTTGATGAAAGGATTTTGAGGCTCAGGAATTGCAATGCTAGAGTGCGTATGCTATATGAAACCTAATTGCCCACAATGGGAAGGCCCAGGAGACATGCCCTTTACTAATCCCATAAGAAACAAAACACTGAGAGGACACCAGCACATTTAAAGAGCTTTGGTGTCACCCATGCCTAGTGTCAGACATTAGGGTTGGAGATGTTGATGCTCAGTTGGATGAATTAAATGCAGTGGGTTTAATTGGGCCCTGAGGTAGCAGGGACCAGGTGGCAGCTCTAAATCACTAAAGACAAGGTGATTGTTGTAGAGATTCACCAGCTAGATGTGAGAAGACAGACACATGGTATCTGAGCATAGGTAACCAGCCCTGTGGCAGAAGGTAGGCTAGAATAAATGGGATACGTTACGTTTTGTTTTTGTTTTTTATTAATCATTCCATTCATTTACATCTCAAATGATATCCCACTTCCAGTTACCCCTCCACCAAACCCAGTCCCACATACGCCCTCCCCCTCCCTTCTCCCCTTTGCCTGTATGAGGGTGTTCCCCCACGCACCCACACTCTCCTGCCTCACCACTCCAGCATCTTCCTACTCTGGGGCATCAAACCTCCCCAAGACAGTAGCATTGGTAATAGCATAGGAAATGCAATGTCCACAATGGCTTTACTCATGATGGGTAGCACAAGCAGTGATTCTTATGGTGAACCGTATGACTTGTATGGGCCTTTGTTACTGGCTAGTCAATCATGCTATTTTCAGGCATGAACTAGATACTGAATTTAAGAATGATCTATATAAGCAGAAAATTTCTCAAACAAAGGAAATAAAGGCTCCATTGGATAGTGGCGAAAGGGATTTTTGGCCCATGAAACAATTTTCAGACTTGAGGCAGTTTATAGACACAGAATCCCTTAAATAAAGGAATGGCCAGGTTCCACTGAGGAAGGGCCTTGAGAAAATACCCAAAAGTTTTAGTGTTAGTCTTTCTCCAGTCCTTCCCTAGAGGGAACTAAGGCCTTTTACAAAGGTAACTGTACACTGGAGGAAAGGAAATAACCAGACTTTCCGGGGTTTATTGGGTACTCATTTTGAATTGATGGTGATTGTGGGAAGATCCCAAGAAAAACTGCAGCCCTAAAATTAAAGTAGGGGTTTAAGGTGTCAGGTGATCAATGCATTTTTGGCTGGTGTCTCATCATAAGTCCACTGGATCCTTATCCTGTAGTTATTGCCTTAATCCCTAAATGTATAATTGGGAAAGGTATATTTAGGACTTGGCAGAATTTCCACAATTGGTTCCTTGACCTGTGAAGTGAGGGCTATTATGGTTGGAAAGGCTAAATGGAAGCTTTAAGACTTGCTCCACCAAGGGAAATAGTGAATCAAAACCAGGATCACATTCCTAGAAGAATGTAATCATAGTGGCAGAAAGTAATGCCACTATTAAGGATTTAAAAGACGCAAGGTGGTGTTCCCGCCACATCTCCCTTTACCTCTCCTATCTGGCCAGTGAAGAAGACAGAGAATGCAGAATGACAGTTGACTATCAAATCAATCAGGTAGTGACTCCAATTGTAGCTGTGGTATCAGATGTGGTGTCCTTACTTGGAGCAGATTAACACATCTCCTGGTACATGGCATACAGCTACTGATCTAGCAATGCCTTTCATTTAGGACCTGTTTATGAAGACCACTGGAAGCAGTTTGCATCAAGCACATATTACTCTCCAGCCCTGTGTCATACCTTAGTTAGAAGGGATCTTGATTGTCTGTCTCTCAACAAAATATCATATTGGTCCACTATATTAATGACATTATATTGACTGAAGAAAGCAAGAAGGTGGTAGCAACCATTTTGGACTTATTGGTAATACATACGTGTACCAGAGGATGGGAAATAAATCCAACCAAAATTCAAGGGCCGCCTCAGTGAAATTCAGAGATAATCCTTCTGAGGCACCCATTCTCAACCCATGGGTCCAGACCCCTCTGTTGAGGCTGAACGACTCTTTCATGGGGTTGGCATATTAGATCTCCTATATATCAGAGATTCACATTAAAACACAATAACAGCAGCAAAATTACAGTTATGAAGTAGCAATAAAAATAATAATTTTGTAATTAGTGGTCACAACAACATGAGGAACTGTATTAAAGAGTCACAGTCCTATGTAGTTTGAGAGCCACTGTTCTAAAGGGAAGGCTAGATTATTGAACCTAGGGTCTCCCACCACCAAGAAAGAAACACAACCTTTATCAAGCCTATACGGATTCTGGAGACAGCACATTCCCCACTTGGGTGTGTTACCCCAGCTCATATATCAAGGGACTCAGAAAGCTGCTAGCTTTATGTGGGGCCTGGAATAGGAAAAGGCTCTTCAACAAGCACAGATTGCTGTGCAAGCTGCTCTGCCATGCAGACCATATGATCTATCAGACCTGATGGTACTTGAAGTGTCAGTGGCAGATAGGGACGCTGTACGGAACCTTTGTCAGGCCGCTTCAAGTGAATCAGAGAGAAGCCTTTGTTACTTTGGAGCAAGGCTCTACCATAATCTTCAAGCAACTAGGTTCCCTTTGAGAGACAGCTTTCAGCCTGCTATTTATTGATTCTTCATGGAAAATGAATATTTGACCATAGGCCACCAAGTTACCATTCAACCTGAGCTGCCCCCATCATGAGCTGTGTGTTATCTGACTCACCAAGTCACAAGGTAGGATGTGCACAGCAGTAATTCATTATCAAATGGAGGTGGAGCACTGAAGCAAATTACTTGAGGAAGTTGGCAAATGCATAGGGTTTCTACTCTCATTACAAGGGTATCCCTGTCATCGGCCAAAGTGCACATGAATGAAGTGACCATCGTGGCAGAGATGGAGGTTATTAATGGATTTTCCCTCACCAAAGGCTACAGCTGCTGCTGAGTAGAAGATCTGCCAACAGCAGAGACCAACACTGAACTTCGGATATGACACCATTCCCTGAGATGAACAGCCAGTGGCCTGGTGGCAAGTTGACTATATTGGACCACTGCCTCGGTGGAAAGGACTTTTTGTCCTTACTGAATAGGTATTTCTTCTGGTTATAGAGTTGCCTTGCCTGCATGTAATGTTTCTGCCAAAACAGAATGCCTTATCCATCGTCATGGTATTCCATTTGCTTCTGACCAAGGAACTCACTTCACAGCCCAGAGAAGGACCCATGATCATGAAATCCACTGGTCTTACCATGTTCTAGACTATCTCGAAGCAGTTGGCCTGATAGAAAGATGGAATGGCCTTTTAAAGACACAGTTACAGTGCCAATCAGGTAGCAGCAGCCTGGGGGGGGGGGGGGGGCTGGGACAGGGTTCTCTAGAAGGAAATATGCTTTGAATCGGGCTCTAATACATGGTACAGCTTCCCCCATAGCTGGGATCCATGGAATCAAAGGGAATCGTTCCACTCTTTATTATCTCTAGCAATCCACTAGGAAAATGTTTGTTTCCTGTTCCCATTACCTAAGTCTACTGGCCTAAATGTTTGGTCCTAGATAGGAGAGCACTTTTCCCAGGAGACACAACAAATACTTTATCGAACTGGAAGTTCACACTCCACCTCCCCTCCAGCCACTTTGGCCTTCTGATGTCCTTAAGCCTACAGGCCAACAAAGGAATAAGTGTCAGGAGGGGTGACTGGTCCAAATTACCAAAGGGAAATTGGATAAGTCCTCCACAACGGAGGTAAGAAAGATTACCTCTGGAGTGCAGGAGATCTTTTAGCACATCTCTTGCTGCTATTATGTCCTGTGATTAAAATCAGTGTGAAACTACAGCCTAATCCAGACAGAATGATAAAGGACACAGACCCTTCAAGAATGAAGGTGTCACTCCTCCATAAAAAGAGCAGAGACCTACTGAGGTGCTTGCTGAGGGTGGAGGAAACTCAAATGTATAGTAGAGGAAGAGAGTTACAAATACTAGCTAACACCACATGGCCAGTTACAGAAATGGGGATTATAATTATAATGATTGTTTTTGTCATATTTTGTTAAGAATGTGTTTATTTGACCAGTATGAAGTGTTCTTTCTTACCTTTTTTGATAACTTCTGGTTGAAAGTTGATTTTATTTGATATTAGAATGGCTACTCCAGCTTGTTTCTTGGGACCATTTGCTTGGAAAATTGTTTTCCAACCTTTTACTCTGAGGTTGTGTCTGTCTTTGTCACTGAGGTACGTGTCCTGTATGCAGCAAGATGCTGGGTCCTGTTTACATATTCAGTCTGTTCGGCTATGGTTTTTTATTGGGGAATTGAGTCCATTGATGTTAAGAGATAATAAGGAAAAGGGATTGTTACTTCCTGTTATTTTTGTTGTTAGATGTGGTATCATGTTTATGTGGCTATCTTCTTTTGAGTTTGTTGAAAGATTACTTTCTTGCTTTTTCTAGGTTGTAGTTTCCCTCCTTGTGTTGATGTTTTCCATCCACTATCCTTTGTAGGGCTGGATTTGTGGAAACATATTGTGTAAATTTGGTTTTGCCATGGAATATCTTGTTTTCTCGTCTATGGTAATTGAGAGTTTTGCTGGGTAGAGTAGCCTGGGCTGGCATTTGTGTTCTCTTACGATCTGTATGACACCTGCCCATGATCTTCTAGCTTTCATAGTCTCTGGTGAGAAGTCTGGTGTAATTCTGATAGGTCTGCCTTTATATGTTACTTGACCTTTTTCCCTTGCTGCTTTTAATATTCTTTCCTTGTTTAGTGCACTTGGTGTTTTGATCATTGTGTGATAGGCGGAATTTCTTTTCCAGTCCAGTCTATTTGGAGTTCTGTAGACTTCTTGTATGTTCATGGGCATCTCTTTCTTTAGGCTAGGAAACTTTTCTTCTATAATTTTGTTGAAGATATTTTTTGGCCCTTTAAGTTGGGAATCTTCGCTCTCTTCTATACCTATTATCTTTAGGTTTGGTCTTCTCATTGTGTCCTGGATTTCCTGGATGTTTTGAGTTAGGAATTTTTTGCATTTTGCATTTTCTTTAACTGTTGTGTCAATGTTTTCTATGGTATGTTCTGCACCTGAGATTCTCTCTTCTATCTCTTGTATTCTGTTGGTGATGCCTGCATCTACGACTCCTGATCTTTTTCCTAGGTTTTCTAACTCCTGGGTTGTCTCTCTTTGTGATTTCTTTATTGTTTCTGTTTCCATTTTTAGATCCTGGATGGTTTTGTTCAGTTCCTTCACCTGTTTGGTTGTGTTTTCCTGTAATTCTTTAAGGAATTTTTGTATTTCCTCTTTAAGGGATTTTAGCTATAAGGGGTAACTTCAGCAAGTGTTATAGGTATCTGATGAATCTCAGTGTAATGGCCTTGGTAAACGCAAAGGAATGTTGCTCTTTGCTCAGAGTGAAGCTAACATATTTTCAAGGGAGAATTTTATGTTCACATTAGGGAGGTGAGTCCTGTACGTTTTAGAAGACTAGTATTTATTTTCTCTGAATTTAGTCAGGAGTTGTCAACTTATTTCTAGTTGAGTGTGGCAGTAGTAAGATTTTCAAAGCCTACTGAAAACAAGTAACATTAAATTTGTGATTTATGAGATTAGGTTGTGTGCTATTTTGACTGAAGTCAACTTTGCTTTGTCATATCAAAGGAGAAAAAAACCGAATGACCTATAAAACTTGTAAGAGTTGATCTGCCAGAAATAATTTCCAGTTGCATAATGTTTTTACAAAGTGATATAATTTATTTTAATCATATTTATAATATATAAGATGATGATAACATTAGCTTCTAAAGTTTTAGCCAAAAATAGCATTTTAATTATTATAGAAATGTCTACAAGTAATTTCATAATTTATTAATTCTGCATTTAATTTTGACATGTTTCTCATAATTCACCATTGTATATAATACTGTGATAGATACATACATATTTTTGCCAGAATAAATTCCTAGAAATAAGTTTACTAGATAAAATTTTATGCACAATTTATACTTTGGTACATGTTCGTAAACTGTTCGTTAGAAGTGCTGTATTGATTTGTACTGTTATATGGGACATTTCTCTAAAATTCTCTAACAATTAAATTTTATTATAAAAAGAAAGAAAGAATGTGTTTATACAGATATTTGTGTTTTCTCTCCTTGACTTCTTTATCATGTAGTATAACATCAGTTATGAGAATATCAGGGGTTATCATATTTAAGTTTAAGATAGTAAAAAAAATATCCTTCAAAGGGCATTGTCATGCAATCTAAATTTATCACATGTTTGTGTTTGCATGAGGAATAATTATATCATGTTAACAAGCATAATAATGACCTGGTCAAATATTTAATGTGTTTGCGATTGTATGAGAGATAGTTATAGCATGTTGTGTGTAATTATGCCTTGCTTTTTTTTTTTTACTTGAAAATTAAGCATGACAGAAGGAGATATGATTGTGTATCAGGTTGACAAGGGATGGACTTGTGATGGCTATTCTTAGTTGTCAACCTGACATATTGGAATAACAATAGCCCAACTGTCTGGATACATGTATGAGGTATTTTTTTCTTAATTAAATCACTTGAAATGGGAAGACCAAATTTTAACCTGAACCCTTTGAGGTGGGAAGATCCACCTGTAATCTGGGCCACACCCACCTTCTGCTGACAGCCTATATACAAAACATGGAAAAAGGAAGCTTGCTTTCTTTGCTTGTTTATTCTTGATCGCACTAGCAATTCCATTCCTTCATTGGAATTAGAACCTACCACTTTGGGATTCTGGCATATACTAAGTATCAGATGAGAGACATCCAGGCTCATGGATTGAACTACTGCCAGAGCCTTGACCTTGTTATTACAAAATCATTGTTGGACTAGCTAGACCACAGCCAGTAGGCCTATGTATGTATACTGTATTATATATTGTATGTTGCATATTGTATATTGATTGTATATTGTGGCTGTAAAAGTTTGCACTCCCACCAGCAATGGCTGACTGTTCCCCTTACTCCATATCCTCACCAGCATGAGCTGTCACTTGTTTTGTTGATATTAGCCATTCTGACAGGTATAAGGTGAAATCTCAAAGTAGATTTGATCTGCATTTCCCTGATGGCTAAGGATGTTGAGCAGTTCTTTAAGTGTTTCTCAGCCATTTGAGTTTCCTCTATTGAGAATTCTGTTTAGATCTGTATCCCCTGCCCCCACTTTTATTTATTTATTTATTTTTAAATTGGGTTATTTGTTTTCTTGACATCTAGTCGGAGATATTCATATATTTTGCACATTAGCCCTCTATTGGATGATTCAACACCCCTTCATGATAAAAGTCCTAGAGAGATTAGGGATACAGGGAATACACCTTAACATGATAAAGGCAGTTTACCGCAATCCCATAGCCAACATCAACCTAAATGGAGAGAAACTCAAAGCAACTCCACTGAAATCACAAACAAAACAAGCCTGTCCACTCTCTCCACACATACTATAGTATTTGAAGTCTTAGCTAGAGCAATAAGACAACTGAAGTCCGTCAAGGGATACAAATTGGAAAGGAAGAAGTCAAAGTATCTTTATTGGCTGATGATATGGTAGTATACATACTACTTAAAGTTGTAGTGACCCTAAAAATTCCACTGTGGAACTTCTACAGCTGATAAACACTCTTAGCAAAGTAGCTGGATACAAAACTAACTCATGGAAATCAGTAGCACCCACTATATACAAATGACAAATGGACTGTAAATGAAATCAGGGGAACAAAACCTTTCCCAGTAGCCTTAAATAATATAAAATGTCTTGGGGTAACTCTGCCCAAGCAAGTGAAAGACTTGTATTATAAAAATGTTAAATCATTGAAAAAATAGAAAAAGATATTATATGAGGGAATGACTTCCCATGGTCATGGAGTCAGAAGATTAACATAGTAAAAATGGCTATCCTTCTGAAAGCAATCTACAGATTCAATGCAATCACACAATTCTTTACAGATCTTTAAAGGACAATTTCCAGCTTCTTTTAGAAACACAAAAACCCCAGAATAGTTAATCCTGTCTATAAAAGAACTGCTGGAGATATCAGCATTCCTGATTTCAAGTTGTACTACAAAGCTATAGGGATAAAACCCTACAAAGTTAAAGTTATTAAACCCAATGTGGAATTGGCACAAAAACAGACAGACTGATCAATGGAATTGAATAGAAGACCCATATATAAATATATCCACCTATGCATAACTGACTTTTGATAAAGAGGCCAGAAATACACACTGGGGAGTGGGGGACAGTATCTTCAATAAATGGTGCTAGTTAAACTGAACAGCAACATGTGAAAGAATGCAAATAGATTCATACTCGTCCCTATGCTCAAATCTCAACTTCAAATGGATCAAAGACTTCAGCATAAAATCAGATATACTGAACACGATTGTCCTATTCAGGGTTTCTATTGCTATGATAAAACACCAGGACCAAAGACACTTGCAGAGGAAAGGGTTTATTTGGCTCATATTTCCACATACAATTCATCATCAAAGAAAGTCAGGACAGGGACTCAAGCAAGGCAGGGACCTGGAAGCAGGAGCTGATGCAAGAGCCCTGGAAGAGTGCTGCTTGCTGCTTGCTCCTCATGGCCTGCTCAGTCTGCTTTCTTATAGAAGCCAGGACAACTTGCACATGAATGGCACCACTCATAATGGGCTGGGCCTTCTCCCATCAATCACTAATTAAGAAAGGGACTTACAGGCTTGCTTACAGCCTTATCTTAGAGAGATGTATTTTCTCAGTTGAGATGTTTTTCTCAATTGAGGCTCCCTTCTTGACTCTAGATTGTGTCAAACAGACATAAAGGTAGCCAGTTTACTGATAGAAGAGAAAGTACAGAATAGTTAGAAGTCATTACCTCAGGAAAAGATTTTCTGAACAGAACACCATTAGCACAGGCACTAAGATAAATAATTAAATGAATGGGGCCTCATGAAACTGAGAAGCTTCTGCATGGCAAAGAACAAAAATGGCAACCTACAGAATGAGAAGAGATTTTGATCAAATTTTATAATAATTTATAATTAACAGATTTCTCCAAAGTTATACATAAGTATATTTATATTTGCATATATATCAACCATATTGATTTCTTTCTTAATTGAGTGAAATTAACTTTTTTCGATAATTAGGAAGATGGTTCAGCAATATGGCTCAGCAGGTAAAGACCCCTGCTGCTGAGAGGAGTGAGTTAACCAGAGCCAAGCTAACTCCATTACACACTGCAAACTGACAGTTCAGGAGAGTAGGCCTAAGTTGCTGATTCCCAGAAATGAAAACCTGGATCCAGGAACCTGTGGTCAGCCAACTATAGCCAAGGGCAGCCAATCCTAGGACATCTGGCCCAAAGCAAAAATAGGTAGCTAGAATGAGTACCACCCTGGAAAGTCCCCAGATCCTAACTACTTATAGAATCAGTCAGACCCCTAGAGATAGAACTAACCAATAATTGTAAAAGTGCACATATCCCTCCGTGGAATTCCCCTAACTGACAATAAAAGCTGAGCCTTCCATTGGGTGTCTCCATTTTAATGGATGGAGATCCCTGAATGCTGGTAATTTCTGTAGAATAAATACTCTCTGCATTTGCATACTGTTTGAGTCTGGGATATCATTTTTCAGTGAATCTCAGATTCTTACACTACCAAGCATGACAACCTGAGTTTAATCCCCAGGATGTACATGACAGAAGGAGGTCACTTTTTCACACGCTGCCTCTGACCTCCACACAAGTACTGTGCCATGAATACCCCCGACCTACACATTGAGTGAATGAATAAGTAAATGTAAATATAATTTTAGTAATTTCTAAGAATAAATAACTTCTTCTGGCTACTCTATTACCTCATTTAAACAGGAGGGAAACTGAAAACACTAGAACTTTAGTGATTAGCCAAGGTGAGAAGGCTGCTAAGTGGTCAAAACAGGATTTGAACCCACATATAAAATCAGGACTTGAACCCACAGACTTTACCATTATTCTTCACTTTTGACTCTCTCTCTCTCAAGAATAAACCGATTATTGAGAAAGAAGTGGGCCTTTCCATTCAAAGAAAAACAGAGGTATCTGACTGTTTCTTTTGCCTCTCCCATCTGCAGATGAGACCAAAGAGTAAATACTTGCTGCCTGCTTGGTCACTGCATTTTACCACCTAGTATTGAATCTCACAGGAGGCTGATTTCCCCAGACTGTGGCAGGATCTGAGAACATGCCATAGATGGATTATGAACACAATATAATAAGAATAATTTGGTATAAAACCCCTCATCACTCTAGATTCAAATATTTCTAAATGAGAAGAATACCGATAATTCAATTTTTCAGGAATCCAGGCATGCAAGCCCAGAATTCAGTCACCATCAGATGGGCTAATTAAATGCAGTTGATTCAACAAGCAGCTGGATCATCCCGCAGTGTGGACAATTCCTTCCGAGTCGGTTTTTATAAAGATGATAAACAGAATTGCAGCTTATCTACAGATCCCAGGAACTATTCATCAGATTGACACGACCAGCCAGCATTTCCTTCTTTTATAAGACATCTGTGTTAGCTCAATACTCAATTTTAAAGTTTTAAACATTTCATCAGCTTTATTATCCTTTGAAGATGCTGTTCAGATCAAGCTGACATTCTGTGTAAACAGGAGTAAAATAAGCATGAGCAAAAATTTTATTGCAACTAAACCTTCCCATGAAAGTTATAATTTTGAAAGCATTAAAAAGATATTAAAACAAAAAGAAAAAGAGTGAGTTCCAGGACAGCCAGGGCTATACAGAGAAACCCTGTCTCAAAAAACCAAAAAAAAAAAAAAAAAAAAAGAAAATCATTTCCCCACACACATTTGAATAAAATATTTATAAAGGGCTTTGCACAATAGCAGGTATAGTGTAAATGATGCCGAATGTTAGCCAGTATGATTACTTCATAAATATTTTTCCGTCTTCATATTATTTACATTGGATGGAAATGGATCCTTCAAATAAAGTCATAACACAAACAAACCAGAGTTCACCATTCTCCATTCAGGATAATGAATAAGGGAGCCATAAGTATAACAATAAAAAAAAGTCACCATGCTCACCTGGAAACAATTCAAATCACTCAAAAGAGGAGTACAATGATGTCTCTTGGGTTTGTTTATTTGTTTGTTTTTTCTAATCTAAAGAGGATATGATGTTTGGTCACTATCACTACCAACTGATATCTACATTTTGAGTACAAAAAGAATCCTATTTTTAATGAATGTCCTCAGTTTAGGGAAATGATGAAGCTATGATCTTTAAAAATAAACCCATACCGCTCATGGAAGTCACAGCTCCTCCCAAAAGCTGCTTCCATCTAAATCAGCCTTTCCACTGCATGCTGCATCCACAGCAGCAGATGGGAAGCCGCTAATTGTCAACCAGACAATTAGTGCTTATCTGATGCCCATGAAATGTTGAGACTTGGTAACAGGCTGGCTAGATGATAATGTCACAGGATTGCTTCATTTGGTTTTGCTGAATGTCAAGGCCATAAGTAGGAAGGCTGGCTGGGGTGGAAAAAAATCATGAAAAGATATGGGGACAAATGTGATCAGAACACATTATATACAAGCATGAAATTATTAGGCAATCGATTTTGTCTAGCAAAATGTTGGATTTTTCTCTTGACTGGTTTTCCAGTTATACTAATATATGAGTATAGTTTTCTATAATAATTAGGTTTAGATAAAATTAAAACCTTACTTCCTGAAAAGGCAATATTTGAGCAAACAGCAAAAGAAGAAGCTTTGTATGAGAAGATAATTCCAGGACAGGATGACTGTGTCCCTGGTGGAGTGTTCCAGGCAAGGATGGCAGGTAATGAGGCGACGGAGGGCAGGAGGGATCGCTTTCCTTCTGCAGCAGAGTAGACAGCACCGTAATGTATTGAGAAGGTGTGAAAATCTGAGTTGCATTTTCAACAGGATCACTGGGGCTGCAACTCTGAAATAGCCTCTGTGAGACCGAAGGTTGAAATGAGAAGATGGTCTAACAGAGTTCTTTACAACTCCGTGCAAAAGATGATGGTAGCTTAGATCAGAGTGATGGGAGCAGAAGTGGTTGAGACTTGTTAGCGGTCAAGGATAACACAGATATTTGGATCCTGTTGTCGCAGGATTTTCCCTGTCCAATTACATTAGGGCAGCAGGAGGCCTGTGACTGGACAGGGAAAAGGGAGGCAGCGCTAAGAGTTACAGAGACGGAGAGTGTCTCAGGATGGAGACGGAAGCAGGGAGAAAGGAAGATGGCTGCGAATGTGAACCAGTGTGGCTATAACCAGCCACGGGTAGTTATGATATCGTAAGGTTAGGATTAAAGGTTGGGATAAAGTTTTTATCATTATCAACTGGTTTGAAATTATTGTATGAGCATCTTGTAAATTGAGAATTTATTGATACATAAATCTGATTGGTCAATTATAAGGTTCAAGAGTTTTGATTTACTTGATTACTGGAATGTGGGACTGCGGATGGCGGAGAGGGAACTAGCAACTCAGCCAGACTCTGCAGTGGGGGGTGGGGGGGCTGGCTGGAGAGAGTAGCTGAGCATGGTCCGGCCCTGCCGGTGAGTTAGAGGGTTGAAAGAAGCGGAAGCACAGAGAGTTGGCGGGTTCATTTTTATTTAATATTTCCCGCAACACCCTGGATTGATTATAAAGCTATGATGGGGTAACCTGCACAATAAGTAGTTTTGTGAGCTAAATTGAGACTTTAATAATGGATATCTTAGCTTTATATTGCTTCCTAAACATTTGACTACAGGTATCGAGAAGTCTGTTACATATAGTGTTTGGGGTTTTAGGAAAGATGGTGTACTGTTGTTATTCAGTACACCAAGCTCATGTCTCAGCAGCCAAGGACTGTGGTAAAGGGATGGAGCCCTCCAGGAGATACACCAAGGCTATCCTGGGTTGCCAAGAATGCATCTTACTACAAATGCATCTTACTAGTTCTGTTGAACTCTATGCAAATGTACACACTAGAAATGTAGGGAAGGGGAGGACAGAAAATGGAGAAACGAAACTCTGAAATTCCCATGGAGGCAAGAGTATTTCTGTATAAACAGAGGGGCAAGGACTGAGCCTGACTAAATCCAATTTTGAAAAGTTTGATGAAATTAGACAAAATTAACAGCCAGTATGTAGAAAGAAAACCTGGAGAATGTGGGATGCCAAAGTCAAAGGAATTATTAAAATTTAGGTAAATATTTAAAAATTAAGATGCTGAGTAAAGAAGAGCTGGATGTTGATTACTGGATTTGACTATAATTTATTTAGAATTTGGTGTGCATATTTTAGTAAGTGAGATACAGATCTCTCTTTGCTACCCTTGTTGTACTTGGTAACAGAATCTTGGTAGTCATAACATAGGTGTGTGGTTTTCTGTCTTCTTATGGGTCAGATCAGATTATATAGTGTGGAGAACAGCTTTTAAGTAAGGCATAGGCAGCCGGGATCTATTGCTTATCTAAGGAGGTGTGTGACTGTTCTGGCTACTACCCACATTCCTCATATTTTCTTTCTTCTTTGGTACAGTTTTGGTAATTTATATTTCCTAGAAACTTATTTATCAAGGCTGTAAGTTAATTGGTATAATTTCTATAGTATTTCTAGTAGTCATTTTTTCTTATTTTCATCTTAAATGTCACCATTTTATTTATTATATTGCATTCCTTTTTTTTTAAAAAATATTGAATATTTTGGTCAAAGATTAGCGAGTGATAATCTACTGAACCGTCTCCCTCGTTCCTTGCTCCATATTTCTGTGTAGAGAATGTGGGCATAGGTCCCAGCCTTGTCATATATTCAACACTACTTGTACTGTCAGCCTGTCTCTGCACCATGGAATACTGCTAACAATCCTTAATCTATACAGAGCACAGACCAGCCAGTCCCTTCACGAAAAGTTCTTGGGATAGCCAGAAACTCTGTGTAAGAACTCGAGAGTTCTAGAATCTACCATTGGAATTTGATTTGCCCTCTGCCTCTAGGTTCTAGTAG
Source organism: Uromys caudimaculatus (assembly GCA_028551405.1). Lineage (NCBI taxonomy): Eukaryota > Metazoa > Chordata > Mammalia > Rodentia > Muridae > Uromys > Uromys caudimaculatus. The sequence goes on from CM052702.1 coordinate 6,772,702, forward strand.
AATCTTGTAGACATACCAAGTTGACTCCATTAGTCACTCCCTAGACTATAAAGATATGTCCTGGGTTCTTCTCCTTTGAAAGTAACTGTTACAAAATGGTCTGCTAATTTGTTGCTGAACTTCCATTTATATGAGTATTTCATACCAGGACCCATTCCAACCTTTACTCTGATAACCAACTGTTCAGCAAAAGAAGGACAGGGGGTGAAATGAACAGGGGGTGAAATTTTGGAGGTGAATATACTAGGGTTTGCATCTAAGCTACAGCTCTCATTTTCTATTTGACTTTGACTGGACACAGCAGCTTATTATTATTTCAGTGTGTTACAGTAAGTACAGCTTGGCTTGGTTCTCATGGTACACTGTTTTCCTTTGCATTAGTAGATGACAGACATTCAGCTCTGGGAATACTAGAAAACTAATGTACATTCTGAGTGAAGACATTTGTTGAACTTATTTCAAAAGTTTAAATAACTTCTTACTGAATGTTTAAATTACTTACTAAGTATTAATTTATTCATCCATAGAACCAAAAGTTTCTCATTGTTAGAATTGGTGAGGGTGTATGGGTGTGTTGGGGGCAGGGACTCAGAAATTTTCCTATTAATAACAAAAAAAATCCAGAATGGTTGTAACTTTTTAACCTTTCCTATGTACTGTTACTGTATCAGTAGATTTTTAAAGAGGATAAAAAAGAGGATATTGCCACATCCCTTTAGAAAGAAAACACTTGTGCTGGCCAACTACTTCTGAACATGGAGCCTGCTCATTAGTGTGGCTGATTTATCCAGTGTCACACCATTGATCAAAACTGATTTTCCCCTCTCCTGGTATCAATCGTAAATAGCTTCTTGGCTAGGATTTATTTTATTTTTTACAGAAAGAGAAATAACATGAAGTTGGCAGCAGGGAAGGTTCCGGGATGAGTTTAGACAGGGGATAGAATATGATCAAAATATATTGTATGAAAAAAATTTTAAATGAAGCAAGCAAGAAAAAACAAACAAACAAACAAACAGAAACCAGAGCCCCCAAACTGATGATAACTCCCTTCCTAAGATCATGTGACACTAAAAACTTAACACTAAAGACACTAAAAACTCTTGGCTAACACGAGGTCCTCAAGTTTCCTGATAGCAAAGAAATAGAACAAACAGATACTAGAATCTGTCTTATACAACAAAGGACTTTACAAATTCTCTCCTTATAAAGACTGAAAGCGTTATTTCCCATGGAGGCATTCAAAATTTATTTCAAGAGCCCTTACTATGGCTCACTTATTCCATGGTTAGAGAAGCAAGTATCCCTTTCTCACAAAATGACATGCCATGAACTTGCTGCTGTTTATGGACACGAAAGCAGCTGACAAGCACCTTTAGGGAACACACCAGGCTCTGTGTTCATGAGGTGCTAGGGCGTGAATGTGAAATATAACTTAGATGTTCGTATGGACAGTGTAGTCCTCAGTGCTGCAGTGCTGAGAGGTGACCTTAGCAGTGTGATGGGTCATGAGGGCTCAAGGGTTACTAATGTATTAATCCACTGATATATTCTATTATTCATGTACTGGTGGATTACAGCAGGCAGTGGAAACTTTTGGGGGTGGTGCCTTGTTGGAAGAAGTAGGTCACCAGGAGGGTATACAGTATGTCCAGGTGCTTCCTTTCTCTCTTTGCTTCCTGGCTGCCAGGAAATAAGCAGGCTCTCTTAGTACCTAATTCCATGCTGATGATTCTCTGACTCAAATTCGGCCCAAAACATTGTTGCCAGCTGACCATGTTTTGAAACCTGATGATGCCTGGCTAAACCAGTGTTTGCTCCTTGACAGTGACCTGCTTCAGGTACTTTTTCATTGTGACGGAGAGTTGACTAATGTGCACACAGCATTGAAACATTAAAAGGGGGACATTGACATTATAATATGGAGGTAGGAATGTTAAAAACGAAACAAAACGAAATCATAACAATGTCTACTACACTGTTCAGCTTCAATACTGGGACAAATGGTTGAGGTGCCTATTTAACATTTCAGAGCAGACACTGCCCCCACCAGGCCCTTCTGCATGTCTCAGGCCCTGTCTGGTACAGGGCTGACAAAATCCTCTCCTTACCCTGAACTCTCCAGCCCAGGAGGCTGGGATGCTAGTCCCTATATAATTCAATCACTTTGGTTACCTGCTCTTTTTGTAACTTTGGGCTGCCTGGTTCTCCAGCTCTCCCTTCTCGCCCCCTCTCCTCCCGACATGGCCAAGCTCAGTCTGGTCATGTCCACTCTGGACTCTTGCAGATGTTCCTGCCCTTGGCTCTGCTCTCCCACATAACTATAATAAACTTTCTCCTCCACCACACCTAGGAGCAGTCATGTCCTTTCTTTTTTCTTTTCTTTTTTTCATTCACACACCAAGCATGCCATTCTCTCTTTTTGTAAAGGATAATTAATATAATAAAATAAATAATACAGTAAGAAAAAAAACAAAAGCTAATACATCAGAATAGGACAAAACAAACATACAGAAGGAAAAGAACCCAAGAGAAAGTACAAGAAATAAAAATATACACAGGGACCTACTCATTTTCACACTCAGAAATCCCATGAAGAGATTAAATAGGAAGCCACAATATATATATATATATATATATATATATAATCACCTTGTGCATGCCTGTGCATGCAGCCTCAATCTCTGTGAGTTCATATGTATGTCCTTAGTGTTAATTTGAAGGGCTTTGTTTTCTTTAATTTTTATTTTTTGATACTTTATTTACAGTTCCAATGTTTCCCCCTTTCTAGGTGTCCTCTTTGGAAACCACCTATCCCTTCCCCCTCCCCCACCTCTATGAGGGTATTCCACCTCCCACCCACCCGCCCACCCACTCCCATATTCCCACCTTAACATTCCCCTTTACTGGGGCCTCTCCTCCCCCTGATGGCCAACAAGGCCCTCCTCTGCCACATATGTGGTCCGAACCATGGGTCCCTCCATGTGTATTCCTTGGTTGGTGGTCCAGCCTCCAGGAGGACCGGGGGGGGGGGGGTCAGGCCAGTTGACACTGTTGCTCCCTCCATGGGGCTGCAGACTCCCTCAGTTCCTTCAGTCCCTTCAACTCCTCCATCTGGGACCTCACTCTCAGTCCAGCAGTTACTGTGAAGTGAAACTAGGGTATTCCGAATGTTTGGGCTAATATCCACTTATCAATGAGTACATACCATGTTCATTCTTTTGTGACTGAGTTACCTCGCTCAGGATGATATTTTCAAGTTCCATCCAATTTCTTGCAAATTTCATTAAGTCATTGTTTTTAATAGCTGAGTAGTACTCCATTGTGTAAATGTACCACATTTTCTGTATCCATTCCTCTGATGAGGGACATCTGGGTTGTTTCCAGCTTCTGGTTATTATAAATATGGCTGCTATGAACATAGAGGAGCATGTGTCTTTATTACATGTTGGAGCATCTTCTGGGTATATGCCGAGGAGTGGTATAGCTGGGTCCTCAGGTAGTATTATGTCCATTTTTCTGAGGGTCCACAAAAATGATTTCCAGAGTCGTTGTACCAGCTTGTAATTCCACCAACAACGGAGGAGTGTTCCTCTGCTGATTCAATTGGCGGTCTACATGCAGAAGAATGCAAATTGATCCATTCCTATCTCCCCGTACAAAGCTCAAGTCCAAGTGGATCAAGGAGCTCCACATAAAACCAGATACACTGAATCTAATAGAAGAGAAAGTGGGGAAAAGCCTTGAACACATGGGTACAGGGGAAAAGTTCCTGAACAGAACACCAATGGCTTATGCTCTAAGATCAAGAATCCACAAATGGGAGCTCATGAAATTGCAAAGCTTCTGTAAGGCAAAGGACACTGTCAATAGGACAAAACAGCAACCAACAGATTGGGAAAAGATCTTTACCAATCCTACGTCTGATAGAGGGCTAATATCCAACATATACAAAGAACTCAAGAAGTTAGACTCCAGAAAACCAAATAACCCTATCAAAAAATGGGGAACAGAGCTAAACCGAGAATTCTCAACTGAGGAAATTCGCAGGGCTGAGAAGCACCTAAAGAAATGCTCAACATCCTTAGTCATCAGGGAAATGCAAATCAAAACAAGTCTGAGATTCCACCTCACACCAGTCAGAATGGCTAAGATCAAAAACTCAGGTGACAGCAGATGCTGGAGAGGATGTGGAGGGCCTTGTTTTCTTGGTGTCTTCCATCCCCTCTGGCTCTTACATTCCTTCCAACTCCTTTTCCTCAGGATTCCCTGAGCCCTAGGAAAAGGATTTGAAGGAGACATCCCATTTACAACTGGGTGTTCCCAGGTTTCTTATTCTTTGAATATTGGCCATCTGTGAATCTCTATACTTGTTCCCATCTGTTGCAGGAGGAAGCTTCTCTAATGATGCAATGTACTAATCTATGAGTATAGCAGAACATTATTAGGAGTCATTTTATTGCTATAGTTTGTTGGGTTTTGTAGTGGTTATTTCTGATTGTCAACTTGACTATATCTGGAGTGAATTACAATCCAGAATTAGAAGACTCACCTGTGATCTGGATCATGAGACTGGAGGACACAAGTTTCAGGTGTGGTGGTAAGCACACCTCTAATCTGGGCCACACCTGCTGCTGGAAATCTACATAAGGACATTGGAAGGAGGAAGATTCAATCTTCTTCGCTTGCAAGCCTTGTGGGACTAAGTGATTGCTAGATCCTCGGGTTTTCATTCACAGCTACTGCTGACCATTGTTGGGGAGTTTGACTACAGACTGTAAGTCATCAACAAATTCCCTTACTATATAGAGACTACATATGAGTTCTGTAACTCTAGAGAACCCTGACTAATACAGTTTTGTTTTTATTTTTGTTTTAGATCAGTAGTATTTGGTTTTTTTACCTTAGATCTCTGGGCTATATAGTATCAGGTTCTTGATCATCAAAGCAGTGTTGGATATTGGTTTCATCTCATGGAGTGGGCCTTAAATTAACTCAGGTATTGGTTGGTAATACCCATAAGCTCGCCGGGCAGTGGTGGCGCACGCCTTTAATCCCAGCACTCGGGAGGCAGAGGCAGGCGGATTTCTGAGTTCGAGGCCAGCCTGGTCTACAGAGTGAGTTCCAGGACAGCTAGGGCTACACAGAGAAACCCTGTCTCAAAAAACCAAAAAAAAAAACAAAAAAAAAACCAAAAACAAAAAACCCATAAGGTTTGTGCCACCATTACAGTACCATATCTTGCAGTCAGGACACCACTGTAGATCAAAGGGTTTGTGACTGGATTAGTGTTTATATTTATCCTTTGGTACCTTCTTGAATCAAAGATGGTAACAAGTAGGGATGAAGGCTCTATGTAGACACCAGTGTGACTTTTCCATATTCAGTGAGTTGGGTAGATGTTGTCTTCAACAACAGAGACTTGACATCATTTTGTGGAGAGCAACAGTTTGGGTTGTTTGGCGGTTTACATGGGACCCCTTTGGCAAATAACTCAATGAGGTGCAATGCAATCTCAGTACTGGAAGCTTCATTTGGGATAACCAATGTGCACTTGGGGCTCTGCCTCCCCCATTATTTGGTGATATCCTTTAGATTACCTTCATATACATATATATTGTAGGAAGCTTCTACTGTATTACGGTTCCTGTATTGGGTTCATCATTCCCCGAACTCAAATTGTACTGTAGAGCTATAATATAAAAACACCATGGTATCAGCACAAAACCAGAAATGACATTGAATTGAAGACCAAAACCATCAGAACATAGTTCAAGAATGAACTCATGGGAGGAGAGTTTTGAGTGCTTGTTAGAAAACTCCAAGAAAACAATAGAAGAGTCTTTCAATCTCAATTTCTTCAAAATGCAGAATTGTCCTTGGAATGTGTTTTCATGCTACTCCCAGGTGTGGAGGTTACTTCAGAGTAACATTATGGCTTGCTGGTATTATTCAATTAAATGTTTATATGCCACTATGAAAAAGTAAATGCCACATGCAGCTTATCCTCGTGACTGTATACAGCTTGAATGCATGATTACTTTACTCAGATGATCCTTCTTAACCCTCAGAGTATAAATTGTCTGATGCTCTGAATAAAGCTGGCTATTGCATCAGACTTTAGTCAGTCTTATGCATTGGTTCAATTCTCTTAGGTTCCACTGCCTCAAGAGTAGTAAACACCAAACATAAATCCACACACTCATGGACATCTGATCTTTTATAAAGAAGTCAAAAATATGGATTGGAAAAAAAGACATAATCTTCAATAAGTGGTGCTAGTCAAACTGGATGGCTGCATGTAGAAGAATCCAAATAGATCCATACTTACTACCCTGCACAAAACTCAATTCCAAATGCATCAGACACTTCAACATACAACCAGATATACTCATTGAACCTGATAGAAGAGAAAGTGAAGAATACCATGAATTCATTAGCACAGGAAAAGACTTTTTGAACAGAACACCATTAGTACAGGCACTAAGATCAACAAGAAACTGAAAAAGCTTCTACATGGCAAAGAACACACCATCATTTGGAGAAAGGAGCAACCTAAAGAATGGGGAAAGATTTTTACCAACTACACATTCATTAGAGGACGAATGTCCAAACTATATAAAGTAAAAACTAGATATCTAGAAAACAACACAATTTAAAAATGGGGAACAGATCTAAAAAGGGAATTTTCAATAGAGGAAATGCAAATGACTGAGAAACACTTACAGAAATAAATGCTCAACATCCTTAGTTATCAGGAAAATACAAATCAACCCTACTTTGAGATTTCATCTTATAGCTGTCAGAATATCTAAGCCCAACAACACAAGTGACAGCTCATGCTGGTGAGGATATGGAGTAAGGGGAACACTCCTCCATTGCATAGTGTACAGCCACTACATAAGTCAGTGTCAGAGTTCCTCAGGAAGACGGGAATTGATCTACCTCAAGATCCAGCTTTACCACTCTTGAGTATAAAGCATGTTTCATCCTGCCACAGAGAAGTCTGCTCAACCATGTCCCCTGTTACTCTATTCATAGTAGCCAAAAATTGAAAACCACAATTCGTCGACAGAAAGATGGATAAAAGAAAAAAGTAGTACATTTACACAATGGAATATTACTCAGTCACTTTAAAAAGTTAAATCACAACATTTGCAGATAACTGATTATAGCTAGAAAAACATCATCTGGAGTAAAGTAATCCAGACCCAGAAAGACAAATGTGGTATGTATTCATTTTTCAGTGGATATTAGCTATTTAGTAAATGATAACCAAGTTACAATCCATAGAACTACAGAGCTTAGATTTAGAATAGATGTCTTGGGGGGGCATATTAGATCTCTCTAAAAAGGGTTGTGAATGGATGAGGGGGGAGTAGACTGGGAAGGGAAAAAGAAGGGGACGAGGGAGGGACTGAGGAGGGACAGCTAAAATGAAGGGCCATGTGAGGGGTAATATGGAAACCTAAAAGAGTAGAAGCTCCCTAAAATGTCATTCTGTTCCCATGCTTTGTTTTCAGATAAGGAATACATTTGCTTATCATACAATGAACCTTTTATATGGCTTGATTTCCTTTGTGTTCTTTACATCGTTAGATAGCATCTACAAGGCCAGGCCAGTAGAAATGGCAGTGTACAAAAGCACATCTGACAGTTCACAGAAACTTCAGGAACATACTCATGCCAGAGAACGATAGCTAAGGCTCTAGTATTAATAGCCTTGCTGCTATGGTAAGGCCACAAACTTAGTCCCTTAAAACAGCACAAATATTATCTTCTTATGTTTCTGGAGGTCACAGGTTTAAAATGGGTTTCACTGCATTAAGATCAAGTTGCCAACAGGGATGTGTTACCTTTAGGGCCTATAGGGAGGATCTGTTCGTTATCTTTCCAGCTTCCAGAAGTCGTGCTCTCTTCCAACAATAGCAAGCATGTCACTCAAACTTGGCCTCCTCCATCACTTCTCTAACTGTTGTACCTCTGTCTTAAACCCTGATGTCTCCAGTGATACCTCCAGGTCTAACTATGCAATCTGGGAGAATCTAAACTAAATTAAGGACTTTACCTTAATCACAGCTCTAAGCATTAGGCTGTGGACAGCACTGGAGGACTGTTTTCTGTTCAGAATGCTAAAGAGCCAACAATAATCTTAAGCCGAAGTATTCTGGGTTCCACACAGTTTGATGCAGTAAAATGTTTAGCACATTAGAAGCCTATAGAATGGGGACTGGACCCATATCCAACACCTATATGATCTAACTAACTCAATATTTATTAAGTTTAATTATTTGTAAGTAGTAATGTCTATACCTAAAGGTTACTAAAGCAAGCTGAAGAGTATAAATATGCCTGAAACTGAAGCTAGCAAAGATAGTTTATAAATTGTAGTATTCCTTCCATACTGAGGCTTTCCAAACTGATAACAATCAGTATTTCCTTCCTAACAAATATCTTCATGTTCTAACCTGTGGTGGCTTGAGTGAGAATGCTTCCCATAGGCTCATATGCTTGAATATGTAGTCCTCTATTGAAGGAACTGTTTGGGAAGGATCAGGAGGTACAGCCTTGTTAGGGGGATGACTTTGGGGTTTCGAAAGACTAGTGCCATTCTCAGTGTACTCTCTGTGGGTCAAGATGGGAGCTCTCAGCTAATCCTGCCACCACGCCTTTGCTCAACCATTATAGCTCTAATACTCCAAAATCATAAAGCCAATTAAATGCTTTCTCTTGTAAGTTGACTTGGCCATGGTGTTTTTTTTTTTCACAGAAGTAGAAATCCTACCTATTGCATGGAGTATTGTTGCTCTATCAATATCCTTTTTCTGCAAACGTTCAAATAATTTTATTCTAGTATTTATACAGCCAGGGGATTAGTTTTTACCAACTCTGGTATTTAATTTTAGTTCAAGTTAAAAAAAAATCACATTGAAATCATATTGATTTAGTATACTTCAGCAAGTTGGAGTTGTAAGTAAATATGTAGACTCTTTTAACAATGGTGCAAGGGAAACAAAACATTTTGATAGTTTAAATTTTTCACTAGCCCTTTAAAGAAACTTTTTCATTTCATACATAAAAGGCACACATTTCTCTTATACTATTGAGATCTGTTTCCACCACAAATAAGTTTTGCAGTATGTAACTAATAATTGTCAACACTGTAAGAAAGCCCATATGTTCCAACCATTAGGACACATTTCACTGTTCCATTCTAGATGATTTACCAAAGAAATTCACATCTATGTGGGCAGCTTACAACTGCCAGCAACTCAAGCTTCAGGGGATCCAATGACCTCTTCTGGTACCACAGGCATGCAAATGCATGTATTCACACTCACGAATAAAAATTAAAATTGTAAAGGCTAACAGAAACATAAGGAAGGGCCTGACCTCTCATCCTTTTATGCATTTTATTAACTCTAAAACCAAAAAACTGATATTTCTTCCCCTGGGTAGAAAGTCTGAAGGTCTTTGGACATTTCTTGCTAACATCTGAATCTAAAGATAATATCCCAACACACATTAAAGGACACGGTTTCCCTATGAAAACACGTTTGCATTTGTTTCTTCCTTCTTATACACAAGAACATGAGGAACATAAATTCTATGGTCTGTTGGTTAATTTTCATCAACTTGATATAAATTCCTGTCACTCAGGAAGAGAAAACCTTCAATTAAGGAACTGCCTCTCTCATTTTGGCCTATAAGCATGTCTTGGATTTTTGGTGATTAATAGTTAATTATGGACAATGCCACCCCTGGGCAGGTGGTTTTGTGCTGTATAAGAAAAGTAGCTAAGCAAGGCATGAGGCAAACAGGTAAGCAATACTCTGTCATGGCTTCTGCTTTAGTTCCTGCCTTGACTTCTTGCCCTGACCTTCTCAATGGCGGACTATAAAGTATAAGATAAAATAACTCTTTTCTCCCCAGGTTGGTTTTTGTCAGTGTTTTATCAGTGCAATCACTGCAGCAAAAACCAAAGGAAAAGACAGTGCCAAAAAGCATAAGCTATACAATCAGAATAACTAAAGGGATCATAATTCCTGTTTGTATCCACAAGAGTGTTTCTGGATAAGATTAACATTTGAATTGTTAAGCTGAGTGCAGCATATCATGCTCTGTGATTGGGTGAGGCTTGTCCAGTGTGTAGAAGATACGGATTAAATAAGAGGGTGAATAAGATGCTCCACTATGTTCATAGCAGCCTTATTCATACTAGCCAGAAGCTGGAAACAACCCAGATGTCCCTCAACAGAGGAATGGATGTAGAAAATGTGGTACTTACACAATGGAGTACTACTCAGCTATTAAAAACAATGAATTCATGAAATTCTTAGGCAAGTGGATAGAACTTGAAAATATCATCCTGAGTGAGGTAACTCAGTCACAAAAGAACAAACAGTATGTAATCACTGATAAGTGCATATTAGCCAAAAACTCAGAGTACCCACGATACAACTCACAGACCATATGAAGCTTAAGAAGGAAAACCAAAGTGTGGATGCTTCAATTCTACTTAGAAGGGGGAACAAAATAATCATGGCAGGTAGAAGGAGGGACATAGAGGGAGGGAGGGAACTAGGAGGGAGAGAGGAGGTGGAGGATAAAAGGGGCAGCAGGATCAGGTATGGGAAGAGACAGAAGTCCAGAGGGTCAGGAAAATGAATAAAAATATGTAGCAGTGGGGGGTGGAGAGCTGGGGGTAGCCACTAGGAAGTCCCAGACTCCAGGGAATCGAGAGGTTCCCAGGTCCCAACAGGGATGACTTTAGCCAAAATACCCATCAAAGGGGAGATACAACCTGTAGAGACCACCTCCAGTAGATAGGCACAGCCCCCAGTTGAGGGATGGGGTCACCCACCCATCTCAAAATTTTTAACCCAGAAATGTTCCTGTCTAAAGGAAATATAGGAACAACAACAACAAAAAAATGGAGCAGAGATTGCAGGAAAGGCCATCCAGAGACTGCCCCACCTGGGGATCCATCCTATCCACAGACAACAAACCCCCAACACTATTGCTGATGCCAAGAAGTGTTTGCTGACAGGTGCCTGGTATAGCTGTCCGCCCTGAGAGGCTCTACCAGCATGTGACTAATACAGATGTACTCACAGCCAACCATTGGACTAAGCATGGGGTTCCCAATGGAAGAGTTAGGGGTAGGAATGAAGGAGCTGAAGGGGATTGCAACCCCATAGGAAGAACAACAGTATCAACTAACTGGATACCCCCCCCCCCCAGAGCTCCCAGGGACTAAACCATCAACCAAAGAATGTACATGGAGGGACCCATGGCTCCAGCTGCATACGTAGCAGAGGATGGCCTTATCTGGCATCAATGGGAGCGGAGACCCTTGCTCCTATGGAGGCTTGATGACCCACAGTAGGGTGATGGTAGAGGAGTGAGGAGGGAGTGGGTGGGTGGGTGGGGGGGAGCACTCTCACAGAGGCAAAGGGGAGGAAGGATGGGATGGGAAGTTTTCAGAGAGGAAACCAGGAAGGGGGACAATATTTGAAGTGAAAATAAATAACCAATTTTAAAATAAAGAATTGTCTGTGTTAAGCTTGGGCATTGTTTTTTTACCTTAGAACTCAGACTTAGACTGGACCATTAATGACTGGCTTCCTCCTACTTCTCCAGGCTTCTCATTTGGATAACTGTACCATCAGTTCCCCCTAGGTATCTAGCTTGCTTCCTAAGAATGGACAAAGCCTTAGCCTCTACCGCCATGTAAATCTCTATAGTAATCTACATATCTGTCTTTTGACTTAGCTACATATTTTCTATTGGTTTTGCTTCTTTGGATCTTCAGATTATATAGTATACTATTTGCTATCCTTGGAGCATCAGCATTACTAGACTGGGCATATATTTAGGTCCTTAACATGCTGTCTGAATGAATGATGACACTCTGCAGCGGAAGAACCAGTCAGCTCCGGTGCACGTCTCTTGATTTAAAAACATCCTCTCCTGATTTTCTTAAAATTCCTTTTCTGTGAAACTAAGATCTAAGTGTATTAAAGCTGTCAGTTCTTCAAGGTGATATTCATTTTTTTATAAATACCTTTCATAAATATAAATATATATTATAAATATATTCATTTGTAACAAGCTAATCATTCACTTGATGTTTAAAAACTGGAGCCTTCACTAGAAGTTCACTTTCCCTAAATACAACAAACCAATTATTAGGAAGCCATTACTAAGGTCCAATGTTTATATTATGATTCAATCCTGGTAGTGTCCATTTACCCTTTGTTATCTGTTAACTCCTACAGTGGTCAAGCTCGTGATAACTACTCTTTTTTCCCCCTCTCCAACAGTTTTTCCCAGAATGTCATATATTTAGGATTGTACAGAGCCATCTTCAGCCTAGCTTCTTGCACTTTCACAGTGTCACCTACGACTTTCCACAGCTTCAAAAATCATTCTTCATCAATTATTAAGAATTATTCCATGGTATGAATGGACCACAGTTTCCCTCTTTGTCTAGTGAAGGACACCACAGTAGCTCTGTGTTAGAGTAATTATGTACAATGGTAGAGAATGTCTTCCAATGAGGAAAATGTAAACAAAAGCAACGTTGCAGGTGTCCAGTGATAATGCTGGCAGGAATTATTACAGGGGAAATTTCTTGACAGTCTCATTTGAGGTCTACAAAACAGCAGAATTATTTTCAAGAGAAACTTCTGTCACACCATACACTATCTAACCATGAACTTATAAAGTGTTTCTTAAAATGGAATGCCCATGTCAAAACATACATTCACTCAGGACTTCACACCCAGGGCTTCCTATGTGTCCTACAAACCATTTGATGGAAAATAATGACCTGTTTACCAAACCATGATAGTTTATGATATAAGAATGCTACTTAGGTGCCTTTGTGATTGATATGTGATGTCAATTGTCAGAGGAAGGAAAGAATAAGCATGCAAGCATTAAGATGTGGCTGTGGCAGCACATGTGCTTCATAACCACGTGATTCGGGAGAGCTTGTCTACACGTACTTCATAACCACGTGATTCAGGAGAGCTTGTCTACACATGCTTCACAACCATGTGATTCAGGAGAGCTTGTCTACACGTACTTCATAACCACATGATTCAGGAGAGCTTGTCTACACGTACTTCATAACCACATGATTCAGGAGAGCTTGTCTACACATACTTCATAACCACGTGATTCAGGAGAGCTTGTCTACACGTACTTCATAACCACGTGATTCAGGAGAGCTTGTCTACACATACTTCATAACCACGTGATTCGGGAGAGCTTGTCTACACATGCTTCACAACCACGTGATTCGGGAGAGCTTGTCTACACATGCTTCATAACTATGTGATTCAGGAAAGCTTGTCTACACGTACTTCATAACCACATAGTTCAGGAGAGCTTGTCTACACGTACTTCATAACCATGTGATTCGGGAGAGCTTGTCTACACATGCTTCATAACTATGTGATTCAGGAGAGCTTGTCTACACATGCTTCATAACCACGTGATTC
>CM052702.1:6786712-6799212 GCA_028551405.1 Uromys caudimaculatus
GGGGGGGGGGGGGGGGGTCAGGCCAGTTGACGTTGTTGCTCCCTCCATAGGGCTGCAGACTCCCTCAGCTCCTTCAGTCCTTTCTCCCACTCCTCCATCTGGGACCTTACTCTCAGTCCAGCTGTTACTGTAAAGTGAAACTTGGGGCTGCAGCTTTATGACTGTAGTCTCCCTGAGTCCTGGCTATATGAGTATGGCGGCAGATCTTGGGAATGGGTGGGAGGGAACACTATTGGTGTTCTGAATGTTCAAAGCTAACAAAACACGGTCCATGTTTAGGTGGATTTGGTATATAAATATTGAAGACATGAATCTTTTCTGTGAGATTAACCCATTTGCTAAAATTTGCATGTAACTTTCATCTTTCAATTCCATTGAGGCAGGATGGGTTGTTCTTACGTACAGATGTACTTTGGTTAAAACTTTTCAGAAACAATTTGAAGTCAGTGTGTTTTTTGTTTTGTGCTTAGTCCCCACTTAACTGTTCCCATATTACCATGAGTAGACAAAGAACTAAACTAAACTACAGGAAAGGTAGAATACCTAACTGTCCTTGTATTAGTCTAGGTTCTCTAAAGGGTAGATAGAACTGACAGTATGTATATGTATGTATGTATGTGTGTGTATATATATCTTTAATAGTATTTTATATATAATATAGTATACTATATATACTATGTATATAATAAATCTCCTTTGTATGTATAAATATATAAATTTATATATTTATTATAGTCTTTATATAATAGTCTATATTATATTATATATAAATTTATATGTTTATAGACATAAAGGAGATTTATTAGAATGCCTTACAGTTTGTGGCCCATCTACTCCAACAATGGCTGTCTACCAGTGGAAAGTCCAAGATTCCAATAGTTGTTCAGTCCACAAGGCTGGATGTCTCTGCTGGTCTTCAGTAAATAACAGATCCCCAAGAAGTAGGCTGTAATGCCAGAGAAAGAAGAGCGAGAGGAAGCAGCCAAAGAGCAAAAGCTTCTGTCTTTCCTGTCCTTCATGTAGGTTGCCATGAGAAGGTGAGGCTCAGGTATAAGGTAGGTCTTCTGACCTCAAATGACCCAATTAGCTAAAAATCTCTCACAGATGTGAGATTTAGTTCATTCCAGATGTAGTCAAGTTGGCCAGCAACAATAAGCACCAAAGTCTTTATTGGTAAGGGCTTCTAAAGGTTTTCAAAAGATCATAAAGGAGCATTTCAGCCCACAAAACCCAGAAAGTCCTTTCAGGAAGTCCTAAATCTTAAAGATGTTTTAAAGAATATGGGTGTGGGGGCTGGAGAGATGTCATATTGGTTAAGAGCACTGTCTGCTCTTCCAGAGGATCCAGGCTCAATTCCAAGCACCTACTTGGCGACTCACAACTGTCTGTAACTCCAGTTCTAGAGGATCTCTCATACAGACATACATTCAGGCAAAACACCAATGTGCATAAAATAAAAATAAATAAATTTTTGAAAAGAATATGGATTTAGAGAAGGATAAAATAATAAAAGCTTAGAGTTTTATAATTGATGGGGCAGGAGGGTGGTCTTAAGATTAATGACCCCCATCCCCCCTACCTGTTACAAAAACAGTGGTAAGTGGACTTAATTTCTTACCTGTTCTTTGTGAATTTCTAAGATATTTTTTTTGTTGTTTATGTTTTTGGCACCCAGGAACTAAATAGCTTTAATTACTTGGATCTGTACAGACTTGCTGACCTCTTTCACCTCACTTTGTTGGAGAAGGCAGTGATTGATTTCCTAGTGAAGCATCTCTCAGAGCTCCTGAAGAGCCGCCCAGAGGATGTTCTCACACTGCCCTACTGCCTGCTTCAGGAGGTGCTGAAGAGTGACCGCCTGACCTCCCTGAGCGAGGAGCAGATCTGGCAGGTAAGGGCACGGTGCCTGACCTCGGGAAGGGGGGGCATGATTAAAAGGGGAAGGATTCTGGAACAACCATTATTTGATGAGGCTTCTCTGTCAGATGTGTGAAATCCTATTTCCAAGGTAGGCAAGTCACTGGCGGGTACCAAGTCTGCAGCCCAGCTTGGGAGGAGGCCAATACTGTGTGGCTTCTTCAAACCTCGGTAAATTACAAAAGGGAAGGAATTTTCTCTCGAAGACAAAAAACATTTCTTAAGCTGAATATAAGAAGAATGGATTGTAAAGGGAATGGATTATAAAGCAATTTTATACCTATTTAAGCCATTGAAACAAAAGGAGTTCAGGGGCTTGGGGAAAAAACATCCAGAAATATTTCTTTTAAAAATTATTTTAGTGAGAAAAACTTAGAAATAGCTTCTAGTAGTTTAAATAAACTTTTTCATGTGATTTTTAAAAGCTAATTTGTAGATGACTTAGTAGTTAATGAGTTTTGAAGTTGGCTAATTTTGATGATTTAAGTTTGGGTGAAGTAGGACTTGTCCACAAATCAATGAAATAAAGGTGAGCAGGTAAATTAATACAAGAGGTCATTGGTAAACACCAGGGTTCAACGTGGTTGTGCTCCAGAATCTCTGAGAGTTTTAAAGTACTTGCTTGGAGTCCATTTCCAAAATTCCTACTAAGAACACAGGGTATATATGCAGGGAATTGGGACTTTTTTAAAAAGTTGTTTCTTTTATTTTTGAGATTATAATATAATAACATAATTTCTTCCTTCCCTTTGCTTCTTTCAAACCCTTCCATATATCTCTTTCTCTGTCAAATCCAAGGCCTTTTTCTCATTAACTGTTACTACCTGCATATAATGTATGCGTACGTACATATATATTCCTGAATATAATCTGCTCAGTCAGTGTAATGTTACTTGTATGTCTGTATGTTTTCAGGGCTGAACGTTTGGTATTGGATAGCCAACGGCTGTGCTCTTCCCTGGGGAGGACATTTCTCCTGCTCTTGGCATTCCTTAATTGCCTGTAGTTCTTTGTGTAGGTTGAGGCTTCAGAAGGTACCCCACCATCTACTTGTCATGGGTATCGTTGCCATCCTTGTTTGGGTGGTCATATTGTTGAGACTTTGTGAGTATAGCTCCTGACATTAATAGAAGACATAATTTCACAGCCAACTTCCTGATCCTTTTGCTCTTAAGAGTCTTTCTGTTTCCTCTTTCAAAAGATTCCCTGAGCCTTAGGTGTGGGAGTATTTGGGAGATCTATCCATTGTGACTGGGCTCCTCAACTCTGCATTTTGATTGGTTATGGTTTTCTGTGGTGGTCTCCATCTGTAGTAAAGAGAAGTTTCCTTGATGAGGGATAAGGAATATACTTATCTGTGGCTATAAGGAGAACTATTTAGAACGTAGTTAGGGATTATGCTGGTTTAGTAAAACAATGGTTATAGGTTCAACTTCAAGATCTATGCTTTGGGTAGTTGGCGAGGTTTCCAGTAACAAGCATGATTTCCCTGTTGTTGAGTTGAACTTTAGTCCAATTGAAGAGTTCTTGGTTACTACCAAGGTATGTGTGCCACTACTGCACCCTTAAGGTTAATTTGTCACACTGGTCTTTGTATGGTTCATAAGTATCAGAGCTAGGTAGTACTACTGTTGGTTGCTTCCCTCTTTTGGAAGCCTGAGTGCACCCTCTGGTACCATGAAAGCTACTCTTTAAGGAAGAGGTGTTCAGGTTAGTTCCCGTTCAGGAGTGTCTGGACTTTGTGTTTGAAGTGCATGGTATCTTTAGCAATTGGGGTACACCTTCCACATCTGGGGGGCAGCCAAGGGCAATAGAAATAGCCTGTGAGTTTTGGGAGTCTTTTGGACAATTCTAATCAACAGCTCAAAAGAAGGCTTCTTACATGTGATGTTGGGGTTTTGGTTAGATGGTCTTTGGCTCTTGGAAAGAACATTGTCAGCTCGGGTGAGAAATTTTCTTTTAAACTATTTATGTATACATATAGACTTACGTGTACTATAGGTTTTCTTTTTAAGGCAGATAGCTAACAGTGTGATTCCTTATGACTTCTTCATATATCCTACTGTTATTGTAACCCCTCCCTCCTTTGCATGTATCTCCCTCTCCCCATCCCAACGTCCTTTACTCTTCCATTTCAGGGGTCTGATCACATGTACCCTTCTCTATTGCTCTCCTAACCCCTATACTGACAATGGTTCCTTTTTACTTTCAGCAGCATTTTCTTATTGCAATAGAAAGCAGCTCAGACCTCAAATGAGAGGAAGTTCTTCCCACACTATAGTGAGAAAACAAATCCTTCCCTCCTTGATTCATTGTGTATTCACCCAAGCGCTCACAAGCCCTTCCTTCTCCCCTGACTGTAGAATCCTTTCACATCCTGTCACTGCTTTGTCTAGGGGACAGAGGATGCTTTTTGTTGGAGAGTTGATTATTCAATTTAAGTCCTTTTCTGCTCATCCCTAGTGACTGTCCTTGGATAATGGCCTGATGTCTTTGGGATCTAGAGCTCATTTTATCCCTTCTCCCTTCACTACCTAGCTCATTCTACAGCATGTCTACACATCCTTGATACTTGGAATTTCAGGCCTGCAGGATAAAATGAACAGGGGCTATCTGCTGTACTAGGAAAAGTTCAGTGTTCTATTGGCAGATAAGGGAGTAAGCGCCTATCTTACCAAACATGTTCAGGGAGCTTTTTACCACTGGTCAAAATGCGTCATCTAACACCTGATGTATATAACTTTTGTGATACCTTCCTTCCTTCTTTGAACTTTTATCAGCAACAGTTCTTCTTTTTATTCAATATAGTAAGAGATTAGGGCCAGCCCCATCACAGGCATTTGAAACCTATTGATTTAGCGCACAACAGGCCAGCCGAGCGACTGTCTCCATCTTCTAACAAGTAGAATAAAGGCATCAGAATTCAGCTCTCATTTACAGAGCAGAGCCACCCTTCTAATCCAAGGCTATTGATACCTACCGTCTCTCCCCACTAGTCTACAGTGTTGATTTTAAAAGAAGCTACAAGAGTCTGCTGCATCCTGGGC
Source organism: Uromys caudimaculatus (assembly GCA_028551405.1). Lineage (NCBI taxonomy): Eukaryota > Metazoa > Chordata > Mammalia > Rodentia > Muridae > Uromys > Uromys caudimaculatus. The sequence goes on from CM052702.1 coordinate 6,791,677, forward strand.
ATTTCTAGGAATGTTTACCCTGGTTGCAAGTGCTGTTGAGGATGTGGTTCTGACAGAGAGTTCAATAATCCACAGCTCTCTCCTACCATATAAACGATCAGAATGTACCATGGCCAGCTCAGAGTATGAAGTAGTCAAATCCCTTTATCAAGGCTTGAAAAAGAAACACAATGGATTCGTATGTTATTTGTTTTCTAACACGATTGAGATTTGAAGTCACCTGTTCTTGTGACATCTGTCTGTTATTTTCACATGGTTGTAGGCACTGCTATAGATAGACACAGTGAAGTACAGTTGTCTGACTATCGGGAAAATTCCATCCTGTCTGCTTAGAAGTTATCACAATTGCCTTTCTAGAGGCTACTAGTTTTATAAAGTAGAATTTTAGAAACTGGTTTCTGCAGGCAATAAGATAGTCTGTTAGACCTGATCCCCAAAAAGGAATTAAACGTCTTCCATAAATATTATCAATTTAGGCATTCAGGAGGCAATAAGAAATTGTTTTTGCTTTATCTTAGTAAATAAGTAATTCCCTCATACTCAATAGAGAAAAATCAAATCAGACCAACTATATTGCCTCAAGTATAGTTAAGTTCATCATTTTTTGCTGAGGTTATACTAGTAATGTAATATACCATGGAAGAATCTAATATTCAGCCCAGAGTAAAGATTGGGTCTGCCAGAGGATTAGTGTCAGGGTGCTTTATAGAAGTGAAACTTGACGGACAGGCTGGAGACAGATCTACAGAATCTCATTAAACTGCTGAATTGTTCATTATAGAACGTTCTCACTGTAATAAAGTGCTCATTGACTTTGACAAATCCCCATCCCATGTCCTAAAGAACAGTGAAGAAGAGGTGCTGAGGAAGAGAAAGGAAATTGGCACAAAGTAGGGCAGGTAATAGAAACGTGGACAAGGGGTAGTGCTCTTTGATTAATATGTGCACAGTAGCTTAGGTGAAACACAGTCAACACACACAGGTTTACCCAGGTGGCCGTTTCACTACGTTGTGATAATGTAATCTGGGACAATACCTTCTTCCATGAAAAGTCTAATTTTCATTATATATCAATATGGCTCTGAAGCCTGTCATAAGAACCATTAAATTATTCTCACTGAACAAACTATTTCTTTATTTACTTACATTTCCTTTTTCTGTCCTTCTCTTTGACAAAATCTGTCACAACCTGCCATGACCATTTTGTGGATCCATGAGCTTCCTAAATCTCCTCATCATTATACCTTGGTTTTGTTTGCTTGTTTGGTTGGTTTTGTCCCTTTGATTTTTTTTTTTTTTTCTTTTGAGACAGGGGTTATGTATTCTCAACTGACCTGGAACTCACTAATAGATGAGGCTGTCCTTGAACTCACAGATATCCATTGCCTCTGCCTCCAGAGTGCAGAGATTAAAGGTGTATACCACCACACTCAGACAGTTTGACCCTTTAAAAACTCTTCTTATGCTTAGAATTTCATAGTCTGATTCAGACTGTTTTTCCTTCCTTTGGCCAATTATTGCTTTGTCTGTTGGTTAACTTCTATTATGTTTTCAGAGGAAGCAGATTTGAACCCGAGTTTGATGTCAGATGTTTTATGACCTAAAAGAATTTTAAATACATATTATTTCAAAGTTACCTCAGTATAGCTCAACAACTTGGTTTTATGTTTTGAGGACAATAGTTTCTCAAGTTCCCAGTGAAAACCACCAAATTATAATCCTCAAAGAAAGAAGAAACACAACCAGCAAAAAATGAGCAAGCCAACATGGAGGAACCAGGGCAGGCAGTTTCTACTGTGTTACCTGGCAAATCTCTACCAGTTTGATTTGGCTTTCAGATCAGTGAGAACTCTTAGCTCTAATTCCAGACTTTGTTTTAGTAGAGTACTATTAAGTATATCCTGCTAGACTCACCCTGTGGAGTCCTATGCAAGGGTCCTACCAATGAAGATGCTGGTCAAAGGGTTCAATTTTTTTTTTTCACAAATTCTGAAGATTAGATGCCCTACAAGGGTGGCAATGGACATGCTAATTAGACTGTAGTAATGATTACAGAACATTTATATGTGTCAGTTCATCATGTTGTCTACATTTAATATAGTCAACGCTTAGTTGGCAGCAAAATTGTTTTAAATAAATAAGCAAACAGGACAATCATAGAAGCCTATTTGTTTTCTAATGAGACAAAACAAATAAGAATGTGGATTTGGGTGAATGGGGTGTTGGGGGAAGGGTAACTGTACTGGCTGGTTTTGTGTGTCAACTTGACACAGGCTGGAGTTATCACAGAGAAAGGAGTTTCAGTTGAGAAAATGCCTCCATGAGATCCAGGTGTAAGGCATTTTCTCAATTAGTGATCAAGGGCGGAGGGCCCCTTGTGGGTGGTACCATCTGTGGGCTGGTAGTCTTGGGCTCTATAAGAAAGCAGGCTGAGCAAGCCAGGAGAAGCAAGCAAGCCAGTAAGCAGCATTCCTCCATGGCCTCTGCATCAGCTACTGCTCCTTGATCTGCTTGAGTTCCAGTCCTGACTTCCTTTCGTGATGAACAGCAGCATGGAAGTGTAAACTGAATAAACCCTTTCCTCCCCAACTTGCATCTTGGTCATGATGTTCGTGCAGGAATAGAAGCCCCGACTAAGACAGTAACCATAATCATAATATATTGCATGAAAAATCCATTTTTAATAGAAAAAGAAAAACATCTTAGAATGAAATAATTCTAAGCCCTTCCTACAGAAGGGCTACTTATCTCTTTCTTCTCAAAAACGTACATTTCCTGCTTGTTCAGTCACAGATTCTATTTCTATAGGTTTCTCCAGAGTGGGAGGTGAATCTCTTCTATTGGCGAAAAGTTGATAGGAAAAGTTCCCCATGGCACAAGTTCCTAGACAAGCTAACAGAGAATGCAGTCTCTCTTCAGCATGGACTGAGCAGCTGAGACCACTGAGGTCACTTGAAGTAGAAGATAGAGCACAGTTTTGCTAACTCTGTTTCTTCCCCAAGCCTTAGCCAACGCTTTAAATTGTAAATACAGCTCTGAGAACTGTGACTTTGTCTCTAAAATAGTAGAAACAAAAAGGATATCTTTTAGATGGATCAAGATAGATTAGGGAAATAAGTTGAATATTTTTGACACTTGTTATGTGTTTGCCTTAGTTAGGGTTTTACTGCTGTGAACAAACACCATGCTCAAGGCAACTATTATAAAGACAGCCTTTAATTGGGGCTGGCTTACAGGTTTAGAGGTTCAGTCCATTATCATAGGTCAAAGCACTGCAGAGTCCAGGCAGGCAAAGTGCTGGAGGAGCCGAGTGTTTTACATCTTGTTCTGAACGCAAACATGAGAGTACTGACTTCCAGGAAACTAGAAGGAAGGTCTCAAAACCCACCCCCACAGTGACACACTTCCTCCAACAAGGCCATACCCACTCCAACAAGGCCACACTTCCTAATAGTGCCACTTCCTGGGCCAAGCATATTCAAACCACCACAGTATTAAATATAGTGTTAGGAACTAGATCCCCCCCCCCAAACAAAATAAGGTCAATTTTGAGTTATTTAATCATACTTATTCCATTTTAATATTTGCATTTGGAGAATTTTTATTTCCCTTTAATTACTTACTAACACTTCCTCTGTATTCTCTAATAATGATACCTTTTTATTCCTTTGTTGACCTTGGCTTCTAGGCACTTTCTACCTATTCATAGAAGGCCCATCTCTTTTGAGCTGGCCGAAATCCTGTTTACGTCTGTCTGTGATTATGAACTTCCAGAGGTGGAGGCTGGGCCTGCGATGTTTACATTGTATAACCATATTGTTCTCATGCCTCCCATAAATAATGATGACAATAATGTGGAGCTTTGATATTAAAATGGAATGATTGATAAGATATACTACCACTCCTACATAACGCTGTACTGACTTTTTAGGAAACATGGTATAGACAATGAGTTTGGCCTTTTAAAATCCATATTTTTTGTATCTTATTGGAAATTGGGTCTCTAGCAAGGAGAGTTACACACTGTAGAAGGTGGTCAACAGCCTCTTCTGCAGTGCTGGTTTTTTGTTTTTGATTTTCTTTTTTTTTTTGACCAAATCTTCTTTAGTTTTCATCTGCACCACAGAATCTATGCATTGCATTTCAACTTAATCATTTTCCTTAAAAGTAATCCCAGAAGGTAAGCTTTCATGGTCAGGAAGTGGAGGCCGTGAGCCACTTCTGCAGGTCTCATCTTGTGTCTCTTAGGTGATAAATTGACCCAAATATACTTCTGATCAGACATAAGCAAGGACCTCACACACGGCAATCAGTGAACTGGTACATCATCGCGCTTCTGATTTACACAGAGAGTAAAGTTTTGAGAATGCTTCTGCCTTTACCACTGTTTTCATCCAATGATGTGAACGGAAAATTGGCAGAATAAAGCTGCGAATTCCTGTCCTCTACCTTTTGGAGTCTATCAACTCTGGCCAAGAGCCTAAAGTTATTAAGGACTGATAAACAAAATGCACCAAATATTCCTTTGCCTTTAAACAAAATTAGGAAAGGCTGGGTGTGTCTCAGTGGTAGAGTTTTTGCTGTTGTGAACGAGGCTCTGTGTCCAACTGCCAGTACTAAAGAAATTAAAACATAAGACATTTTTAGCTATTCTGGTTCCCTGGGTAGTTGTGCAGTAGCACCAACAGTAGAAAGAGAACCGCTGTTCTCCCTGCTCATGTCTGTCATCTTGCTAATTCTTCTATGTTCTATGCATGCGTTTCAATCATTCATTCATGAGAACTAGATACTGAGGACCTACTGTGTTGGGCCAGTGCTGTTGAGGGCACTCTTATTGCCTGTGGTAGTATGGGTGCTGGATGCTTGGTAGTGGGAAGGAGCAGCAGGTCCTGCTTCCCTGAGTGCTGTGGGTCTTAGGTAGATGCTTCTGCTTGTCACTTGGGTATGCTGAAATGACTTGGCTTCAACAGAAAGTAACGCGCAATTGTTTGCACATTCCCACGGCACCCAGTGTTCCTTCGTTGTTTCTCTAGTAACTTGTTCATTGATTACTCCCGGTCACATTCATACAGCTTTGAAAATCTCTGCTGGTCTCTGTCCTAGTCAAACAAATCATAGGGTGTGCTTATATAATCCAAAAAATCCTCAAATAGAGTTCACGTCTTAAATTCATAGATCTTGGTAACTTGAAATGGAGTCAGATTCTGAGGTCTGAGACTTTTACGCCCAAAGGATAATCTTTCATTTTATTCTTGTCTGTCTTTGTGTATGAGTTGTAATATTACAGTATTGCTATATTTTTCCCGGCTAGGCATTTGCAAGGTATATTTATGTATTAATTTCCATATGTATTTTTATTCACCAATCCCTAAGCTAATCAAATTTGTACCAGTCTTCAATTTTCTCCCCGAAACTGCCTACTGTTCCACCCAGCTAATACAGTCTTCTACATCCTATTAAATGTTAGTGAAGAAAATAAACACCAGCTCCTTTGCATCTCAAATGGCACAAGCCTGAGGATCTTTTATGGGCCCCCAGCTGGACACTGAGTAATGCTGATATTTCCGGGCTTGGTGCTTGAAGATGCTACTGTGTATTTAGTCATTTCTCCTGACCTACACGCTGCTAATTCTCTGGGAGGGTTCATCCTCAGTAGCTAGACTAGTGGCTTTGCGGTTGTTTATCTGGCTTTTCTGCCTTTGTGAGACACATGACACAACCATTTCATAGAGACTTTGCCACGGCTAATTCCCAGCACTAGGGCTATGTGTTGTCAAGTAGCTGTGAGGGGTAGTGATAAACAGAAATTACAAGAAAGCCAACTTGTATTCATATGCTGCTGGTCCCATGAGTTAACAGTTTCCTTTTCTTCCTTTTCTTTTTTTCTTTTCTTTTCTTTTTTTAAAGAATTGAACACAAAAGAACAAGAAGGTGATTTATGAGATATGACATATTTATGTTTTCTGGTTCTAATTTTCATTTTGATTCATGTTGTTTCCCAACTGATATTTTGTTGTTGTTATGAGAAGGAAAAAGATGACTGGAGAATATTACTTATGCATTGGTGGCCTGCAGTAATATTGCTGCTACCTGGGTTATCAGGGATTTAAAAATAAAACCCAGCCATAAGCTGTATATGATGTAGAAACCCTGAGGGCAGGCATAGAAGCCCACCAATAATAACAACAATAATAATTCTTATAAGCCTAAAGAGCTTTCTATTTTAATGAATTTTTACACATAATTTCATCTGAATCTTTTCCTCGACTTGTTACAGTATATGAGGCAAGTTTTATCTAAATTTTAACCAGGGAGAAAAGCAGAATTTAAGTGTGAGGTTCGTTGATAACTAACTCACTTTACAGTTTGTTCCGATGGGAATCTCACTGTATTCTCTTGGAATGTACCAAGCATCCCTCCCCAACCAAATAAATAAAAGTAGCCCCTACATCTTCCATATCTTATCTCTTACTCTATAATGAATGAAACCAGCTGATGATGTTTTCAGTAACTGGCCGGCGTTCTTTTTAACTTCTTGTACAACTGTGTGAGAAACAGCAAAAATGACTCTGATGACAGCAGCAGCAGAATCAGTAGTAGGATATATTGCTGAGGGTCTTGCCGGAAAATTTGGATCTTTAGATGGGTCAATTAAGAATGCCTAGAGAATTTCACTTACTCAGTGAAGTATCTTACGTTCTTCAGAATGCGAAGTAGTGAAATACAGTGCCGAGGGGAGGCTGATAAGGTGGAGTTACTTGCAGATCCTGTGAGTAACATCGATCAGTATAAGAGAATGCTGAGTTCCTTTACTTCCACTGTGGTAGGGTAAGGAAGACTGTGGGGAAGGCCATAGGCTATGGTTTCTACCTGGGACTGGAAACTGTATGGAAAGAATGGAAACGATGAATCGTCATGTTTTTATTATATGCTCAGTACGTTGAAACTTTAGGAATTTATGTTACAGAAGTTGACACTTAGATAACAGCCTAGATACGGAGTCTAAGAGACAGGAAATAAACTATCGACTTAGTAAGAATTAGTGTCTTCCATGTTCTACAATATCAGGTCACTCAAGTGGCTACGAAGGTCATGATGGTTGGCCATGCCAGACCATACTGATTTCCTGGCCCCAGCATTCTCACAGAGTACAGCAAAGCATTTATGTAGAGTGGCCTAGAAGCTCAAAAATATTCACATTTAACTGAAATATATAAAAAAGACGTGGCATTTGTTGTTTACTGCTAATATCTTTATGCACTACTTCCTTCACCCTGTGACTTTTGATAAAATATAAAATAAAGTCCAAGAATTTGATTGAGATATACTACAATGGTGGGTGCTTACCTAGAGTGCATGAGCTCTGTATTCCATCTCTACCAGCTAGGAGGGGAGCATTTGGACTCAAAATACCTGGAAGCAAGTGAATCTGAGATCACAGGCAGCATGAGAACCATAGGAAGAGAGAATTCTTAGGCTCTCTTTGGGCCCATTTTGCAGAATTGTACATTCCCAGTGATGATGGTCTCCATTTGG
>CM052702.1:6804212-6838298 GCA_028551405.1 Uromys caudimaculatus
AGTCACCATCACCAGGGGAAGCTTTGCATCAAGCATCAGGCATGAAAGCAGGAACAACTGCTTGCTCACATCTTTACCCAGGAGTATCAGCAGAGTGAGTGCACTGGAAATGGCGCCTGGCTTTTGAAAACTCAAAGCACTCCTCCAGGAATGTACTTTCTCCAGCAAGACCAACTTCCTAAGCCTTCCCAAACAGTTACAAACTAGGGACTAAGCATTCAAATGCCAAAAACTATAGGGGACATTTATCATTCAAACCACCACATAGAGTCACTGTGTTTGCCAGTTAAAGAGACTTAAGCCATAACCAGTTCCTATTACAAGTAGAAGTCATGTTCTGAAGTGGGTTCTGAATGTCCACAAAACATTGTCCTGTTTATGTTGAAATGTGGAAAATTTGTCTCCAAAATAGGAAGCCTTTCTTGCCTTTTCAGAAGCCTACCTACCACTGTACCCACACACTGACTTAGTCCACTGAGAGTATCCCTCTACATACAAGTGCACTTCTCCAAAGTTCCTGGACATTCCACACTTCACTGCCTGGCTTGTCCTTCAGGACTGGGTTCAGTTACTGGGCCATGTTCCTTTTTTCCTCTTGATCCCTTTCACTCCCAGCCACCATCTCGTACTCTCCATATTGAGTTTATGGAGAAGGCATAGGTCTGTGATGTCCCCGAGTGACTCCTTGTTCCCTCACTCATCGAACACCTGTGGGGTCCAAACAGCCCCATCTCACATATCCTACGGAAGAGCACTTGGAGCCTCCACTGCCTCATAATCACTCCGTGAGCTACTGTAATCGCCTCTCGATCACACAGCTTCAGAAAGCATCAAGCTCTTGGTTCTCCTCACTCAGGATCATCTTCCTCCCATGAACACTAGATGGAGAACCTCGGGCCACCGCACCTAGACTGAGCCCTTAGCTATTTTCTCCAAGGTAAAATTATAGCCATTATGATTCTTGCACACTTGAGTCCTAATTCAAGACTTGTTTGACGTTCCCTTGTCCGAGGATCCATTCAGCACCCTCACCCCTTTCGTTTGACTCATCATTTGTTGACTCAAATCTTCTCTGAAATTCTATTTTGGTTAAAAAAAAATGATTATAGTGAAAATTGTATCTTTTTGCATAACATAAATGTTACAATATGGGAAAGAAGGCTTCGTGTTCCCCTAGGTATTTCTACGATGCAGACGATGAGTTAGAGAATGTCACATGAAATGATGCCCTTTAAGCATCAGTAGTAAGTCTAAAACTCAAGAAGGAAATTACTGCAGAGCTCCCTAATACATTGGCAGCTTAGGTCCTGTCTTCCCTTCCCTTGGCCTATCTGATGTTCTGGTACCTGCTCCATGACCAACCCTCATAAGAATGGATGCTGACTCCTCACAGTGAAGAGTCGCATTCGACTTATGTACTTCCTGTGTACCATTTCACTGTAGCATCCTTCCTGAGAGAACTGACTGTCATTGTGGCTTTGCTTGAATACTTGAGCCTATGAGGTTCATCTGGTCATGCTATAGCTTTGATCTTAGTTGGGCAGTATGAGTGCCCAGCTTATCTTCTGATGCTTATTATTCATGAACCAAGCCACAAAAAGGTATTCAAGGGCTTGATATTATCAGGATGCCCTAAGGCAGGTTTACCAATTAGTGGTTTTGTAAGGCATAAAATATATAAATGTGCTAGCATCATTAAAACACCAATGAAATGGCAGCATAGGAAGACAGTCTATGACTGCAACCAAATCTCTGTCTCCAAACACTGTGACTTCCAGATCTTTATGATTCTCCACCTTCATTCCTGTATACTGTGAAAGATTCAGGATATGTGGCTTGGTATGGTGCTAGTAGACTGGGAATTGAACGGCAAGTAAGAAACCATGTGCATGTACTGGTCAGAATCCTTCTCATTGTGTGTATTCTGGGCACATAGTGAACTCTCAAGCAACTCAGAAATGGATAAATGAAAACCAAACTGAAGGAAAGATTCATGGCTATATCATTTATCCACAGAAAAACAACAAACAAAAATCAAAAAGTTAAGTAGTCAGCTCAGGCAATCGATATTTTAGATGTCACCAACTCTTGAGCTTGTCTGTATGTGTTTTTTGTTACCCGTAATTTAACTGAGTTGAGATTCAAAGAGACACATGTAGACAAGAATTCAAATACTTTTTAAAGGTGATATCTAAGTCAAGGGTGAAAAACAAATATTCTTCAGAAAGCCCTAGACTCAAGTAGCTTTCTCTCTCAGGATTTTTACTTATGTTTACTTATTCCTTTATGGCCAAAACAACAAAGCCACATGACTTAAACCACAGGGATGGAATTCCTGGATCATCTGTAAAGACAGGACCATGATAAGGGCTGTCTTAGGCCTATTACACTGTCATGCTTGTAATGTTACTTTACAACATGGGAAACATTTAATACTGTGTTTCTTACAGTCCACAACTATCTTACAAGTTTATGTCATCATCACACAATACTGTGCCTTATTTAAAAAATAGCCGGAATGTGATGAATTTATCTTGAACTTAAGAGAATATTTATATTGAAGAATTACTCCATTTCTTGGTGTCACATTGCCATGACATTTCTTCTACATATTGTTTTTTAAATTTTATTATTTTTTTATAAATAATTCCTGTTGTTTACATCTCAAATGATATCTCTACATATTGTTTAAATGATAAAATTTACCAAGCATTTTCACATGTTATCTTATTAATAATCTTCTTGAGAACCAGATGACATAGAAAATATCATCCTAATATACAGATGCTGACCCTGCCTTGGTGGTTTTCCTAAATGCACAGATACATTGTTACAGAAAGAGTTGTGAGTGTGTGGGTTGAGTGTTTGTTTTGTGGTGGGTGCTGGGGCTCTAATCCTCACACAAATGAGATAGGCTCCAGTTTATCTGAGCTACAGCCTCATCATGGAAATAGGTTTTTGTTCTCATATCCTACTTCCTTTATATCTTGCCACAAGTTCCTCACAGGGTATGTGCCAAATAGTCATCCAAGAAAGCACCAAGATTCTCTGGCCATTTCAGATGAAGTTATCCTGATAATGTCCTCTCTACAGTTAGTGCTTGGGACAAAATGTAAATGGTGGGCCGCATAGGGCACTCAGTTTATCAGTGGGACACAACAACATTTCCTCTCATATTCCAGGGTTATTCCAGTAGTATATGCTTATTTCTGATTGGCCAAATGCAAAGACCCTTTAGCACTTGGTATGCTATACATCAGATATACACTGGCATCTTAGTTAGATATTTTATGTCATCAGCTACTATCAGATACTTCCCTGAAACAGTCCTCGGTCTCACTGGCTGGATGGATACCTATTGTCCTTCTGCTCACTGTTATAAAAATACTGAAGGTTAGTTATAGGGCATTACTTCTATATTTATGCATTTGTTTTGGTCAAATGGGAGGTGAGCAAGAATGAGTTTCATTTGTCTTGAGTGTTATATTGGATGATGTTTGTACAGGGTCATGTTGGTTGTATTTTCTTATCCTGCAATCAAAGAAGTTTGCCAGTCTGGCACAAATTTTATGTACAAAGCATATTAAATATTTTGCTTACATATAATATCTGATTCTGGTATTCTAAATAAGTAGCATTTTGAGGTAGTCATCTTGAAGTTTTAAAACGTTTTTGTTTCTTCAGTTGAGATTAATTTTTATAAGAGATCTAGCTATTAATATATATGATGGTTTGTATATGCTGGGCCCAGGGAGTGGCACTATTAGAAGTTGTAGCCCTTTTGGAGTAGGCGTGTCCTTGTTGGGGTAGGTGTGTCATTGTGGGCATGGCCAACCTCTCTGGAAGCCAGTATTCTACTAGCAGCCTTTAGATAAAGATGTAGAACTCTCAACTCCTCCTGCAACATGCTTGCCTGGACACTGCAATGCTCCTACCTTGATAATAATGGACTGAACCTCTAAATGTATAAGGCAGTCCCAATTAAACATTAGCCTTTTAAGAGTCGCCTTGGTCATGGTGTCTGTTCACAGGAGTAAACCCTAAGACAATATATTAATGCATTAATACGTTAGATGACACATTCTGATCAAAGCTCTTCACAGTGACTGAAAATCCTCATAAAACCATGTTATAAACCAGTTTTCTGCTTGTGGCTCTCTGTGTACATATGGCTTTACATGCAGACATGCTGTGCTGGTTAGCTTTTGTTGACTTCACACAAACTAGAGTCCCCTAGGAAAGTGAACCCCACTTGGAGAATTGCATCCATCAGACTGCTCCACATGTCCGTGAGGCATTTTCTTGGTTGCTGATTGAGGTAGAAGGCTCTGCCCACTGCAAATGGCCCCATCCCTGGGCAGGTAGGCCTGGATTATGTAAGATAGTTGAACAAGCCGGAGTTGCAAGCATTTAAGCAGATTTTCTCCATAGTCTTTGCTTTAGTTTCTGCCTTGGCTTCCTTTAATGATGGACCATAACCTGTAAGCCAACCAACCCTTTCTTCTCCCAAGTTTGGGCAATATTGGGAAAGTAGCTTAGGATACATGCAGGTCTCTTGCTGAGAACAGGATTAAAAAGAAAGAAATAGGTCGGGCGGTGGTGGCACACGCCTTTAGTCCCAGCACTTAGGAGGCAGAGGCAGGCTGATTTCTGAGTTCGAGGCCAGCTTGGTCTACAGAGTGAGTTCCAGGACAGCCAGAGCTACACAGAGAAACCCTGTCTCGAAAAAACCAAAAAACCAAAAAAAAAAAAAAAAAAAGAAATAAAAAGTTTCACTTTGTTTTTCCGAAAACTATTCATACCATGGAAACCTATGGCTTGGATACCATGCACAGCAGTTCATTTTAATTGCCTATCCCACACATGGGAGCTTTGGAGAATTTTATTTTAAAATATTTTTGATACACAGGTGATAGGAACCCAGAGGAAGGAAAGATGGCTATCAACTTCTTCATTTATAATCGAGGAGAAGTTGGCTGGCCCAGTGTCAGCTGCAGCTTCTCCTTTTATATATATTTGATTTTTCGAGACAGGGTTTCTCTGCGTAGCCCTGGCTGTTGTGGAGCTCACTCTGTAGACCAGGCTGGCCTTGAACTCAGAAATCCACCTGCCTCTGCCTCCCAAGTGCTGGGATTAAAGGTGTGTGCCATCACTGCCTGGCTAATACATTATATTTTTAACTTGGTTACAGGATACCAGTTGCCCTACAGCCTTTCATCACGCCTTTATTTTAATTCTCTCTCCCCCTACCTTTGTCTTCCTTATCCTGTGCCTCTCCCTCTGCTTTAACTTTGCCATGTGGGTATTTCGCCCCTGCAACTTTCACGTTACCAACAGTCTACCGTCTCCTTTTCTTTAAAGAACCTCCTATTAGGTGTTTTCTCTCTCTCAATGATGCAAACGTAGGTCAGATCAAACCAGATTAAAAGCAGATAAATGCTGGTTTATTAGATGGTCCCAGGAGGACTCATGGGTCCCAAAGAATGGTGCTGAAGAAGCCTTGCACCCAGGCTAAAGCAGGTAGGTTTTATAGATCTTAGGCAAGGGGTTTATAGACCTTTCAGCCAGGAGCTGGGGCTGTGCCCAAGGATGGTCAAAAGCTAAGCCCTGGGGCTGGTACTTGGGTAGGCTGGCTGTGTTAGAAAGGCAGGTTGCATCTGCTGTCACAAATGCAGAACTGGGTTTTTGGCACTGTTCAGAGTTTTCTGAGTACGAGCAGGGTTGGGGGGAAGTGGGCAGACAGGGTTTCCCCGTTTGTACAAAGATAAGCAAGGGGTTCCATCCAAACATCTCCATCCAGTGGCCTCTCTGGCTTCTATAGAAACTCTCAGTCAAACACACTAAATTAAATATTTGAAGCTAGGGTCCATATATAAGGAGAACATTGGGCATTCAGTTTTATTTATGGCTGAACAATAGTGCATTGTGTATATGCCTATTCATATTCATTAGAAGTTGATTGACACCTAGTCTGGTTCCATTTCCTGACTATTATGGTAACAGCAATGAACATGGGTGAGCAGGTAACTCTGTAGTAGGATGTCGAGTTCTTTGGAACGGTGCCCAGGAGTGGTATAGGATAGATGCATTCTAGATTTTGTTGAGTTTGCTCACTGATTTCCACAGTGGCTTCATTATTTTATACTCCCACCAACAGTGATCACACTTTCCCCACATCCTGTCCAGTCTTTGTTGTCATTTAATTTCCTGATGTCAGACCTTCTGACACGGTGAGGTAGAATGTCATTTTTTATAGCTTTCTTTTCTCTAATGGCTAATGAGGCTGAATCCTTTTAGAAGCCACTCACATTCCTTCTTTTGTAAATTCTGTTAACATCCATAGCCTATTTTTGATGGAGTTATTTGCTTTCTTGTTTTTTTCTAATTCTTTGTATATTCTAGAAACTAATCTTCTGTCAGATAGATAGGTGACAAAGATTTCCCTCATTCTGGAGACAGTCACTTCACTCAGTTGTTTGCATTCCATAGAATCCTCTTGCTTTCCTGAAGTCCCGTTTACCAGTTGTTGGGTTCATTTCCTTAGCAACCAGCGTTCCAGTTTAGAAAGTCCTTCCCTATGTGTACAGGTTGTAGTACACGCCCTACTTTCTCTAGTAGTTGTTTAGTTTTATGCTGAGGTCTTTGAATCTTTTTGGAATTATGGTTATGTTGACTGAGAGATAAAGGTCTTACTTTATATATGGATGTCCAGTTTTCCAGCACGGTTTGTTGAATTTGAAGTCTGTCCTCCATGACCACCATACCAAAAGTAATGTATAGATTCCATATAATCCTAACCCAAATCCCTATGCCGTACTTTACAGAAATACAAAAATATCATTCATGTAGACCTTAGATGGCCACAGCCACCGTGAGCAAAAAGAGTAATGCTGGGATTCTTACCATACCCAATCTCAAGTTATATCACAGAGCCACAGTGATTAAAACAGCATGGTGCCACCACACAAACAGACGTGGGAATCGAATACAGGAGCCAGATTTAAGTTCACACAACAACAGTCACTTTATGCTGCTCCTTAGAACTGATTTTTAAGTAAACAAATAAATAAATAGATCAGCTCAAAATGGTAGCCAGCTCTACAACAATAAATACTGAATGTCCATCTTTTTTTCATTTGAAATTTCTCTTCTTCCCTGTATAGAAACTGCTTTTTAAAAGAAAATCCCATGTATGTAGCAGATCTGCAGCTTGGTCTTCATGTCCCAGACAACTGGAACGGGGGCTATCCCAAAAGCTGTTGTCTGTATTGGGATATGTTCTTCTAGCTGGGCTCCCTTGCTTGGCCTCAGTGGAAGAGGAAGTACCTAGCCTCACAGAGATTTGAAGTGCCAGGGTGGAGGGGCACCCGCTCAAAGGAGAAAGGGAGGGGTGGTGGGAGAAGGATGGTGAGAGGGGTGAGTGGGAGGGGGCAGTGAGTGGGATGTAAAGTAAGTAAAAATAAAATAAAATAAAATTTTAAAAAGAAAAGAAAGAAAAATCCCAGAGACGAAACCAAAGGGCAACTTAGCTCGCTCGCGGTTTATACTCCTGTCTGTCTGGAAGGGGCGTGTGTGGTCGGCCTTGGGGAAAGGCCTGGGATGGTTTTCATCATAACTTCTGGTGTCCTGGGTCTCTGTTCTCCTCTGTAGGTAAGATTCATGTTTGGTGTCAACGGCTCTTGCTTTTGGAGCCCTGATGTCTATATAAAGACATTTATTAGAGCACACGTTTTATGCAAAAGTTGAAAATAAAAGCATTTCTCAATGTCCCAACTTCATAAAATTTTAAACGAACAACGAAAGAACGTGTTATCATCACACCTGCTAAGCCGAACCCTTGTTTTAAAACCTGTCAAGAGTTTTTCTTCTCCTACAGCGCATGATCTTGGGGCCTCCCTCGTAAGATTTGATTCCACTGAAATATGTTTCTCGGAGGAAAAATCGCCTATGTGTCATATGTCTGCAGTCAGCTATAATGCTTAATGTGCGACCTTCCTTGAAAAATCTGTTTTACAAGCAAAATGTTGACACAGTTTTAATTATAGCACTCGGGTGAGCACTGCTGTAATGTTTAATACTCCTCCATGGTAACATTGCCTCTGTTCTCACTGAGGAAACACTGCTTGGGCATGCGCGCTTTCCGGTGCTTTGGGGTTTTATGGGAACGCACGCTGCCTTCTTTCCGTTGAAATTTTTTATTTTGTCTTAAGGAAAAGAATGTGATCACAAGGTTTGATGTATTTATTTATTAATATAAGCATTCTCTATAGCAGTCACTATTTAATGTGTCACCATGAGGACCTTACATGAGTCACATTAAGGAGGTGGCTTCTCTGCAAGACAGTATAGCAAGTCTAGATGCCCGCTTACTTGCATTGCAGAAACTTTCCACATTTTTAACCTAAAATATATTGATATTAAAATGGCATTACACTGAACATTCGTGTTTTCCAGAAATAGAGTCATGCTAAAATGGTATATAAGAGAATGTGCTTTAATGTAGTAACCAGTGAACTCTCTTTTGTGCTCATGATTAAAAGAGAGAGATTGCTCGAGAGCCCGTCTATACAGTGCTGTTCATTATGTTTAAATGTGCTCATCTGCCTTCCCGCTCCCTGCCCAGGTCTACTCTTTAACATCCCTGGCTTTTTTGGAGGTTCATGGATGCCAGCCAGTTGATTGGTTCTTGTGTTCTTCCTTATTGCTTTCTGAAGTGACACAGGTGTGGTTTATGCTACTTTTCAGGCTCTGAGGAGAGCCAGGTGTCTCAGTGGGAAAGACATAGTTTCATGAACCTTTACAACAGGGATTCCGGATGGGGGGAAAAAAAAAGAGGAAAGGTCAGCCTGCATCCATCCTCACCAAAGCAAGGCTGTCTACAGCCAATCTTAGGCCAGGGCAGAACAGAGGCTGAAAACCAAAGTAACAGTCACTGCTTACTTGGCACTGGCTGGGAGAGAATATCGTCCTCAATGAAAAGAGTATGTGTGAGCAAGACCAAACAGCCATCACTTGAAAATGTGTTATATGACTTCATCTCTCTTCAGTGTTAAGATTTGATCAGCTTGATCACTCATCTTGTGAAAACCTGCTTTTTCATGTCTTAAAAAACTTGTAATACATGTATTAATTATATTTTCCTCCATACATAATATATTCTGATTATATTCACCCAAGTGCTCCATCTTTATTTCTCTTCCACTCCACTGATCTTCTTGCTCTTCCTCCAACTAATGCTTCGTCTAGGTTCATGTCTTCATGTCTGCTTTGTTCAATTAGAGTTTCTTGCATGCGGGTGGATGAGGCGTTATTTACAGGAATGGGGCGACTTACCAGTGGCCACACCACTGCAAATAAAAACACCTCCTCCTCCCCCAGGAGCCATTAACTGCCATTAGCAACTTAAGGAAACATGGAGGCCCCATGAACACTCCCCACCGAGAACTTTCATTTTAAGGGTGTGTGTTTCACACGCCTGTCCTTTGGAAAGATTCAACTCTCTGTGCAAGAACACACTGATTTCTCTTTTGGAGTTAGAGTTCATAATTAATATATTTTCTACATGTCCGAGGCTACGGGTTTGTGTTGGTTTTTATTGCTTTGGGGTTAAGTTTTATAGCACAGACATATTCGAGTATATATAAGTAGAATTAGACTTCAAAACATCTGCTTTTTGGAAAGAGCCAAGAGTTTTAGATTTTAAAATAGCAGCTCCCAAGTGTGTCCAACATGAGCAGTAAAGAACACAGCTTGAGGGCTTGGTGTTACAAATATAATATTTGTTCATGTGATATAATTCTGAGTGAGTATGTGCATCAACTACATGTATTATTTTAAAAGAAAAACATGGAGTTTAGAATTATATGCTCCTATATTTAACATTATGTGTATACGTATTCTATATTATACTGCCTGAGAGTAGCACTCAACAGAGAAATACTGAGGAAAACAAAGAGAAAAGAATGCATTTCCATTTATCTTTGATCCCAATTGAGTTTACAAGGAATAACTGGGCATACATATATAATATATATGTATATTTATGTGTATGTATATATGTATGTGTATATATTTATTTATGTGTATATATGTGTGTATATTTATATATGTGTATATATATTTATATGTGTGTATATCAACATACACACACACATATATACACACACACACTTTTTTTTCTGTAAGAACTTTGAACAATAAAGACATAAAGCATATCCTATCCCTGAATGTTTGATCTGTACCTGCAAGGCTTTTAATTGATACCTTTAAATATATGTTGTTTCTTTTTTAAGGAACTCATGAGATTTGCTGAAAAATACTGTCAACTTGTCCGGAAAAAGTAGTTATTTTACAAGTATACTTTATTTTTCTTGTCTGGAGAGTTTGCATTTATTTGAATTACATATTAGAGTAAATTTGCTTGGGTTCTACTTTACAGTTATTGATAAGAAAATAATGACAAGTTGGTATAGTAGGGAGATAGATTATATAATTTAAAGAGTGGGTTTCTAGTTGGAATGCTTGTGCAAAGTATTTAGATGGTTTGCATTGAACACCAGCTAACTGGTCTGGATTCAATTCATACTTGTAAATGAAGACACTGAAACCAAATGGATTTTAAAGTTTATTCTTGCCTGAAAGTTTTATCCTTAATTTGAAAGCTTAAAAGAGTACAGTGATCATTGCTCTATTAAGAACCTCAAATATCAGTGTTCAGCATCAAGCATGCGAGAGGAAAAACAAAGGCTTTATGCATCCAAGATGAGAGCACCGCATGCCGCAATGTGGAGCTTCGAGAGCTTATAGAGGCCATACAGAAAAGCCATAAAGATGAGGTAATAAAATAACAGTGGAAGCCTGTGGTTGATGGATTAAATTAATAAATATGTAAAGGAATAAAGGACAGATAATGCTTAAGAAAACTAGAAGGAAAAGACTAAGAACATCTGTCAATAAAATTCTGTCCATGTAGAAATTATTCATAGCACCATAGACTAGGAACTGTCTTTATCAAAGATCCAAGGCTGAGACTGACTAGCTGAGTTGGACTAAGTTTCTCGTGATTTGGGAAGAGACAGTTCCCTATGGAGTTGTTTTAACTGAGGTAGGCAGAAGGCACACAGGAGAATCCCCTGTTGTTCCTTGACTTGATGATGCCCAATACCAGAAGGTTTTGGCAAAATCTACACATCCTACACATGTATTTGCCTATAGTCCATTTCTAAACACTCTTTGTAGTGAGTTCCCAAACTGAATCTGTAATTTCTTTTATATATGTTGGCTTTCTCAACAAAGAGATGGGAGATACAACTAGATGGATGGATGGATGGATGGATGGATGGATGGATGGATGGATGGATGGATCAGTAGGTAGATAGATGATAGATAGATAGATAGATAGATAGATAGATAGATAGATAGACTCTTCACTCTCAAATACTGGAGGTTATAATGGGGAGGATGTTGTCAGGATAGAAGGAATTCGAGTAGTGCTCTAGCTTCCAAGGGGTATGCTTCTTAACTGCTGTGTCATCTGGAAAGCCATCAGTTTCCAAGCTAACCTTTTAGACATATAATCTATAAAATATACAACATAGCTAAGTGAGTTCTTAAACACTGTTGTGCTTCAGGGATGAGCCTGCTTACAATGGCCTCTCAGCTCCCTAAGCAAGGGTTAAAACACCTCCACCACTGAGGGAACAGTCTTCTCCCAAGACTCACAGCCTAGATGTAGTTTTGTATTGGCCTATTGCTTTCAATCAGTGGTTCTCAACCTTCCTGATGCTGCAACTCCAAAGGGACACAATTCTTCATGTTGTGGTGACTCCCTAACCATAGAGTTGTTTCATTGCTACACCATAATGGCAATTTTACTACTGTTATGAATTATAATATAAATATCTCATATGCAGGATATCTGATGTGCAAACCTAAAGGGGCTGTGGCCCACAGGTTGAGAACTTCTGCTTTTAATTATCTTTCCCGTATCTTTCATTATTTTGCTAACCATTGAACTATCACTGGTTCCCATGGGGTTTTCTTCTTTACATTTTTGAATAGATAATAAAGAGTCATGGTTATGGTTTGAATATAAAGCATCCTCTGCAGACTCATGTTTGAACACTGTCACCAGCTGGTGACTCTGATTTAGGAGGCTGCAGACTTTAGAGGTGGCTCTGCTGACAGAGGCAGTTCACTGGGACTGGATTTTCAAAGATTATAGACTTTACAGCTTCTGGTCTCAATCTCAGCTTTCTGACTGGCAATGACTAACAGCCTCGTGCTCCTGTCACCACAGAGGATACTGTTCCCACGCTGAACTTTCCTAGTCTTCATGGACTATAATCTTCTGAGACTGTGAGCCAAGGCAAATCTTTCTTCCCTTAAGTTGCTCTGACAGGCATTTTATGACTGTGAAAAGAGCATTACGGGTACAGTGATATTGGTCTGTGCAGCATGTAGGGTTTGTTAGAAAGGTCTATGCCAGATCCCACCTCTCTATGTAGTAAGACAGAATCTGCACTTGAACCAGAAAACTGGATAAGCTATATGCAAGTGAGATTTGAAGTTGACAGCAGAACAGTTATTCTATGTTACATTTCCTTTTGATCTAGATAAACTTATCTATAGCAGACTTGTATGTTCTGAAAATGTCAGTAAATTATAAAAGTGTAAAAATGCTATCTAGAAACAAAAATAATCTCAAAACCAAGCTAATATAAGTGTAGAGACTACTGTATAGAATTAACATGTAGTATTGGGGGAAACTCTGCATGGAACGCTTCAGAAGACATGTAACATGGCGTGGGAAGGGAAAGCCACTGGCCACTAGTTGGTTTAAAAGCAAAGCAACTGTGACTGTGTACCTTTTGTGCCAATAGTGACACCATGTCCTAGAAAGAGAAAGAAAAACTGGTGTTTGGAGGTAATATGGAAGACTGATTATGGCTTAGGAAAACTCATTTATGGAGAGAGAAAGAACCAATTAAATGGGCACTGCCTGGCTAGGGAGGAAGCTTTGGAGTGTTTGCCCAGTGTCATTTCCTTGGAGTCAAGTCCGTACAGAACTGATGCTGAGAAACTTCCATCAAGGCTGTGTGCAAAAAAAACGTAACATGGCGTCTAAGAAGCAACCTTTGTGGGGTAACTTTTATTTCTGAGAACTTTGGAAAGCTTCCTGAGCAACTAACACAAAACCTTCTATTGAGTTACTGAGTTACCACCATGTGGGAATAATTGGAGGCCCTGTCTCCCAAAACTTCTAAAACCAAGATGGAGAGGAAATAGGATGCTCTGTGAGAACGCTCTCCAGGCTGGCAGAGAGTGGGTAGAAGAAGACTGTGTCTCGGCTACTGCCGATGTTCCCATACAAAGATGTCTTATCTAAATAAAGGTGCACTCTTCTATAAAGTCATCTACAGAGTGTCACTGCCTCATTGGTACGTGGTGGGGTTCTTTTTCCCTTATTTAGTTACGCAGTGGTTAATGGAGGTGCTCACTGCATAGCAGAGGTAGCCTCTCTTCCTCCACTTATTTTTTCCAGGTGGATGCAGAAACCCTGGACATCTGGAATCATCCAGTGCCTTGGAGAACTTAGTAATGATTCTTTATACCAGTTCAAATGCAGCTGATTTCACCAGGCTGTAACGGTCTGAGGGTGGCATACCTCCTCCTTTGTTTTTCTAGAGATTAAGCAACAGGGAGAACCCAAACCACAGTTCCATAAGATGAAAAGCAATAAGCAGTTACACCTAGTATTGAAATTCATTATTTTCCCCTGCCGACTCCTTTAGTTCTACTTTAGTACTTACTAGGAGATTCGGTTTCATTTGGATACTTCTAGGAATTATTAATGTCAGACATGTCAACTGATACACTTGATATGCTAGTTGATGTCACTGTATAGAATGGTTAACAAACCCAAATATTAAGTCACATTAATTGTGAAGTTAACATTGCATTCTGCTGTTGTCTCCATAATGCAAAATAAATTATTCTATCCACTGTTTATAGATATGGTTCTTAGCCAACTGCCAGCACCTTATGTTGTAAATAACAACTGTGTGCAAGGTCAAAAGTAGTAGGAAGGGAAAAATTCTTTAAGTTTCATTGTTACTTTCTCTATTCTTGCTTCCTCCTGGTTGCTGTACCTACCAAACTTGTGGAGGGGGACCTTTTTTTTCCCCAAATCATTCTGCTAGTGGCATATTGATTTTCTCTCAAGAACAGCCTGTGTTCTCAGGTGATCACATGTTTTCTCACGTTATTACTATTGACAGAGCACCTTTGTTCGTGGTTGACATACATTATTGAGCTATGATGGCACTACCCACCTTGGGCTTTTCCCCGTGTTCAGGTGACAGGGCTTCAGTGCGGAGATGGAAGGGGACAAGCTGTTTCGCAATATTTCTGTTCTTTGAAAAGCAATTATTGTTCATCTGAAAAGATGTCATAAGCTCTGAGAGTGCTGCTTAGCAGCCTTCCTCACTCCAACAGCCGTGCCTTGAGCTCCTTTGTGTCGCTGCTGATACAGAGAAAAAAACTGGGCCCCAACATATTCCAGTGCTGCGCGATATAAGAGAAATGTTGTCGCTGTCTGAAAGAGTAACCGTGGCTTGCCGCGTGTGGTTGGTTGCTGTTCTCATCTTACTTCCTTCTGTTTCAGCTAGCTGTGAGGTGGCTGGAACACAACTGCCATTACCAGCATATGGACGAGCTCCTGCAGTACATCCGCTTTGGCCTAATGGATGTGGATACACTCCACACGGTTGCCCTATCCCATCCCCTGGTCCAGGCAAGTGAGACGGCAACTGCCCTTGTCAATGAGGCCCTGGAATACCACCAAAGCATCTATGCACAGCCTGTGTGGCAGACCCGCAGGACAAAACCGCGATTCCAGTCAGATACCCTCTACATTATTGGTGGGAAAAAGCGTGAGGTCTGTAAAGTCAAGGAACTTCGGTACTTCAATCCCGTGGACCAGGAGAATGCTCTCATAGCCGCCATTGCCAACTGGAGTGAGCTGGCTCCCATGCCGGTGGGAAGGAGCCATCACTGTGTGGCAGTCATGGGGGACTTCCTGTTTGTAGCAGGAGGGGAAGTGGAACATGCCAGTGGCCGGACATGTGCGGTGAGGACTGCCTGTCGCTATGACCCCCGCAGTAATTCCTGGGCAGAGATAGCACCCATGAAAAACTGCCGGGAACATTTTGTGCTGGGTGCCATGGATGAATACCTCTATGCAGTAGGGGGCAGAAATGAACTGCGCCAAGTCCTACCTACAGTCGAACGATACTGCCCCAAGAAGAACAAATGGACTTTTGTGCAGTCCTTTGACAGATCCCTCTCGTGTCACGCTGGATATGTGGCTGATGGTCTTCTTTGGATATCAGGTAGAGCGTGCCTCCTCTGTTGGGTTTATTGAAAAGCACTTTTGCTGTGGCTTAAATTTAAAAGTCATCATCTGGAGAGTGGCCCTAAGTAATTAACAGTTGAGCTAAGGATGCCATTTTAGCTAATTAAGTATCATTTATTGAGCACCTATTCTATAGAGAACCATGACATTGGGAATGATTGACCTTTCTGTGATTTTTATGAACAGTGACTGTTGTAAAAATTCAGGATGAAAATTACCGGGCCATCACTCCTGTTTTCCTGCCGAGCCTTCTATTGCTCGATGTCGGCCCTTAATTATTTACCCGAGTCCTTTGCTTCTGCTTTCACTCTTGGCTGCCCAGCTAGGAGTCATTTCTTTGGAGGCAGGAGAAATAAAATCCTAGTAAATCCATTTGGCTGAGTATAAGAAGAGACTCTCCTCCAGGGATTAGCTATGCTGTCTATCGGAGGAAGGGGTTAGGTTGCTGACAGAGTTTTTGTTGTTATCTGTGAGTGG
Source organism: Uromys caudimaculatus (assembly GCA_028551405.1). Taxonomy (NCBI): domain Eukaryota; kingdom Metazoa; phylum Chordata; class Mammalia; order Rodentia; family Muridae; genus Uromys; species Uromys caudimaculatus. The sequence goes on from CM052702.1 coordinate 6,820,105, forward strand.
TAGTTACTGGTGCCATCCATTCCTGGGTACTCTCCCATTCTTCCTGACCATCTGTAGGCAGTTTAAAATCTATTTCCGTTTATTCTTTTCACTTATATCTAAACAAACAAATAAACACCGTTTGCTTATGGAAAAACTAAGGAAACTCGTCTAGTGAACAGGGTTTAGTATACCATAGCTTCAGGCAGTAATTGCTCATCTTCATCCTCCCTGGTTTTCTTCAGCCCCTGCTAGCTGCCATGTTGCACAGAAGTCTAGGAGACTAGTGTCATCAGTCTCCCAACACCAACCTGTGTTTTCTGTTCTCGGGGAAAAGCTACCTCATCTCTCAGTTGGAGGATATCCATGTTGAAACCCAAATAAAACCTGGGTTTCTGTATCACCAAGGACACATAGATAGCAGAAAGATCCCTAGCTTAGATAGTGGATGCTCAGAGGTAGACAAAACGACTGCTTTAGGAAGTGAAGGCTTCTTGGATTACTCCAGTTGCCATTCCAGTTTTTAAGATGTCAATTTTGACAAAATTATCCCTAGATTGAATTAGTTTTGGCTTGGTCCTGAGTTCAAATCCCAGCAACCACATGGTGGCTCACAACCATCTGTAATGAGATCTGATGCCCTCTTCTGGGGTGTCTGAAGACAGCTACAGTGTACTTACATATAATAATAAAAATCTTTCAAAAAAAGAAAGAAAGAAAAATGGACATTGTTCTCACAGTTAGGTGTGGATTCCTGGGCAGTCAGTTTTGTTTCTTTGATATATTTCTGTGTCTTTCCCAGTTCCCACTCAAGACTGTTATTATAAATCAGTTACTAGCTAGGCAGTGGTGGTGCATACCTTTAATTGAAGTACTTACGAGGTAGAGGCAGGTGAATCTCTGAGTTCAAGGCCAGCCTGGGCTAACCAGAAAATCCTTGTCTCAAAAAAAAAAAAAAAACAAAACAACAACAAAAAAAACCCAACTAATACTAATACTGAAATACCAGTACTAAGTTAGTTATTACAGCTTGCAAGCTTGGATCTTACAAATCCATTTTCTCAAGTCGCCCTACTTAGTAACAACCCTCTGAATCTCCACATTCGCTCTAAACAACTTTCAGATTTTCAAGGAAAGATTCCCTATGGTTTTGCTTGAGAATGATTTGAATCTGTAGGTGAATTTGGCAGGGAAACAGCATCATTAAGAGTGTGTGGATTTTGTTTTCTAATACACTATCCTCGTATCTTTCTTTATTCAGCTTTTCCTTAGCTGTATAAATAATATGTTGTGGTTTCTGTGAATCTCTTGGTATTTGATGTGTTTTGATAGTTTGATGCAGTTCAATGCAAATGGTATACATTTAATTAATCTTAAGACATTAATTTTACATGTATGAGTGTTTTGTCTACATGTATGTATGTGAACTATGTACATGCTGTCTGTGTTAACCGTATTTAATGAAAACCATCGGAATGTTCTCAAGTTTCCTTCTCCCTACTGTGCACTTGCAATGAGACGCTCACTTCCCCGTGTAGATTATGAGACCTTTAATTGGAAAGAAGAGGAAATCACCAGTGACATTTCTAATACCTGTGGTCGTCCGCCTCTTTCCTCAGGCCTAGCTTATAATGAATCAATTGTGAATGTAACCATGGGGGGGGGGGGGGAGCTGGCTGTATTTGCTCATGGGCCCCTTTAAAGGGAGACAAGATTTCATCTTCCGGGCTCTGATTTGGAAATGTTAGCTTGGTTTATGGGAACAGATGAAAATGTGTGAGGCTAGTTCTTAACGTGGACCAAATAATCAAGTATTTCCAGTTGATGGAAGGTTGAGTCGCTGGCATCTTCCTGGTACTCTGCAAGCTTTGTCAGGGGTAGGGGTGGTGCAGATTAATTAGAATGTGGATTGCAAAGGCTTAGTTCTGTTCCACAGAACACAGAATGAATGTGTCCTCAGAGACTGTAGTATGCTCATTCCTGCTCTGGGCTCCCTCCTGTCCACTTGGGGTCAAAGCATTTTGAAAACGATGAACGGCTTATCAGTATGAGAACCAGAGAATTCAGAAAGCTAGGTTAGATGGCTCTGCCCATTAGCAGTTAATTTAAGATGTGAGAGACAGTCAGATTTTAAAGACTTCTGTAGCATTTGACACTGTGACCCAGTTCACAAGTGCTCAGTTGCATTTCGGTTTGAAATGTGTTTTAAAATACATACTCTCTGTTGTACCAGATAGCATGTGGACCACTAAAAAGATTCTTGTGTGTTTGTATGGAGAGAATTCATCTGAGCCCACCCTGCAGAATGTATCTGTTTATTTCTATCAGGTGGCAACAAAAGAATGATATGCTAACCATGAAATTGGTGTTTAAAACTAGAAAACAAGACAAATGGTACAGTGGTACTCAGAAGCATCATGTCATATTTTTTTGATTTTTCTCAATAAATGCTGTGTCCCTTTATACTGTGGTGCTATGCCATAGATAAATAGGATTAATTCAGCGAACATACCTCCTGCCCTCTAGAAGCTGACAATTAAAGGATTTTATTTTTATTTATTTATTTTAGATATGTCACCAATGAATGAACCTACATTGTTAACCCTTCTTTAATTTCCTAACAACTATGTTTATTTTCATCTTAGTTGGGTTTAGATGAAGCTTGTGTTGCCCCATTTTAAATCACCTTCACTTATTTTTAAGTGATGCCGTTAAAATACCACAGCTTTGGTGTTCGTCCATCTGCACAGATATTATGCTTGCATTTAAAATATTGGGAACTAAGAAGAGGCATGGTTGCGGTTGGGGTGTGAAACCTTGAGACGATAGAGAGCAGTTATCACAAGTGTGAGACTTAACCCACTTCTCATCAATCGTGAGACGCTGAGCAGGGTTCCCGGCTTCTCAGAGTCCTGTTCTGGTCTCATGCTGGAGCAGCAGAGTAGGCAGTCGCAGTGTGTGATGGTGTGGGGTGCTGGGAGTCCTTCCGGGGTACAGAAGTAATGCGAATAGCAGGAAGTAATTTTCAAGGTGACATGCAAAGTGACATCTTGAGCCCAACTGGTGCCACCTCCTCTGGCTGCTTTCTGTCATCCATTTCCTCTCTCTGATTTTCCACTTGAATATCATCATATAATCAGTTCAGTAATGCCCTTGTCTTTTAGGAAGCACAGTGTTGGACATGCCTAGCGTTCTGCTTTTCTTGTATGGTTGCCTTCAGTAAACACACACACACACACACACACACACACACACACACACACGGTTACACAGTTGCTAAAAAAGCCCTCCACTGGGAGATGGAAGGGTTGCAGGAGGAATGGGCAGGGAGAGATGATTTAATTACATCATAGCCTCAAAGAGTGCGAGAAGAAATAGGAGGTTGACGTCCCTCATGTGCTCGAGTTCCTTATTTAAAAGGGTGGAGTATTTGCATAGAGCCTATACAAATTGTCCTGCATACTGCAGTGTAGATGTTATGTATATTGTTTAGACAACCATGACACAGAAATCTGTATGGGTTTGGTACCGGCAGTTTTTTGTTTGTTTGTTTGTTATCAATTTTTTGGAAGCTGTGTTGAATCTGCAGATGCAAAAACCCTGGACACAAAGGACTGACAGTTTCCAGCCAGCTGAGACTGTAGGACTGTTACCAGGAAGACTTGTTGAGGCATCTTTCCAGTTTTCCAGACACATGACTGTTCTCAGCATCCTGTTCCTTACTGACCCTCTTTCCTACTCTGCTTCACTGGCATTAACCTGACGCCATTCCTTAAGACCCCTCCCTCTGACTTAGACAGAGGACCTTGCCTTCTGTTTTTCATGGTAAATGCCGAGAGAATGATGAATACTGTGAGCAGACAGATGGGCAGATGAGCAAGACACGGTCTGGGCAGGGACCAAAGGCATCATCTAGGAAACACTAGCAAGGAAGATGATGGGCCGACCCGCGGGAAGAAGCCTCTGGAGTGATACGGGGTCAGTGATGGAGAGGACTTTGCAGTGCCCAGGCCACAAACAGGAGTCCACAGTGAGTGAGACTTGTCTGCAACTACAGAAGTGCCAGTCCAAAAGATTTGTCCTGCACTTTTCAATTAGAAACATTTCGGTGAGAGGGATTTCTGGTGCATGGACTATGGAGAGAAGCAGAGGGCTATCGTTAAGGTGTAATGAGAAAGGAAGGATCTAGAACTCCAGGTACAAGCTACACCAGCTGCTCAACTGATTCCCATGGATGCTGGATCATTGCCATTTCATCCCTGAGTCAGAGCTCATCAGATAATGTTCTAGTTATTGTCTGCCTTCCTCTATGCTCCTACCTATGGGAAAAGATCGTGCAGTTTCTGGGGCATACATAATTCAATCCTTGCGACAACAACATTTTTTTTCCTTTTATTATAAATTGCTTTTGACTTTAAGAAGGGAAAAGGAGATTAAAAGGATAAAAAGAAAGCAAAGAGAAATTTAGCTGAGAAAAGAGAGTGTAGTTAGAAAAGAAAATCCAGATCAATGGAGGGACTTTTCTTTTTAAAAAGGATGCAAGTGCGTTGAGTAAACTTGTAAGGAGAGATGTAAGAAATAAAGACTTCTATTTGGTTAGTAAAACCTGAGAGCAATTCCAGAGTACCGGGAATGAGAATTAATCCTGGGTACTGACCACAGATTGTAGAGTCCTAAACAGGTAGGAAGGGCTGGGACAGTGAAGAAAGAGATTCTCGAGCATTAAGCCCAAAGAAGGGGAATATGGGTGTGGGTCTGGGTACCAGTGGAGGGAGATGATATCTACGGGTCCAGGTCAGAGTTTCAAGGGGAGGGGTGAGGGTCTGGGTACCAGTGTACATGATAGCTATGGATCTAGGTACCAGTTCAGAGAGGTGGGGAGTAGGTCTGGATACCCAGTGGTGAGGAGCAGAAGCCAGAGTTTCCTTGTTGATAGATTCAGGTGAGATCTTGATGAGTTTCTGCTGAGATTATGTCTTATCCAAGATTAGGTGATGGGTCTGAGGAGAGGGCCATGGGAAAAGCTTCTGGGAGAACAGGGAACTCATAGGGTTTTTCTTTAAAGCAAGTTTTCAGAACCTATACCGAGTTGGGAAGCTTTTTGTCATCTTTTGGTAGTGTGAACAGAGAACCGGAAAAGGCATACCTTTGTATAATAGATTATAAAGATTTCCACGTTAGAAATAGCCCAGAGGCTCCTGCAGGAAGGTGTTTAGCAGCCAGCATGCCAGCTAGTCTAGTCAGGGCCAGAGATTATCACCCTGTCTCTCACAAGGGAGCCACACAGGTTGGAGCTTCATTACTTGAATGTCAACTTCAAAATTTCCAGTGAACTAGAATAGCCAACATGGATGAAATCTGTGTTGTCTCAGAGTCTAGCACGAAGTGAGCCCAGAAATTTCATGTCCCTCCTTTACTTCTACTCAAGACCCCCCACCTTGAACCTTATCCCCCCACCTTAAATCCCCACCATTTGAAACAAACTAAAACAAACTTTCCTGAGCTGAGATGGAAGCCAAACAGAACTAAGTTATCCACCGTGCTTTTAAGAGAACCAAGTGGTCTGAGGGAAGGAAAACATTCAGATCTTCTATGGCCTGAAGAACCAGTGAAAGCTTCAATCGCCACCTCACTGGGCCCTGAAGATCATTTTGTTTATCTTCATATTGCTGTCCAAGAAATGAAGCATAGAGAGCTCATTAGCTCCCAGGTCAAAGGGCTGATATCTGACAGGATTTGAATTCTATTTCTGGTTTGAAAAATAGGGCTTTCCCACCTAACCACACAGCCACCATTTTGTTTGTTGGTCTTTATTATTTTTAGCTAAAGTCTGAGAAACACACACTTAAATTGTAAATAGAACATATCCATGACATAGTTCTAAAAGTAAATGATTCACAGAGAAAAAGATGGTGCCCTGGTGTTTGTTGTTGTTCATTGAAAATGAACAATGCTTAATTATCTTTAGGTGCTCAAGTGTCCCCTCTTTCCAGAGCATAGAATTAAGACAGATAGTTCTTTTATTTTTGGTCCTGTCATTCAGATTTGAAAACATAAACACCATCCTGAAGTTAAAATGTAAGAAGTAGTTTAGCAATACACAGAACTACATGGTAATTTACGGTAGCCTGAGTAAGAGACTTGTTGCTATTCATTTTTACTATAGCAATCTAACTGCCTTTAATATCAATTGCCTAAAATTATCCTTTTAAGTTGAAAACTTCAGACTTTTTCTCCTAGAAAGAATAGCTTTTGATTTGACAAGTTCTTGTGTCTCTACCACAGAGGAAACTGAGAGGGACCACTCCATCTAGGAACAATAGAGATGTAGGATGCCTAAAGCTACATCATAGCAAGTGGCTGAAGAATCCGGTTGATGGAGAGAGGGCAATTAAAGATCCAGTAAGAAGCCAGTAAAACCCTGGAGATTGCTGCACGGAGGCTGGGACTTGAGAATGAAACCCTCCTGACAGTGAGCAGAGGTTTTGGAGGCAGGATTCTGATTCCCAACAGAGTGAGCACTGGGAGTTACAGTGGATAGTTGATGAGATTTTAAATGGCGGGTTCCCCTAGTTAACAAAGCACTTTGGTAGATTTCACTTATTTAAAACAACATATGGTACACACTTTACCTCTTTCTGGGTTGTAAATTTGTTCTTGTTCACTCTAGATGGCATAAACATCATTTACATGTTCAACAGCAGCAATCTTTTATAGATACTTTATAAGTTTGAGACTCCTTTTTACAGGTTTTAGTTTATTAATTACACATCCATTTGTGTGAGCCTGCTAAGTGTGACTGAAGTCATAAGAATACCAGTTTTAATTTAATACATTGTTAAATATTCAACATGCTAATTTATTATAAAGATTCCTGGTTATAATTGTTTATACAGCCTTATAGGTGTCATAAAATATGGACCATTTTATCGCTTGTGAAAATAGATAATAAAATCTATTGTTTTGGCTGGGTATGGTGTCTCCTGCCTATAATCCCAACATTTGCACAAAGCAGGATGGTCTTGAAGAACTGCTATGAGTTCAAGGCCAATCTCAGGTACATAGTATGTTCTAGGCTAGCCTGGGCTAGAGAATAAAACCCTTGTCTCAAAAGTATATATGTGACACATTGTATCTATTCTCGTTGTGCCACTTGTCTCAGAGGAAAATAGGAAGCTTAATTCTATAAAAATGATTAATAGAAGCTTATAGTTAATTTTGCCACTTTGGGGGTAATTAAAGTATGGGTATGAAATTGGAATATGTTTACATAAGAGGGAATTGAAACTATTAAAGAAGAAAAAAGGTCAAGAACAGTGGCCAGTTATTCTACTTGTAAAAAAAAAAAAAAGAAAAAAAGAACAATCGGGCCTGCAGAGATAGCTCAGAGGGTAAAATCCTCAAGAGAATTCTAGTCTCAGAATCCAAGTAAAAATAAACCAAGCCTGGGATCAGGTACTTTGTAGTCCCAGTGTTGGGAAGTGAAGTGAAGATGAGCTCATCTACTTGTGCGCCAAGCCATTGCGAGTATCTAGAAAGGAAGGAAGGAAGGAAGGAAGGAAGGAAGGAAGGAAGGAAGGAAGGAAGGAAGGAAGGAAGGAAGGAAGGAAGGAAGGAAGGAAGGAAGGAAACAGTGGCTCATGCCTGAGGAATGACATTCAAGGTTGTCCTCTGTCCTCTGTCTGCACACACACACACACACACACACACACACACACACACACACACACGTGAAAGTATATCTTCACACACAAACATACACTTAGCATACATATGCATAGCCATACAAAAGAAAACAAAGAATGCTACACGAAATCAAATTCCGACTGCAAAATGCATTTAATAATTCAATGTCCTTTGCAGGAAAATGGTAAGAAATTTTGATAAAATGACTACGTAATTGTAGCAAATGTCTCCTTCTGGCCTGCTTGTATAACCTGGGTATTAGTCATCTAAGCCTCTGAGGGCAATCAGAATCTTCAGTTTGCTCATGAGGATCCTGAGGTTGGCTGTGGTGCAGAATCGCGCTCCTGTTCTTGTTACTCTTCCCCTTTTATGGAGTTGAGGGTGGTGTTGTGAGCATGTAAGAGAGAGTCAGAAACCTCACGCTAGTTTCCCTCAGTCCTCAATTTTCAGGCAGAATTTTCCATCTTTAGAGGACGGAGAGGCTCAGCTCTTCGCATGTTGCCCTCACTTGTGCCCTTGCATTGTCTGTGGTGGAAACCCCAGGCCTCTCTTAGAATGAAAGCATAGGGCTTACCGAAAAGGTATTTCTTGGTTTGGCGGGGGAGGGGGGGTGCGCGGAGATGGGGTGCGGGAACCCCAAAAAATAGCAAGGCCTGTCAGATGACTCAGTTGGTAAGAGCGCCTGACAATGTCTAGAGGCAGAAGTTTGGTCACTGGGCCCTTACATGGTGAACCCAAACTAGGGCCTACTCTGACCAAAGCATGAGCCGGAGCCTGGCTTTTCTAACCTACTCCTGTAGATGCTGTCAGTATCGGCCATTGTTGTCCCGCACTTGGTGAGTGCTTAGCATTCCTTGGTAGCAGAGACAAAGGCTGTTTGGCAGTCGCTTGTCATCCATCCTCTCTGGTATACATTCATCCATTTGACACAAGTTTTGTGGCGAGCTGTACAGGGAAGCTTAAGAAAAATGCTTTCTCTTGTCTTGATGATAAAATGTGTTTCTCGATCCTGGAAGCATGGTGGTAACTCTTCATTCCTCCTGGCAGTTTTTAAAGACTTATTTGACATTGGGGGAACCTGCAGTATATCTTTAAGGTGCAGTTCAAAAGTAAAAGACAAGGTTGCTCATTTTCAATTTTGGCTGAGAAATCTTAACTTAGACTGTGACACTTCAAAGTTAGGGAAAACTTGGTCTTAAAAACTGGAGGCTGATTTGAGTTGGCATATTTAATGACAGCTGTATCTATAGAAAGCTGTTAAGATGCAGATTATCCCTCCTGGGGTGGGGGAGGGAGATCAAACTGCCAATCTATAAAATATACTCGATAGAAGAAGGAAAGGAATCTATCTGTTGCAAGTGCTTTGATTGCAGGGGACAGTACAGCAGCATGTGGCATTGTAACCTAGAGCAGACAAATCAGCTTGATGACTTTCAAAGCCAGGAATACTGCTGCAGGCAAGGGTACTCCAGAGTCGGAGAAATTAAAACATATAGAGACTGTTATTAATTTCATATCTATTTTTGTATAGTCAAATCTGTATGCAAATCCTTAGCATCTCATTTCAGCAGATTAATCTAAAGTGAAGAGGGGTATGTGAAGCGAATGTAATGATGGAGATCTTTGGAATAAATGTGGGCTGAAAACTTGGGCGCTTCCTGTAAAATTTCTTTTTTTTTTTTTTATACTGTGAAGAAATGGATTTGTTTATATGCTCATTTGTAAATTACTTCAAAAGGAGAGCAAGAGAGGCAATTCCCCAGTTTCCCTTTGCAATCCCGTCTTAGCAAAAGCTACAGCCCTGGGTTTGGCAGGCGCCTCCTGTGTCTTCCCAATCTAGAGGTAATCATGCCGATAACTAACTGGGACTTTCAATTTTATTCCCAACTAGTGATCCAATATCTCATTTCTGAACAGTATCATATGAGGGAAAAATTTTGTGTAGTGCTAAGGAATCTAATTATTGAGTGCAGATTAATAAAAATCATATTATGGATGCATCTGTGGAAGCAAATAAATAACAATTCTGAACAGTAATTCTGAAGAGCACAGTGATCAGTTGTATACCCCATGTAGGAGAGGGGGTGTGGTAGACACACTGTAATTCACTGACTGTATATTTAGTACGTAGTGCTATAAATGTGTTCAATATTGTCATAAAGTGAGTAGTTTACCGCAATAGACCTTACTTCTAAAACAAGTAGAGTTTTACAGTAAGAACTGGGAGCCCAGCCTTCTGCTTGCTTTCAGTTGGAGAAATGATCAGAGGTGACCTGGACACTACTCTGGTGATTATGGCCCCAAACACAAGCACTGCCATTCTCTCTAACCTGCAGCACATGTGTGGTCTCAATAGATTCATTTATTCTTATGTGGTTATGCCTGGAGAGAATTCCTCAACATTCTGCTTTTAATCAGACGGGAAGCAAATATCAGGGGTAAAATACAGCTCTTATTTTGATCTACAACTTGATTCTATGTTGGGATTTCAACTTCAGATTTCTTAAATGTGGTTTCTTTTCCTTTTGCTTCATTTTAGAAATGAGACATTCAGTAAATCCAGAGAACACTTTATTTAAAAACAGGAATCTTCTTCATTTCTGTTCTTTGTAGAGAAAGCTCTTATTGACTGTAAAAGTGGTGTTTTGCTTTGTATAAACAATATGTATGTTAAAAGGTAATTGAAAGCTACAGAATTATTTTTAAAAAGAAATCTCCTGTTAATACTAGCAACCATTAATTACATGGAGGGTCCAGTCTTTTTACCAGGGTTTAGGAAAATAAATGGCCTGGACAAGTGCCCATCTCTTTATGTATCTAGTAGTACTGGTACTAATTGATTAGGTCAGCTTGGCATTACATATTCATCCTCTGGATTCTGATTCACTTAACTCTTGATGCTGGAGCTGATGGTAAAGACCTACTCAGGGCTTTTGTACCGTCGGAGCAAAAACCAAAGTGCTGGGTTAAAGGAAGACAGAGGTGGGAATAGAGTTTGTAGTCAGCTCTGTGGAAACACGAAGTTTTCCTCAGCACCAGAGTGAGCAAAAGAAGGACTTTGGAGGAAGGCTGCTCAGTGGATACACCAAGCCCATCCGGTCATTCCTCAAGTCGCAACCTTTTCTCTGTAATTAGGCCGTGTGAACTGCTAGTGGGTACTTATCAAAGTTAGACTCATTTCGTCTCCTAAAAACTGGGGGAAAGGCCACCCTTTTCCTTGATGGTTATACTTCAAAGAGATCTAGGTCCTTAAAAAAAGATATTCTCATTTCCTAAAAGTGGCAAGTGTCTTAAAATAATTGACATTTCAAAGAGACAGAGAAAGTCATTGCAGTTGTACCTAATCTAAAGTAAATGAATTTTCACAAGCAAGGTCAGGATTTTAGCATCAGAAAGCAGCCTAAGCTAAGAGAATGCTAAAGCCTCGCGGTCAGTCTTATAGCTATCTATCGTCAGAATTAACCGGCAAACCCTACAGGAGCATCTTCTGCACCTGATCAAATCTTGAATTCATATTTAAGAATCAGGTCTTTCTGATAGTTGCTAAGAATATTCTTTTATACTATCTGCAGCTACTTACAGGTGGCATTTATAAAGATGGGTCTTGTATTCTCACATTCCCACTGTTCAGAGTAAAAGTTAAATTAGAATTTAAATGTCTTGGTTGTATAGGGCACATTGCACAGCACAGACATGAAAGGAAGCACGCCTGAGTTGAATACCCTTCACCCCAAATGCTTGGCACCAGAAATGTTCAGACATATTCAGATTTCCAGAGAGTTGTATATTATGATCAGGTATCTTAGGGAGGGCAACCATTTCTAAACACAAAATTCATGTAATGTTATACACAGAATCTGAAGATAATTTTATATAAAATTTTTAGTGTTCCTGTGTTTTTACTGTGGCACCTCACTTGAGGCCAGATGTGAGATCATCTACTTGTGCTATCATGTCTGCATTCAAAACCTTTCAGATTTTGTTTGAACTGTCTTCCACTTATGCGGGAAAAAATAGGAAAAATCAGTTTAAAGTATTAACTTTTGTGGCTTCTAATTAAATAGAAAGTCTGAAGTCTCTTAGGTATTAGCTCTGTAAAAGAGGTTGTTTAACAAAATTTGAAGTCATTGCACTGGAGACCTTGAGAGCATAGTGTCCCATTTGGTGGCCGATAGTCTCTAGCTTCACTTGTCATAGTAAATGTTTGGAATGTGCCTTATCTGTGCTGTATCAAATATACCCTGGACTTTGAAGATCTTGTATGAAAAGAAATCCTCAGCAAATTTTATATGGATTTCATATTAAGATAATATTTTCATCAACTTGAGGTGAGTAAAATACATTATTAAGTATAATTTCTGTTTTTACTTTCTAACATTGCACATTTGGGGATATTGTTATTCTTTCCTACATACCGTTTACCAGGTATTTTGATAGATAATGGCTTTTGCTATATGTATTCTTCCAAAGAGATAGCAAACTATCACCTTGCTAATGCACAGAGCTTAGAACTCTAGCACTGCCAACTTAGCTAAGGACAGGGACTGTCTCTATAACTGTGTCCCTAGAAGAAACTACATAGAGAGAAATTTCATCTGTGTATGCTGTGTTCACCCCAGTCCCTTATCCTTTAAGCAGCCATGCAGAGCATCTTGCTAGAATTCGAGGCTTCTGGCACCCTCAGCATACCCATTGCTTGCTCTCCAGTGGATTGTGACCGAAACGATCTAGAAGAATCAGCTTCTATAATGCGTTTCTTAATTGTGTCATGGGTTCACTTTGAGAGCAGATACTCAACAGTATCTAATTGTCCTTTAATTGTAGCTCACACTTATTTTGGAAGACCCTGTTCCTTATTCAGGAAAAGCTCTAAAATGTGCTACTCTGTTACAGGTGGAGTGACAAACACAGCACAGTATCAGAATAGACTGATGGTCTATGAACCCAACCAGGTAAGACTTTCCTAAGAATTCCTTACCTTAATTAATTAAAATGCTTTTAAAAAGATCTCCACAGGAATTATGAAGTGGAATGCCACTGTGTGTACCTTCAGCTACGTGGGGAAAAGAAGGCATTTTGGAGGAAAGTCTGTGGTTTCTCATTATTGTTAGACAGCTGCAGCTCCTCTGGTTTCATGCTCTGTGTAATGCCACAGAGCTTTGCATACTGTAGAGATGATTTTGATCGTAGTGATGGCCTTCTGTAAGGGATGCCATTGGGGGCAGGAGACATCACTTTGACCTTGTTATTCTCAAATCAAATAATGCCATTTGACTTAATATAGCCAATGGTGTTCTATATCGAGGACAAATACTAATGGTATGCGTATGGAAGTCTGGGAGTGGTGTGCCTCTATCCGCTGGGTCCTTTCTGTGCCCTTTTGATGAACGCTTAATTCCCCTTTTCCCCCCGAGAAGAAGAAATGTTTTTATTTCTTTTCCTTCTGTCCAAACAGCTACAAACTGTGCAAATACATCTGCTGAATGCTGTTGCCCTTTCCTGACTTGGATTTGATTGTGACAGTATTCCAACATGGTGTGACCCGAAGGTTTACTGTCCATTAGCGCAGTATTAGGATTTGAAACAACAGGTTGTCTTTGGCAGGCTGCATCTGGGTCAGTACCCCAAGTGTGTGCATAGTGTCCCCAGTGTTTCTGCTGTGTTTTTTTACAATGACGTGACGGAGGAAAGCATTTCTCCATTTACAAGTGTGTCTCCTGATATTATTAGTAGCTGTAGATTGCAGAGACTGGGTGTTCACGGGTCAGCTGTCTCATGAGGCATCACTAATTGCAGAAGTCTGAGTTCGGTGCACACATGGTTAAGGAGGAAGACAGCATTAACACTGGTGAAATGAGTTCTGTTCCATGTTTGTACACACATGCTCTTTTTAAAAAATTCTGCTGGCATATTGTTTACGGTGGATACTGGCAAACATCACATCTGCTTGCATCTTGCTCAGAATCTCAATAACTCTATCATTCAGCCCTGATGCTTATTTCTCTTCTAGGCCTTTGTGGAGAGTCGATAATGCCCGCCATCTGCCACAGAGCACATCGCTACCTGCCAACAGGCAGGCTGGGGTGACCTCTGCTTCCCCACGGCTGATTAGCATTCACACGCTAGCTTATTAGGAATGACCCCACCAGGCCTCTCAGCTTCTTTGCCTTTGCAGCGGGTGGCGGCTCACCTGGCAGGCACTGAAGTGAAGGAAGCTAAAGATATAATCAGGGGATATAGGCAGGCTTTGCAAACCAGATGGCATCTACAGTCTGTGGCAGGGGACTGGACTACTAATGCAAACACCGATTCCTAATACTGTCGCAGGTTATCGCATAGAGCGCACCCAAGATAAGCATCGTCGGAATTTTTAAATTCAGTCAAGCATAATGCACTAAAGATATTTATTTCTTAGCAAAATGTTTGAAATCTCACTTTGACCATTTATTAAAGACTGTGTTTCATTGTGGAAATTCTATGTTCAGAGGAACCAGACAATATAAAGCTTCTCAAACTAACAACTCCTTTTTGTCTGCAGTTTACCCTGAGAAATTAGAAATGAGCTAATATATTCCTATTGCAAATAAATGCCACAGTATGTATGCCTATGGTGAAAAAGGGGCATACTATATGTACCTATAGAGAATAAATGACATATGTCTATAGTGCCCAAGTACCACAGTTCTTGTGTCTGTAGAGAATAAGTGCCATACTATGTGTGCCAATAGTAAATAAATGCCACACTGTGTGACTAAAGTGAATAAACGCCACAGTATGTGTGTCTGTAATGAATAAATGCCACATTACATGTGCCCACTGGGAATAAATGTCACATTCTATATCCCTATAGTGATAAGTGCCTATACTATATATGCCAAAGCTTATACAAGCATGTTTGTGCTTGTCGTCTGCTATTTCTTTGTGGCTTTGTGAACTGATGAAATTCTCTGCATACAAAACATCATATGATTTTTCTGGTTCAAGTCCAATTCTGTCTTGGCAAAAAGGAAATGAGGTTTTTCCTATATGTTGAGTGTTTATGAGAAAGGAAGTGGTTAGGTTTATTTACTGATCTAATCACTTGGTTTACTTGTCTGTCAATTAGTTAGTTGGGATTTAAATTTAAAGCCACGGTTGACTTCCATATCATTTAAAAATTTGTATTGCATTTTAAATAGGAATCTTACATTAAAAGGAGCTGATCCCAGCTTTCTTATTATTGAGGACGATCTACGGTCAAATATTAAAGATTTCTCCATTCTTTGGCATTGTCATAAAAAGCTTGGCCTTCTACCAATATAAATAAATATGTCTACCCTAATTACCCTATTTGGCAAAAGGCATAATTGTAAATATGTTAAAGACACGAGAGGATTCAGAAACAGTAAGCTTGTTACTGAGCCAATATTAGCTTGTCCTTTGACCTCGGGTCAATTTTGGAAAGAATAGGAAAGTCACCTTCACCCTAACTTCTGTGGGACTTTTGTTACTCAATGTTTATGTGCCCCTAACCACCACTTTTGAGGCAAGGTCTCACTATGTAGCCCTGTCTAACCTGAAACTTAGTACGTAGCCGAGACTGGCTTTGAACTCACAGAGATCTGCTAGCCTCTGCCTTGTGAGTGCTGGAATTTAAGGTATGCACCACCACTCCTGGCCCTAATCCCTGTATTTTTAAAACAGAGAGCATACACTGGACACTTATTACACGTGAGGCATTTTCTAAGTCATGACTGGCTCTCATGTAAGTTCTATTATCTCAATTGTACAGCCAAGGGAATGAGCATGAGGGAGGGGATGGGGTGTCAGTAAATTGCTTAAGATTGCACATGAATTATGGCTTAATAGTCTCCATCTAGATGGTTTTAATTATTACACTGTCTTCTGTACTGTACTGACCATGTGCTTAAACCCCCAAGTAATCTCTATGAGCTAAGCATCATGAAATTTTTTAATCGCATTATAAAATGTAAAATGCCTTATAAAATGCAAACCTACCAAAAACTTTTACTGTAAGCTCCAAGCTAGGATTATGTAGTTTTTTTCTTGTTTTTACATACAAAACCCATACATTTTAACACATAAATAATATGTAAATAAGATTCAGTTGATTCTAGGGTTTCTGCGCTAGTGAGGTACCACTGCTTTTGGTATTTGTGAGGTCTCTTTAACCCAATGCGCCCGAATTTTTTTTTTTTTTTTTTTTCAGAATAAGTGGATAAGTCGCAGCCCCATGCTACAGAGAAGGGTCTACCACTCCATGGCTGCTGTCCACAGGAAGCTTTATGTCCTTGGAGGCAATGACCTAGATTACAATAATGACCGAATTCTTGTACGTCATATAGATTCTTACAACATTGACACTGATCAGTGGACACGCTGCAATTTCAACTTGTTGACTGGCAAGTATCTCTGGTTAAGCAAATTCAAAACAAAAACAGGGGCTGGAGAGATGGCTAAGTAGCTGAGCGTACTAGTCAGTCTTCTGTAGGTGTAGGGTTGATACCCACCACCTTGTTAACAGCCCATAACTATCTGTAGTTTCAGGGGATATTTAGGCCCCTTTTTGTCCTCTGTAAGTACCAGGAACACATGCAGTAAGCACATAGGTATACACACAGATAAAACACGCATACAGATGAAATACAAAACAGTTTTTGAAATGTCTAAAAATAAAAACAAAAGCATTAAAAAGCTGAATTCCAGACACGCCCTACTTCTTTCATGGACAACCAGAACACAACCCTAAATATTATGTGAACAATGTATAATGCAATAATTGTTTTCTTTTCCCGGGAAGCCATGCATGCTTTATAGCTAAAGTCAGGGCTTGTTCAGGTGGCTGGGAATCTAGTTTCTACCGTGCCTCCGTGTAGGTTCCCATGGAGCAAGAGAAGCATAGCCTCTCCCTTTCTGTCAACGGATATTCATGCAAGAACTTTGATACCTGTAGGAGGAAAAAGGTACCAAAAGAGTTGATGGTATATTTTCTTCTTTAAAATGTCAGGGTCTCATACACATCAGAATGGCTCGAAAGATCTTTTTTTTTTTTTTTTTTTTTTTTGCCATCCCTTGAGTTTTTGATCTTAGCCATTCTGATGGGTGTAAGATGGAAATTCATTGTCATCTGATTTGCATTTCCCTGATGACTAAGCATGATGAAATGTTTCTTTTTTTTCTTTTTCTGGTATTTATTATTTTTTTTAATTTTTATTTTTTGATACTTTATTTACATTTCCAATGTTTCCCCCTTTCCAGGTCTCCTCTTTGGAAACCCCCTATCCTCGCCCCCTCCCCCTCCTCTATGAGGGAATTCCACCTCCCACCCACCCGCCCACCCACTCCCATATTCCCACCTTGACATTCCCCTTTACTTGGGCCTCTCCTCCTCCTGATGGCCAACAAGGCCCTCCTCTGCCACATATGTGGTCTGAACCGTGGGTCCCTCGATGTGTATCGAAAGACCTTCTGATCCTCCTCCTCCCACCCGCCTTTGCCTAGAGTTACAGCTGTATGTCACCACGCCCAGTTGTGTACAGTCCTGGGAACTGGTCATGCTAGGCAAGGCCTCTACCAATGAAGCCACATCCCCAGCCCCAAGGACAGGAAGTAATTTTTGTTCTACTTCTCATTGCTTAGTTCTTCTTCTTTTTTTTTTTTTTAATGTTGAGAATTTTAATTTTTATTATTGTTTATTTATCTTTCTTTCTTTCTTTTTTTTTTCACTGTAGATTTTATTCCCC
Organism: Uromys caudimaculatus; assembly: GCA_028551405.1. NCBI lineage: Eukaryota > Metazoa > Chordata > Mammalia > Rodentia > Muridae > Uromys > Uromys caudimaculatus. The sequence continues at coordinate 6,837,513 of CM052702.1, forward strand.
TCTCGGTCCACCTTCCGACTGTTCCACATCCCATACTTCCTCCCCGCCCCCCTGCCTCCACGAGGATGTTCCCACTCCCCAATCCCCACCCTCACCAGACCTCTAAACTCCCTGGGGCCTCCAGCCTCTTGAGGGTAAGGTGCTTCTTCTCAGACTGAATCCAGACCCAGCAGTCCTCTGCTGTATATGTGTTGGGGGCCTCATATCAGCTGGTGTATGCTGCCTGGTTGGTGGTCCAGTGTCTGAGAGATCCTGGGGGTCCAGTTTAGTTGAGACTGCTGGTCCTTCTACAGGGTCATCCTCCTCCTCAGCTTCTTCCAGCTTTTCCCTAATTCAACCACAGGGCTCAGCAGCTTCTGTCCATTGGTTGGGTGCAAATATCTGCATCTGACTCTTTCAGCTGCTTGTTGGGTCTTTTGGAGGGCAGTCATGATAGGCCCCTTTTTGTAAGCACACCATAGCCTCAGTAATAGTGTCAGGCATTGGGGCCTCCCCTTGAGCTGGATCCCGCTTTAGGCCTGTCGCTGGACCTCCTTTTCCTCAGGCTCCTCTCCATTTCTATCCCTGCAGTTCTTTCAGACAGGAACAATTATGGGTCAGAGTTTTGACTGTGGGATGGCAACCCCATCCCTCACTTGATGCCCTGACTTTCTGCTGGAGGTGGGCTCTACAAGTTCCCTCTCCCCACTGTAGGGCATTTCATCTAGGGTCCTTCCTTTGAGTCCTGAGAGTCTCTCACCCCCCCCCCCCCCAGGTCTCTGGTGCATTCTGGAGCACCCCCCCCCC